>OY728150.1:1622330371-1623558666 GCA_963277665.1 Viscum album
GTACTTAAATTTTATATATTTGGATTTAGATTTTATACACATAATCAATCCATTTATTAATTATCACTTTATCGTTATGATCATTTTAAACGCCTTCTTCTCAATTTCTCATCATTAAGGATGATTTTATTATTGTGAACCTGATTTCATTTATATAGTGTATATACTACACATTTTAAATTTTATATAATTTATAACTCATATATCATGGTATTTTAAGTTTAGATTTGAATTATTTAATCCAAGGGGATTTGACATGAATTTTACCAAGTGGTGAAGAATTCCATAACTCAATTTCTTTTCATTGGGTTTTATTACTTCTTTGTTTGCCTTTGATATTTGAAGATTGTGTTTATAATAACTTGTTATTATCTTATTTTTTTATTTTCCCTTGTTCTATTTAGATTTAAATTTGGTACACATAATCTATTCATTTATTAATTCCCACATCATTGTTATGATCACTGTAAAGAATTTCATCTCAATTTACATTTTATTGAGACATTTTTGTTAATATGAACCTATTCATATTTACATGGTGTATATATATATATATATCCACTTTGATGTATTTAACATTAATACACAATTAGTCATGATATTTAATGTTTCAAATTAAGTTTATCTATAATCGTTTTTATCATGGATATAAATATTTCCTAAACTGTATATCATTCTTACATACAGTGTTTACTTTGAATATTATTTGATTAACTAGGGAAATATTGATAAATCTGTGCTATTTACTCAATAAGGATATTTTTGATGAGGAATACTCTTCATGAATAAAAGGATTGTTTGATATATGATAAATGATTTAGACATGCAGTTATAGGTGGGGACCTGTTATAGATATCCCATATATGTATTGGGAGGTCTCATGAGATAAATCAGTTTTCCAAATTAGATGATATTTTACCTAGTTATTTTAAACTATATTTTGAAAGAACATGATGAAAGAGGTATAATGTTTTACAAGATCATGACATCCCATAATTAAGTAATTCCTTCATTTATAATTCAGTTATTACTATTACCTATGATATTTTCACTAAAATATTACCTATGGATGCATTTCATTCACAGTTTTCTGATTAATTGGCATTGTTTTTCAGTTATTTACCTTACCATATTGATTATTCCTTATCTGGATAAGTTAGTTATTTTTTATATTAAATTGAATGTGTTATTAGTTATTTACCACTCCATACTGATTATACTAGTCAAATTATATAAATGGAATATGTGTTCAGTTATTTACATTTCCATGTTGATTATGATATTTGATTCATGATAACTTCCACTACACTTAACCCTTACTATGTATTTAACATCACCCTTATTTGTTTCCTTTCCTAATAATCTAGGAAGTCTTCAAATAATTATATGTAATGATATGCTACATTGAATAATGATAATCTTGAAGAAATGTTGTATTTTTTTCAAATGTAGTATTAGAATCATGTATGTATCTAGTTTACGAAGACTACTAAACTATTTGGTCCTTCAGGATGTGATTCCTTGTATATTATGACAATTTAATAATGTAAAACATTATCTCCATGATACTATGGTAGATATTGTTATAGTAAGTTTCTTTCCAAAGGTATTATTTTTGTTATTATTCTTATAACTTTTTGATATAATACATTCTTTATCATTTTTTGGGGAAAATGAAACATAATATTATACTTAAAGTATTATACCGTAAATAACTTTAATATTCTTACACTTATCAAATTTAATAGAATAATGAGTGTTGTTATTATAAATGGAATTGGATGGTGATGTAATAAAAACATTCCCTATCTATGGATCACATATTCTTTAGTGGTGACTTTTCAAATCTATATTGTGAAATACATATTCCACCACCTCCTTACTAGAATAATATAGGAACACAATAATTTATTTTTGAAAACCATCAATGATATTTCCTTAGAAAAATGGAGGCTTCATAGTTTATTTAATGTGCACAAAAATCCCAAACAGATATAAAGATTACAAATTTAGTCAGAACAAAGTGCTATGGATACCAATTTTTGGATTTGTGTTGACTTGAATAACCCTTAAAGGGGTTGATTTAGGGTGTGTGACATTTTGAATATTTTACTCTTATGTAGGACCCCTAGGAAATTCAATTTTTTTTATCATGTAATCATGAACATGTTCAATCTATACTAGTTCCTTATTGCATCAGTCACACCAAATAAATATAATTGTGGAGAATAAAGCCTGAACAATACATGATAATTTTACATAGTTCACAATTAAGAGATAACCTAAGGGGAATGCACTAATGGTTTCTTAACATACCAAATTATAATACTAAACATTATCTGTATAACATTATCTTTATAAAACATATAATTTCAGTTATAGGGGAACTCCCTCTTCCTCTCTCATTTCACACTACTCGTAGAAAAGGTATGTATATTTTATTTTTATATAAGGGTAATTCGATAGATTAAGGAATTGATAGTATATCGTAATTTTGTGGGTTAAATTTCATTAATCACAACACTTTATATAGTTCTCTTATATACTCCACTTAATTATAAACTATTTTCTTCAATACCTGGTGTGATTAAAACATCAATGCGATGGTTAAATTTTTTTCTTATATAATATCATCACAAATGAAATTCCTTCTTCTATATGAGGATAGTTCCAAACTATTATTATCACCCTTCCTTACTTTTCTATCAACCAGATATACATGTCCTATCATTTTTCTTTTCTTGCATATTTTCTTCTTGAATATGAACTAGATATGAAAGAGGTATACAACGACCTTTATTTTTCTTGTTCCTATAAAATAGATTTATCAATAATGATCCATATATTTTCCTCATATTATTCACTATCATATATTTCAAATCTATTCACATCTATTTTTAATAGATATAGATATAGATAAATTAACACGTCCAACTTCCATGAATTGTCATTAATGTTATAGATAATACCAAATTCATTCTAGATCCATGATCTCCCCATTTGTATCAAAGGATAATATCCTAGTCAAATATACTGATTAAATTGAATTTTATGCTCTTGATATTTCTCCATGATCTTTATAATCATGTTAAAAAAATTTATTTGCTTTAAAAGTTCCAATCTGCCATGGAATTGAAAATTCTCACATGCCTATTTAGGGATCTTGCTCACCTATGTGCTTTGAGAACCATGAAATATTTCTCCTCATATCCTAGGTTTCATTGTACATTTAAATAATCAATTTCACTAAATCAGGATCTAATACTTCATTATTTAGTGATTTCCATTTCTTACCGTTCTTCTTGGTGAAATTATCTCCAACACGACTCATTCCATGCTTATCATCCAATTTACACTTCATCCTTAAAATTTCTGATACCCAATATTCCTTCCTCTATGGTGTGCTACATATGAGTTTCCTATTTTTTAAAATTTTTTGTAATCCAAATATAGAATCCATAATTCCCATTTTAGGCGTCCATATTTTTTCTATGGAATTTTAAAATGAAGAAAATCAAGTTTCATAAAGTGTTACACATATTCTCCCTGATTCAAAGTAACTATGGTATTTTTTGTGGCATGGGACTCTATGGTTTGATTCCCCAAAATAATTTTCATGAAACAAATTATTTATATTGTTACTCTTAAATATTCTCTAAAGTATTTGAAACTAACTCTTCAGAATCTCATTCATGGGGTGGCCCTTAAATACATGACATAGAAAGCACTTCTCTTTTTTTAGTCAATTTTATGTTTCCAAAACTTTTTGATATTCTAACATCATAGAGGATAATAAAACTTGCATATGACTCTAAATGACCATTACAAAATCCATGAAATTTAGAATTTTCTAACCAAAATATCTAGTCATGGAGTGTACAGTATCACCATGCCATGTAGTTTCCCATATAAATTTTTAATTATAAAAATCTAATTACTAACTATATCATTTCTACCTTATCCTTATTGATACAACAGTTAATAACTTCTTTGAAATCCATGACCATGACATATAGAGATATCAAGGATAGTCTTCTCATCTATCTGTTAGTTATTCCATGCACACCTCACATAAATATTTCATCAATGAATGGTTCTACTACTCTTAAAAATTAAATATCATGTACACTCTAAAATTATACTTCACAATTCAATGATTGAAAATATATCCAACAACAATCTCATATTTGGTTCAAATATTTTCTCATATAGATAATATTAAATATATAATATTAGTGAAATATTATATATAATGAGTCCTCTATAATTTCTCCACTAAACCCCAATTATTTTCCAATAGTGGTGAGATAAGAGTTTTCATGTTGGAGGTTTAAAAATATCATGAAACATACCTATAAATGCATAATCAAGAATATTGATATTCATTTTTTAAAAAATTATATATTTATTGTATTTAATTTATATATAGAATAATATATAACTATTAACAAAGGAATTATAAATTTTCCCAAATATATATATGTTAAATTGTTTATTTAATTTTTTTTTCTATTGAATAATATATTACACCATATTATTCTGATGGAAAAAGGATTTTCTGGTAAGAATAACTATGAATAACAGATTCATGTTTTGTTTAAAAATTGATACTATTAATATGATAAAATAATAAAATTATATTTTTGTAAAATATTAATTTGTATTCCACAATTAAAATAAAAACAATATATCAGTATGAAAAAAAGTTATTAGAATATAAATTTAATACTATCAATATATAATATCAGATTGAATTATCCATTCTTACCGGTAAATATATCATTTGTCATTAAATTTATATTGGTAAAAAGTTGTTTCATTATAGTTGTACAAGATAAGGAAAATTCAATGTTAGGAAATCTAGTAGAGTATAATGTTTACTTTATTCTAAAATCATTAAAAGGTTGGGAATCCAAATTCCAAATAGAACCATCCTCTAATAAAAGAGTTTATTTTTAATTTACTAACTTAATATTGATGATGCAATGATACATGGATGAATACAATTTTCTGAAACTATAATAAAACACTAACTCCCATGGATGATTATGTGCAGTGACCCAAACCACAGTAGCCTGAAGATGACACCTTACCTTAATACATTAGCACGATTATAAGGAATCCAATCCTGAATGTCTGATCATTTTAACTATTTTGGAGAACCATATACATACATAAAAACCATTTTACATTGGTAATATAAAATACAGAATATAAAAAATTAAAATATTAGCACCCTGGATAATAATTCTAATAATTCAGCTTCATATCATGGGAAGAGGAAACAAAATAAGGGTGATATCAAATTCTCAATAAGGGGTAAGTAAAATATAATATATCATGAATAAATAATAATAATCAACATGAAATGATAAATAAATAAGTAAAAATTCAATTTAAATAACTCGAAAATGAATAATAAACATGGAATTATAATAAATGAAAACACATGCCATTTAATGAATAAACATACAATTAAATGCATATATAGATAATATCATAGGGAAAATATCATGGATAATAATAACTGAATTATGAATGAATTAGATTATTAATTATTGGATTCCAAAATCTCATCCATCATGGTATCTCTATCAATAGGGACTTTCAAAAGGCAATTGAAATACTATAGGTAAAAATCCATTTAATTTGACCAACTTAATTTGTATCAAGAGACATACTAATGCATCAACGGGCTATATTTTATCAGGACCCACTCATCACTTTAGGTCCAAATAATTACTTATATATAAAATATAAAATTTAATAAATTAATCAATATTCTTTATCATCAAATATTTGTATTGGATAAAAGGTACAAATTTATCAATAATTCCCTAGTTAATCAAATAACTTTAAAAGTTAACATAATATGTAAAAAATGGTATAATTTTTTGTAAATAATCATTTTCATCATAAAATAATAAGTATATTTAAGGTAAATTCAATGTCCAATGAAAATTTATTACAAAAAAGTGATTGTTTCAAGATAATGTTAACAATCACAAAAGCAAGCTAGATCGTTAACTAAATTTTAACTCTGTAATTTTCAAGTCACATACCCTTGGATGAAAGAATTCAAATTTAGTAATAAAATACCATTATGTATGAATAAATCATGATATTAAATTTTAAAGTGGTAGTATATACACCACATAAAAGTGAATTGGTGCATAACAACAAATTAGTCTCGATGGAATGTAAATTGAGGTGAAATCCCTTACCTCACGTTTTGTTTTTTGATGAACATGATTTAACCTCTTATATGATGGTTATAAATATTTCATTAACTTACACTATGTCAATAATAATATTTATAATATTATTTGTGATCCTTTTATAATATCTTATCACCCATTAATTAATAATCTTTCATTATTTTGGTTGCTTCAAGTATTAATTACCTTGTTTTCTCAAGCATTTGTTTTCATGAAAGTGTTAATTAATGTATATACTATAGATCTATATAATCTAAAGAATAATAATAATGAAATAATTAACATATTTATACATAAATTATACTTTTAAAACCAATCATTAATGATGTTTGTGAAAAACGAAGTATGATACGATCATGGAGACAGTAGGTTGTACGTACGCATAAGTTATGTTTTCCATTTTTAAATGGTCATTATGTAAAGGGTGTAAGTAATATTTTATATTTAAATAATGATAATAATTTCAAATATACAATTTTATTTCATTATGTATACTTATATATATCTTTCATGTAGTGTATCGATGAAAAGAGAGTCACGCCGCTTCGTGATGGTAGTAGTCCAACGTACATGAATGATGTTATCATATTTAAGAGTAAAAGAATAAAATTATATATTATCAATATAGAGAGATGAATATTTTATTAATATAATAATTATGTCATGTATATCACATATAACATTTAAAATTATTCCTTATCATCTTTCACGTAAAGCGTTAATTTAAGAAGAATCTCATCGCTTCGTGAGGTGGTAGTCTGTTGTACACACAAGCGACGTTATCATGTCTCAAAAGGACAGAAAAGCAATAAGTTATATATTATATAACAATTATAAAGTTATAATAATTTTTTATATCATGTATATATTTTATATCCATCATCATACCCAACCATGAGAGGTGGTAATGGAAAAATGAACGACATCGGTTCACGAGGCGGTAGTCTGTTGTACATAAGAACAATGATTTCATAACACATTTGATGTAAGTGTGTGTGATTTTAGGTAGTAACCATAATAGATAAACAAATACCTATATGAAAGATAATGTGGTTATTATATAATCACGGTATATTGTAAATTTAAGGAGGTGGATAAAGAAATAATATAATGATGCTCCTTGAAGAACATTACCTATTCCGCATGTATTCTCCAAGGGCTTTTACAAAAAAATACTAGGTTGGATTTATGAACAAAATAAGGATTATAGGATGAGTTGAGGTAATTTGGGTTGTTTTTTTCATCAGGTATTTTTTTGAACCCATGAGGTTTTATGTTGTGAACAAGGAAGGAGTGACTGCCCTTTTATAGTTGACAAGGAGTGGTATTCTAGTAAATACTCAAAAGTATTCACTATTAGGAGGTCTCTCATACCTAATGTGCCTTAAAATTAAAATATAATGGCGTTTATGGGTCATTTGGTCAATAAAAACCTCTAATTTTTTTTTATCATTTTCTCCCTTAATATCTTTATTTCTCTACTTTTACCATTTTGGTTTTTCACTATGAAAACTAGTTTTATAACCTAGTTAATTTTTCCTTTAAAACTAAATTAAAATGAAATTTATTAGATAATTTGGATCCAATTATTATAAATATGAAATGAAATTTATTAAATAAAAATCCTATGTGCGTGTAACATTAATTTTAATACAAACGTATGTAATGCGTAAAAATTATTTTTTTACCATAACTGTGCTAATAGAGTTTTAACTATTTAATGGTCAATATAGTCATTATAAAAGATAAACAAGTCCATAAATGGAAATTATATTATATATATTAAAATTTTAAAATATTATATCATAATAAAGGTTTTTTTTTGGAATTTTAAATCACTTAATAAAATATCATTTATTATAAAATAACATTAATGTCAATTTTGAGATTATTCATTTAATTGGAATTTAAAAATATCAAGACAATGATGTAATCAAAATATGTTATTTTTAAAACTATATAAAATGATATATTAATCTAAAAAAAATTAATTGTACACAATAATTAATTCATGATACTTCATTTTTAATATTTTTATCATCATTTATTTTATTTAATTATTAACTAAATGATTTAGGTGTTGGTGTTTCTTAAGAATTTAAAGTAATTATTCTATATATAAAAATTAAAATAAATTATCAGCATAAAAAATAATTTCCCTCTCAAAATAATATTTATAACAAAAAAATTATGTTTTATACCTGTCACAAATCTTTATAAATGTTAAAGGTAAGGAAGGTTCTGCTTTTTTCTTTTTCTTTACATAACTTTTTATACTATTCACATTCATGGAATACTATACCAAAAACATATAAAATATAAAATAAGGTGATAATGGTATATATATTTCCATACAATGGGTTTTGAAAAAGTTTTTTGGTTATTTATCCCTTATCTAATAAGTTTAATCCCTCGATAAACCCATGTTTACCTTTGTCATGGTAATTAATTTTACTAGTTTACAATAATCACTATGGTAAAAATTTATGTTCACCTTAATATATAATATAAATTATTCTGATTCCAAATATGGAATTAATTTCTCCAATTTCACCTCACAGAATTAGAATAATTTAATTTAAAATTTATCATGTTGATGTGATAAGAAAATGGGCTTTTAAAGGGAAAATGTTCAAAGGTTTAAAATATTTTTATATCAAAATTACATATATAAATTATTCTAATGATATAAATTATATTATTTGAAAAAAAAAACTGAACTAATGTTACTTTAAAACCAATTATAAATGTAATTTTTCCATATAATTAAATTAAATGAAAATTCAATTTTTAATTAAAATTCAGTATTTTTCACTATTCATCAAAAAATAAAACTTCTCAGAATAATTTTAAAAAATTCACTATAATATATTTTTAGTAATATTATTTCAAAAATTATTTTTATTTTCATATATAAATATTCAAAATTAATACAAATTAATTTTAATTTATGCGCATTGAGCACGATTGAACCATATTTTAAAACAAATACTGTTGTTTAGAAAAAAATTATTTTTATTCTAAACGATTCTTATCAATAGATAATAAATAAACATGAGTAAACTATAAATTTTTACAATTTAGAAAATCTGATTGTTACCCTTCATTCCAACTTAGAAAATCCTTTGGTTGTGCCTTGAACAATTTCAACTTAGTCTCTCACCACAAGATGTTTCATATGGTGATGTAATACATTAATCTTTAATACCTCATCCAAATATCAAGTTAACAATTTTCATAAATGGTTAATTTTTCCAAAATTTTAAGATCGAACACATTAGAAATAAGGTCACTAAATTTTCTAAAATGAAATTATTATCAATCACCCAAAAAACATAAAGTAGCTCTCAATCATCACATACTAAACATGTGACTACATTAATCTTGTATGTTATTGAAATATGTTAATAACTTGAATTACCATTAAACCTCATTGAAAACATGATTTCTTAATTATTCATTTATTATTGGATATATCCCATAAATCTTAAAATGTTGTAGACTCAATCAAGGATATCATGAACCACATTTTCAATAAATCATTAATTAGTTCAAAGGAAATCATTACTTTCAAATTTACTTTATCCATTTCAATCATCACTTTAACCAAACATCATTATCTAATCATCAATAACATATTATGGTTTTTATTTCCCTCAATCATATGTTTTCCAAAAAATTAAACTTTCCACTAAATCACTTTTATTGGTATCGTTCAACATATGCTTTCAAATCCTTTAAAAAATGGTACTCCAATACAATCCTTATATATTTCATAATTCTTATGATAATAATATCATCAATAAAATAATTTTAAAAAATATTTCATGTATATAAATAAACAATCATATTAATCATTCCACTTTGGTTGTATCAATAATATAAACATGGCCTTGATCCCTTAGATTCTTCTACGTATATTCCCTTGATTTTGGGAGCATTCATTTTCATAGTTACCCATATCCTTGTAGTTGAAACATTGAATAACAATTTTTTTCTTTCATTTATTTTTTTTCTTTTTCTTGGTGACCCTTTCCTCCACACTTGCAATAAAATCTTAATCCCATCAATAATTTCTCAGGGTGACTCTTTCCACAATTATTAATGTGGAAAAATATTTCTTTTCATTATTCCATTTGTCCATTATTTTCTCTATCATATTTTTCTTCTATTCATTCCCCTTCAATCCATAAAACATGGATAATTATTTCTCTATATTGATAGCACATAAAACTATTTTATCTTATGATTAAAAAGTTAAAGAGATCAGTTCCCTTTTAAGACATGTATTAATCCCTTCAAATAAATAGAAATTTTTTCACTCTGTATTGTGTTTGTAATTCATGTAATACTTAGAAAAACATATAATTGTATCTTTATACTCTTCTACACTTTCTTATTCCTTTTTTCTAAGCTACAGAACTTTTTATTCATCTTAGTTTCTTTCAAAAAAGGGAAATGTTTTCAAAAGTATGCCCCCTTAAAATCATTCCATTACATGAGTTCTATTTCCTCTTCCTATATAGTAATCTAGATCAATGACCACCATTAATCCACGTTTCTTTTGAGATAATAAAATCCAAGTGTAACCTTTTTCCTTTTCGCCATATCCTAATGCCATAAATATCATCTCCAATGACTTGATCCATTTCTCAACTGTCATTAGATCAGTAGTCCCACAAAATGATGGGGACCACTGTCAAATAAAGTGATTCCATCAATGGATAATCTAATTGTGTAATATATTTCTTAATCCAGGAAATATTACTTTTCATAACATGATTAAGCTTCCCTAATATAGCCATAACTTTCTCAGTTTCAATACCAACTATGTTGGCCTCCATGGTAAGACAATATCTACTTTGTCCACAAGTATTGAATCCCTTCTTCCTTCCAGGAGTCATTTATAAACAATGAAAAATAGTGGATTAGCTCGTAAGATTATGGATTTTAAATAATAATTTATAATTCCAAATATGGTTTAACACATAGAATAATTTAAAATTTATGAATTGTTATTGTCAAAATCAGAAACTTGATTTTTTTTGCAGATATCTTTGTTCTCAAATCTTACATAATTGTTTATAAATAAAATTCGAATTATATTAAGAATATCCCCCATGAGTGTCAAACCAAGTCTCTAGTAAGGCCCATTTTCATACCCCAGGTAAAGATTTAGGCTATCCCAATGCGTCCTTTTCAGAGGTACCTAGGGGTGAAAACTCTAAAAAGTATGCATTGGGGAAAATGAAACATAATATTATACTTAAAGTATTATACCATAAATAACTTTAAGATTCTTACACTTGTCAAATTTAATAGAATAATGAGTGTTGTTATTATAAATGGAATTGGATGGTGATGTAAAAAAAACATTCCCAATCTATGGATTACATATTGTTTAGTGGTGACTTTTCAAATCTATATTATGAAATACATATTCCACCACCTCTTTACTAGAATAATATAGTAACATAATAATTTATTTTTTAAAACCATCAATGATATTTCCTTATAAAAATGGAGGCTTCATCATTGATTTAATGTGCACAAAAATCCCAAACAGATATAAAGATTACAAATTTAGTCAAAACAAAGTGCTATGGATACCAATTGTTGGATATGTGTTGACCTGAATAACCCTTAAAGGGGTTATTTAGGGTGTGTGACATTTTTAATATCTTACACTTATATAGGACCCCTAGGAAATTCAATTTTTTTATCATGTAATCATGAACATATTCAATCTATACCTGTTCTTTATTGCATCAGTCACACCAAATAAATATAATTGTGGAGAATAAAGCCTGAACAATACATGATAATTTTACATAGTTCACAATTAAGAGATAACCTAAGGGGAATTCACTAATGGTTTCTTAACATACCAAATTATAATACTAAACATTATCTGTATAACATTATCTTCATAAAACATGTAATTTCAGTTATAGGGGCACTCCCTCTTCCTCTCTTGTTTCACACTACTCTTAGAAAGGATATGTATATTTTATTTTCTTATAAGGGTAATTCGATATATTAAGGAATTGATAGTATATCGTAATTTTGTGGGTTACATTTCATTAATCAAAACACTTTATGTAGTTCTCTTATATACTTCACTTAATTATAAACTATTTTCTTCAATACCAAGTGCGATTAAAACATCAATGCAAAGGTTCATTTTTTTCTTATATAATATCATCACAAATTAAATTCTTTCTTCTATATGAGGATAATTCCAAACTATTATTATCACGCTTCCTTACTTTTTTATCAACCAGATATACATGTCCTATCATTTTTCTTTTCTTGTATATTTTCTTCTTGAATATGAACTAGATATGAAAGAGGTATACATCGACATTTATTTTTCTTGTTCCTATAAAATAGATTTATCAATAATGATCCATATCTTTTCCTCATATTATTCACTATCATATATTTCAGATCTATTCACATCTATTTATAATAGCTATAGATATAGATAAATTAACACATCCAACTTGCAAGACTATTTATTAATGTTATAGATAATACCAAATTCATTCTAGATCCATGATCTCCCCATTTGTATTAATAGATCATAGCCTACTCAAATATACTGATTAAATTGAATTTTATGCTCTTGAAATTTCTCCATGATCTTTATAATCATGTTAAAAAAAATTATTTGTTTTTACAAGTTCCAATTTGCCATGGAATTGAAAATTTTCAGATGCCTAATTAGGGATCTTGCTCACCTATGTGATTTGAGAACCATGAAATATTTCTCCTCATATCCTAGGTTTCATTATACATTTAAATCATCAATTTCACTAAATCAGGATCTAATACTTCATTATTTAGTGATTTCCATTTCTTACCATTCTTCTTGGTGAAATTATCTCCAACATGACTCATTCCATGCTTATCGTCCAATTTACACTTCATCCTTAAAATTTCTGATACCCAATATTCCTTCCTCTATGGCGCGCTACATATGAGTTTTCTAATTTTTAAAAGTTTTTTTAATCCAAATATGACTCCATAATGCCCATTTTGGGCCTCCATATTTTTTCTATGGAATTTTCAAATGAAAAAAACCAAGTTTCATAAAGTGTTACATATATTCTCCTTGATTCAAAGTAACTATGGTCTTTTCCATGGAATGGGAATCTCTCGTTTGATTCCCCAAAATAATTTTCATGAAACAAATTATTTATATTGTTACTCTTAAATATTCTCTAAAGTATTTGAAACTAACTCTTTCTAATCTCATTCATGGGGTGGCCCTTAAATACATGACATAGAAATCACTTCTATTTGTTTAGTCAATTCTATGTTTCCAAGACTTTTAGATATTCCAATATCATAGAGGATAATAAAAATTTCATATGACTCTAAATGACTGTTACAAAATCCATGAAATTTAGAATTTTCTAACCAAAATATCTAGTCATGGAGTGTACAATATCACTATGCGATGTAGTTTCCCTTATAAATTTTTAATTATAAAAATCTAATTACTAACTATATCATTTCTACCTTATCCTTCCTGATACCACAGTTAATAACTTCTTTGAAATCCATGACCGTGACATATAGAGATATCAAGGATAGTCTTCTCATCTCTCTATTAGTTATTCCATGTATACCTCACATAAATATTTCATCGATGAATAGTTTTCCTACTCTTAAAAATTAAATATCATGTACACTCTAAAATTATACTTCACAATTCAATGATTGAAAATATATCCAACAACAATCTCATATTTGGTTCAAATATTTTATCATATTGATAATATTAAATATATAATATTAGTAAAATATTATGTATAATGAGTCCTCAATAATTTCTCCACTAAACCCCAATTATTTCCCAATAGTGGTGAGATAAGAGTTTTCATGTTGGAGGTTTAAAAATATCATGAAACATATCTATAAATGCACAATCAAGAATATTGATATTAATTTTTTAAAAAATTCTATATTTATTGCAATTAATTTATATATAGAATAATATATAAGTATTAATAAAGTAATTATAAATTTTCCCTAATATATATATGTTAAATTGTTTATTTAATTTTTTTATATTGAATAATATATTACACCACAGTATTCTGATGGAAAAAATATTTTTAGGTAAGAATAACTATGAATAATAGATTCATGTGTTGTTTAAAAATTGATACTATTAATATGATAAAATAATAAATTTATATTTTTTTAAAATATTAATTGGTATTCCACAATTAAAATAAAAAAAATATATCAGTATGAAAAACGGTTATTAGAATATAAAATTTATACTATCAATACATAATATCATATTGAATTATCTATTCTTACATGTAAATATATCATTTGTAATTAAATTTATATTGGTAAAAAGTTGTTTCATTGTAGTTGTACAAGATAAGAAAAATTCAATGTTAGAAAATCTAGTAGAGCATAATGTTTACTTTATTCTAAAATCATTAAAAGGTTGGGAATCAAAATTCCAAATAGAACCATACTCTAATAAAAGAGTTTATTTTTAATTTACTAACTTAATCTTGATAATGCAATGATACATGGATGAATACAATTTTCTGAAACTATAATAAAACACTAACTCCCATGGATGATTATGTGCAGTGACACCAACCATTGTAGCCTGAAGTTGGCACCTTACCTTAATACATTAGCACGATTATAAGGAATCCAATCCTGAATGACTGATTATTTTAACAGTTTTGGAGAACCATATACATACTTGAAAACCATTTTACATTGGTAATATAAAATATAGAATAAAAAAAATTAAAATATTAACACCCTTGAAAATAATTCCAATAATTAATCTTCATATCATGGGAAAAAGAAACAAAATAAGGGTGATATCAAATTCTCAGTAAGGGGTAAGTAAAATATAATATATCATGAATAAATAAGAATAATAAATATGAAATGGTAAATAACTAAGTACAAATTCCATTTAAATAACTGGAAAATGAATAATAGACATGAAATTATAATAAATAAAAACACATGCCATTTAATGAATAAACATACAATTAAATGCATCTATAGATAATATCACAGGGAAAATATCTTGGATAATAATAACTGAATTATGAATGAATTAGATTATTAATTATTTGATTCCATAATCTCATCCATCATGGTATCTCTATCATCAGTGACTTTCAAAAGGAAATTGAAATACTATAGGTAAAAACCCATTTAATTTGACCAACTTAATTTGTATCAAGAGACATACTAATGCATCGATGGGCTATATTTTATCAGGACCCACTCACCACTTTAGGTCCGAATAAATATTTATATATAAAATATTAAATTTAAAAAATTAATCAATATTCTTTATCATAAAATATTTGTATTGGGTAAAAGGTACGAATTCATCAATAATTCCCTAATTAATTAAATAACTTTAAAAGTTAACATAATATGTAAAAAATGTTATAATTTTTCGTAAATAATCATTTTCATCATAAAATAATAAGTATATTTAAGGTAAATTCAATGTACAATGAAAATTTATTACAAAAAAGTGATTGTTTCAAGAGAATGTTAACAATCACAAATGAAAGCGAGATCGTTAACAAAATTTTAACTCTGTAATTTTCAAGTCACATTCCCTTGGATGAAAGAATTTAAATTCAACCATAAAATACCATTATGTATGAATAAATCATGATATTAAATTTCAAAATTGGTAGTATATACACCACATAAAAGTGAATTGGTGCATAACAACAAATTAGTCTCAATGGAATGTAAATTGAGGTGAAATCCCTTACCTCACATTTCGTTTTTGGATGAACATGATTTAACCTCTTATATGGTGGTTATAAATATTTCATTAACTTAAACTATGTCAATAATAATATTTATAATACTATTTTTGATCCTTTTAAAATATCTTATCACCCATTAATTAATAATCTTTCATTATTTTGGTTGCTTCAAGTATTAATTACCTTGTTTTCTCAAGCATACGTTTTCATGAAAGTGTTGATTCATGTATATACTACATATCTATATCATCTAAAGAATAATAATAATGAAATAATTAACATATTTATACATAAATTATACTTTTAAAACCAATCATTAATGATGGTTGTGAAAAACAAATTATGATATGATCATGGAGACGGTAGGTTGTACGTACGCATAAGTAATGTTTTCCATTTTTCAATGGTCATTATGGAAAGGGTGTAAGTAATATTTTATATTTAAATAATGATAATAATTTCAAATATACAATTTTATTTCATTATGTTTACTTATATATATCTTTCATGTAGTGTACCAATGAAAAGAGAGTCACGCCGCTTCGTGAATGTGGTAGTCCAACGTACATGAACGATATTATCATATTTAAGAGTAAAATAATAAAATTATATATTATAATTATAGAGAAATGGATATTTTATGAATATAATAATTATGTCATGTATATCACATATATCATTTAAAATTATTCCTTATCATCTTTCACGTAAAGTGTTAATTTAAGAAGAATCTCATCGCTTCGTGAGGTGGTAGTCTGTTGTACACACAAGCGATGTTATCATGTCTCAAAAGGAATGAAAAGAAATAATTTATATATTATATAACAATTATAAAGTTATAATAATATTTTATATAGCATGTATATATTTTATATCCATCATCATACCCAACCATGAGAGGTGGTAATGAAAAAATGAACGACATCGGTTCACGAGGCGGTAGTCTGTTGTACATAAGAACAATGATTTCATAACACATTTGATAGAAGTGTGTGTGATTTTAGGTAGTACCCATAATAGATAAACAAATACCTATATTAAATATAATTTGTTTATTATATAATCACGATATAGTGTAAATTTAAGGAGGTGGATAAAGAAATAATATAATGATGCTCATTGAAGAACATTACCTATTCCTTATGTATTCTCCATGGGCTTGCACAAAAACATAATAGGTTGGATTTATGACCAAACTAAGGATTATAAAATGAGTGGAGGTAATTTTAGATGTTTTTATCATTAGGTATTTTTTAACCCATGAGGTTTTAAGCTGTGAATAAGGAAGGAGTGACAACCCTTTTATAGTTGACAAGGAGTGGTTTTCTTGTAAATACTCAAAAAGTATTCACTATTGGGAGGTCTCTCATACCAAATGTGCCTTAAAATTAAAATATAATAGAGTTTATGGTCATTTGGTCAATAAAAACCTCTAATTTTTTTATTTATCATTTTCTCCCTTAACATCTATGTTTCTCTACTTTTACCATTTTGGTTTTTCACTATGAAAAAAAGTTTTATAACCTAGTTACTTTTTCCTTTAAAACTAAATTAAAATGAAACTTATTAGATAAGTTGGATCCAATGATTATAAATATGAAATAAAATTTATTAAATAAAAATCCTATGTGTATGTAACATTAATTTTAATACAAACATATGTAATGCGTAAAAATGATTTTTTTACCATTACTGTGCTAATAGAGTTTTAACTATTTAACGGTCAATATAGTCATTATAATAGATAAACCGGTCCCTAATTGGAAATTATATTATATATACTAAAATTTTAAAATATTATATCATAATATAGGATTTTTTTGAAATTTTAAATCACTTAATAAAATATCATTTATTATAAAATAACATTAATTTAAATTTTGAGATTATTCATTTAATTGGAATTTAAAAATATCAATACAATGATGTAATCAAAATATGTTATTTTTAAAACTATATAAAATGATATATTAATCTAAAAAAATTAATTGTACAAAATAATTAATTCATGATACTTCATTTTTAATATTTTTATTATCATTTATTTTATTTAATTATTAACTAAACAATTTAGGTGTTGGTGTTTCTTAAGAATTTAAAGTTATTATTCTATATATAAAAATTAAAATAAATTATCAGCATAAAAAATAATTTCCTCTCAAAATAATATTTTTAACAAAAAAATTATGTTTTATACCTATCACAAATCTTTATAAATGTTAAAGGTAAGGAAGGTTCTGCTTTTTTATTTTTCTTTACATAACTTTTTATACTATTCAAATTCATGGAATACTATACCACAAACATATAAAATATAAAATAATGTGATAATGGTATATATATTTCCATATAATGGGTTTTGAAAAAGTTTTTTGGTCATTTTTCCCTTATCTAATAAGTTTAATCCCATGATAAACCCATGTTTACCTTAATCATGGTAATTAATTTTACTTGTTTACAATAATCACTATGGTGAAAATTTATGTTCACCTTATTATATAATATAAATTATTCTGATTCCAAATATTGAATTAATTTCTCCAATTTCATCTCATAGAATTGGAATAATTTAATTTAAAATTTATCATTTTGATTTGATAAGAAAATGGGTTTTTAAAGGGAAAATGTTCAAAGGTTTAAAATATTTTTATATTAAAATTACATATATAAATTATTCTAATGATATAAATTGTATTAGTTGAAAAAACATTGAACTAATTTTACTTTAAAACCAATTATAAATATAATTTTTCCCTATAATTAAATTAAATGAACATTCAATTTTTAATTAAAATTCAGTATTTTCACTATTCATCAAAAAATAAAACTTCTAAGAAGAATTTAAAAAAATTCACTATAATATAGTTTTGGTAATATTATTTCAAAAATTATTTTTATTTTCTTATATAAGTATTTAAAATTAATACAAATTAATTTTAATTTATGTGCGTTGAGCACGATTGAACCACATTTTAAAACCAATACTGTTGTTTAGAAAAAATTTATTTTTCTTCTAAATTATTCTTATCAATAGATAATAAATAAACATGAGTAGACTATAAATTTTTACAATTTAGAAAATTCGATTTTTACCCTTCATTCCAACTTAGAAAATCATTTGGTTGTGCCTTGAACAATTTCAACTTAGTCTCTTAGCACAAGATGTTTTACATGGTGATGTAATACATTAATATTTAATACCTCATCCAAATATCAAGTTAAAAATTTTCATAAATGGTTAATTTTTCCAAAATTTTAGGACCGAAAACATTAGAAATAAGGTCACTAAATTTTCCAAAATGAAATTATTATCAATCACCCAAACAACATAAAGTTTCTCTTAATAATCACATACTAAACATGTGAATACATTAATCTTGTATTTTATTGAAATATGTTGATAACTTGAATTACCATTAAACCTTATTGAAAACATGATTTCTTAATTATTCATTTATTATTGGATATATCCCATAAATATTAAAATGTTTTAGACTCCATCAAGGATATCATGAACCACATTTTCAATAAATCATTAATTAGTTCAAAGGAAATCAGTACTATAAAATTTACTTTATCCATTTCAATCATCTCTTTAACCAAACATCATTATCTCATCATCAATAACATATTATGGTTTTTTCCCTCAATCATATGTTTTCCAAAAAATTAAACTTTCCACTAAATCACTTTTATTGGTATCGTTCAACATATGCTTTCAAATACTTTAAAAAATGGTACTTCAATACAATCCTTATATATTTCATAATTCTTATGATGATAATATCATCAATAAAATAATTTTAAAAAATATTTCATGTATATAAATAAAAAATCATATTAATCATTGTACTTTCGTTGTATCAATAACATAAACATGGACTTGACCCCTTAGATTCTTCTAAGGTATATTCCCTTGATTTTGGGAGCATTCATTTTCATAGTTCCCCATATACTTGTAGTTGAAACATTGAATAAAACTTTTTTTTCTTTCGTTTATTTTTATTCTTTTTCTTGGTGACCCTTTCCTCCACACTTTCAATAAAATATTAATCCCATCAATAATTTCTCAGGGCGACTCTTTCCACAATTATTAATGTGGGAAAATATTTATTTTCCTTCTTCCATTTGTCCATTATTTTCTCTATCATTTTTTTCTTCTCTTGATTCCACTTCAACCCATAAGACATGGATAATTATTTCTCTGTATTGATAGCACATAAAACTATTTTATATTATGAATAAAAAGTTCAAGAGACCAGTGCCCTTTGAAGACATGTCTTAATCCCTTCAAATAAATAGAAATTTTTTCACTCTGTATTGTGTTTGTAATTCATGGAATACTTAGAAAAACATATAATTGTATCTTTATACTCTACTACACTTTCTTATTCCTTTTTTCTAAGCTATGGAACTTTTTTTTCATCCTAGTTTCTTTCAAAAACGGGAAATGTTTTCAAAAGGATGCCCCCTTAAAATCATTCCATTACATGAGTTCTATTTCCTCTTCCTATATTGTAATCTGGATCAATGACCACCATTAATCCACATTTCTTTTGAGATAATAAAATCCAAGTGTAACCTTTTTCCTTTTCTCCATATCCTAATGCCATAAATATCATCTCCAATGACTTGATCCATTTCTCAAATGTCATTAGATCAGTAGTCCCACAAAATTATGGGGACCTCTATCAAATAAAGTGATCCAGCAATGGATAATCTCATTGTGTAATATGTTTCTTAATCCATGAAATATTACTTTTCATAACATGATTAAGCTTCCCTAATATAGCCATAACTTTCTGAGTTTCAATACCAACTATGTTTGCCTCCATGGCAAGGCAATATCTATATTGTCCACGAGTATTGAATCCCTTCTTCCTTCTAGGAGTCATTTATAAACAATGGAAAACAGTAGATTAGCTCGTAAGATTATGGATTTTAAATAATAATTTATAATTCCAAATATGGTTTAACACATAGAATAATTTAAAATTTATGAATTGTTATTGTCAAAATCATAAATTTGATTTCTTTGCAGATATATTTGTTTTCAAATCTTTCATAATTGTTTATAAATAAAATGTAAATTATATTAAGAATATCCTCCATGAGTGTCAAACCAAGTCTGTAGTAAGTCCCATTTTTTACCTATATTTTACCTATAATATTTAAACTATCCCCTAGATGAATTATGATGTTATTATTTACTATCATAAAAGTATATCAAAGGTTTATTTTCCATAATTTATGTTTTCTTAAATCTAGTTCTTAAGGTTTCTATTGAACTTCCTATGATACAAACTGTTGCAACCCCAACACCAATAGCCCAGATCTGGTGCATTAACTTAATAAATTAGCATGATTTCTGAGAATAAAATCCCAAAGGACTGATAATTTTAGTTATTTTATAGAACCAGATATATACATGTTAAACATTTTATATTGGAAATAGAAAATATAGCATAACATAAGTAAAATTTAAGCATTCTTCAAACTCATTCCAAGAATTAATCATCATATAATGGGGAAATTAAATAAAATAAGGGTGATCTCAAATTGTCAATAAGGTTAAAGTACAACAAAATATATCATGAAATAATGAGAATAATCAATATAGAAAGGTAAATAACTTAGAATACATTCTATTTAAATAACTATATAATGCATAATTAAATTTTCAAGGTAAATAACTAAGAAAACATGTCATTTATGCAATAAAATGGGAATGAAACGCATGAATAGGTAAAATCATAGTGAAAATATTGTGGATAATAATTACTAGATTATAAATGAAGGAAATTTTTAATTATTTTATGTCATGATATCTGGAATCATGGTACCTATACTATGATGACAATTCACAATATAGTTTAAATATTATAGGTAAAAAATCTATTTAATTTTTTCAACTTAATTTGTCTTATTAGACCTACTAATGCATCTAGGGGATACATTATATCAGTACTCACCCATCACATCAGTTCCAAATCATTCATCATATATATAATAATTGATTTAATTCATGAATCAATATGCCTCATCATCAAATATATATATTTGGTAAAAGATATAGATTTGTAAATATTTCCCCAGTTAATCAAATAACATTAAAAGTAAACTATATATGTAAATTTTTTTATACAGTTTAGAAAATAATCATTCCTCTATGAAATAACATGTATATTTAAGATAAATGAAATTTCAAATGAAAATTATTACATTAAAGTGATTGTTTCAAGATAAAGTTGATAATCACAGAAGAAAATGAGATTGTTCAATAACTTTTACCGCTATGTAATTATTAAGTCACATCCCCTTGGATGAAAAAATTTAAATTGAAATATAAAAAACCATGTTATATAAACGAATCATGATATAACATGTCAAAGGTATTTTATATACACCACATAAAATTGAATTAGGGCATAATAACAAATAAGATTTATTGGAAGGTAAATTGAGACGAAATCTCTTACCTCACGCATCCTTTTTGGTTAAATTTTATTTAAACTCCTATAAATTGGTTTTAAATAAGTCACTAACTTACACCAGAACCATATTAATATTTATATTATCATACATGACCCCTTTATAATATGTTATCACCCATTAATTAATAATACTGCATTATTTCCATTGTTTTGAGTGTTAATTTCCTTATTTTCTCAGGCTTGCTTTGTCATTAAAGTTTTGATTCATGTGTATAATATATAGTTATATCTTCACCAAAATAATTATCCTGAAATAATTATCAAATTTTCACATAAATTATACCTTTAAATCCAATCATGAAGGATGATTATAAAAAATAAAGTATGTTAGGATCATGGAGATGGTAGGCAGTACACACGCATATGTAACATTTTTCAAATTTTCAATGATCATTATAGAAATGGAGTAAGTAATATTTTATCTTTACATAATTATAAAAATATCATATATTCCATTTTATTTCTTTAATTATACTTATATATATCATTCAAGTGGTGTGGTGATGAAAAGAGAGTCACATCAGTTCGTGACAGCGGTAGTCCACATGTACATGAACGATGCTATCATCTTTAAGTGTAAAAAAAATAAAATGGTATATTATCTTTAAATAATGATGAATATTTCATTAATATCTTAAGTATGTCTTGTATATCACATATAATCATTAAAAATTATTATTTATCACCTTCTATATAAAACATTAGTGTAAGTTGAATCACATTGCTTAGCGAGATGATAGTCCCCTATACACACAAGAGACATTATTGTGTCTCCAATGGAATGGAATGTAATAAGTTATATATATGATATAATGAATCAAATAGTTTAATAGTTTTATAAATATCCTATATATGATTTATATCAATCATAATACCTAACCTTGATAGGTGGTAATGGAAAAATGAACTACATCAGTTCACAAGATAGTTTCCATGACCCCCTCCCACCAAAGATACCCTTCCTAGGATAGAAATGAATAAAGGGAAATAATGACCTCCGATTACCACCTCCAGTAGGCCTCAGGTTGGCGAATAACACTGAGGGTATACAGATCACACAATATGGAAGGAATTACCCTTTCTTTAAACATGACCAGGAGATATGGTGTATCATACACAAAACAACTCCAAGACATGATATAAAAGAAAACCAAAATCAATCCCACATGTATGGGTAAAATATAACTGATACAAAACAAAATTCTCCAAATTAAAGTACCCAAAATCAAGATAAAGTAGCAACCCAACAATTATCCCAAAGCCCGAGCTAGTAATGCCGAACACAGTCCACGTATTCCTCCTAGAAACCTGAAGGAAATTTGATATACATAGGGTGAGTATATAGGTATACTCATTAGGATACCAAAGTCTCTCATTTAAATGTGAAATAAGAATACTAATGATCCCATGAGAAAATAGAAGAACCAAATAGAACCTAATGGGTAAACTAACCATCCCAACCTCACCAAGGCACGCTCACCAAATAATACAAGTTAAGTAACATAATATAATGCACATCGATGATAAGGTACCCTATAAAACTTCCCACTGATTAACCTCTCTTTCCTAATGGAAAACGTCCTCACACTCCCACCTCTTCTAAAATTACCACATCACAACCCACCTATACACACCTAAGCCCCACATACCACATCACATATCACCCGCAAACACTTGGGCCACATACCACATCACATCCCGCCCGGAGAAACCTTGGCCACATACCACATCACATTCCACCTGCCCACACCTGGGCCATATACCACATCACATCCCATACTGAAGAAACCTATGAAAGCATAACTCCTCTCATCCAGAAGACACCTAGGAAATCACAACTCATCTCATCCCAAATACACCATGGAAAGAACAACCCATATAATCCTGAAGACACCTAGGAAAGAAAAAATCACCCACACTCACTTGGGCCTCACAAACCCCAACCGAATCAAAGAATATTTGGCTATCACCACCTGGAAGAGGGATCAGGGATGAGTAGGTGTCCATCCATCCATACTCCCACTGGGATGTTTGGAAAAAACACCGTCCCCCATGATGATGTGGGTGTCCGATGGTTAGTTCTCAACTAGGGTGGGGTGCATATAGAAATCACAAGAAAAATAAAATTATGTACATATATGATACCAAAAACTCCTGAACAACCTATGGGTTATCAAGAAAACAACTATCTCAAAATACTTCCAACTTCACTTCTACCTCTAAATTCATAACACCACACAACAAACCACAACCTCTTCTCAATTTATAACCAATTTTAGTTAACTAGCCCATTTATTTTATTGTTCAGAATTAACCACAAAGCCCATAATTCATTCATCCATTAAACATTTCCATTTTTTTAGTGAAACCAACTAAATCCATTCTACATTTTGTTAATTAATTATTTATTATTCCATCACTACATGGGAAACTTCTAAACACAACACACCATAGACAACATAAAAAAAGACATTTCAAAAGGTCAAGAGCCCGATAATAATAATAATGAGGATCTACATTAAATACACATCATTCAAAATTATTTACATTTAATTACCATTCATGTTATGTCATAAATCAATGGAACCAACCCTCAAATCACAACCCCATCTGGTAACACATTATCACACAACTAGCTCGCAACCCTGCTGCACAAACCCTCTCATACATTCCACAATCAAACCACTCAACTTGAGATTCCATTCCATATACAGGTTGATGTATCATCTACAAGTTCAACTATAACTCCACCTAGGCCAACCCACATCACAAAACCATGCTCATAGACACACCAAATAACAAACCATATAAAACCCACACATCACGAAATAACCACATCACATTTCATTTTTTCCACACTTAGCCACAAAAATTCCACACATCTCACCATAGACCATGAAATAATACATTTTCATATTTAACATGATGACACTTATTTAATTCCACTTCATTATTTAAGGGCGTTATCACACAAACAAATTCCTGGGGCATCCATTCATTAACCAAATTTACGTGATTAACCAATTTTCATATATAATTGTTTAACACAAACTAAACAACATGCAACACATTTATTTTGAAAACAAGGGCCCCTAACGACCATGATTTTTAATGGGGAATCAAGCCTGTATAATTCCTAATATCACAATCATAATATCAAAATTGAAAGGGCATACAAAATGGATCCTCATGCCCCTTTGAATTTAATTTTACCAATTAATATCTTTGATTATCCTGGAACAACCATGATCTATATGTGAAAAAATGTAAACCCATCCCACAGAATGCACAATTGAATAGAAACGAAGGAAATCCTACCTCAAAGAATCTTTTTAACTCATCTGTGCACCATAGGTCAAAGAAGAATTCCCACAAGTGACAATAACACCAATAAAAACGTGTATCAAACTATTCCACACTAGAATATTATCAAAAAAATACCCAAAAAACCAACTCAATACCACACATATCACAATAGTGAATCCCAAGGTAAGAATAAGAGTAAATGAATGAGAAAGAGGAAAAAATTCACTATGGATCTGTCATGGATCACCAAAGAACAACAAGTAGGATTGATAAATCAAGGAGGGAGGGGTGGGGATCGAAGAACTCCTCAAGGCATCTATGGTTCATTTGGAATGAGAGGAATGATAAAAAATGTATGGATGGGTGAATTATAATCCGAAAAGAATTTTAAAAGAAAACTGGACCGGGTTATTACATGACGTATAACCCCCCTTCACATCATGTAATACTTGGGGTTCAGTTTTCACTGAAAAACATGTCACCTCTTCATTTTATTTTATTTTTATATCCCCGAAATATTACATGTCATGAAACTCTTCTTCACACTCTGTAAAATATTTACACACCATGAAACTTCTTAGACAAGCCATGAAGCCTACTTTCTCATCATGTAATATAGTTACACGGTGTTTAATCCCCCCTTTTCCATCCTTTAGTAACCAAAATCATCTAAACTCCCCTTAGAATCATCCAAAAACTACAACAAAAAGCAAAAACTCACAAAATTAATGGACCGGAAAGGCACAAAACATTACATTAGATACCTCTCAAATGACTTTCACCCTCAAGAATCAAAAACCATGCCCCAAAGAAAGAGGGGTCCAAGAAACCACCTCACGAGATACCTCTAAAGGATATTTCTACACTTGAAACACCACTAAAAAACAAAAACATTAACGTTCAATGAAAAACCACCCTATGTTGTTTGAAAGCTAGAGTGGAAACCTCTATATCCAAGAAAATCTCCTCCAACATCAGCAACCAGATCTTATCATGTCAACCCAAACGACCATAAAACACACCACTAAAGCACAACAACCACACTATATGAACATATGAATCAAGGAATTACTTTCTCCATGTTAAATAATATCTGCTCTGGGTAGAACTAACTAACCCTAATGGGTTTAATCGCATCGAGATTAATGTTTCTTGATTAGGAATCAAGTATTCCCCTTTCCACATGTAAATACTTTATCACACAGTGCACCGCACAAAACACTACCAAGGGAAAACAACTTATCACATATAAAACAAGGTTCAATAATTAAAAAAACAAACTAAGGATAATCTCAAAAAAAAAATGGGTATTGGGAACAAATCTATGTTTATTAATCCCAAGTAGTCTCCCTCTAGACACCATGACTACATAACACACAAACCAAAGGAATGGTTCATCCATGCAGCACCTTATCTTGATGATCCTAGATCCCCACTAGTCATTCCACATGCATCGTTTCATCCTCGATATCCAACTCTCCATAGTCAAGAGCATAGTAATCTTTTTGTAGATACCGGTAGAGTTGTGAGATGTGGAAGATTTTGTGGATCATTTTCAACTGCGGTGACAATGCTAACTGGTATGGCACCTCACCAACTCACCCTAACACCTAAAAGGGACCAACCAACTTGGGATAAAGATTACTCCCTTTATCAAACCTCTACTTCCCACAATAAGGGGAGACCTTTAAGAACATGTGGTTCATATCCTAGAACTCATAGGCCCTCCAACGATCATCATATGACTTCTTCCGGTCATGTTCTTCCTTCATCCTCTCATGAGAAAGAAGAACATTCTCTGTCATGCTCTGTGTCACATCCATATCAAGAACATATATCTCTCCAACTCCTATCCAATGTAATGGAAAACGACACGGTCTTCCATAAAATGCCTCAAATAGATCCATTCCGATAGAAGAGTGATAGATATTATTATGAGAGAACTCTACCAATGGAAGGTGTCATACCTAAGATCCACTAATGTACACAACACATGTCTGTAACATATCCTACAATGTCTAGATAGTCTACTCTGTCTTCCCATCTATCTAAGAGTGTAAATCAATTACAAGGTGTAAATAGGTTCCAAAAACATGTTGTAATACCTTCTAGATTTGTGAGGTAAACCTCTCATCCGGACCTGAGACAATGATCCTTGGAACACCATAAAATTACCCCACTTTATCCACATACCACTTGGCTAATGAATCTACTATGATCGGTTGATTAATCACTAATAAGTGGGAAGATTTCTTCAACTGATCCACTATCACCTATAAAACATCATAGCCTACCTGATCTCTAGGTAAACCTATGAATAAATCCTTTGATATGTCATCCTACTTCCACTAGAGGAAATCCAAAGGCAGTAACAAAACAATGGGAACACGGTTCTCATGTTTCACTTACTGGAAAACTAATTACATTGCCACAAAATCTACCACTTACTGTTTCATCTTAGGCCACCAAAATTGCATCCTCAATCCATAGTGAAGAGTGGAATATTTTCAGTGGACTTCGAAAGGTGATTTATAAAACTCACGAAGGAACCCATCATGCACCACTACCAGAACTAACAACTTCCCAAAGAACAGAATCTGGTTATGACCATCCTCTAAGCATCCCTCTAGAGAATCTCCATGGCCAACAGGATCGTGCAACACCTCCACCCCTGAGTGTCTCCCCTAAGACTCCTCCACCTTCTGCATCATAGAATACTTCACCACAATATGAAACAAACAGGCTATACCACCTTTCACTCTTGAATCTAAGTGAAAGTATTAAAACTCCCTTATCACTCTCCAAGCATATGTAAAATATCCAACAACCTCCTTTTGTGGCATATTTCTCAAATCATTGGCCACGACATTCCCCTTTCTTGATGTGTAGGAGATCTCAAAATCGTAGTCCGGATGAAACTCCATCCACATCCACTACCACAAGTTCAGAAATCACTACGAAAAGAAATAACAAAAACTTTTGTGATCCATGAAGACCATAAATTACTTCTAAATGAGGTAATTCCACCATAATTTTAGTGCAAAAACGACCGATTTTGGATCCATATTGTGGGTGGTATAGTAACTATCCTAGAGAGACAACTACCTAGACCCATAAGAGATCATTTCCAATTTTTGAATCAAGAAACATCCCAATTCCAAATGGAAAGTACCAAAAAGCACCTCAAACATCACCCCTTCATCTAGAAACTTAAGAACATGAGCACTGACCAACCCCCCTTCACATAGTTGAACACTTCCATGCACTGCTCACTCCACAAAAAATCATGGTCTATCCTAGTCACTGCTATCAATGGATCTTCAAATCAAGTGAAATAGAGTATAAAACTCTGATAATATCCTAAAAGACCAGGGAAACTATCAACCTCTTCCATGTTCTTGGTTGATACCCAAGAAATAACTGATTTAACCTTTGACGGGTCTACTACCACACCCTATTAAGACACCACTGGAATGAGGAAACACACTTATCATGTCTAGAAATTTCTCTTGGAAAACTTTCCATGAAGATGGTGGCATTGAAGAACTTGAAAGACTGTTCTGAGAAGCTTAGTGTGCTCATCCTATGACTTCAAGTAGATCAAGATGTCATCAATGAACACGATGAAAAACCAGTCCAGAAAATAATGAAAAATAGAGTTCATAATCCCCATGAGCACGGATGGTGTGTTTTTAACACCGAAAAACATGAACACAAAATTGAAGTTACCATACCTACATCTAAAGGTAGTCTTTGGGATATCTCCCTCATTCACTCTTAATTGGTGATATCTAGACCATAGATTAATCTTAGAAAATCAACTCACCCGTTATAAAAGATCGAAAAGATCATCTATTCTGAGAAGAGGGTAACATTTCTTGATCGTCACCAGATTTAACCTTTGGTAGTCTATGCACAGCCTTAGACCACCATCCACCTTGTTTATGAACAACATTGGAGGACCTAACGATGAAAAATTTGGCCAGATAAAATCCTTTTACATAATATCATCTATCTGAATTCTCAAATCTCACAACTCAGAAGGTTCCATCTGATAAGATCCATTGAAATCAAAGAAGCATCAGGAAACAAGTATATCCCAAACTCGACATCACTTCGATGGGGTAGCGTCACAATCTCCTTGGGGAAAATATCCAGGAACTACCTAATGGCCCTGGGAACCTCTACCATCTTAGTGTCCCTTGTTTCTACTAACATCTTAGCCAAAAACGAAAGAAGGGGCTCTACACGTTGACTTTCCACCTGACACCCCCACTTGCCTACGTAAACCACACACATATGAAGAACTACTCTTTTTTAGGATGAAGTTGATAAAGATATGTAAATAATACAACCATATGATGCTAGTAATTGTATTGTATGGCTGAATTTGTAGCAAGAAGATGTCCCCATTGGATCGATGTGGCCCCATCATCAGTTAACATTCCTAGAACACATCAAACAAGATGATCTGGACTCTGATTGGAATACTCAACATCAGGGGAATGGGAAGTATCTCTACGTCTAGTCCTAGAGCATGGTCTTGAGTGGGTGAAAAGTAGGATTGTGAAGCTCTGAAATCAAACAAGGCACAAAAAAGTGTACTAAACAAAATGATCATACCTCTAACAATCTTTGGACCTGTTAGAATTATTGCCTCCGTTGCATGAAACTAACCATGCTCGGATCCCCTGCTTCTATGCTGAAGAACACCACCATGAACACTCCCAGGTCAAGGCCTCTGAACATGATTAACATCATCCGATTTGACTCTATCTCCATCATCTCCCCTCAGTGGGACAAAATCTTGTTGTCCCTGCTGCTGAAATTATATCACCAGCAAGTGCTGTTATGGCTGATGTTGAACATGTCTGCCTCTACCATACTAGCTCGAAAATCTATTGGACACTGGTTCTAAATATTACTACAAATTTCAAAAAAGAAACACTTCAGTCCCCAGTTTATAGGAAAATAAATAGAACCAAATGGTTGAAAAGGATTCTACTGAGGTCAACTACATACCAGTTGAAACCTTGAATGTCTTGGCACCTCAGACCTTCCACTGGTAACCTTGTATCTCTAAGAACCCTACTGAATCCCCTCGCATGGTAAACCACCTCACGAGTGAATCCTCTCGATCACCTCTATGTTCTTATGAACCTCCAAGTACATCAGTAACATAAAAGGAGTAACTGCATACTGGATAGAAGGATGGAGTGACTCCTTTGGATGTCTCACACGAGACTCCTCATCTAGAAAGATATCTATGGAAAATTAAGGAGATAATTGAAATCGATCACCAACTCTCATATAGACATACTACCATATTAAAGGGAAAGTATCTCATGCCTCTTCTTAGGCTTCATGGTTGTGTAAAGGAACTCTACCTAGAATTCCTTCTCAATGTCAGCACACAAAATTTCTACTTCCTTCCTCTTCCCCAAATACAACATCCACCACTGGCTCATGGATCCTCGCATATGACTGAATTCCAATGCAACCCAATACTCTATTAGGACCCAGATCAAACTAAAGGCGATCTGAAACTCCTAAAGCTAGATCTATACCTCCATGTTCAAAACACTACCTACATACTTTACCAAAGTTTGTCATTGGAAAGCATGCGATTTACTCTACCACTGGTCATCCTACTCAACTAGATCAATCATCCATCAATCAACTAGATCAGCCTACAGTACCTTTATTTCCAGATCCACACACAAGCGATGATCATGATCCATAGATAAAAATTAAACAAGGAGTTCCTAAGCCTCAATAGTATGGAATTTTTATTTAAGATTTATTTTAACTCATTTAACAAATTTTTCTATTCATTTCAACTTCTCCAATATAACCCAATTCAAACAAGAACACGAGTCATTAGGATTCATGTACCTTTACAAGGTCTCTAACCTATAAATAGAGTAGCCTAAATAGGTTGTTCTATAATAGTCCTTGCATCAGATCATGGGGGCCCAAAAATCCTATGTCCTAGCCGGTCTTCCCTGGCCTATGTTACACACCAAGATAGCCTAACACTATTTCCCTACCAAACCATGCAATCCTCACTATTCCTAACTCCAAACTCCATCCTATCTCTAAACCATCATCTCTGATACCATTATTTTATGACCCCTCCCTCCAAAGATAACCCTCCTAGGTTGGCAATGAAGAAATGGAGATAATGAACCCCCCGATACCACCACCAGTAGGCCTCGAGTTGGTGACTAGAACCAAGAGTATACAGATAACACAATTTGGAAGGAATTACCTTTTTTTAAACAATATTAGAAGATATGATGGATCATCCACAAAACAACTCTAAGAAGTAATATAAAAGAAAAACAAAATCCACCGCACATGTATATGTAAAATAGAACTGATACAAACCAAAATTCTCCAAATTAAATTACCTAAATGAAATCTTAAGTAGTGACTTAGAAAATATCCCAAAGATCGATCTAGTTATGCCTAGAACGGTTCACATAATCCTACAAAAAATATTCAAAGAAGTTTTATATATTTAGGGTGAACATATAGGTTTACTAAGTAAGAAAACTGAAGTCTCTTATGCACATGTGAAAGGAGAATATTATTTTCTTGATGAGAAAACAGAAGAACCAAAAAACACCTAACAAGTATATTAACCATATCAACCTCACCAAGGCTTACTCACCAAATAAAACAAGTCAAGTAATTTAATATAATGAACATCAATGATAGAGTACCCCACACCACTTCCCTCTGATTAGCCGCACATTCCTAATGGAAAACATCCACATGCTCCCACCTATTCTGATAGTACCACATGAGAATCTTCCCACACATACCTAGGCCCCAGATACCACATCACATCCTGACCATGGACACCTGGGCCACATACCACATCATATCCTGCCCGTAGACACCTTGGCCACATACCACATCACATACCTACCACACACACCTGGGATAGATAATACACATCACATCCCATCCCGAAGACACCTTGGAAATCACAACTCATCTCATACCAAAGACACCTGGGAAAGAACCACTCATCTCATTTCAAAGACACCTAGGAAAGAAAAACTCATCTCATACTGAAGACACCTAGGAAAGAACAACTTTCCCATACACACATGGTCATACCAAACAACAACTGGCCCAAAGAATCTAGGCTATCATCACCTGGAAGAGAGAGTGAGGAAGATTTGGTGGCCAGCCATCCATCCTCCAACTAGGATGTTTGGGAATGACACCCTCCCCCATGATTATGGGGGCATTAGAAACATATTTCTAAACTAGGGTGTGGTGTGTATATAAATCACAAGGAAAATACAAGTATGTATATATATGATACCAAACACTCCTACCCAACCTATGGGTTCTCAAGAAAAAAACCAGCTCACAATACTTCGAACTTCACTATTATATCTAAATGCATAACACCATACAACAAACCATAACCCCTTCTCACTTTCTAACCAATTTCAGTCAACCACAACATTTATTTTATTGTTCATCATTAACCACATTGCCCATCATTCATTCACCCATTAAAAATTTTCATTCTATTATCAAAACCAACTCAAGCCATTCCACATTTAATTAATTAATTATTTATTCATTCCATCACTACATGGGCCACCACTAAACACAACACACCGTAGACAACACAAAAAAAATCATTTCAAAAGGTGAAGAGCCTGATAAAATAATAATGAGGACCCACATTAAAGACAAATCATTCCACATTCTCTACATTCAATACCCATTCATGTTATATCATAAATCAATGGAAACAACCCTCAACTCACTACCCCTTCTGGTAACACATTACTGCACAACCAGCTCATAACCCTACTACACAAACCCTCTCATCCATTCCACAATCAATCAATCTCTCAACCTGAGATTCCATTCCATATCCAGGTTTACGTATCGTCTAAAATTTTATCCATAACACCACCTAGGCCAACCCACAACACACAACCGTGCCCACAAACACACCACAACACAAACCATAGAAAACCCACACATCATAACATAGCCACTACACATTTCATTTATCCCATGCATGTAGCCACAACCATTAGAAACATCACACCATAGACCATGACCTAACACATTTTCAAATTTAGGAAGGGGACCGTTATTTAATTCCGCTTCATTATTCAACAGAGTTATCACACAAACCAAGTCCGGGGGCATCCATTCATTAGTTAGATCTATGTGATTAACAAATTTTCATATATAAGTGTTCAACATGAACCAAAAAACATTCAAACCATTTAGTGTGAAAACAAGGTCCCCCAACATTCATGATTTTCAGTGGGGCATAAATCCCATATAATTCATAATATCACAATCATAATATCAAAACTGCAAGGGCATGCAAAATGGATCCTCCTACACAGTTCAATTTCATTTAATAGATTCTTATCATTTATTATCATGTAAAAACCATGATCCATATGAGAAAAAAAGTAAATCACTCTTACATCATGCACAATTGAAGAGAAACAAAGTACATCCTACCTCAAAGAATCTTTTCAACTCCTCTATACACCGTAGGGAAAATAAGAATGCATGTAAGAGATAATCAACCCACTAGAATAGCATATCAACCTATTTCACACTAGAAGATTATCAAAATGATTCCCAAACATCCAACTCAATACAACCCATATCATGGCAGCAGATCCTATGGAAAAAACAAGAGGAAACATATGAGAAAGAGGAGAAAGCTCACCACAGATCGATCACAGATTGCCAATGAACAACCACCCAGATTGATAGATCAAAGAGGGAGGAGGGGGCTCGAATGACACATCTGGACATCTAGGGTTCATCTAGAATTCAAGGAAGGATATACAATGGTTGAATAATTGAAATTTCTTCCAATTTTTTTTTAAAACAAAACTAGATTGGGGTATTACATGATGTGTAATTTCATTTCACATCATGTAATACCCATGGTTCAGTTTTCACCAGAAAATGCCACACCTATTTATTTTATTTTAGTTTTATAACCCTAAAATATTAAATTCCATGAAACTCTTCTTCACACCATGTAAAATATTTACACACCATGAAACATCCTAGACAATACGTGAATCCTACTTCCACATTATGTAAGATAATTACATGACATGTAATACCCCTTTTACCAGTCTTTAGTAACCAAACTCCCACAAACCCCCCCTAAGACTCGTCCAAACACTCTAACCACCAAAAACTCACAAATTAATAGATTGGGAAGGAAGATACTATTTCATCGGTAGTATTTCATATAGAAAAAAAATGATTTTGTAACCCATTTGATGGAAGTGTGTGAAGTTGTAGGTTGTATACTTGACATAATAAGATATCAGTATATAAAAGATATTGATGCTGTTATATAATCATGATATAATATAAATTTAATGAGGTAGAACAATAAATAAAATAAATTTTCTTGTTGAATAACATTATCTCTTCTTCGGGTATTCTCTTTAGGCTTGGTCTAAATCCTTCCTATATTGGATTTCTACCAAAATAAGAATTCTATGATGATTTGTTGGAGGTTATAAATTCCTTTTTTAGTTCTTGTAGAAACCAAATATTTTTGAAGGTCTAAGGAAGAGAGGAGAGCGAGTTCCCTTTTATAGTTGAGGATGAGTGGGTTTCTTATAAATACTCAAAAGTTTTCACTATTGGGAGGTCTCCCTTATATCGTGTGCCTCGAAAATTGAATAAAAATTTTGGGGATCGTTTATGTTGTTTTGAAGCACCAGAAGCAAAGAAAAATCATTTTTTATCATTTTTTAACTTCCAATATTCCCTACTTTTACCCTTTTGGTTTTTCACTATGGTAACTAGTTTTTTAACCTAAGTAATTTATATTTTAAGAAAAAATTAAAGTAAGAATTGTTAGATAATTTGGATACACTAATTACATATATGGAATAAAATTTATTAAACAAAAATCCTTTGTGTGTGTAAAATTAATTCAATTACAAGGGCTTGTAATGTGAAAAATGTCATTTTTACCTTAACCACACTAACAAAATTTGTACTATTTATAGGTCAATATAGTCATTATAAAAGAAAAAATGTCCCATTAATGGACCATATATTATATTTATTAATATTTAAAAATAAATTTGAATGATATAGGTTTTTTTTTAATTTTAAATAATTTTAAAAAATATCATTTATTATAAAATAACATTATTGTCAATTTTGACATTATTCATTTAATTTTAATTAAAAAATGTGAAGACCATGATGGAATTAAAATATATTTTTTTCACACATTTGAAATATTATATAACAATATTAAAACTTAATGGAACATAGTAAATCATTAAATTTAATTCACTTTTAATATTTTTAGTTTCATTTGTTTTATTTAATTATTAACTAAATAATTCCTACATTTGGGTTTCGTATGAATTTAAAGTAATTATTTAATATCTTAAAAATTAAAATATATTATCATGAAAAAAACTCATTTAAATTTTTAAAAAATATTTATAACATAAAATATTATTTTTCCCCTTATCCCAAATCTTTATAAATTCTAAAGGTAAGGTAGGTACGTTTTTTGTCTTTTTCATTACCTAACTGATTATATAGTTCACTATCATGGAATAGTATCCATATAACTCATAAAAATATAGAATATAGTGATAAGGGTCTAAATATTTTGATCAAATGGGTGATGGACAAGTTGATAGGTTATTTAACCCCGTATCTAATAAGTTTAAAGCCCTGATAAACTCGTTATTACTTTAATCATGGTAATTAATTTTAACTATTTTCATTAACAATTATGGTAAAAAATTATGTTGTAATTATTATATAATATAAAATATGATAATTCCAAATAAATAATCCATTTTTAAAAATTCATCTCACTGAATTGACTGAATATAATTTGAAATTAATCCTGTATATGCGACAAAAAAGCGGGTTTTAAAATGTAAATGTTCAAATGTTCACAATGTTTTTATATAAAAATAAAAAATCAAAATGCCACTTCAGTGGTGGTGTGGTGGTGAAGGTGAGTTGCTAAAATAGGTTTTTGTTTGGGAGGTTCAGGGTTTGATTCCTGGGAGTCCGCTTTCGTGGTGAGCCTCTCCCCCGGGATCCACCCACCTTGTCGGGTCGCTCGGATTCCTCTGGGCGGGAAAAATGAGGCGTGACCGAATTGCTGACGGATCGCTGTGATGAACCATCGCTACTGGGCCATTACCCTTCAGGATGCTCTGCCATCTTGGCAGGCAACGACTCTTTCCCCAGCTAGGGAGCTACCTTCGGGTGCTACCCCTTCGTGGGGGAGGGGGGTTTCTCAGTGTGGAGGGTTCGAAAAGGCCACATTGGGACATTCCCTTTAAAAAATAAAAAAAAATCAAAATGATTCCAATATACTAAATTGGAAAAACTTATATAGAATGAAACTAATTTTACTTAAAAACATATTCAAAATATAATTTATCCATATAAATTAATTAATAGAAAATTCTATTTTTAATTAAAATTCAATATTTTGAATTATTCATAAAAAAATGAAACTTCTCAGAAAATTTCCAAAAATTAACCCTATAATAATTTTTATATTACTATTTAAATAATAAAGATTATTTTTTTATATAAATTATCTAAAAGTGAAAAAAATTAATTTTAAATTTTGTGTTCCGAGAATGATTAAACTGTCTTTTAGAAAAAAATAGTTTTTTCAAAAAAACATTTATTTTTAATTGAAATGGTTCTTTATGAATATATAATAAATAAACATATATAAAATATATATTTTTATAATTTAGATAATCCTATTCTTACCTGATGATTCAATTTATAGGAAATAATTGTAGCATCCCTGACCCGATTAGCCACCCAAATAATGCTATCTAGTTGGGTGACACTAGCCATAGGCGCACCTCCCCTAACGCAAAAGGTTTCCGACTAGTAGTGGGGTTGAAACGAGGGTAAAGTGGAGAGTAAATACCCTCAAGGTGATTACAATAATAATACTGCTGCGTACATAAATAACATGCATCGGAAATTAAAGACTCAACAAACTTCAACCAGACCCACAAATAGCAGAAGCACAATAAAAATCAATTAATATTGGAAGTAATAATTAACAAATAAGCCTAAATAAATAAACATCAAAACATACTTCTTGTAGCACTAAGCCCGAGCATGTATACAATTTAGGTCATATATAGGATATCCCGAAAGGGTCTCTAATGGCTGACCAATAGTACAATACATATATAGGCATGCTGAATAAAAAAGGAAATCTAAAATTGAACTCCAACTATAGAAATAACCTATAGGTCCCCTATCATCCATCCATGCCAACTCAACAAGGATCCATCTCCTGATCCCGAATCCTTACCTGTATGTAAAAACATAAAGTCTACATGCATCCTGAAGGGCCCATGTAGGGTGTGAGAATGAGTCTCAGTATGACACCACCCAAGCATACAAACCCAACACAATTATATAAGAAGTGGTTTAATTAAATAAAGAAAATTGATCATGTAATTGAAATAAAAAAAACTTATATGGTGCTCAATATCCACTAAGAAGTTGTCACCTTCTTCGGTCAACACTAGAATCACTAAAGAGGAAAGGATCCTTAGCCCATGAACCAAGGTATCCTATGATGTTGAAAAGTATAAGATACCCCTTTGGTTCCACCTCCATGTAGGTAACCAGGAACCTCGTGCCTCCTGACACCTCATGTCTCAAATAAATCACCGACAACCTGAATTCACACCCAAGAAAGAGTAACCCTGGTCTTTAGGACCACTGCTTGAAATCACCCATCTACTCAAAGCCTAACATATGGAGGAACAGTGATATATTTTCTCAAATAAAAATTATCATCAACTCATAGTACAATTTCCCAAGAAATTTTGATTTCCATCCTCCCAAAATAGTCTAGACCCAATGACCTTAATACGGTGAGCCTTAGACCCCAACTGATAGCCTCAACACTATCATATTGAATGCTTCTCACCTTCCCCTTCGATTTCTATGGAAATCACCCCAACAAAATTTCCTAAGATGCACTACTGGGGGCCTCTACTAACATGAGTGGTAAAAAAAACCTCATCATTAAGTCAACCTATGTGCACACGACTCCAATCAGTGGTTTGGACATCACGGGTGAGTGGAAATCACCAAATATAGAAACTGAGCCACGTCTGACCTGTACCTTGTTCCACTGTGAACATGTCCCTCAAGTCCAATGGCCTTTCCATCCATGTCATGGGCCTTTCCCCAACCTAAATGCATCTCTTCCTCAACCAACATCCCTAAATACCAATCCTGTGATCAAGATCTCTCAAGTAACCTAGGCCAAGCCCAACATGATGACCATGTCACCTCAATACTGATGGTCATGCCATCCCAATTCCTTGGGTTGATCCCATCACAATCCCAGGGATTGGTGAAGCAATTTATATACATAAAGAAACTCACTTAATAAATAATTCGATTTAATATGATTGAATTGTAAAATTTTGAAAGATAATATCAATTAAATTAAATTGAATTATCTAACCCAAATTTAAACATCCATAAAAAACAAACAACAATTCAATATAAAAATGAATTTTAAAAATACCATTAAAAAATATTTCAATTAAAACCAAGAAGTCACTCCATCCAAACTACCCAAGGTGTTCAACAGACTCTGACCTATCCTTGAATAAGTATAATTGGTTTTGGTAATTTACAATCACATCCCATAAGTTCACACGGTAAATTTAATTTCAAACAACAGGGTCTTGATCAATTACCCAAAAGCACGCTAAAATTATCGCCCCAAAACGTCCACAAAAACATGAATAAAGGTATGATACAACTAACTTGTACTCATAGATTTAGTAACATCCTATATTATCCTCTAAATCCATGAATTTTGGAAGAAATTGACGATTTCCTCAAACACCCTAAAAATAGGGTAAAATGACTTAAATGAATTTAGTGCTCCATGAAGCAAAATCAAATCGAAATAGAGTCATGGGTGTGATAATCCTTACTAATAGTGTCCAAAACACAACACTAATAAAGAATCTAGGCCACACCCTAGGAGGATAGGAGGAGGAGAGCTCCTCCTTTGTAGTGGTTCAACCCACAAATGAAGAGAATGGAAAAATAATAAAAAAATATAAGAGGGGAAAAGGAAATTTTATATCTTTAATGGGGCCATGTGGTTTTATTACATGGTTTTCAAAATCATGTGCAAACCAAGAGAGCTACAGTGCATGGGTACTACCCAAGTGGCACTTCATTAGCGGCTTGTCGCATAGTTTTCACTTACTGTGTGAAAGACTCTAAAAAAACTAGAGACAAGGGCATGTGGGCGTGCACCTCACCATTATAGTTTAATCGAGCTATGCGAAAGTTCAAAACAGGGTGCATGGTTAGTTGGGAGAGGTCGTATAGTTTACCCCAAATCAGGTGCCTTAACCTGCAACTCCAAAATAGACCTTCGGGGCTCCAACACTCCCAAAGACCATCCAAACATCCAAGGCTCTAAACCAATCAAAAAAAATTATATAAAGTCAATTAAACTCTTATAATTTGTTTCTAATAAACAAAAAATAAAATGGAATACCCACTAATTCAAAAATTCAAAACAGGAGAGGATTTTTGCCCGATTCAAAATCTCAGAAAATTACAACCTCCCCACCTTAACATAGCTCATCCCCAAGATATCGAAAAAAAAACATGTAGATAGTACTAAACATACCTATCTCGTTTAATACTAAACTGGACTACCTCGATCTCAATGGTATAAGTTAACCACTTCATGGCATCTCCCCACCTTAGGAGTTACCTACCCCAGTATATCCCTTCCAAAACTCAAATCATGTATATGGTCCATCAACCATTCTCAATCTCAAAATTCCTCTCGTGATGCATCATTACTCATACATCTCAATAGGTTCCACCGTGTCATACTAGACACCCATAAAGATCCTGCATTGCATAGATTCCTTCCTCATGTTTATGGATCACATGGAACCCTTGAGGCCTTGCATCTCAATAGATGCTCAAATCTATCATGGTGCATTTCACCTCAATCACATACCACATCAAAATAATGCCCAAATGCAAACACACCTCATATAACCCACATCTCCTTGATGATCTAATTCCAAATAACCTCAATAATCCCTACACCCAACAATTCTAACGTTTAAAACCTTTTTCCATACACCTCATATATATATATATCATGCACTCGAGATAATTCCAACCTACTAACAAGTAGAAATCAGTCCTTAAATCATCCCATGCACCTCATACACCCCAAAAGGACATGCCTCAATAGGCCATGCTAAAGAAAAAAATGAAACAACTATGTCCATCGCATACCTCTAATCTTTGTTGGACCACCAGCTTGCTCAACACATGGTATCTTGACAACATGTAGCAGGATTACTCTCAACTGCTTGAGGCCTGACCTACATATTTTTTTGCTATGAACTAGCCACTGACCCCACTACTGTGTCCCACTATATCTACCATGACCTCCTCCTGTAGCTGAATCTTGGATAACCTAACCTGGTACCAATCCTGATTCAAACTTAGACATCCAAGTCTGCCCCATCCCTTGACTACTAGATACCAAATGAGGATTCTTGCAGAACCTCTAGAGATTCCTGATCTTCCCACATGCTCATCACTCTTTTGGAGGTCACTCTCACTAATTATAGACATAGACTTGCTTCCCACACTAAAAGAAAACCATCTAAAATCCACTATGATGTGGTCTATGTGATTCCTTGGCCTACCTGCGCTGCTGGAACTCGTCTCTTCCTCACTTCCTTCCATCTGAAGATTCACCACTAAAATCACATAAAGTCACTAACCAGCTCAAGTAAGATATGTCTGTCAAGTTTCCATCAACTATGAGTGTCTGGTTCACCACCTTTGAGAAATATTTCAACCTAAATATGTCTACCTACACTCTAATAGTGTGTCGTAAACTATCCTCGAAGTGCCTCACCCTTGAACTTTCATCTCTCACCTTGACGGGTGCAAAGAGAGATAATTTGCAGAACATCGTTGCATTGTCAAAGAGGGACATTTCACCCTACATAAGGATCAATAACACTCAATATCTTTCTGCCCTCAGTGTCTCTAATAAAAATTGATTGAAGAACCTAGCCTCAAAATCCTTCCAGGGTTTTCCCTCATGTATTCCTTACTATACCTATATGTCCCACCAATTCTTTTTTGGTCTTCTAATCATATAGGTTCCAAGTTTCACCCTCCTCCCTGGTGGTATATCTATCTACTCAAAGATAATCTTCATTGCATCAATCTATTTCTCAACCACCTATAGACCACACTCACCACAAAAAAGTATTGGATTATGTGACTGGATCTCCTGATTAAGGTACGCCATAAATGGATTTTCTCCCTGATCTCCTCTGTTGATCCCCCAGATCACCCGAACCAGGCTCTCTCTGAGCTCCTCATCCAACCACATCCCAAAAATAATAATATCTGGTGGTTTCCTCACCTTCACAAGAACCTATACTTGAGATTTCCCCTGAGCCTATCCCTACTCTTCCTTCCCCTCAAGGGTCTCAACCTACTCATGCACCTTCATCACCAAGCCATCACCCACCTGATGCTCCATCTGAGTAATCTAAGAGGAACTCTCTGAGTACCAACCACATGTTCAGACATCCCATACATAACATATATATATATATATATATATATATATATATATATATATATAACATAGATATGTTAAGTAGTAACAGGTAGAACATCCTCACTACCCATACCATTTCCTATCCCAACCATGCCACATGGAATCCCAGCCTCTTAGACTCCTTATCTACTCATACTATTTTCCAATATCAAAAATAAACCACGATCGTCACCCATCCTGATGATCACATCAACTCAAACTGATGTCCTCATCACCCAAACTGGTGATCAACATCACCCCAATTCATACATGCTAGCTCCCATAAGAACCATTCCCATATCACATAGCACAACCAATTTTATATCACAACATATCACATTTCAAAAGTCCTTTAATATCCTAAAACATGTATATAAACAATTAAAACATCCTAATAAGTGGTTAGACAATGGTATAACCAAGAATAGAAAAAATACCTTGCCTTACCAGGACAAGGATCAAATATATCATACCTTGTCATTCCAGGATAAGGTCACATATCATAACAAAATAATATTATATTACAAGAAGACCACTCAGGATTAAAATCATATAAACTATAAACTGAGAAAAAGAATAATGGAAATTCCCACCTCTGGTAACTTGATCTGTCCCTCATTCATGGGGATGTAGGCACCCAAACATGAGTTCTAAACTCAGTTCCGACCACATCCTAATCCCCAATATACCATATACAAAAGAGTACTACCAACATAAAATAAAATTAAAAGAAATATCAATCTCATTAATAGCCAGCCTTATATTGATACTAAATCCCAGTCAAGAACTATTTTGATACCACATATAGCATCCCCAACCCAACAATCCACCCTAAAAGTGTAGTCAAGCCAGGTTCCACTAGCCTTAGGCACACCTCCCTTAACACCAAATGATGCTGACTAGCAGCAAGGGTGAAAAGAGAAAAAAGTGGAGAGGCTATACCCTTGAGGTGATGATAATAATAATACTAGCTGAGTACATATATAACATGTAGTGGGAATTAAAGACTCATTAGATTCAAACCATACCTTCCAATGGTGGAAGCATAGTCAATAAAAATAAACTGTGGAAATAATAATCAATAAAGAATCAAAAATAAATAAACAGCTAAACATACTACTTGTAGCACTAAGACAGATCATGCATACAATATAGGCCAGACATACAATATCCATAAAGGGTCCCCAATGAATGAAAAATACTACAATACATATATAGGAATTATAAACATAAAAGGAAAAATAAAATAGAACTACAATCAGGGTAGAATACTCAAGGTCTCCTGCCATCCATCGATGCCAACTCAACAAGGATCTAGCTCCAAATCCCAAACCCTAACCTGTATATAAAATCATAAAGTATACACGCTTCCTGAAGGGCTTGTGTAGGGTGTGAGAATGAATCTCAGTAGGATTCCACCCAATTGTGTGTACCCAACATAAGTGTTTACGAATTTTTATAATAAAATAAAGATAATAGATCATGGAATTTAAATAAAAACAAAATTATCTAGTGCTCAACAACCACCATGAAATGTTCTCATTCTTCGGCCAATGATCAAATCACTAAAGAGGAAAGGATCCTTAGAACATGGTCCAAGGTATCCTATAATGTCAAAAATTCCATTTGAAACCTTAGGTTCCACCTCCAAGTAGGTAACCCGACACCTCATGCCTCCTGACACATTATGTCTCAAATAAATCACCAATGTTTGGAAGGCATGCCCAAGAAAAAGTAACCTTTGCCTCTTAAAATCCTACTCAAAAGAACGCATCGGGTCAAATCCCAACATCTAGAGGCATAGTGATATCTATACTCAAATAAAAAACATCATCATATCAGTACACGATGTCCTAGTGAACAAAAAACATCATCCTCCCAAAATAGTCTAGAACTAAGGGACTTAATACGGTGAGCATAATCCCCCAACTGATAGTCTGAACACTATCATATGAAGGATCCTCACCTTCCCCATGGATTTATATGGAAATAATCCCCAACATAATTTCCTAAGATGCACTACCAAGGGCCTCTACCCACACAAGTCGTAAAAACTACCTAATAACTAAGTCAACCTATGTGAACATGACTTCAATCGATGCTTTTTCCATTACGGGTGAGGTAAAATAACCAAATATAGAACCCAATCCACATCAAATTGTCACCTCATACCCCTTAAACCATGTATCTCAAGTCTGATGGCCTTATCATCCATGTTATGGGCCTTTCCCAAACCTGACTGCCTCACTACATCAATCGAAATCCACAAAAACCAATCCTATGATCAAGATCTCTAAAGTAACCTAGGCCAAACCCGACCAGACGACCACATTACCTCAATCCTGATGGAAATTCCATCCCAATTCCTCAGAACAAACCCATCATGATCCCATGGATCTTAGAAGAAATTTATATACAAAAATAAATTCAAATAATAAATAATCTTATTTAATATTATTTAATTTTACAATTTTGAATGAACATATCAATTCAATTTATAATTGAATTGGATAACTCAAATTCAAATAGCCAACTCAAATAAAGAACAATTTTATATAAAAAAGAATTTTAAAAATACAATTAAACAAAATTTTCAATTAAAACCAAGAATGAATATCAACCTAACTACCCATGGTTATTAACGACCTCTAACTCGACCTCACATGAGAGAAAATGGTTTTGGAATGCCCAACGACATCCCATAAGGTCACACAGTCAATTTAATATCAAACAATAGGGTCTCATTCAATTACCCAAAAGCATAATCAAAATAATCACCCCCAAAACATATGAAAAAACATGAAGAAAGTTATGAACCACCTACCATGGACTCATAGAGAAAGTCACGTCCGATATTCAGATCTAACTCCATGTGGTTTAGAAGAAACCAATGATTCCGTCAAATGCCCTAAAATTAGGGAAAACAACTCAAATGGATTTATAACTCTGTGTGCCAAAAGAAAATCAAAAGAGATGCTTGGGTGTCTTAAAACTTATTAAGATGGTTCTATTTCACTTGGAGGTGACCAAAACTGAGCACCGATGAAGTATCTAAGCCACAACTTATGAGGGAAGGATGAGGAGAGATCCTCCTTTACTACTACATAACCCACAAATAAAGAGAAGGGAAAAGGAAGGAAAAAAATGAAAAATAGAATAGGGTAAAATGAAATTTACTACCTTTAATGTGGTTGTATGGTAGGATCACATGGTTTTACAAAATATGTGAAAACCATGGGGGCTACAGTGCATGGGTACTGCTTAAGTGGCACTACTCATGCAGCTTCCCACACCATTTGCACTAACCGTACAAAATCAGATGGAAGTCTCTATAAAATCTATAGACATGTTTGCATGTCTAATAACCTCACCCGCGTGTTTTAACTTAACTATACGACATTTCAAAAATAGGGTGCATAGTAAATTGTGAGAGGCCGCACGGTTTACCCCAAATTGTGTGCCTTAACCTACAACTCCAAAATAGGCATTCAGGCCTCTAACACTCCCGAAGACCTTCCAAACACTCACAGAACTCTCCAAGCCTAAAAAACAATCCAAAAAATTGATATAATGTTGGATTAACTCTTGGAATTTGGTTCCAATAAATGAAAAAGAAAAGGTTATACTCACTACATAAAAATTTCAAAACATGAAGGGTTTTCGACCCAATTCAAAAACCCACAACATTAAAATAATTTTCATATTAAAAAATAATATTAACAATATTTTTTTGGTAAAATTAATCCTTTTATGTATTTCAATATCTTGAAGAAAAACACATTGTTGTGCATAACACAAGTTAAACATAGTGTTGTGTGTAAAAAAGATAAACTCAATATTGTGTATGACATTATCTATTGAATAAAATGTTTTTCATTTAAAATTTTGGGGTGTTACATTATGTATTTGGGGAAAAAATGCCTAAGGACTGTATAAAATTAAGTGTATTATTTTGGACCACATAGTCCATTTAATCGTGACCAAGGTGAGGGTTATTAAATTTTATTAAACAAATAATATTGTTTAACATTGGACCCTCCAATGATCATTCGATTCTAATTTGACCAGTGGATCATTTTTCTTGAGCACAATGATCATGTAAATCATAGTTTTCTATTGAGAATAATTTCCTTATCACTTATTCCACAAAGTGAAAATTAAAATATTATTCATGTATATTATTAATTTGATCACTAAAAAATATAAGCATTAACAAATAGAGAAAAATAAATATTTAAGGCCTATCCCCATTATATAAAAAAATTATTTTCAAAAGTGTCCTTATATCATTCTAGAATGAATCTTGTTTTTTGGTGATATTCATTTGTCAAAGGATCTCAGAGTAGTTTTTTTAATCCATAAAAACCCTATAGATGTTTATAAATATATTAATTTATTTATATTGATATCATTCTAAGAATGAATTCATAAATTTTGATGGAATAATATATTTTATAGATTATTTCAAATGATAATTAGTTTGGAATATGATGAAAGATTATGTATTTGTTTATATTAATTATGTGAATATATATGATGTTTTAGGGGATAAATATTTTAGGATTAAACTAATCCCATTTCAAACCATCCATTCCAAGGATTCATGCATAGTGACTTATCCCTGATGGACATGATAATCATTAGAAATGAAAATTTTCATTAGTAGACCTTATAAAAGATAGAATTAAAACAATGTTTAGGTAGCACGTGTTAGAAATTTAATCCATGGTTATTTTAGGATATTGTATATAATTTCTTATTATAAATGTTCTGATTTTACATTGATTCATTTATTAATTCCACTTAAAATGCCTAAATTATTTGTTCAATGATGAACTGCGATGGATCTAGAGAATAAAATCCTCTTTCAAGTCAAATAAAATTTAATAAATTAAAACTGGGTATTCTAATATTGAGGGGATAGAGAATAAAATAATATATATAAATTATTTTTATTCCCAAATGGACTAGAATATTCCCCTACTTATTATTATAATTATATAAATAATAATTTTATTCACCTCATCTAGTATGATGATAGAATAAAGGTATATTAGAGATGTTATCTAGTTTTCCCTTTTTAAGGAAAGGATTCCATGGACAAAATTTTCCTAAATAAGATGCATAGATAAAGTTTTTTAATTACTTTTATTCATTAATTATATAATATATCACCCAATTATTCCCATTCACATTGAATCTAGTTTTGTTTATGTTTATACTTAGGACGTTTTGAACAACTCTCAATCAATAAAAATAAGGAACCATTATAGTTTTATAACATGATATAAGAAAATTCCCCTATTTATGTGGTCCACCAGAATGATCAACATAGTCTTTTTGGAGCCTAAATATTCTCTTTTATTACCTTTTATAAGACTCTGGATAAATAAATTGATTAATTAGAATCATTTTTTAGCACATTGGTGAGTGGTTTAATATCTTAATCCTATAATAATGAAAAGGGAGAAATTAAATTTTATATACCATCAATTGATGAAGTTTTGTTAACCTTAGTTAAAAATATTATATAAGTGAATCATATCATCAAAAAATCATGAAACATGGTAATTTTCATTGATTTATGCCATAATAAACATGAATAATACTTTCATTCCACAAACAAGGATGATATTTTTTTACATGGAACAATATAGATATTATTGGGTTTGATCATCATGTTATTTTTTAGAATTTAGGATTTTCACCAAATCCATATGTCTATAAACATGAAATAAGGGATATATTTCCATACTTGGGTTCCATGTGGGAGACTAATTTGATCCATCTTATTAAATCTCATTTTATTTTATAGATACAGTACCACATATTTTTGGAAAAAGGATTACATTCCCATCCTGAACAAGTGGTTTTTATTAAATTTAATGTAATATTTTTAATATCACTACATATTGGATGTATATTAATGATATAAATAATTTTTTATGGAAATTTTGGTTGAGTAAGACAAAGCCTTCATGGAACCCCATTGAGTATATTGTTACAAGGTGACACCCATTTGAAAAAAATTGTATCGACATGCCAATTAGTTGTGAACGACATTTTCATTCCCCTCTTGGGTAAGATAGTATAGTGCTATGTGGATGATCTAGTATTAAAATCACGAATATGTGATAAACCCTTTAATATAATTGTGGGGGTGTGATCTATAAAAATTATAACAGAACCTGAAGATGAATGCATTAAAATACATTAAAACATACTTTTGATGAACTTGTGATAAAGTTCCTAAGTTTTTGTTATGGTATATTTATATCATTATTAAAATTGAAAATAAAAAATTTATGATATATATTCCTTAACATAAAAACATCATGGCGAAAATAATACATCATAGACACCTAATCCATATCATTCATTTCATAGAAAATTTTATTTTGATGTTCATAAACTTTTTGTAATTTACAAAGAAATGTGTGACTTACCAATGAGGTACTTATTTCTAGAGAACATTTCATATCCTTAATGTAACAACCCTAAATCTATTAACCTTGAGTGGGTGGTTTTTTATAATGATAATAATACAAAGATCACAATATATATGATGAAATAGTTTATAAGTATCAAGATACAAGATACATAAATGATCAATACATTTTATTATAAATTATAAGTACATTATAATAATAAATAAATATTTATAGACCCTCCATGTATATCCTTATATCACATGTAATAATCTTCATATTTCTCTTGGGAAATTAGGAAACAATGTAAAAATATAACATTAAATGATCAGTGAGGGGTATTGTATAAGAGAAGATATCAATTAATAATTAATTCAATCATAATATGGTAGTAATTAAAAATCAAATAATGTCATATAACTAATAAAATGATAATATTATATCCATATGATACCTAATAAAATAAATAAATTATCACATGGATAACAATAAAGGATCTCAAATGGATGTATTGCATTAAATTAGACATCATAAATATATCATCAAGGCCTTATTCAATGACATCATATATAAATGGGAAGGAATACACTGAGTACCAAAGTTAGATTATCCCCTGATACCCACTAATACATCAAGGATCAATATAATTATTAAATCCGTCCATCATGTCATATGTAAAATGTATCAATAACATATTAAGAATGGATAATATATATATATATATAACCTAAGGATTCTCATAAAAAACAATATCTATGTCATTGGTAGTTAACCATATAGAAAATATATATATAAGGATTTTCTATATTTCCACAGTTAATAGATTAATCTTTCTATATATACAAATATGTATCGATCAAATAAATAAATTTTGGATATTTAAATTTAAATATAGAATATTCATATCAAAGGGATAATAACAATGTAGTAGTGTATGATACATTTATAATTTGTGGAAATCAATTTGAAGTTGTAATTGGATAAAGTGTTTTGAAATATAATGTAACCAAATAAATGATATAAAATAACCAAAAATAATAATAAGTATGTGACACATATATTTTATATGAACTATAAGCTAAAAATTTCAGCGTGGAAAAACATCTAGGATTATATGTTTTGATAAAAATGGTAAAATTGTGGATACATTGAGTTTAATCCTCTCGGGACCCTGACAGTGGATTACTTATCATTATTTTCATTGTAATTACTTATAAAAATTTCCCCTCTTTGATAATATTTATCAATAATAACACAAATACATGGAATTTGTTGTGACATCTGTGAGTTTTTAAGGAAATAAAAATAATTTGATATTATAATGACTAATGATGGTTAAATAATGATCTTTAATATAATACTATCATTTTTTATAAGTATTTTATAATAATGAATCACAACAACATTTCACACTAAAATTAAAAGTAACTGTAAAGTATTACACAAAATAAGGTTAGAGAATATTTTAGAAACCACTACCTTACATAAAGAATCTTAATTGTTGGTAAAGAACACTTTTGAACCATATAAAATCCTAAAAATGGATATTGAGTGGGAAAATTAGAACATAACCATGATAAATGTTTTTAGAGTGAAATGGAATAGTAGGATGTGTGTGTTTTTACAGTGAATGATGGATTTTTTTTTATAAATTTTGGGACATAATCTTAGGAAATCTAGGATATTGAAAATGAAATACCTTTGGATTATCCACAGGTTAAAACCATCGTATTTTACGTTTGTGGTATGGTATTTAAATTTTTTAGGTTAATTTAACAAAATCCATTTTTAATATTACATTAGTCATAAAAATTATAATTTTTCCAAATGTATTTTTTTAATCAATAATTTTCATTTTAGTCTTTTGAAAGGCCATGATATGTTTTGAAATTTATTTTAATATGGTAAGATATATTATTTTCAAAAATTACCACATATTTTTCATGGATTCATTCATATTAATTGTAACATAATTCTCATATCATAATTTTGTGATAAAACATATCTTATATGCATACCATATATTACTATTCCTTTGAAAAAATTATTTATATCATATAAATATAATAAATTGACCAATTAATAATTTCTATGTATTTGTCTTAAATTTGTTGAAAATTTTATGAAAATAATTTATTATATATATATTAAATTTAATTATTAAATAAAATATTTTATTTCATTCAAAATAAACCATTTTAGTGAAAATAAATCAAAAAATATTTTTAAAATATATTATTGTTTTTATTCAAAGACATATTAATGTAATTATGTTTTTATTCATTATTAAATATTATTTTTATATAATTATTATTTATTATATTATTAAATGATGTTATTTTCTACTGGACACATGCACAAAAAAATATTATTTATTTTTATTTAATGTGCAAAAAAATCCTTAGAGTTATGACATCAAAGAAAAGGGAAAAGGGCCAGGGGAATCAAGGAGGATGAAAATAGTGAAATAAAAGGGAGTCTATTCTAACTAGATCAACATAGTTAGGTGGGAGGGGTCTAACACTTGTGAAAATCATACAAGGGATTCCTTGGTCAACCCATGTAGCCAAAAAATCCGAAACATTATTACCTTCATACCATGTGTAAAGATGGATCACATCATTATGTATATGATTCAATCACTAATGAATTTGGTACAAAGTGGACCAGGGGGTGATAATCCAAACGTGAATAAAGTTTTGGATCACTAAGGAGTTCATTTCAATAGTCGTAATCAAGATGTTGTAATCAAGTAAAGTCTCCAACCCATTCAGAATAGCATTGGCCTTTGCCATGATAGATCCCCCACTATCTTAGAAGCTACTAAAATCCTAGATGACCAAACCTAAATGATCCTTTATAGTTCTCCATCCTTACATAAGGTAGAAACCACATAAACCATTAACATTGATCTTGAGACCTCACTCTAGAGGTTTCCAAAAGACCCATATCCTTTACTTGTGAATAACAAATGGAGGAGGATAATTTCTTCTTCCCATGATGATCCTTATCAATGAGCAATTATTCTTATATCAATTCACTATAAGACTCAATTCAACCATGAGACTCTTGGACTGGACCTTTATAGCCAAGTGGGAGCTACACTTTCCTTTAATGGGACCATGAAATGTTTTTTTAATAAGATACATGAATAATTGTTCTTAGGTTTATTTTGTGAATGAGATGGATAAAGATTTTTTCACATGTTTTTTTTTGTGAATGAGGAGTGGGTAGATTTCTTCACTTGTTATTAGGTTATTGGGATTTGGGATAATTTTTTAAAAATATTTAATATTATTATGTTCATTCCATAATTGAATAATGTTTCATAGTTTTATTCTTAATGTCATGAATATGTTATGCTATCGTTGATCATGTGCATTGAATGACTCTTTTTATACATGTATTATTTTATTCCATGATTTATAACTTATGATTTTTTGTGTATAGTTTTCTTAAGTATATTTATTATTCCTTTATGATCATCTTATTCTAACTTATGATCTTTGATTTTTATCACTTATGTTTACCTTTACTAGGTATCCAATCTCACATATTTAATGCTTCCATTTCCCTAGGTTATGAAGAAAATTAATATGTAATATTCTTAAAGAAGGGTATATTATAATAAATTTTTTGGGAGTTATTGAAGACTATTTATGAATTAATAAATTGTTTATAAAGCATTAAAATGTTTATTAGTTAAAAAGGAATTATTTTTTTAGTTAATGTTTTTTTATAATTCTCTAAACCACTATACCTGAAAAATTCTGAAAATTTAATGTAATGAATTATTTTCATTAATTATTGTAGTTAACATATTATTAGGTCTAAGAAATATTAGTTAACATCAAAGAAAATTTTAGATAACTTTGGTTATTAGGATGTTACCATTTAAGGCTGATTTTGTACTTTAAAAATGTCACCAAAGTTTCATAAGTTATTTTTTATCCCAGTTTAAATGTTTTCAAAAATCCATTAGAATCTATGAGGAAATATAAGATATTATATGGATTAGGATAAGAGATATTTTCTAAATACCATAGCTAGAATAATGAGATACTTGTATCTTTATAGGATAACATCCTAATATTTTGTTAATGTTGAGGTTATGTGGTTCTCATAGAAAATAAATCCTTATTTGGTTGTTGGAAAGTGGATGTTGAATCTGGCATATTTGTACCAATGGATAATAACCCTGAAGAGGGTGTATTGTGTATTAACTCAATGATGAACCAGCATATAACAAATATTACAAAATACACAACTTGATATACACTCTTATGGTTTATTATTGGGTCAATAAATTTCTATTTATGAACCATTATGAATGTTTTATTTCCAAATTACATTATTTTATTCAGTTAACAAGTTTGATAGGACCAAACATAATGTAAAATAGGTAGAACAATGATAATTATAGAACTAACCAAGAATTACATAGTTTAATTACAAGTATCATAAGACAAAATGATAGGTTCATTAGAGAATACATCTTAGTAGTGAGATTTCATATTCATATACACAGAAACACATTTATATTATCATAAAAAATTTGGTTTTAGTAATTGGTTGAAATAGGATCACAAAAATGAAGCTAATAAATGTATGTATTGAAAACCCACTAAATCTTTAACTAAATAAGTGAGAATACATAAATGGTTTATAATCTAATTATATTTTTGTTATTATAGAAATGGTGAGTTTCAAAGTCTTACCTAAGTTATTGAGGTTGAAACCATAATACAAATTAATTTTTGATAATCCTGGCTAATGTTATTTCATACTGATTTTTATCAATGGTATTCTGTTATATTCTAAAATTTATTATGGTTATATGATATATCTAAGGATATTTATTTAAAGGTTTTGAAATGTAACTACCCAAATTTTGGCCTAGATAGGGATCATTGGTTTTTGGATTTTAATATTTCATTTAATTATATTAAAGGTATATTATGGCCTAGAGAAGGTGTGAGGAGCATCCAAGGCTAGTTCGGAGGCTGGAGGTCTGTAGAAATGGGTGGTAGTCACGGTTGCATGGATAGTGTAAACTGTGAAACCCAAGTCGCATGGTTTCTATAAACTATGCTCTTGCAGACTGGGGCACCGAAAAGTCTTCATGGTTTGTCTACAACCATGAAAACTAGGCGCACGACCATTTGGACTACTAAAAAAGGGGACAGAGCCTTCACATAAAATTTGCATATGGTTTGTAAACTGTGTTCACAAACTGTTCATAGGGGGTCTTGGAGAAAAAATTACATCCCCCACATAAAATATAACCTATTTATTTTCTTTACCCTACCTCTAGAAGAAAGAACATTGGGTTCTCCTCCTCCCTGAGATAAACCCTCCACCTCCTTGGATCTCTTGTTACTCCTTTGTTCAGTGTCTGATCCTTGATCTGTTGGAGGAATTGGATCCCCTAATGTAAGTCTCCATAGTCTCTATACTCATGTCTCTATTCTTCTTGACATCATTTTCACTATTTGTTTTAGGCTCATATGGCCTATTTTTAGGTTCTTGCACTGAATCTCAGATCTCTTCTAACATACTTCAAATCAGAGGTCAATATCAAGTGAAGTTTTGTCTACATCCCTAAGTAAGGTAGTCACATATTTTTCAATTTGAGTTTTGGTTGTTTCATATTTAATTTATTGTGTCGTGATCCAGTCTTTGTCGATCTCCCTTGATGTGTTGGTTCCTTCATGTTTGAATGAAACTAGTACCTTGATATAGGTAAATTGGATCTTTTTTGGGGTTTAGATATCACCCTTTATCTATATGTACACCCATAGGTGTTCCACTTTGAAAATTTCCTTTTGGGACAAATGGTTTAAAATACATGGGACCCAATTTAGCTTCCAGATTATCTTTTAATTGAAATAGAAATTGTCCTGTGTGTAATTGATATATAACAAGGTTACTCAATGGTACATAGTCCCTCTTGAATTGGAATTGTACAAATGGTAATGTGAGTAGTAGCCCTTGACACTTTGGCCTTGACACCTTTCCTTGAAATGAATTTTTCATGTCAGTAAAATTGGATGGTTTGCCTGTATAGGTTGGATGGGATGAGATAGATTAAAACATAAATATGAATTGGATTTAATTGAATGGTTTCAAGGGATGTAATTGCCTTTACCTTATTATGATTTATTATAAAGTAATTAAATAAAATTGATTCTTTGTTTAAATTGAAATGATGTAATATGGATTTGCCTTATGCTATATGAGATGAGTGGTTATTACAATGCTTTACTTATGAGCTATATGAATGTGGTTTGATGAGATGCATTCTTACCCCATGCCATATTTGAGTATACATGTATGGGTGGGAGGAATTCTTACCCCACGCCAGTTATGATATAAGTGTATTTGTGGGTGGAATTCTTACTCCATGCCAGTTATAATCTCTATATGTGTATGGGTGGGAAGAATTATTACCCCATGATAGTTATAATATCTATTTGTGTATAGGTGGGAGGAATGCTTACACCACACCAGTTACAATCTCTATATACATGTATTGAGGAGAGTCATTCTTACCCCATTCCAGTTATACTCTATATAGATATATATGTGGTAACTTGATCAGACATACCAGCTTTTAGCTGAAGCAGTTCGACCTTCCAGGTATCCTTTAAGAACCTAAGTGGTAGGTTAATTATTTATTTTTTATTGTTTTACTTTCCATCTATTAGCTGCACACTGTTTACTTACGACCTCTTACTAGGATTACACATAGACATCGTGGGTGGTGGCCTACTGAGATGTTTATCTCACATCCTACTCAAACCACATTTGTCACCTGAGAATATTGTTTTCTTATATACATGGATAGGGGAAAACAAAACTCTTTAGGATATTGATTCATATTTTATATATGGATCTTAGGAGTAGAGGACCGGGATTAATCTTGAGATGATATGGACCAACTTTTGGATTTTGTTCACTTTATCACTTTCGTTTAGCATGCCTACTACCTATTTTCTATTTCCTTTTATACTATCATTCCATGCATGCATGTTTGTATCAGACACTTCCTATGAGTATTTTGTTATGTTATTCAATTAATCAGTATTATACTATATTTTATTATGATTTTGTTGTTTACTATATATGTTTGTTTGATTATGCTTCCCTAATATTCACTTTTGTTGTATCTATTGTGTTACTCTGGCATGGGGGTATAGTCTCCCCATCGTACTAACTAAACACCCCTACTTCTAGTTGGAAGCCCTAGATTATGGGGAGACGCTCTAGGGGTCATGTGGCCAACTGGGATTGAGGTACAGGTTAAGTGGATGTTGGGTCCAAGACATCACAAAGTGGTGTCAGAGTATTTCCTTTCATGCTTTACTATTTGGTGGAAATAGTATGGAGATTGGAAACACTTTGGGACTTAGTCATAAGTCATGCTTGGGCATTGCGAACCCATGTATGAAGTAAAGGACAAGTTTCCTTATTTATGATGTCATTGATTATGCTATTACTATCAATATAACTTCACCATTGGGTGTTTCATGTGTTTTGTTATGTTATTTATAATTATGATATTGGTACTATGATTTCATTGCTCAACCCAGTGAAATGAGGTTTATGTAGTAGAACATGCATCACAATAAGTACAATATGAATAGGCCATGATTTTTTCCATGTCACATTTAAATTTTCAACAAGCATCGATTGTTGAATATTTTTTGTGCCTTTTTGCATATATACAATTTTTCTAACACTTCTTACAGGATCTAGATCATTCAATGGTGTGGGTTTAGTGGGTGCCACTCTCTGTATCACAATGTGTATGGACCGTTATAGATCAGAAAATGGAATTCCATATAGATCAACTATTTGATAAATGATATAATCACATGGATAAGCACAATTAAAATGAAAATGGCATCCAAGTGTGTGTCATCATTTGATTCATAAGGTGTATGGGCCCTTATAGGCCGAAAAATAAGATATCAATAGATTAAGCTAATTTAAATGCTTTAAATGTTAGAATGAGCGTGCTTTCAAATGGTAAATGGTTTATAACCAGATAATAGCCATCATGCACATTCTTAACCTAGATATTTGACCCAAACCCAACCTTAGTAGTAGGTAGTATGTGTTTCTCTATCCTTTTGGCCTATTATGGTCTAACCCAACACCTAGTCCTGGATTTTTAAGCAGGCATATAGGCGTGTCTATTTTTATAAAAAGGCTTTAGTACCTATCCTAGCTTCTTAAATGTGATCATCTGAACTAATTGAATCTCTTCTAATATATTCATTTGGCATTGTATCATTATACCGCAACTACATCCTCTTGTCTTGTTCCCTAAAGGTTGTGATGATTGTGTTCTTGATGTGGATGTCCATGAGCTTCCAGTTGTCCCTCCTTTCGAGCCACATGTGGCTCCTCATCCTATTCTAGATATGGGAATCGATGACCGATTTTGAGAGGGATTTTGACATATGATGCAATCAATGTGAGGGGGAGTGTGGCCTTCCCCGATTATGGAATATTTGACTCATGAGTTTCAACACCAGCATCCTCCCATATTCTCGAGAGATGGAGGACCACTTACTACAAATCCTTAGATTGAGGCCATCCGGTATATCTTCGAGAACCTAAAGACACCTCTAGATTGGAGGGTCAATATTGATTCTTACATGCTATGTGATTTATCTAAGAGGTGGTGGGATGTCATCACCCAAGTAGTAAAATGTATAGAGATGGTTTGGTATGACTTGCAGACTATCTTCTATAACTACTTCTTTCCTCAAACTCTGAGGGATGACAGATCTAGAGAGTTCATGAATCTGTAGAAGGGGACCATGTCAGTTATGGATTACTGATACCATTTCATTGGGATGTAGCATTTATCCCCTTCTATTGCTGCTGATGATATAATTTCTACTAGAAGATTTGAGGATGAGTTGTGTTATGCCATTCGGTCGCAATTAAATGTGTTTAGTTTGATTAATATTTATAAAATTGTCAACCATTTCCTAATTAAAAATAAAAATTTGAGGGATGATGACAGTGATATTTAGAGTGGTTTGGTGCCTAAGTCTTCTAGTGGGTCTTCTTCTATACAAAAGTGATGCTTCGAAGAACCTCACAGAGGTAAAAGTCGTCATGCTACTTCTTCTGGTAGTTCTTCTATTTGTCACTTGTGTGGGTTTCCATGGCAATTTATGAGGTAGTGTACATAGAACTTAGTTGCGTGAAGATGTTGTGGTAGGTTGGTTAATATCCACTGTTTTTGAAGGACTTTCCCTATAGTGCCTAGTGAGTAGAGATATAAACCTACTCTTAGGTCAGGAGTTGGGTTAGCAAGGTCACAACGGTCAGGAAACTAGAAAACCATCAGTCGTTCCAACTGAGGTGGCAGTTGAGGCAGAGGTAATCAAGCATATGATTATCAGTTACAGTAGAGCAGGACTGCTTTGGGTAGTCAAGTAGTGACATAGTTCCATGGTATAGGTGATTTAAATTTAGTCTAACCTATATTGTAGGATTAGAGCACTAAACCATCTATGTACAAGGTACTATTCTAGTTACCTCCACTTTAGTTTTTGCTTTGTTTGATACATACGTGTCTCACTCTTTTATATATAAGGTAATCACTGAGAGTTTGGGCCTCAATAGTGAGTTCTATCATGGAATTATAACACTATACACACCCTTAGGTATCCATTTCGAGGGAGTTTTTCATTGTCTAAATTTCCCCTTGAGATAGGACGTTACCTTTTCGAATAGAACCTTTATGATCTCAACATGACAGGGTTTGATGTAATCATTGGGATGGAATGGATTGTTCCTTGTAGAGCCCATATTATCTGGTATAATTTTTAGGTGAAAATTATATCACCATAGAGAGTTACTCACATGCATAAGGGATAAAGGGGCATTAGGGCAACATGATCAGGTCACGAATAACAGAGGCTGAGTAGTGTTACAACACAGATTTCCAGTAATTACCTTGATGATTATGGGATACAACCTACTATAGTTTCTCTAGAAGTGGATAATTTTAGAGATGTTTTTCCTAAATACTTCTATACTCTACCTCTAGTGAGGGAGGTATAGTATAATATTTATCTTGTTATAGGATCAGTACCTATGACTATTACACTTTATAGGATGACACCTAACGAGCTTCTGGAGCTTAAGAAGTAGTGGGAGAATTTGTAGGTTAAAGGATTTATACACCCCCGTACTTCCCTTTGGGGTTAACCAGTCCTCTTTTCCATGAAGGTGTATAGTACCCTCAGAGATTATGTGGATTACCGTTGGTTGAATTAGCTGACTATTAAGAATTGGTATCCACTTCTTAGAATAGATGACCTCTTTGATAAGCTCCAAGGAGAGAAGTTGTTTTTAAAAATATATCTGAGGTTGGGTTATCACCAGGTTCATGTTAGGAATTTATACATACATCACACAAATTTCATGATCATTTATGGTCTCTACGAGTATCATGTTATACCATTAGGACTCATGAACGCACATGATTTCTTCATGGATCTTATGAATATATTTTTTCACCCATAATTATATTCATTTGCGGGTATATTCATTAATGATATCTTAGTGTATTATCTCTCTAGAAACAACCATGAAACTCATATTAATATCATTCTAAATATTCCAACAGAGCATCAACTCTATGCTAAGCTCAGTAAATGCCACTTCTAGATTGATAAGTTCCACTTCCTGGGTCATATCATCTTGGAGTTAGGAGTTTCTATTGACCCAAATAATGTGATATTTGTAGTTTCTTTGGAGAATCCCAAGAATGTATTTGATATTAAGAGATTCCTAAGGATTTATGGATATTACAGATGATTCATTCAGGATTTCATGCCTTTCAGTGCTCCATACAGGCTTGACAAAGAAGAGTGTGAAATTTGAATGGTCTGAAGCTTGTGAAGTAGCCTTTCAGGAGTTAAAGGGCAGAATGAATTCATCACAGATCCTATGACACCAATACTGGTGTCCTAGTATGAAATTTGATATATCTAGTTTCATTACTAAATGTTCCATATGTCAATAGTTTAAGGTTGAACATCAGCTTCTAGTAGGGCTTATTTCGCACATTTCTATTCCTAAGTTGAAATGGGACGACGTTTCAATGGACTTCATGACAAGTTTATGCAGATCACCTCATGGAAATGATGTAGTGTGGGTTGTCATAGATCATATGAAGAAGTTCACACACTTATTACCATTATAAAATACCTTCTTGGTAGATGATCTCGAAATGATGTACATCAAAGAGTTGGTACGTATTAATGGATAACCGTGTATTATCATTTCTGATAGAGATTCCCATTTTACATCATAGTTTTGGTAAGGGTTGTAGAAGGCCTTGTGTCACACCCATTTCCTTCATTTAAGGTACTTTTTCCTATTTTATTATCGGCCTAACTTTCCCACCTAAGTTCCCCCTAGGCCCCCCTTTAAATTGAAGGATTTTGGACACTTTTTGAGTGGATGGAAGGGGGCACACGATTTGGGCTCACAGTTTTCTAATCCTTGCAAGAAAATCATGTGGCCTTATCCAGATCATTATTTTTTTTAATTTCTAATTTTTCTATCTCGGGATTTATCCAAACTCGACCATTTCTTCCCCCATTTGACCCTTACATCCATTTCATCCTCCCAAGCACCTCAAAACCTCCTTGTAACTCAATTTTGAAGTAGGGTTTAGTGGAGAAACATCAAACATCCTCAAGTAAGTGAATTTCCTCTTTGGTTCCTTCCTTTTTCATGAATTTTATTCCAATTTATTTGAATTCAAAAATTAAAAGAGGGTAGGGTTTTGAACCTAGGGTTTAAATTTGGGTTTTCTTGGCCTAATATTTTGATTTTAGGCTTGATCTATCTTCCTTGAGGTGTAGTAGTGGTGCGATTAATTTTTTACACAAAGGATTCAAAGTTTTAACAATTTTTGTAGGTCATTCCTTGTGTATGAAATACTTGTGAATTAGATTGATGTATTTATAATATTTTCATGTTTATATCATTTGATTATTGGTGAAAATATTGATTTTAGTGGTATTTGTAAAGAAAATGAAGTTTAAGTGCGATTTTTATGTGAAATTTGGGGTTTTTCCATAGAAATATTTTATTGGTTCTTTTGGAGATTTCCTATAACTACTTAATTAATTTTTTTGAAATGTATTAGGGAATAAAATAATGTTTTGAATGTTTATATCCTTGGTTGTTTCTGCAAATTTTTTTTAATGGTGTTTGTGAAGCATATGAACTTTGAGTGCCATGTTTGTGTGAAAATGGAGGTTTTACAAAGATATCAATTCTTGGTTCATATGGGGCTTGAATATAACTGATTTTTTGGTTTCATTGAAATATATTAGGCTGCAATTTTTGTTTTTGAGACTTTTAAGTGTGGTCATAGTGTGAAAAGTGGTAATTTTAAGGAGTTTTGGGTGCAAAACAATGCAAGATTTTGAGAAGTTGTTTTATTGAAAATCAAAATGTTTTGTTGTTAGTTATAAGTGGTATAATGAGTGTATAGATACTATATTGTTTGTATGTGTCCATTAGTGGTGTTTTAATATGAAAATTGATGTATTTAGCATGCTAATTTTTTTGAGCACAAAGTGGGAAGCCCGGGTACCTAGGTGTATGGATATGTACTAGTACGCTAGTGATCCAGAGTGGTTTTATCCCTGTTTCACTTAGAATTTTGGATAATGAAAACTATAAATAAACTATATGGATGATTTTTGGGAACCAATATATTATGGGTATGTTTTATACTAGTTTATTGTTTATGGGAAATTATTATTACATGGATATTTTACACCGAGGTACGAGGTACATAGGGCCCGAGACTATCTATTACCTAGGGGTGTTCCTGATTTTGGTGCTCAATGGATCTGTGTTATTTACCCTTGTATTAGGGTGTGTTTGGATTTAAATTACCATAGATAACATGTATTATTAAAATTTGTTAACATTATGAAAGTTTTATTTTGAAAACTCTTTATAATTGTAAGTTACATTTCTTGTAATTTATCGCCAGTTTTCCTTACATATTAAAACTACGTGCTTTCTCACCTTATATTGCATATTATTTGGAATATTTGTGTGGTATCCTATTAAGATTAGGATAAAACCCTACTTACACTCCTTAGGTGTAATTATAATGGATTATTTTTGACACAGGTAAATGAAACGCCTCGGGTGAAGGCGGTTCGTGTTGTTAGTCCCCTCCTATGGTGCAGTGTTATGGAGACGGATTGGGAGTGATGATCCCTTGTCATGTGAAGTATTTGTGGATGATTTGATGCTATTTTTATTTATGTTTGTACCTATTTTACTTTATTTAAAACCATGTATTAAGATTTGGTATCTGTTAAGGATTGTTTGTGATGAAAATTTCAGATTCATATTATTGATTATTTTTAATGTTTTATGATTTTATACTTGGGTAAATCATTCCCAAACCAAATTTATTGATACTCGGGAACTTTTTACAGTCTGTTGGGATAGGTAATTCCCTTTGGGCCTTGTTATGGGCTGGATTTGGTGTTGGTATTAGTGGCGACCAGCTTCGGTTCGTGACAAAATGGTATCAAAGGAGGCCAATGTTTTTGGGTTGTATTATGATTTTGGGATGAGTCGGGCTAGATAGGTGCTAGGACTACCAGGACTCGGAGTTTTGGTCATGAGTAGGGTTCTTGGCCCACCCCTCTCTTGGATTACCTCAAGTTACCATAGGACATTGGCATTGTTTATTTGACTTCCCTTCCAGGTGAGACGTGTAGGCTGCAGACTACACGTGGACACCGGGTGGGGTGGGATAATTGTTTCTTTTATCATTGTAATGTGTTTGTATTATTTATATTTTATGTTATTGATGAAATTTTCAGAATTTTTGTACTAATTTTTGTCTTGTGACAGTTTTCTTTTTGTAGAGAAATGCCTCCTCGGAAAGCTCCCTTGCACCCACAGGTGGAAGCTGGAGAGAGTTCTCCCACACCGCTTGATCAGAGGCTAGTAGAGGCTGTTCTTCAGGCTGTCCAAGCACTCAGACATGGACCAAATCCTATTCCAGATCTTGTTAGATAATATGAGACTTGTCTTAAGAATGGAAAGGCCCAGGAGTTTTTGAAAAATAAGCCTCCTACCTTCCTAGGGAGCATAGAACCCTAAAAAGGATAGGAATGGATCGAAAAGATCGAGAAAATGTTCGAGTTCCTGGATACACCCGAAGAGCTCAGGGTGAAGTGTGCATATTTCCTATTGGAGGTTCAAAAATTCAAGTGGTGGGAATCAGTACTTCAAAATGGGAAGAATGGGCAGATGTGCTGGGGAGATTTCTAGGTTGTCTTTAATTAACAGCAATGCACTGAGGTCTTGACATATGCCAGGTCCCGAGATTTCATGGATCTTGTTCAGGGGGATATTTATGTGATGGAGTATGCCAACCATTTCACTGAGCTGGTTCGGTATACTCTTGAAATCATCTATATTGAGCAAGAGATGGACCATAGGTTTGAGAAAGGCTTACAACCAGAGATATACTCCCATGATTTCTTGTTTAAGTTGAGGACCTATGCTGAGGTGGTAGACCATGAATGTATGGTGGATATTTACTAAAAGGGAGGGATGGTTTCTCTAGGTCAATATCAGTAGTGGGAATTGGAAGCTTATTAGAGAAGAAAAGGAAGCAGGATGAATAGGAGAATAAGGGAGGTGGTAGTTCGGACCACTCTTCTAGGCAGTTTCATCTGTGGCTTCTGATGTGAGATCGGTCATGTGCCACTAGCATGGGAGGTCAGGGAACATACGAATAGAATTCCCACTTCCTCTGAAGCCCTGTTACCAATGTGGAGGTATGTGTCACTTTCATCTCTTTTTTAGGGTGGTACATCCACTTTTGAGTGGGGCAGGGTGAGTGGCTTCAAGAAGACTGCCAGCTCAGTTCGAGCCATCGAGTATAGGGGGATATCATTTTGGTGGTCATGGTGGTAGGTCTGGGTCATCTTCTGGGCAGATCCATTTTAGTTCATAGCTATAGAGTAGCAGTCATACTTAGGTAGGGACCGGACATCTCCATGCTGTGGATTAGGCACCTGCAGGATTAGAGGCGGGACCATCGACTGTTCAAGGTACCACTTTGATTGAATCTTCTATAGCTGCTGCTCTTTTTGATATTGGTGCCTCTATTTCATTAATTTCTACCCATTTTTTGGACATAGTAAATTTTCCAACCGAGTTGTTGTCTTTTGTGATGGAGTTGGTTACGCTGCTGGAAAAGAAGAAGGGGTAGGGTCTCAGGTTCCCATCGTGAGTGATTTCTGTATTAGGGGTTGAGATAGAGTGAGACCTCTTGGTCTTAGATATGGAACTGTTTGACATAATACTTGGCATGGATTGTCTATTACACTTCCAGGCGCACATTGATTACTATAGGCAGCGGGTCAGTTTCACAGCACCTGATGGGAGTCATCAGGTTTTTTGTGGGGAATGGGATCCTCAATCGAGTCGTGCAAGACCACCATTTCAGAGATAGGAGATTTTGTTTTTTAGTTATCATCACTCGTGATGGATTAATATGGTCATGCTTCTGATGGTGGACTACCTCATGTAGTGGATGTGTTTCTGTAATTATTTTTGGATGATTTTTCATGTCTTCCCTCGGAGTAGGATGTGGAGTTGTTTATTGATCTTGATCCAAGAACACAACCGATACATCTTCCCTTGTATCAAATCTCCCCCACCAAGTTGACTAAATTAAATATACAACTGGATGACTTAGAATCCAAATAATTCATTTTCCCGAGCATCTATCCTTGGTATGCTCCTGTGTTGTTCACAAAAAAGGCTCACGGATCCCTCCAGTTGTACATTGACTACCGAAAGCTGAATAAGGTAACAATCAAGAACAAATATACTTCGACCTGAATAGATGACTTGTTTGATAAGTTTAAGGGGGAAAGGTGGTTTTCTAAGATATAAATATTTTCAGGATATCATCAACTCCAGGTGAAGGAGGCAGATATACCAAATACATCCTTCTGAAGTAGGTACGACCACTTCGAGTACTTTGTCACGCCCTTAGGATTGACTAATGCTTCAGTGGTCATTATGGCACTCATGAACAGGGTGTTCCATCAGTATCTCGATTATTTTTCTTGGTATTTTTGGATGACATACTAGTTTATTTAGGATCCAAGGAGGAACATGAGTATCACTTATGGATCATTATGGGTACCTTACGAGAGCATCGCCTTTATGAAAAGTTGTCCAAATGCACTTTCTGGATTAGAGAAGTGAAATTTATGGGGCATGTGATCTCAGAGAAGGGGGTTTCAATATAACCTGAGAAGATTAGTGTAGTTATGTCATGGTAAAAGATGAATAATGTATTGGAGATCTAGAGTTTCCTTGTCATAACTCATTATTATAGGCGGTTTGTTCGAGATTTCTCTCTGATTGCTTGACCGATGACCGCGCTCACCCGCAAAGGGGTGAAGTTTGTATGGGGATCAAAATTTCAGGCATCGTTCGAGGAGCTGAAGAGGTAGTTGACTACTGCCCCTGTTATAATTTTTCCAGAGGTTGTAAAGGTATATGTGGTGTATTGTGATGCTTCTGTTATGGGTCTTGGGTGTGTGATTATATAGGTTGATCATGTGGTGGTGTATGGCTCTTTCCAACTCTGACGACATGAAAAGAATTGCCCGAAAAAAACTTGGAGTTCGAAGCTATGATTCATGATTTGAAGACTTGGAATCACTACCTCTTTGAGGAGAATTTTGTACTCTAATCTTATCACAAAAGGTTAGACTATATCTTCTCACAGAAGGACCTCCACTCGAGGAATAATTGTTGGATCAAGTACTTGCAGGGGTTTAACATTGACATTGTCTATACCCCAGGAAAGGGTAACGTGGTGGTCGACACCTTGAGAAGAATAGTTATAGTAAAGGCTTTGAGGAAGTCCGATGATGAGTGGACTTTCATGGGGCTCTTTTCTCAGATGCATGTAGAGACCAGGGAGCAAAATGGGGGTGATGTTTTGGAGATAATTCAGTTGACCCCTTCTCAAGTGGAGCTAATTTAGTGGGAACAACCTATTGATGAGATTTTTTAGTGGTCGAAGTAGTTTCTTCATGGTGGGGAGATGTCTTCTGATTGGTCGTCGTCTCCCAAGGGAATCTTGTGCTTCATGGGCCATTCAGTAGTGTCGTTATCTCTATAGAATGTGGTGATGTAGGATAGCCATTGGTATTAGAGGGATATCCATACAAGTTCCACCAAGATGTATTATGATGTATGTTGAAATTTCTAGTGTCCTGGTATGAGGCGATACATCGCGAGCATTGTGTCGAGATGCTACACATTTCAATAGGTGAAAGAAGAGCATCGAAGGCCGTCCACTTTTCTCTAGCCATTACCCATTCCTACCTAGAAGTGAGATGAGGTTTCCATGGAATTCATTGTTGGATTGTCTCGTACACCTCAGGGTAATAATTCCATTTGGGTGGTGAGTGATCGTCTGACCAAATCAGTCTACTTCATTCTGATTAGAGATACAACTAAAGTGGATGAGTTGGGATATTTGTATCTTCAGGAGTTGGTAAGGTTCCATGGTGTGTCATAAGTAGTTTTCTCATATAGAGACCCCCATTTCACTTCTCTATTTTGGGAAGGCCTTCATAAGGCCTTGGGGTCTCATATTAAGATGATCAGGACATACCATCCTCAAATGGATGGTCAGACAGAGCGGGCGAATTAGATTTTGGAGGACATGCTTCGTGCATGTGTTCTAGACTTTAGAGGTTACTATGATATACATTTGGGATTGGTTGAGTTTTCTTATAATAATAGTTACCAATCCTCCATTCAAAATGGCTCCCTTTGATGTTCTCTATGGTCGGCCTTGTCGGTCCTACATATATTTGGTCGAGGTAGGTGAGACCTCACTTCTGGGGTCGAGTTTGGTGTAGGAGACGTCTGAGAAGGTCAAGTTGATCAGGAAGCACTTATTGACAGCTCAGAGTCACCATAAATCATATGCTGACCAGAGGTGTCAAGACCTAGAGTTTTCTGTGGGAGATAGTTTATTCTTGAAAGTGGCCCCTCGTCTAGGCCATCGTCAATTGGGAAAGCAAGGGAAGCTGACGTCGCGTTATGTCATACCTTTTGAGATCACTGAGCATATTGGAAAGTTGGAATATAGGTAGGCCTTAACCTCTCAGTTGACATCCATCCATGAAATATTCCGTGTCTCCTAGTTGAATAAATACAACTCGGATCCATCCCATGTACTGAATTGGGAGGAGTTGGATATAGAGCCTGATTTATCTATTGTTGAGCAGCCAGTGTGAATAGTGGACTTCCAAGAAAAGATGCTTTGGGAAAATTCTATTACACTGGTTAGGGTTCTTTTTAATCATGGGAATGATACACATGAAGCATGGTAGTGGAATTCATGGGTCAAGGAAGAGTACCCATTCCTGTTTTCCAATCAAGATTCAGGTTGAATTTCTAGAATGAAAAGTTTTCAAGGTTGGGAGAATTGTCACACCCATGTACTTCATTTAAGGTACTTTTTTCTCTTTTATTCTTGGACTCACATTCCCCCATATGTTCCCTATACCCCCCTTAAAATTTAAGGAGTTTGGAAACTTTTTTAGTGGACAGAATGGGGCCACACAGTTTGCGAAATCGTGCAAAAAACCCATGCGGCCTTCTCCAACTCATTAAAAATGTTTTTAATTTCCAATTTTCCCTCACAGGATTTATCCAAAGTCTCCCCTTTCTTTCCCAATTTTACCCTTGTTTCCATTGAATCCTCCCAAGCACCTCAAACCCTCCTTGGACCCCCATTTTGAAGGGGGATTTAGTGGAGAAACTTCAAACTTCTTCAAGTAAGTGAATTTACTCCTTAGTTACTTCCTTTTTCATGAAGTTTATTCCAATTTCCTTGAATTAAAAAAATGAAAATAGGGTAGGTTTTCGAACCTAGTGTTTAAATTTTGGTTTTCTTGGTCCAATATTTTTATTTTAGGCACAATCTACCTTCCTTGAGGTGTGGCGGTGGTGCGATTGAATTTTCACACAAAGGATTCAAAGTTTTAACAATTTTTGTAGGTGATTTCATGTGTATGTAATACTTGTGAATTATCTTGCGGTTTTTATTATATTTTCATGTTTATCTCATTTTATTATTGGTGAAAAAATTTGTTTTAGTGGTATTTTTAAAGAAAATGAAGTTTAAGTTCCATTTTTATGTGAAATTGGGGATTTTTCATAGAAATCTTTTATTGGTTCATTTGGGGCTGCCCTATAACTAATTATTTGATATTATTGAAATGTATTGGATCTGAAAATAATTTTTTGAATTTTTATCTCCTTTGGTTGTTTCTTCAAAAAAAATTAATGGTGTTTGTGAATCATATAAACTTTAAGTGCCATGTTTGTGTGAAAATGGAGGTTTTACAAAGATACCACTTCTTGGTTCATATGGGGATTCCCTATAACTTATTTTTTGGTTTCATTGAAAGGTATTGGGCTTAAATTTTTGTTCTGGTGACTTATAAGTGTACACATAGTGTTCATTGTGGGGATTTAAATGACTTTTGGGTGCAAAAAATATATGAGAATTTGAGATGTTGTTTTATTGAAAATCAAAATGTTTTGTTGTGTATTTTAAGTGGTATAAAGTGTGTATAGATAATGTATTGTTTTTATGTGACCAGTAATGGTATTTTTATATGAAAAGGGATGTGTTTAGAATGATGAAATTGTTTGAGCACAAAGGGGGAAGCCCGAGTACCTTGGTGGGCGGATATGTACTAGTACACTAGTGATCCGGAGCGGTTTTATCCCTGTTTCACTTAGAATTTTGGATAATGACAACACTAACTAAACCCTATGAATGATGTTTGGGGAAAAATAGGTTATGGGTATGTTCTGTACTAGTGGATAGTGCATAGTAAAGGATTGTGACATGAATATTTTACACCGAGGTATGAGGTACATAGGGCCTGAGACTATCTAGTGCCTAGGGGTGTTCCCGGTTTTGGTGCTCATTGGATTTGTGGTATTTACCCTTGTATTAGGGTGTGTTTGTTTTTAAATTATAGTATATGACATGTATTATTAAAATGTGTTAACATTCTGAATGTTTTATTTTAAAAACTTCTTACAATTGAAAGTTTCATTTATTGTAATTTCTCACCGCTTTTCCTTACATATTAAAACTACGTTCTTTTTCAACTTGTATTGCATACTATTTGAAATATTTGGGTGGTATCCTATTGTGATTAGGATTACACCCTGCTTACACCCATTTGATGAAATTAGACTTTATTATGTTTGACACAGGTAAATGAAAATCCTCTGTTGAAGGTGGTTCGGGTTGTTAGTCCCCTCCTATGGTGCGGTGTTGTAGAGACGGCTTGGGGGTAATGAACCCTTGTCATGTGGAGTCTTTGTGTATTATTTGATGATGTTTTTATTTATTTTTGGACCTTTTTCACTTTATTTAAAACCATGTATTCATATCTGGTTCCTGTTAAGGCTTGTTTGGCATGAAAATTTCAAATTCATATTATTGATTGTTTTTAATGTTTGATGCTTTCATACTCAGGTAAATCATTACCAAACCTAATTTATTGATACCCGGGCACTTATTCCATCCCATGGAGATAGTAAAATCCTTTCAGGCCTTTTCATGGGCTAGATTTGGTGTCGATATTAGTGGAAACTAGATTCTTTTCGTGACACCTTGGGTATATAGGTACTTTTGTGCATAACCTATCACCCACAAACCAGTGGACATACGTAGTGTACAATACAGGTGATAGAGGACATGATCTATGCGTTCATTCTCAAAATTGGGGGTTCTTGGGAGAAACACATTCCCCTCATTGAGTTTTCTTATACAAATAGCTTTCAGGCTACCATTGAGATGGATACCTATGATTCCTTGTATGGTAGGCCTTATCTCTCCCCTCTATGATGGTTATATGTAGGGGAATAAGCTATTATTGGGCCTTATCTCATGCAGGAGACTTCAGAGAAATTCCATCTAATCAGGAGGCTCATGTGGATGGATAATTCTAGAAAGTATTCTTATGCTAATAGACTCAGAAGTCCTCTTGAGTACGAGGTCAAAGACTAGGTTTTATTGAATGTCTCACCCAGGATGAGGAATATACATATTCAAAAGTAGGGTAAGCTATCACTGGGATTTTTTTGACCCTTTGAGGTTGTGAAGCAGATTGGAAAAGTGGCCTACCAACTGGAACTTCCTCAGAGATACTAGTCTATGCATGATTTCTTCCATGTATCTCAGATTCACTGATATTATCCAGACTCATCTCACATATTTCATCTTGATGAGTTTGAGTTGGATATGGATGCTTCCTTGGAGGGGTATCCGGGGAGTATTATTGATCGGAGCACGAGGACACTCTGAGGTAGGTATGTTCCTCTTGTATAGGTTCTATGGAAGCATAGAAAAGTACAAAATGAGACCTAGGAGAAGGATGTCGATATACAATCTCAGTGGATAGAACTCTTTGCTAATAATACCTCTTTACCTTCTAGAGGATAACTCAAGGAAGAGTTTCTATAAAGAGGGTAGGTTGTAATGACCCAAATTTTGAAAAAGGTATGGATAATTGGTTTTTCATTTTTAATATTTATTTTAATCATGTTAAAGGTGTTATATATTCTATGGAAGGCCTAAGGATTATCTTGGTCTATTTTGGAGTCGGGAGGTCTAAAAAAATGGGCTGTAAGTTGGGTCTCATGTTTAGTGTAAAACGTGCGACCTAGGCCACATGATTTTTTGTAAACTATGTGGTTGTAAATAGGGGAACCTATAAGTCCACATGGTTTGTCTACAATAGTGTATACTAGGTGCATGCTTTTGAAACCTTCTTTAGATAGGGGAAAAATCCTTTAGACACAGTTTCCATATAGTTTGTAAACAGTGTGCCTAAACCGTGCATAGGGGGTCTTCAGGAAAAATTCCCTTTTCCCCCCACATCAAATATAACCTATTTCATTTATTTTCCTTACCTATAGTGGATAAAACCATTGGATATACTACTCCTTGATCTCAAACCCTCCTCCTACTTGGATCTATTATTAATCCTCCATATAGCATGTGATCCTTGATCTTTTGGAGGTGTTGGATCCCTTGAGGCAAGGCTCCCTATTCTCTCTACTCCTTTATTTTTTCTTCTTGTCATCCTTTTCACTATTTTGTTTTAGGATCATATGACTTATTTTTAGGGTGTTGAACTAAAAATCACATCTCTTCCAATATGCTTCGTATATGAGTTCGATATAAATCAATTCCTCTTCTACGTCCCTAAGGTAGGTTTTAACATAGTTTTCCATTTAAGTTTTAGCAGTTTCATATTTAATCTATTATATCATGAGATGACCTTTCCTAAGATCCCTTAATGTGTTGGTTCCTTCATGTCTAAATGACCCTAGTGGCTTGATATAGGTGAATTGGATCTTGTTTAGGGGTTCATATATCACCCTTTCTTTGTATGGACACCCATATGTGTTCCATCTTGAAAATGGAATTTTGGGACAAATGATTTAAAATAAATAGAACCCAATTTATAATCCAACTTGGATTTTAAATTAAATAGAAATTGTACCATGTGTAATTGATGTATACCAAGGTTCCTTAAATGTTATTAGTCCCTTTTGAATTGTAATTGTCCAAATGGGAATGTGATTAGTTGGCCTTGACACTTTAGCCTTGACACCTTACCTTGAAATGAATTTTCCAAGTTAGGAAAATTATATGGTTGTCTTGTATAGGTTGGCTATGATGATATGGATTAAAAATTAGAGATCAATTGAAATTAATGGACTGGTTTCAAGGAATGGAATGGATTTTCACTTGTTACGATTAATTATAAAGGAATTACATGAAATGGTTTGTTTGTTTAAATTGAAATGATCTAAGATGGATTTTCCTTACGTTACACGAGTGGAATGTGTATGCCACTGCTATTCCTATGAGATATATGAATGTGAATGGATGGGAGGAATTTTTACCCAATGAAATATTTGAATATACATGTATGGATGAGAGTAATTCTTACCCCACACCATCTATGATATAAGTGTATTGGTGGGAGGCATTATTACCCAACGCCAGTTATAATCTCTAAATGTGTATGGGTGGGAGGAATTATTATCCCACACTAATTATAATCTCTACATGTATATGGGTGGGAGGAATTCTTACCCCATGCCAGTTAAAATCACTATATACATGTATGGATGGGAGGAATTCTTTCTCCATTCCAGTTATACACTATATATATATATAGTAACTTGATCGAACATACCAGCTTTGGGATGAAGTAGGTAGACCAACCAAGTATCCTTTAGGAACCTGAGAAAGAGGTTAATTATTTATTCTACATTATTTTACTTTCTTTTTGTTAGCTTCACACTCTTTACTTGTGATTGCCTACTCGGATTACACAGACACCATTGGTGGTGGCCTAATGGGATGTTTATATCACCTCCTACTCATCCCACATTGAGCACCCAAAAAGTATATTTTCCAACATGTATAGATAGGGGAAAACACCACTCTTCAGGCTACTGATTCAAATTTATTTGATAGAACTTAGGAGCAGAGGACTGGGCTTATGCTCAAGATGCTATAGAACAACTTTTGGATTTTGTTCAATTTGGCACTTTTGTTTAGAATATCTGATGCCTATTTTCTGTTTACTTTTTTACTAGAATTTCGTGCATGTATTTTTTTATTAGACACATCCTATGAGGATTTTTATATGTCATTCAGTTATTCATACTTACTATATATTTGATTATGTTTCTGATATTTACTGTATCTGTCTATTTGACTATGCTTCCACTACTGTTCACTTTTTTTATCCATTATGTTACTCTGATATGTTGGTATAGTCTCCCCGCCATACTACCTACACACCCACACTGCTAGTTGGAAGCCCCTAGATTATTGGGATATATGCCAGGGATCATGTGGCTAACCGGGCTCATGGCACGAGATAAGTGGAAGCTGGGTCCGGGACATCACATTAAACATATATTAAATGGAATCAATACCCTTGAAAATTAATTTTCTGAAAATGTAATATTTTTAGGGGATAAAAATTTAAGAACACATGATTGAGCTATGGATAAATCTTTGGTTTTTCACATGAAGGATTTTGAATTAATAATGTGTTGATTTATTTTGGAATAATTGTGTGTGATATTTTTTGTAACCTTAGTATTGATAGTTGATTCATGATATTATTTAGGTAATGGTATATATAGGATACTATGTGATTTTATGAACTGGTGGTTAATAATATAAGAGGATTGAAGGTAAAATTGTTTTTTTTGAATCAAAAATTACTTTTTATATAGTTTTATGCCTTATAGGTGTAGGTTGTTTTGGGAATTAAATTTTATTTAGAATATATTTTTAGGACCTGTACATAATGTAATTTGAGGAAAAGGGGTGTATCTTAATATATTCTATGACAGTAAGATATATATCTCATTGGAAGTTATTTATTGATTAATAATATCCCTAATTATCTTTATTATTAATCAATAATTGTAATTAGAGGGTGTTAAATTATTTAAGGTGGGAAGAATGTAACAACAAAAAATACTATACCTTATAAAAATGATGTCATATTCCTTAAAATTCATTATATGCTACACCTAAAGTAAACTAATCACCATGTGTAAGAATAAAATTATTTATAAATTGGTATTAAAGACTAAGATGGTAAATCATTAATAGTAATTACCTTTGTAAGATAAATAATCAATATATTTTAATATTGAAAAGCTTTATTTTTTAATAAAACTCATGTAATTTATATTTTGTATACTATTTTAAAATATTTTTTTTAAATTTTTAAATTTTAAATTTTATAAAAGAAAATTTAGTTTTTAATTTGTCACATCAATACTTAATTAGTATGAATTTTTAAATTTCTTCTAAATATATTGATTTTTTATTTCAAAAATTAGGTTTTGGGAAAATTATAATTTTAATATTTTATGATTAATTTAGTGTATACTATAAGTTAAAATGACCTTTATTTAATAAAATATTTTTTTTATTTAGTGACATTTTGAATTTTAAAATTTAATTTGAAATTATAAAACCTATGCGAGACATTTTTAGAACTAAATTAAAATCATAGTTTAATAAAAACTGTATTTTGTCTCTTATTTTAATAAATTATTTTCAAGATTTTATTTGGTTGTGTATTTCCTTGATAGCATAATTCCATTTATTTGATTTATAATAAATCATTTTATGTCATTACTCTCAATAATAATGATAAATTTTATCATTATGCAATTAAGTGTGTTTATTTTTCACACCTTTAGAAATTTAATATGATAAAATTATTTTTAAAATTTAAATCATAAGGTTCAAAATATATTATAATTTAAATTGAAATTTGTTTTGTTAAAAATTAATTACCAAGGATAAAAATTAGTTACCTCAGTAAAAAGTAAAAATGGTTTAAATACTTTTACTAAGTGGAAAATTCCAAAACATGTAATGAAAATTATTTTAAATTATTTTTTGATATTAGTTTCGACCCACAACCACACTAACCTATAATGTTTTCCATTTTTTCCATTTATCCATTAATAGTACCATTATATTATTGAAAATGTGTGGGTTACTTTAAATACTACACCTCTCTTCACATAGAAAAAATATAACACTTCCACCGATTCAAGATTCACCAACCTTAAGAATATATCCTTGAAAATATTCTATATTTCTCCTCATATAACTCTATCCCTCTTCCAAAATCCAATATTCAATTTTATTATGCATAAGGACTTCATTTCAAATGATAATTCCTAGTGAAAATTCAAGTTCCCGATGAGAGTATCCACATATTCTTAATGTTTCCTTCATATTTTTTATTATCCTGATATTATATAACCTAATTAATATATTCAAAATAGTGTAATCAATTTAATTAAATTTATTTATATTAATTTTACAAAAAATATTCAATTATTTTGATCCACTATGAAAATAAGATGACATCAATTATGCGTAAGTGGGGATAACTACACCACAAAGCGATGTTGTTAGTTTCTCATCACCACTTATAAAGGATTGAATAAAGGATAGATTTGATGAATAGATAGGTTTTCAATTTAACAAATAAAATTATATAATAACCATTTTTCCTATACCATTATTCCTTCCATTCGTTGATGAATGTGATCATCAATTGTTCATATGATGGACTACCTCATCCACAAACGATGGATTTCGTTTTTTGTCACCACCAATCTTAGATAGTTATAAGAATTGATATAACATGTATATATGATATTTATGAAATTTTTATGCTTAAAAATATTTCATACCATCATTATCTAAAGACAATCCCTTTCATATTAAAATATTAAAAAACGTTACTTTTTTGGTTGGTTTTTCCAACTATGTGATTGATATTATAATGTTTATGTCATGAGTGATTAAAAATTATTTTATATTGAAAATATTGGATAATAATAAAAAAATTATATGTATTATTGATTCATTATTATTGTTTTTATATTTTTAATATTCATTAATATATCACAATTTGATCATTAAACATTCTGAAACAAGTTAATTGTGTTTTCCATTTTCACAAATTGTATTCAATTATTTCAATTAATGAAAATAAACTAAACAAAAAAATGTAAAAAAATATTATTCTATTATGAATAATCAAGTAATGATAAAATTTAAACTAATTTGTACTAATTAACTTTGTTACCACAATATTTTAATAAGACAAACAAATGATTGTTCAAACTTCTGTTGGGGAAAATAATGATTACTATGTAATATAATTGTAATAATGTAATATAAATAATGTTTATAAATTTTAATATATTTTAATTGGATTAATAATTATGTACTTATATTAGTTATTTTCATTATACAAGATGTTTTATCAGGTTGACTTACTGGAAACTAAGGGTATGTGTTTTTTTCTCAAACTTCTCTCTTTGAGACATGTTTTGTATTATGAAACAAATTTCATTTATGTGGTGTATATGATAAAAAGTTGAGATTATAAATTATAAAATACCATTTATTCATTTAATTTTAAGTTAAATTTAAATATCTCTCTCTCAAATATTATTTATTTGAATTATCCTCAAATTCTAAGGGATTCAATGTCTCATTTTTTAATCAATGAGACATGTTTGATATTGTGAACTGTAATTTGTTTCATATGGGGTATTATCTACAATATTGACTTAAATTATAATTAATATCTATCATTACATGATAAATTAATTTCAATTTTATTTTAACACTCTGATTCATAAGTTACCATTACTATAAGGTTTTTTGGAAACTCAATTCTCATTCATTGAATTATATGTTTTATTTTTCAACTTATTTAAAATAATTCTGGTATATTATACCATTTGATTGTATTATGTGGTAATTTAAAATTTTCTATGGATTTACATTTATACTGCACAACCCCTTTCTAAATTTCCCTTTCATCATGAGTTGTGATATTTTTAAGGGATTTGGTTAGCTGAAATTTCATTTCATGGAGTTAAAATGATATACCTTGAAAATAATTCTTCTGTGTTTGATAAATAATTATATTTACTATTTAATATTATATTTACACTTTTTAATATGTATAGAATTATTTTTTTTATTAAATAGATGATTAATTGATGAATTTATTTCTCAAAAAATTGATAAAAAATATGAAAATATGTCATACACTTAAAATATGGGTTTCCCTCCATTTCCATGCTCATTATTTAAAAATATATTTTCATTTATTATTTTGAAACCAAAATATTTGTTCAATCATGTGACTTATATATCCCCCTTATCCTATTTTAAAATGGAATTTTTACTACATATTTAAAAATTTGGTTTTTTGAAATATTTTTGATAATATTCAAAAGTGTTTAAATCCTTTATAAATAAAATATTTATATTCCATTGTATGTTTATTTATAATAGCCAGTAGGTATTTTAAATGCTTCATAACTTAAAACTATTTTTTTAAGAAAATGATTTCAATGTGTTTTGACTTCACCATTTTTAAACCATTTTATTTCTTCCAATTATCCACTATATAATGTTCCTTATAAATGTAATGTTTTTTCAAAAGGATTCGAATTCCATTAATTTTTTTTAAGATTTAACTTAAAATTCAAATTTATTTAACAATATTTAAAATGTTTTGTGAAAGAATTTTTATTTTACCTTATATTTTTCCTCCAAGTTTTATCTCTCTTTAAGTGATTCTTTGATCTCCCTCTATATATTTTTGTGATACAATTAATTTTAGAAAATATATTTTTTATATACTATGATTTATAAATTTCATGTTATGTGCTTTTGGGGAATGTTTTAAGAAACCCATTTTTTCTATAGTTTTGTTAGGATATAATGACTTTTTGATTTCATATCCCACTCATATGTATGGATGATGGTGGGTATTATCCTATATCTCTCTACAATTAATTAGTGAAGATTTCATATAACTTGATATGAATAAATATTACATGAATGAAATATAAGCAGATTGTTTTACAACTTTATTATGTGAATGAGTTGTTGGAAGATTCATTCACAAGTTGTTTGTGTGATTGTGGTATGGGAAAATTTTTTCACAAGTTTTTGGTTGAACATAATACATGATTCTTTGTTTATAAAAATTTAAATGATTTTTTTTTTATATTTTTATGATTTTTATAGTTTAATGATTATTCTCAAGACTATGTTATGCTCTCATGGATAATATTTATTATATATCTTTTTTTATACATGTCTTATTTTAGATAAATATTCATGTGATGATTTTTTAATAAATATTTTTTGGGTTTTATTATATTAATAATATTTATTATACCCATATTCACATATTGGAATCACATGTGATCTTTTATTGTTATTGATTTTGTTTAAACATGGTGAGGATATCAGGTCACCACTTTTTATGTTTCCATTTCAAAAATTTATGAGGAAAATTAATACATAAGATGTTTTTTCAAAGAGTATATTATGGGAAGAATTTTTGAGTGATGTTGAAGATGTGTTATGGATTAAGTAGTTTTCTATATATAGGGAAAATGTTTTTTAGTTGAATAAGGCATTATTTTTGTTAGTTAATGTTTTTTATTAATTATCTATATCTCTAAAATTAAATGTTCCAGGGAATATGTTGTAATGAATTATTTTATTTATATCACATAATTACCAAAGTATTAGGTATGGACTGTCATAATATCACCTCATTAATATGAATTTTTCACCATATCAAGGAACAAATCCAATCCTCTCAACCCTCTTTAGGGTATTTAATCTAACAAAACCTCTAATAATTGCATCCCATAGACACTCATCCATAACAACCATCAGGGGTAATTTCTTTATGATAACTACAAACTATAGGGATATCATATACAATGATTATATCATTAATGAGAAAAATATTAAAACAATAGACCATGAAAAATAAAAATAGGTTCTCATTTGATAAATGTTAAACCAATATGTTTTTAGTAATATTTTGAATAAGATATTTTTAATTATTTGATTAAACTCATAAAAATTTATAAAAAGCCTAATTTTTCCATTTTAACCTCCTTCAAAAAACCCTTTTCCCTTTTTTCAAAACAATTTCACCACCATAGGTAGTCATTCCCATTCACAGAAAAAACTATGAGTAAAGTTTGATGCATAGACACACACACTCTTTCCACATTGGGGAAATAGTGAAAAAATAAAAAATAAAAAATCACAACAAAATATCATTTTTATGTAAACTCCATAATCATACCAATAAAAATAAATAATAAAATATTATCTATTAGTTACATGGGATTTCCTTATACTTGGGTTAGGTACACCCATGCATTTTTTCCACGTCTTGATCTGAAAACATCATTCTCTAATATACTAATCCATAATTGTATGTCACAAAATAAAAATGATCTGATATATGTTTCTAACACAATTGATAAAATATACTAAAATTAACCCTTTTCAAAGCACCATTGTGTGTTAATAATCCCTCCTCATATAATAAAGGATTCCAACTAGTGATGAGAGTCTATAAGAAATTAGGTGAGTCTATACTCTCTCTATACCATCACATAAAAGAACATTAATTAAAAAAATAAGATTAAATTTTAGAGTAAATGAAAGGATTTATATTTGGATACCATCCAAGAATATAAAATAAACAACACCATTCTATACTAGTAATATAATATATTTTGTAACTAATTATAAAATACAATAGGTACCACCCATAGTGCATGTAATGTAAAAAATAATTAAAATAAAATACACTTGAGATGAAACCACAAACCAAGTTCAGTCCTCAAACATATCTTTGTGTCTTTATCAATAAATTACAACCAGATTCCCAACACAATATTTAATATAAAATCCAAATATAATTTTTACACCTATATTAGGGATCCTATAGAGTGTGTGCAAAAAAAATTATTGGGATTTTAAAAAATGTAACTTATATAAAGCATCATATATAGTGTATGTGTGATTGTGACATAAATATTCCCAAAACATAAAATATGAAAGCAATCATGTTAGGTCATCAATTGATAAAAACTCTAACATGAAACCAAAATCCCCATGCTTTGATTGCTGTTGTTAATACATTAATTATAGTAATATTTCATAGGAAACCTATTTAGGAATTAAAAATATATAACCAGACCTAGGAATACAGAGAAACTGGGGTACTATCTTTATGGTCTCTAATATTAAGAATCTAGGGACCCTACCTTTTCAGTCCCTAGTCACATATCATTTATGGAACCATCTAGGAGGTCATGAATCCTGTATAATCTCAACACCCACCCTAAGTAGACCCAAGAAAATATCATCTGGGGAATCTATATTGGTATTTTAAAGGCACATATCAAATATAGAACCATGTAACTTAAGGACCCTCTCATGCTGGTCCCTACAAACATATCATCAAAAACCCTATTAGTTATGGTGTTTTCTCATCACTAGTGGGGAATAAAGTAAGTATATAATAAAAATATATAATATAATATATATATATATTCCTTTAAATATCACACAAGTAGATACTCATCCATCCCCCTAGCTACCTGATAGAGTGAAATACATTAAAATCCACATTGCTCACCTTGACCAGTCCAATTACACAATGTTGTTATGAATATAATATTTAGAAATGAAAATATTACTATGATCGATTAAATAAACTAAATCATAGGTCAAACTTGGTCACACGATCGATTTTTATATGATTCTAGGCTCTATACCATAGTGCCTCATAGTAACATACATTTTGAAATCCATTCCATATATAGTGAATGAATATTATTAGACAATGTTTAATTATCTCATCAGATGCTTGGCCTTTTACCAGAGCATTATTTATAAAAAGTCAAAAAATATACTAAATAATACCCTATTTAGTCTACTCATATTCATACACATTTTAATACTATGAAATAATCACTATTAATATCTCTATCTATATTCACTCATAAAATGTTCTTTTATTCACCTTTGGGTTCCACATGCTCAAGAGAGACTATTCCACCACATGAGGATCCTTAAGTTCCTACTATAAACTCATGGAGAGTTATTAGGAATTTTAATAATCTAATTAAATAGATAAAACATTCCAAAAATCTCAAAAATGTTTATTCGACAAATTCACATAATCCTACTCCTCTCACTTAGGGTGTCTCTAGGTTCAATGGCCACCACAAATAGACCGTATAATTTAAACCAATGTTGGAGTAATACATCCAATTTTATACATCACATCCCATTGATCCATAGCTATATAGTGTCCTTTAAATCACAATATCATCAATATCAAACACAATTAATAACTTAGGCCTTATCTTAATCGAGTCCCACAATTCCAAACTCTCCCACTCCCCTTCTTAGAATTAAAAATCCTGAAATACATGGAATATAAATGTAATATATTCACATCATATTCTTAAGTATTGAATTAGAAACCTACCGTGATATCAAAGTTACTATGCCTAGGTATTCTCAACCAATCCTCATCATTACTCTACCAAGACACATTGTGCCTTAAGAACATATATCACACCATATGGTTTTACCAGTGAATCATAAAAATTTATAATTTATTATAAAATTTAATTCGGGTATCCTTAATCACAAAAAACCCATAAATATACCATCCATGGATGAAACATTTCAGAACAAAAAATTAATTACCTGATATATGACCTATAATTTCAATTAGTTAAATAATTATAATTGGGAAGTATTCAACATCATTAGGAATACTCTTATATTTTACTATGAAGTCCAATTCTATATATATGACTCAATCATTCTCTAATTGAATCATAATTAAATCCTTATATATATCCATCCAAAATCCATAGAAAAACATTATGGGAATTATATGAGGTAGATTGAAAATATTATCAAATATTGAAATATTTAACAAATCATGATCAATAACTTGTCAATGAGAGCATAATTAGGGGAAAAGGGGAGAAATAAGAGGTATAGAGAAAAATAAAATATCATTTAATATATCCTAAATTTATGAAGAAGAAAAGGTGATAACTTAAAAATTATATTTCAAAACTGAATTAAAAAAAATATAATGGTGGTTAATTTCATCATGTCCATAGGGTTTATAATGCAATGCCTCACCTCTTATTTTTCATTTCCTTATCACCCAATACGTTATGAGATATAACTCATCCCCTAAAAAACTCTTATAAAACCTCAACCATGAATATTTAATGACTAGTACATCTTGTAAAAACTAACCACCTAGTGGTAGCACAATAATTCTCCCCATAAGAACCCTTTATGTTATAATACATCAGTTTTGGTGTGAAAAGTTTCCCATTAGTTACCCTCAAAAAATAACTACTAGGATATTATTTGATCTCTCCTAACAGTATAATTAAATTGTAATAGGAAAATAAGTCACAAAGTGGTTCCCCCTGGCTACACCTGGGATCTTCCACCTATTGCATAATTTAAGTACTCTATAAGGAAAAATTCTTACATCTTACCCTGGACTCCCTGGAAAATCATCGAACAACCAAACACGCATAAAAACACCGCCTAGGGATGTAACAACACTAAAAATATCAGTCTACATATCAATTCACAACATGACACTACTTGAGAATATAATATTAAAATTCCCTCTAAATATAGGGACCCATAATATCATAGGTGACTAAAACTATAAAATTCCCAAGTAGACATAATGGACAATTTTGAAATAATTACTACCTAACATGTTCAAGATGCATTGATTATCTATATGAAACATGGGAAAATGGTAGAAAACGTTTTTTTTATAGAGATAGTGTAAGTGTATGAGATCGATATGTCAAATGCCTGAAAAAATATTCATTCTAAAAAATTGAAAAAATAATCAAATTTTTGTCCCCAATCATGTACAATCACTAAAAAAGATCCTTTGGATATCATTAAATTTCATGGGGAACTAATTTGAATATGATAAGAAAACTATATCCTTTATTGGGTTGTGAATTCATTGAAAACACTCTATAAGGTTCATATTAATGGGGTCCTTTATTGGTGAATTGATGATGGATAAACCTTTAATGTTATAAAAAAGTCCATATAAGCACATGTGATACCTATCAATTAATACCCATGCTCTCTAGATAGATCAAGAGACATGGGTACTTTTGGATTTCAATGTTGCATAATTTTATGAAATTCCAAATAAACTGTTCTATATGTAATATATATAAAAATATGAATCTTTGAATCCTAGAGGTATTGAGTAATGATGAACACTTTTGATATATTATAAGTCTTCTTATTAAAGTATAATATTTTTAAAAAATTGCATACCTGAAATAATAAAAACAAACCCTATTTATTTCATCAACATAAAACAACATATATGAAATATAAAAAGTATCTATAGAATTAAAAATATTAAAATTAGATAAAAAATGGAAAATAACATCTGTATAATTTGAAAATTCATATAGCCCCAATTTCATAAAAATATGACCCCCACAAACACAATTGTACAAATGAAGTATAAAATTATAAATTGGATTTTCATTTTGTGAATGAAATAAAATTAACATTGATAAAAATTGAGTGGATTAATAATGAATAAAACAAGTTTTATTTATAGGGTGTATAATAATTATCTCACTATTGGGATAATTATTTTATTTTTTGAATAATAACTAACTATTTAAATTTTTATTGTATTAATTATTTAATTAATATTCCTAGATATTTATTTACAGATGATTAAAATAAGTAAAATATTATTATAATTCTAAAAAATTATAACCTAAATTATTTAATTAGAATAATTAATAAGTAAAATTGTTAATTATTTTTCATTTAAATCATTTAGAAAAAGTTTAATTATTATGTTAAAATTTTAATATTAGAGTTACCTAAATTTTGGGAAAAATTGTTAAATTATATATTATATTTATTTATCATTCATATAACAATTAATTAATAATAAGAAATAGAAATGTGATCACTTATATGAAAAGATATAGTATTTATTCAAGATAGTGTTTTTTATCTATATAATATATGATTTTACTTAAAAATTAAATAACAAATTTTTATTATTCTAATTTGAAAAACGAGACTTAAATTTTGAAATAATCATGTCACAGTTATTTTATTGTTATTTTTGTTAATTTTTATATATATTTTTATATTGAATAGTGAAAAATATATTTCTTATGAAAATTAAATTATTTATGACTTCACCATTATATAAATATTTCCTAAAAATTTATAAAACATTTTCCATGAAAAAAAATTTATTTAATAATTATAATAATGATTTAAAAATTAATATACATATTTTCCAACCCTATAAATTAATTTACAAATAATTTGATATATTTTATTGTTTTTTTGAATCATTTAATGGAATAAAATATATCCAAAATATATTTCATTTTTGAGTGTTATGGTGACAAATAAAAAATCCCTTCCATATTCAAACAAAAATAAAAAATCATATTACTTCACACAATTCAGTTATTTGATCTTAAATAATAAAATAATCAATATTTTTTTTACACGATTCCATATATTATCTATATAAACACCCATCCACCACTACATTATCCTCACATATGGAATAATTTCCATTTATAACGAAAAACCTCAATCACACTCTACAATCCACAAGCCATTTCCTTGTGGAAGTGGACTAGACAAAATATCTCCTCTGAAAGATTTATACTAAAATTATAGTGACATCACATTTTCTTTACATAACTATCACCTCATTTTTATGATAAAAAACATAATAGTGATACAAACCAGGATCCAAAGGTTTAGTAACATTATTTAATTTGGATAAAACATCACTTTTAAACAATAAAATTGAAAAATTATTTAATTAATTCTTCTTTATCCTCTTAGTGTACCTCACATTCTCTTTAGTAAAAGTAATCACCTGAGGAAATAATTCAATAAAATGGGTTAGCTAAAAGCCCAGTTAGGGGATGTATAACATAGGGAGAATAATGTACATGAATCAAAATTACATGGGTGATCATAATAATATCATAATAATAGGATCATAATCATAATTATTAGATAATAATTTGAAAAATTCCTATAATGTGGAATATGCATAAAATAAAACACCATGTAATAGTTTTCAAATACCCTGAAATATTTGTGAACAATTCTAGTATCATGTCTAATAATAACATATGTTTATAATAATATCATCATCATTTTGAAAAATGATGGAACCATGTTCACGCATATTTCACATACTATCCTGAGATACATCACATTACCCAATCTATTAGAGGAATTTATAATTCTGGGCCCACCCATCACCTCACAATATTTGCATAATCTTGTATTCCACATAAAACATATAAAAATTGCATTAATGAAGTAAACCCTATAAAATAATTGGTTTCAAAAGGATTTCATAATGCATAAATTCATGAATAAAATTTGGGGTTCCCATATGAAAAATGGATATCATACTTTGGAATAAAAGAACATTTTTCTTTGGATAAGAAACAATATATAAGAAGTTGAATATTTTTTTTGGAAGGAAAAATATTTTTAGAAAATCATTGTATTTGGATTAAAAATCAAGGTGGAAGCATGTATATCATAGAAAATAAAATTTAATAATGGTGAAATGACACATAATAAAAATTATAGGAATATCCACACCAAATATGTTTTAAAATAAGGATAACCCAAATAAAGGGAGTTGGGTTCAAGAAACACCTTACCTTAAATCCTACTTTATTTTATCCCTTTTCTATCTACTAAATAATAAAATTAGTTTTATTAAAACATATTTATAGAAGTGAATTATGTTTATTTGTTACACTATTAATCAATTATAATTATTTTAATCACTTTTATAACACTCTTTGTTAAACATGAATTATTTTGATATCATGTTTTCATTAATTTTTCCTATTTTGTTTTGATTTCACTATTTTTGTTCAAATTCATTTATACATAAATATAATTAACTCCAAAAGAGTATGATACATGTAATTATAGAATTATATATTATATATAATTTATACTATCCATCCATGAAGATGGTTATAATCATTGACTTGGAAATAAATCTATTGGGGGGTAAACCGACCTTTAACAGGACATTGTCAAAAGAGCAAGAAATAGATTTTTGAAATTTATATATATATAAAATATGATACTTATAGTAGGTTAAAATAATTAATATAATGTTAAAATACTGATTAATTTATCTGATAAGGTTTGGTTTTGAAATTCAAGGATAAAAAAGAAAGATAAGAATAAAAAAATAGAAGATTTAATAAAAACTTACTTAATCATCGATGTAGCTTATATTGTACGATACTACAACTCCCTTGATTTTTGGAGTTGGATTACACCAAAAAGTTCCAAATAATTTTAAGGGGATTTATAGAAAATATTTTTTTAGTGTCTGGGTTTTTGAAATTGGAAGATGAGTGATTTTCTAATAATAAGGAGTGGGGTTATTTATACTTGAGGAGAGGTGTATTTTTAGAATAAAATTTTAAATAAAATTATATTTCAAAGGTAAAACATGAAATAATGAATTTTTTAAAATATAAAACCTATATAAATATAATATAATGTTTTTATGGATTTAAAACACTTTATAATTTGAATTAACTATTTTATTAAAAACTAAAGTGAATAGAAATAAAAATTATAATTTTAAGGGATCACTTTTAAAATTATGTTTTGGAATATGCTTTTTTAGGTTTTGAATTTTAGTTAATTTTATTTTAATGAATCATTTATGAAATTATATATATCATGGATGAACCTCATGTTCTATAAAGGATTAGTTCATTATTACATCATTATTGATTTATTTTAAGATACACTGGATATGAGAAAAATTGTATTTTACTATTCACAAAAATTTAATTATTTTAGAAAATTTATAAAAAAATTCTCCATCGGAAAATTTCGTCATTCGAATTTAAAAAATGGTTTTATATTTATAAAAAAATTCTATCACATGTAATTTTAATTTTTAATATAAAAATTATGATTTTTACTATATGATTTAAAATACATTTTATTAAAAATGTGCTCATATTTTCTTTGTGTTTTTTAATCATGATATTTAGTTTTTGGAAATAATATAATTAAATTAATGAGGTTAAATATTACTTATATTAATATTTATTGTTTTTTGGTTTAATTACTATTCTAATGGTTAGTTTACTATTCCTCTTGTCATGTAACTATTCACAATGCCAAGGTTACTATTTCAACATTCACACTACCATTAAAATGGTCATATTCACTCTAAGAAATATTATTTCATTCATTCAATTAATTTTCGATACAATTCCTCCCAAGGTTATATATTTTCCTTTTTTAAGATGTTGATTATTTTAGTAATATTTTGATTCATTTCTATAGTATTGGCTATGTGGGAGATGATACTATAAGATTGGGGAGATCCATATTTTCCCATTTTCCCATTTTATATTTTATATGTTTTTTCCAATTATAATGTTTTTCATTTTAATTTTTTTTGTATATGACTAATTTAATAATTTTTATTAATAAGAATTTTTTTGGGGTTTTTCTATATTTTTTTATTTAAAATATTTTATAATATAATACAACACACATCTATTACAGAAATAAAAATTACTAATAAAGTCTAGGCTATTACATTATTCCGCCTTTAGAAATTTCATCTTTGAAATTTCGACTTATATTCTCTATTGAGAATTGATAAGGGTATTTCTGTTTTAATGTTTCCTCTGGTTTCTACATAGCCACTTCATAATTATGGTTCCTTCACAACACTTTGACAAGGTGAGTTGTCTTGTTGTATAAAAATTTGTCTATATGGTCTAAGATATTCATCGGTTACTCCTCATAAGAGAGGTCATTCTCTAGTTGTAGCACCACCAGATTCAATACATGTGAGGGATCAGGTTTTTACTTCCCCAAGAGAGATATGTAGAACACATCCTGAACTTGAGCCATATTTAGTGGAAGTGTTAGCTAATAGGACACTACTCATAAGTGATCAAGGATCTCAAAGGGGACAATATACCTTGGGCTGAGATTTTCCTTCTGTTGCACATGACTCTCTTCCATGGTGATATTTAAAGTAACATGATTTCTCCCACATCAAACTCCAAGTCCCATTGACTGTTGTTAGCATAGATCTTTTTTTAGCTTTGAGAAAATTTTATATGATATTGGTTGGCTTAAACCTTATCTATAATCTCTATAATAAGATTGGTTCAAAGTATCTTTCATTCCCCAACTCCATCCCAACAAGTTAGAGTTCTGCAACACTTACAAAATAGATATTAATATGGAGTCATTTGAATACTTGAGTTGAAGTTTTCATTGTATGATAACTCAACTTATGGGATATGTTGATCCCATCCTCATTTAAATTCCATAGAGTAGTATCTTTTCATTTTCTCAAGCATCCTAATAGCCATTTAAGATTTCCCATTAGATTATAGGTGATAGGTCATACTGAAATTCAATTCATTATTTAATACATATTAGATAATTTTTTCATAATTTAGATGTGAACATTAGATCTGTTGGAGTTGGTGGTCTAGAACCAACTACTTTATACTTTATTCATTAATAAAATCCTTATCACATCTTGATTGTTCTTCTGTTTGACAATGCATGTGATAATGTCCTAAGGACAGCTGTTGCATTAAAGGGTCATAGCGGATCCCTACTATGATGAGAACCCAGAAGTGCCATAACGCTGTCCTTGAATATATGTTCTATGGTCACATGATATTATTTGAGGGACACAAATAATACAGATCATTATGGGTGAGGACTCATAAAACTTTGAGGCACCTTCTCATGGTGTGCGCCCTTGGTAATATCCAGGAGGATATTATGAGAACGAGACCCGCCCGTAGGAAATCCACATTTCATAGTGTCATTGGATGTTCCTATCTGCGGATGTGTGTATTGGTCCTTAGACTTTAAGATTATTATTAATGGGTATTAAAACTTGCGCACATAGATTTAGTGACGAAAACTGTAATGACACACTGTTCGCAGTGAGGTAGGATACGTTGGGTGCGTCATGAGTAATACTGAATTAATAGATAATGTGAGAAAGGTTTTTTCCCTTCTTTTCCATAATGTAAGTAGATATCTCAAGCCCTTTGATGGAATTGATATAGCCTAAATAAATCCATGTCCATGGTAAGGTATGGGCAAGTTCAATTCCGGGAAGTCAAAGAAAGAATAATCGAGCACATGGGTTGATGGCACTAGCATGAAACCCGCTTGATTAGAGATATCGAGAAAAAGGGATTATATTTCATGGTAAGAGTTCGTAGGAGGTGACACGTCATTGAGGCATTAAATTATTTCTCTATGGGTACCTTGGCATGTTGCCAGACGCTAACCTTGGACTTTAGGCAGGCTCCGCCTAATGCCACTGAGAAAGAGTCCTAGAGGGTCACACACTAAGTGTGTCTATGTATATCAGTTAAATATTAATTTAACAAGTTAAATAAATATTATTCCCGACTGTGGTTTAATAATTATTTTAGGATGCCTGATTGCATTTATTTTGACATTAGTTATTCGAGAGAATATATTGTGGGCGAAATAATATATTTGTTAGCGAGTAATGCAGTTACATTTATTTAATAAATAAATAGATATTACTCAAGGTCTAATAAATGTGGTGGAGAAAAATTAAAAATAAAAGTACACGTCGTGTATATTAAATGTACACACCATGTAGTTTTATGGAAGACAAGTACACGCCGTGTATTAATTATTACATTCCATGTAGTTTTCCAGTCAGGATTTTTGAGGATAAAATATTTTTTATTTAATTAAATGATATTAAATGTAATATGCTGGGCACATGTCAAGTAATAATGATAGTCAACTATCATTATTATGACATGGAGTATTGTTAAGAATTAAATGAAATGATTAAATACTTTTGGGTAATTAATTCATTTTATTATTCTAAGTATTATAAATCACTATTACATTATTCTCATGAGATCTAGCCATTGTTGTGCACAACAGTTTTTGGAAATACTCTCGAGCCAAGAGAGAATTCCCTTTCCACCAAGAACACTTTCAAGTTACGAGAGAGAGATCCTCCATTGGATCAAGGCGGTCGAAGGCGAACATCCCAAGCGAAGGTTCTTCCGTGCTAACACCAGGAGATCCCATCGGTGACGTCCAGAGATACATGGAGCACGTGTGGATCACCGCTAGAGGAATCCTATACTTGGATTCTACGATGCAACAACGAATCACAGGATCGTGACCGGAGACTCCAACAAAGAAATAATTCCACCGAGGTAATTCTTATGAATTAATTAAATTAATTATAACCAAAATATGACGATCCTATCTCAATGGTTCCGAGACTCTTCTTTTATTTTTCATTCTTTGTTCTATTCTAAAGATCTGGCATTTTATATTGTGACGGATCTCAGATTGAACATCGTTTAACGCTAAAATTAAAGTTGGGAAAACCCACTAACGCGCTTCCGCTGCGCCCAAAACCTACAAGTGGTATCAGAGGGAGCATATAGTCGATTATAATTATTTAGTTTTTCATTGGTGATTTACGCATTTAATAATTTAGCGATTTTAATTCATGTTTAATCGTTATAGAAATCTGAATGTCGAGATCTATTCCTCCTCCCTCGTTTCTCGTTCACCTCACAGAAACAATTTTTTTTCTTTTAATTTTGATTAAAATAAAATAGTGGAACTCATTTGGAGGAGCCAAATGTTTCTAGCCGTACAACACCAGAATACACGGCATGTATTCAGAAGTACACTCCGTGTATTCTAGGTTCAATTCATTTACCGATCCGCCAAATCAGGCCGTGTATTGAAGTCATTTATGACACCGTGTGTTGACTAGAAACAGGTGGCACATAGTTTTCAGATTACACGCCGTGTCGTCCAATGAACACGACGTTTATTCCCTTCGGGTTTGGGTTGGACCGTGTACACCGTACACGGCTTTCCCGGCTGGAAACCGTGTAACGCGGAAACTACACGACGTGTGTCCAAAAGAACATGCCATGTACTCCGAAAATTTCCGAAGTACATTGACACGCCATGTCCCCGGGCGTGTACTTCATATGGATGGTAAAGAAAAGTACGCGTCGTGTAGTCGGAACTACACGCAGTGTACTCACCGAAATTATGCAGATTTATTAAAATTTATTATTATATTATACAAACCCTTGAGACGTGTACCATAGTGTAGACATAAAACTGAGGCACAACTCGTGATAGGTGTTTTATATATATGTGTTTAATTTAACATCTGCGTAATGAATGGGAATTCACTGGGTTGCCTCCAAGGTACAAGTTACGTACAAGGATAATTTTAAATGAATTTATTTGTTTAAAATTATGATAGATGAGAATCTCAAGGAAATTCAGAAAAAGGGTTTAAGATAGAAGTATTGATTAATTAAAGATAATTAATTAATTAGAGCGTGATTTATCTTAAACAAGAACGAATAAAGAATTGAATGCTAGTTTTATTTATGCGTAAATATCTTTGCATGTATGGATGATCATGAGCTAGATCGAGACCTTTGTATGTGAATGGTTTCTTTTAATTTATTTATTTAAATTAAAGTTGTTGGCCTGCGATCCATCTCCTCATTAATATGTAGGGCCTGCATGCCCAAGAATTTTTTTTATGTAAAAACCCCTTTTTACCCCTCACCTGTGTGTGAGATAAATGCATATGTAATGGATGGAGATCCCAAGCTAGTGGAGGCAGCTCAAGTCAGGAGCCAAGGTGAAACCAATCCAAGGAGATACAAAGGTGGACAGGTGGAAAGCTGTAAACACGAACCCGAAAGGTTCAAGGTGTTTCTCCCCTAGGTCTTGGGTTAGTTTATCATCCGCTAGATAAACTAACCAATAGAAAATCTTATGATCATACCATTTATTTTTTTTATGTCAGCTGCATGGTTTATTTATTGTGGGTGTGTTGTCACGATCACACAATTAATGAATTAAATGAGCATGCAAGATGGAACTAAAATAAAACTGGCTTATATGTAAATATTATCTTAGACATGGTTAATCACTTAAGTATATCCCACTTAATATTAACAAGCATGTAATCAAAGATAATAAAATAGAAATTTACATATAAGAATAAAATCCCTCAAAATAAATATTAAGTCGGTATAGCCTTCCATAATCTTGGTTAGAGTCAAACCATAGTTCAAAGTGATTGAACAACCCTAGTTGGGGTGCTTCCAATTATCGGGGAATTCTAATTCAAGGTTTTGGGTTGACTTGACTTGGTTCGCATCAAGGGTTGACTACCACAGTAGGACTTGGTGTGACCAAGAGGCAAAGGTTAAGGAAATCCAAAATAAAAGGATTTCAGGATTGGGGAGTCCACTCAGCAGATCAAGGAGCTGCGAGTTAATGTAGTTGGAATTTGGAATGCCTACCTAAAACCCTTCGAGTTGCTTGAACAACCCTAGTTGGGGTAATGTTAAGGGAAATATGGATCCTTGCCACTAGAATATTCAGGCAATTGAATATTACGAAATCAATGGTGAGGGCTATTATATTTCGATAAAATAGTGGGAGACCAATAAGTATTAATTTATTTATTTGTCTAAATTTTTGTAATAAAGTACTAAACCTTTGATCATCTTAATTTGTAGAAACGGCAAGAAAATGACTTCAAACATATCTTTGCGCACCATACTCAAGAAGGAAAACCTTCTCACCGGCACCAATTTCCAAGAGTGGCAGAGGCGTTTGCGCGTCGCCCTTCACCACGAAAGGAAATTGTATGTGCTGGAAGAGCCTATTCCAGTTGCACCTGGGAAAGAGGCTAGTGATGAGGAATTATATCTCTATATGAAACACATGGATGATTCCACAGATGTCCAGTGTTTCATGCTATCAACCATGTCTAATGAGCTCTTGAAGAGACATGAAAACATGGACATGTATAGCATGATGTCTCACCTTAAAGATCTCTACCAAGAGAAGGCAAGACATGAGAGGTATAAGATATCCAATGATTTGTTTACCATGAAGTTTGGAGAGTCTGCGCCAGCTGGGCCTCATGAAGTCAAGCTTATTGGGTACATTGAACACCTGGACATCTTAGGGATTAAATTCTTGGATGAGTTGTGTACAGATCTCATCCTATCATCACTGCCCAAGACCTTCTCTAACTTCATTGTCAACTATAACATGAGCAGCAATGAGAAGAGTCTCTCGGAGCTTTTGACCTTGATTCTCCAGGTTGACAAGGACATGGGGTGTGAAAAACCCGCAGTCCTTATGGTGAACAAGAAAAGGAAGGACAAGGAAAAGGGGAAAAAGACTTATAAACGGTCTGAAGCCCCCGAGCACCATCCCTCCAAGAAGGAGAAGATCCATAGGTAGGGCAAGGAATGGGAGGTGGTGTGTTTTTCATGTGGCAAGAAGGTCACTGGAAGAGGAACTGCACCCAGAAGCGTGGGTATGCTAAAGGTGCGTTCGTTATCGAGTGAAATCTTTCTATTTCTACACATTGGGTATTAGATACAGCTTTTAGGGCTCACATATGTATTTAAATGAAGGAACCAAGTAGATTTAGAAAGATCGCCAGAGGAGTGGTGGATCTTCGAGCTGCCAAGGGTGCAGGGCTGGCTGCGTTGGCTATTGGCGACTACCACCTCTCATTTCCGACTAGGATGATTTTGGTTTTACATAACTTTTATTTTATGCCTAGTGTTACCAAGAACATAATTTCTGTATCTTGTTTGGATATGGATGGATTTTTTTTCAAGTTCGGAAATAAGGGTTGTCTCTTTTATAATAACAACGTATGTTATGGTATGGAACATTTGAATAATGGTTTGTATGTATTAAATTACAAAAACCAAGTGTTGGAAATCAATAATGAAACAAACTCACATGACTCATACATCACCCAGTTGTGGCATCACCGCCTTGGTCATGTAAACGAGAAGCACTTGACAAAGATCTGTCAAGATGGCTATTTAGACTCTACTGAGCTAAAACTGCTTGATAGATGTCACGCTTGTTTACAAGGTAAAATGACTAAGCCTCCTTTTGGTGGACAGGGTTAAAGGGCCACAAAGCTTCTTGGATTGGTACACACGGATGTATATGGACCATTTACAGTAGAATCTAGAGGTGGATATTCTTACTTCATTAGTTTTATTGATGATTTGAGTAGATACAGATTTGTCTACTTAATGATGTATAAGTCAGAAGCCTTAGAGAAATTTAAGAAATTCAAAAATGAAGTAGAGAATCAACTTGGTGAGAAGATAAAGAAGCTTCGATCGGATCGTGGTGGAGAATATCTAAACCAATAGTTCATCGATCTACTATGGGAGTCTGGGATTCTATCTCAGCTCAATCCTCCTTATACACCACAGTGGAACGATGTTAGTGAAAGGAGGAACCGCACCTTATTGGACATGGTGAGGTCGATGATGAGTTATGTGGATCTTCCATTATCCTTTTGGGGATATGTATTACAAACTGTAGCATACACATTAAACCGAGTACCAACTAAGGCGGAAAATGGAATTCACTTCGAGTTATAGAATGGAAAGAGACCCATTTTGTCGCATACACGTGTATGGGGATACGAGGCATTTGTTAAGGCCTTATCAGGAAACAAACTAGCACCCCGGGGCATGAATTGTATCTTTATAGGATATCCTAAGGAAACGAAAGGATATTACCTTTATAACCCTCAAGACAAGAAAGTGACTGTCGCCAGACAAGCCATCTTTCTTGAGAGGGAGCACATCCTCAAAAAGGATAGTGGGATAAATATTGACTTCGACGAAGTTGATGCTCAAGATACACAGGAGTTGGTACAGGAACAAGTTCCACAAGTCCCTGTGGAAGAGGTTCCAAAAACACAAGTACTACGTAGGAGATCAAGAGAGGTAAGGTAACCGGAGAGATTTGGTTTCCTAGTCACCGAGGATGGTGAATCATTATTGTTAGACAATGATGAACCTCTCTCCTACAAGAAAGCAGTAGAAATATCAGAAGCTGCGAGATGGCTAGAAGCTATGAATTCTGATATGGATTCCATGTATCAGAACCAAGTCTGGGTTCTGGTCGATGAGCCAGTTGATCTAAATCCTGTTGGATAAAAATGGGTATTTAAGAGAAATATGGACATGGAAGGTCAAGTTAGCACCTATAAAGCAAGGTTAGTGGATAATGGATTCAGACTGCATCAAGGAATTGAATATGATGAAACCATCTCGCCGGTTTCCATTTTTAAATCCATAAGAATCATACTTGCCATAACAGCTTACCATAACTGCGAGATTTGGAAAATGGATGTCAAAACAACATTCCTTAACGGGAACCTTAAGGAAGATGTCTATATGACACAACCTGAAGGTTTTGTGACACCAGGTGAAGCCAAACGGGTTTTCAAGTTGCAGAAATCCATTTATGGATTGAATCAAGCATCCATGTCATGGAGCATTCGATACGATGAAGCCATAAAGGAATTTGGTTTCATTAAGAATGAATGTGAGCCATGTGTTTATAAGCGGTTAAATGGGAATGCAGTCGTTATGTGAGAAAGGATTTTTCCCTTCTGTTCCATAATGGAAGTAGATATCTCAGGCCCTTTGATGGAATTGATATAGCCTAAATAAATCCATGTCCATGGTAAGGTATGGGAGAGTTCAATTCCGGGAAGTCAAAGAAAGAATAATCGAGCACATGGGTTGATGGCACTAGCATGCAACCCGCTTGATTAGAGATATCAAGACAAAGGGATTATATTACACGATAAGCATTCGTAGGAGGTGACACGTCATTGCGGCATTGATTTTTTTCTCTATGGGTGCCTTGGTGTGTTTCTAGACGCTAACCTTGGACTTTAGACAGGCTCCGCCTAATGCCACTGAGAAAGTGGCCTGGAGGGTCACACACTATGTGTGTCCATGTATCTCAGTTAAATATTAATTTAACAAGTTAAATAAATATTATTCCTGACTGTGGTTTAATAATTATTTGAGGATGCCTGATTGCATTTATTTTGACACTAGTTATTCGAGAGAATATATTGTGGGAGAAATAATATATTTGTTAGCGAGTAATAAAAATACATGTATTTAAGAAATAAATAGACATTACTCAAGGTCTAATAAATGTGGTGGAGAAAAATGAAAAATAAAAGTACACGCCGTGTATATTAAATGTACACGCTGTGTAGTTTTATGGAAGACAAGTACACGCCGTGTAGTTTTCCAGTTGGAATTTTTGAGGATAAAATACTGTTTATTTAATTAAATGATATTAAATGTAATACGCTGGGCGCATGTCAAGTAATAATGATAGTCAACTATCATTATTATGACATGGAGTATTGTTAAGAATTAAATTAAATGATTAAATACTTTTGGGTAATTAATTAATTTTATTATTCTAAGTATTATAAATCCCTATTACATTATTCTCATGAGATCTAGACATTGTTGTGCACAATGGTTTTTGGAAATACTCTCGAGCCAAGAGATAATTCCTTTTCCACCAAGAACGCTTTCAAGTTACGAGAGCGAGATCCTCCACCGGATCAAGGCGGTCGGAGGTGGACATCGCAAGCGAAGGTTCTTCTGCGCTAGCACCTAGAGATCCCTTTGGCGGCATCCAGAGATACTTGGAGCATGTGTGTATCAACGATAGAGGAATACTATACTTGGATTCTACGATGCAATGACGAATCACAGGATCGTGACCGGAGACTCCAACGAAGAAAGAATTCCACCGAGGTAATTCTTATGAATTAATTAAATTAATTATAACCAACATATGACGATCCTATCTCAATGGTTCTGGGAATCTTCTTTTCTTTTTCATTCTTCGTTCTATTCCGAATATCCAGCGTTTTATATCGTGACAGATCTCGGATTGAACGTCGTTTAACGCTAAAATTAAAGTTGGGAAAACCCACTAATATGCTTCCGCTGCGTCCAGAACCTACAAGATCATGATCATAAACGATCGAAAGTGGAACCCCATGTTTCCTCACCACATCCTTTAAATATAATTTATTAATTATTTAAAATAATAAATCTTCCTGAATGGAGATAAATTAGGTAGTTTGGTGAGTTGATCCAACACAACCCATATCATATTGTTTCTTTGGAATTACTTTTAGATACCAGTGACAAAGTATAAGGTGATATTCTTACATTTACATTTAAGTATGGGAAATGTTTTCATATCCCCCTTGGACTTCTATATCTTCACTTCAACTTGATGTCATGCCAATATCTTTTAGGTGTACTCAGTGAACTCCTTATTCATGTTGTTCCACCAAAATTTATCTCGAATATCATGGTACATCTGGGTGCTTCCATTATGTATGGAGAAAGACGATCTATATGGATTTTATAATAGCTATTTCTTTATCTTTGATGATTTAGGCACAAAAATTCTAGATACAAATCTAATGAAACCATCTTCATAAATGTGGAACTCATGGAGATTTCCTTCCCTTATCACTTTCAGCTTCTTTTTATGCTCCAAATATTCCATTTGTTCCTCCTTGAACTTCTCTTGGATAGACAGTTGTGAAATCCTTCCAGGAAGGTAGGATATATTCTATGACATTATTATTTCTGAATCTATCTTTTTCATTTCCATGGAGATATTTTTTTTCTCAATCCACATCATAGATAGAGTATCAGTTTCTTTTTTACTAATAGCATCATCTACCTTATTCACCTTTCTAGGATGGTATTGAATAAATAAATCATAGTATTTTATTATATCTAACTATCTTTATTAGTGTATGTTGATCTCATTTATTCTTTATATATATGTTATAGTATTGTGATCATTATATATATCACACTTTTCACCATAGAGGTAGTTCCACCAAATATTAAAAGTGAAGATCAGAGCTGATGTCTCTTGGTCGTGCATCGAGTAGTTATTCTCATGGATATTCAACTATCATGAGGCTTATGCTATCAATTTATCATTAGTAATGTGTATTAAACCAAACCATTTCTTAGAAGAATCAATTTTTATCAAAAACCCTTCTCCATATGTTGGTAGTGTGAGTCCATGCATAATGATTAACCTCTTCTTGAGCTCATTAAAGTTTTTCTTTCATTATTTTACCCATACATTAATTACCCCATTCCATGTTAACTTACTTAGTGGACATGAAAATCATGAGAAATTCTTCACAAAATTTTTGTAGTACCAAGCTAAGCCAAGTAAACTATATATTTCCATGAAACTAGTGGGTTTGATCCATTCCTCAATTTCAATTTTTTAAGGTTCCATATAAATTCCATCACTTGTGATCATGTTCACGAATAAATTTACCTTCTGTATCCAAAAGTCACACTTCTTGAACTTAGAAAACATTTTATCCTTCCTTAATATTTCCAACACAATCCTTTGATGCTATTCATGTTTTTCATTACTCTATAAAGACTACCAAAAAATTTTCAGGATAGTTTCTAAAGACATTATTCATCAAATCCATTAATACTTCAGGGTAATTAGTAAGTCTTAAGGAAATAACTATGAAATACTATATCTAATACCTTTTATGGAAAGTTGAATTATGAATATATTTCTTCTTCACCTTCATTTGATGATATCCAGAATGATGATCCACCTTAGAGCAAACTTGAGCTCCTAAAAGTTGATTAAACAAGTCATCAATGCTTGTTAGATGATACTTTTTCTTTATAGTCATAGTTTTTAGCTCTTTATAATCGATAGAAATCTACTTTTATCAATCCTTTTTCCTAAAAAAGAGCACCAGTGCACCCCAAGGTGAAGTACTAGAGTGTATGACCACTTTGTCAGAATTCTTTTGAAGTTACTTCTTTAACAACTATAGTTCGATTGTGGCCATCGTATAGGGTCATTTAGAGAATGTATTGGCACTATATTTAAGCTATATTGAGAACTACACCTCAAAATTTGGGGTATGTCTGGGTAACTCTTTAGGAAATACATCACTCGATTCCCTCACAATGGGTATTTCCTCATTGTTGGTACTTTGCTTCAAATTTACCATTTGAGTAGGTTATGATTATTTATAGGATATCATCACCTAAAAAATTGATCAATTTTCCAAAGGATATTCTTGATCTTCCTTTCATTTTTTATAAGGGAATGGGATGGTTCAAAATATAAAAATAAATTTCTTTTTCCTGATAGTTGATGTGAACTCTATATAAAGTGATCCAATTCATGCCCAGTATAGTATAAAATTCCACCAATGTAAGGATTATGAGATTATCTAAAAGAATATTTCCATTAACACAAATATGAGAAGATTTAAACACTTGGGTTTAATTTATCGAACCACTAGGTGTTTTTATAGATATATCAAATTAAAGGTATCGGGGTTGTGATCTAATATTTCTAGAAAACATGCAGGATGTAAAGGAATATATATAACAATAATTAAAAAATCATTCTATTCTTGATTGAATATGATCATGCCTCGTGTATGACTTTAATTTCATGATCCACCTTAGTAGTGGTGATAACATAATCTTTCCCCTTCTCTTTAGGCTTTGGTCATTTCTAACACTGGTTAACATCATGGACCCATGGTTTAATTCACTATATTTCATAGTTCCCTTTCTCCCATTAGTTGAAGCATTGAACCAAGGGTGGTTCTTTACTTTGATCTATCACATTGGTTGTCTTATATATGAATCTTACATATTCATTAGTCTGATTACATTCTCTCCCAAACATGTATCATTTCCCTTTCCCTTTGAGGAAGTTCCCATGATGCCTCTTCCCACACTTTTTACATGTGTATGGTTGAATCTTCATTCCAAATTTTTAATTAGATCCTACATCTTGAAATTCCATGTTTAATTTTTATCTCCATATCCATGGGATCATTCTATAAAATCCATCTATACTTTGGGAGAACATAAAATGACCTCTTCCTTATTCCCAAAGTCCAAAATAGCTATATCCTTTCATAGGTTTGGTTTTAAGCCACTGGAGAATCTATTGATTTTTCAATATTTGTTGATAAAAAAATTTAAGTCATATCATGAAAGACTTGTAAAATTTTCCTTGTAATAAAATTACTAATTCTCCATCATTTTTATCATGCTCTAGGAACTCTCTCTCAAGCTTTGTTCAAAGAGTTCGAGGGAAATAATTTTTAAGAAATAACTTCTTAAAGTTGTCCCAATCAAATTATTACATTTCATCCTTTAGATGTGTATTATTTATTAGCACCCACTATTGACCGACCACTCCATCTAAACATTAGATGAACATAGTATCCTTATCATTATTAAAATAATGGAGAATATATACTATCATATCTATTGAGTTAAATCCTTGTTTTTCAATAAGTGGATTGGAATATCCACTAAACATCAGTGGTTTTATCCATATAAAGGGTTTGATGGCTAGTTTATCCTTAGGTGAAGGTAGAAACTCTATATTTTTTCAAGTTATTATTCATAGAATAATATAGATGGGTAAGAATAACTATAAATTTTGGAAACCAACTCACATTTCAGTGGGAGTTTCATTCAAAAGATCATTTTATTTTAACTCACACAAGTTGTTGACCAGGTTTATCCTGGTTCCCACCATTTTCTAGAATAGAAATGGTTTGAACATAATTCAAAAAACATAAATAAATAATTTATTATTTTATCAATTAATTATAAAGGAATACCTTATAGAATCTATAGGATTATACTTTTCCATAAATGATACATTTAGGACCATGTACATTAATATTTTTCTTGCTTTTAAAAGTAATAATTACTTTAGATATATATCAATCATAATTTTTTGTAATTATTTTGTGATTAACCAAATCATATACCTTGGAAGTGTTAAACCAGGTGTGTAGCAAGACCCATTTTCATGCTCCAATTCTTGATTGAGTCTAGATCATTATGGTTTTTTCTAATTTGTTACCCCTAGGTATATTTGTTCAATATCTACATCCACTTGTAGTTTCCATACAGTGATTTAATTTCTTAAAAACCACACACTATTATACATTACTAAAAAATTGGATGATTAACTATACATAGACTTATCATTAGGATTTTATAATAAAATTTTATAATACTAATTACAAAATTAACTAAAATGTTCTCTGATACCAACTATAGTGAGCTTAAAATTTTCATTACATAACTATTACATCACTTTTATGATAAACAACATTATAACGATACAATCCAGGATCCAAAGGATTAATATCATGGATAAATTAGGATAAAACATCACTTTTACATAATAAAAAATATATTATTTAACTCCATATTATCTATTATATTAGGGGATCACACATTCCCCTTAGTAAAAGTAGTCTTCTAAGGTTATACATCAATGAAAGGGTGAGTGAAAAGCCCTGTAAGGGGTGGTATGACATGGGGTGAATGAAGGACCTGAATCAAAATTATATAGTTGAGCATAACCAAACCATAAGAATAGAATCATCATCATAATAATGAGGGTAAAATTTAACAAAGGTATGGAATTTGGATATGTATAAAATGAAACAACATTTCTTAGTTGTTAAATATCACACATAGTTTTGAACAAAGCTGACATCATGTTTATGCATAACATATGTGCATAATCATAACATCATTATTATGAACAAAGCTAGCATCATGTTCAAAAATATTTCACATAATCTTATGAGATAAATAACATTACCCAATTCATTGAAGTGATATATAATTCGGGTCCCACCCATCACATCATAATATTTACATAATCATGCATGACATATAGAATGTATAACAAGTGTAATCATGAAGTAACCCATGGAAAGGAATGGGTCTAATAAGGAATTAATAATGAATAATTTAAAGAATAATCTTTTTATATTCTAAATTAAAAAGGGCGATCATAATTTAAAAAAAATGAATAGATTTTGTTGGATAATAAGCAACCCATTATGAGTTCAAGATTTGATTTGGAAAGAAAATTCTTTTTGGAAAATCATTTTATTTGGCTTAAAATCAGGGTAAAAACATGTATATCCCCAAAAAGGAAATTAAATAATATTAAAATTATATTTAAGGAATATTATAGGTATATCCACACAAAATATTTCATGAAAGGTGTATAACCCATATAAAGGGAGTTGGGTTCGAGAACCCCCCTTACCTTAAATCATACTTTATTTTATCTATTTTTAATCTCCTAAATAATAAACTTAAGATTATTAAAAAAATGTTATATAATTGATTTATTTTAATTTATTATACTATTTAATAACTAAAATTATTATATTCTATTTTATAACACTAATTATTAAATAAGAACTATTTTTATACCATTCTTTCATGAAATGTTACAATTTTTTCTGATTACATTATTTTCATTCAAAGTCATTTATACATAAGTTTAATTAACTCTAAAATCATTGAATACATGTAATTACATATTTGTATATTATATATAATTAATAATTTCCATCCATTAAGGTTTTTATAAGAATATAATTGACAATGTATCTATAGGTAGTTAACTAACCTTTGACCGAATATTATCAAAAGAGCGAGAAAGTGAATTTTAAAAATTATATATATAGTAAATATGATACTTACAGTGGTTAAAATCATTAATATAATTTTAAATTACTGCCTAAATAATTTTATAATGTTGGTTATTAAAGGTGTGGTGAAAAAATAAGGATAATAAGAAAAAAATGAGAATTAATTGAAAGTTACATAATCCTCATTGTAGTTTCTCTTGTACGACACCAAAAATACCTTTATGTTTGGAATTGGATTACACTAAAACTTCTCAAAGTATTAAAAGGGAATTGAGAGGAATTATTTTTTAGGTTTTTATGTTTTATAAAATGGGTATTGAGTGTATTTTCAAGGCGAGGAGTGGGGTTATTTATACTTGGGGAGAGGGGGTATTTTTAGAATAAAATATTAAATAAAATAATATATAAAATGTAAATATTTTAATAGTTAATTTTTGAAATTATAATTCATATAAAAATATAATATAATGGTTTTAAATAATTTAAAACTTTTTATAATTAAAATTCATTAGTTTAGTAATAAGAAAAGTGGAAATGTAGAAAAAATGTTATTTTAAATGATAAATTTTGACTTTACGTTTTGGAAAATGCTTTTTAGGTTTTGAATTTAAGTTTATTTTATTTTAATGAATAATTTATGAAATTAAATATATCATGGTAGAACCTCAAGTTATATAAATTATTATGTCATTATTAAATCATGAATGATGTAATTTAACATACACCAGTTATATGAAAAAATATATTCTTCTATTCACCTAAAAATTGAAGTATTTCAGTAAATTACCAAAAAAAACATTAGACAATTTCGACATGATGACTTCAAAAATGATATTAATTTTTCCAAAAAAAATATTCTCAATATTTTATTTTAATTTTTAATATTAAAATTATTATTTTTAAAAAATACATTAAAATAATGTTTATTAATAATGTGCTTAAACCTTCATTGAGTTTTTTATCATGTTATTTATTTTTTGAAATTGTAATGTTTAAATTATTCAAGATAAATATGATTTAAAAAAAATTATTATTTTAAGGTTAAATTACTATTCCAATAGTCAGGTTACTATTCCCAATGACCGAGTTACTATTACTGACAATCATGTTACTATTCCAATGTTCACATTACTATTATACGGGTTACATTAACTCCTATAAATACCACTTTATTCATCCACACAATATTCACTACAATTCCTCCCATGGTTATATATTTTCATTTTATAAGATATTTATTGGTTTACTAATATTGTTTTTCATTTCTATAGTGTTGTCCTTGGTGGAGATGGTCATAGTTGATTGGGGCGATCCATATTTTTCCATTTTAGCTTTTATATTTTTTTTATAATTTTAATGTTTTAAATTTTAATTGGTTTCATAGTTGAGTAATATATTAATAGTTATTAATGAGGTAATGTTTTTTTGGGTTCTTTATATTTTTTATGTGATTAATATTATATAATATAATTAAAAACGGATTTTTTTCAATAAACAAATATTACTAATAAACATTAGGTTATTAAATAAATATTTTGATGCAGCTCAATGAGTATGATAAGGGTTTGAAAACCAATATCTTCTCATTCCAATGATTATAATAATAATTCTATAAATTTTGTTGTATTAAAAAATATTATTTTTTTATATTAATAAAAAAATAATTGAATAGATTAATATAGATAGAATAATTTTTAAATGTTTTTATAAACAATGATTTAATAAATGTAACATGAGTATTCATGGTTATTAGAGGAAAATCTGAGGTAAGCCAAAACTTGAGTTAAGGGTTCTTTCTCACTCATTCTTAATCTTGAGGTTATATAAACTATGAATCCTCATATATATCATCATATTTATCACTTTAATTTATATTATTTAATTTTATTTTCTCAATATATACCATTTTAGTCTCTCTTTCTATACTAGGGATATACACGCCTCTATAGTTCCCCTTCCAGTATTTTCTTTAAATTAATCCAAATAAAGGGAACAATTGAAAATTTTAATTATTTAAATGATCCAATTTTTCAATAATTATTTTCATTATATAATTTCTAAAAACCATCATTTTTTAACATAAAAAAGTTATTTTATTTCTAGTTTTGGTTAAATCATATTCTCCTACCCCTTTAAATGACTCTTTTCACTTATATTAATAGTTTGATAAAGTCATTCAATTATTTAATACATTTTCCATATATTCATATTATTTTTCCATAACATTGATATCTATTTTCATGAATCATGATCATTTTTTGATAACTCCTTCTTAATATTCCATAACCCCAACTTTTCATGGGAAATTACATGATAGATTAATATTGAATGACTTAAGGATTTATTAATTTTATCATTTCATATCATGAATTTATTTATTTTTTATGATTAATGAATGTTTATTATATATATGGAAAAAGTATTAATGATATATTATGAAAATTTTTGTGCCTTGATTTATATATTTTGAAATCAATTAAAAAAATATTTTATATATCATGTGATTATTATGAAATGTAATGTTGCGGTTAGCATTATCCATTATTTTATGATTTCTTGGTGGTGAAACCCATCCTATTATTATTATTATTACATGCCATATTATTCTTCAATAATTTATGATTCTCAAGATTACCATGATACAGTGATATTTTTTCTCTTATTCCATGTTTCCATGTCACAATTTATGATTTATTTATTTTAGGATTCCACGTGATGATTGTTGACACATATGATATGTCACTCCATATTTATCATGTCCCATTACTAAGATTTACGGTGTTTACATAATTTTTTATAGGGTATCTCATATAGAAAATGTAGTACAATGAACACTTAGATCATATTATGTGGATGAAAAAACGAATAAATTTTTATAAAAAAAGATTTATAATTTATTTAAATTACTAATGACACTAGACGTCTTGATTTCTAGGATTTTATGGATATTTTTGTTAATAATGATATATTAATACATATATTTCATGAATTTAATTATAGATGGTATTAGATAAATGTTTAGTTTTTTGGGGGATTAGGTTAGAGAAACTAATTGGAATAGGGAGAACCACATTAACAAACCATGTTATGGGAAATATAATTATTTACCAAATGAAATAACTAATATAATGTGTTGAAATATTGAAAACAATATTTGAGAAAATTCTCAATTAAAAAGAATTGTAAAAATATTATGAATCATGATAAGTGACTGATTCTTTTTATAATGTAACAAATTATCATTTAATTTTTATGTGATATTGGACAAACTATTTTATTAGTTCTTTTGTTTTATTAATCATAGATAATTGAATATATTCCAGTGTGGAAATATTTTTTATTTTCAGGTTCTATAAGAAATAGAACGTGATTTTGGATACATATTACTTAGAGGGATAAAGTGATCAATGGATAACACATATAATAAATTCCATGAACATGGATCTTATTAACTCAATAGAATGGGAAGAAATCAATAAAATTTATTTTTATAATTTATTTACTTTAAAACTCTATATTAAAAGAGAGGTAATTTCATGTTATACAGTAAAGGATAAAATATTCAATAAGAAAGTATAGATAAAAAATAACATGGCTTGTATGGTATACCTCAAAATTTTTCAGTGATGCCGAAAACAAGGTTTACTGGTTCTTTTGTTCTCCAAAACCATGTAATTGATAATATTTAGTAATTAAAGACTTCAATATCTAAAAAATCTAGTCTTATTTTCCCTTACTATGAAGATGGATATTGGAGAATCTTATTTTTTTCATGGTACATGAGATAACAAAATAATAAATAGGTTTCAACATAAGGGGTAAATTTGATAAAAACAATCAAATGAAGAAGGCTCGTCTACCAAAATGTCAATATTTTTGGAAGATGCATCCTATAATATACCTTAAAGGAGTAGGGAAATTCTTCATGTTTATAAAATAAGTGAAATTATATCAATAATTATAAAGGAACAAATCAATATTATGGATGAACTATAAATAATAAAAGAAAAATTAAAGTAATTTCACCAAGAAAATGGTTATAAATGATAATATATGACCAAAATCTCTAAATAAAAGGTGATAAATAAGAGATTATGTTTTTAATATTAATGAGAGGTAGCATGGAAACAAATTGGTGACATAAATAATTTTTATTTTTTCAATAATAGAAAAAATCATCATTGATTCTAGACTTAATGATTCATGCAGGTCATACTTGGTCCACAGAAATATTCAAACATTAATCAGAGATATGGTGGTTTATCTATGAGTGAAAACACATTGTGGATAAATCATCACATCAAATTTATATAACCATACACCATAAAATAATTATAAGAATAAATAACCTAAATATATCATTATTATCACTTTGTAAAACTTTAATGCAATTTTGTGAATAGATTGGATATCTCTATAAATATCAAATATATACTTCAAGGAGAGGTAAATAAAATTAAATATACCATGAAATCCTATGATTATTTACAAATTCAAGGATATTTGTGAATTTATTGTGTAAAAATATTCTCATATATTGTTATTATTTCATTTTTGAAATAATTCCTGAAAAATATATTAAGATAAAAGAAACAAACCTTCTTGAAGGAAATCCCATTATGAGATGTTATACTAATTTACTTACAGATTATTTTCTTGATATTTTCATAGTAAAGAGTTTTTTTTCACTATTGAAATTATTCTTTCAATTATTCCTATATCAATGAGTTTCTTTTAAATAGATACGATTAAATCAAAAGAGGTGAAGAAGAAACTATATAAAAAAATTAACTGGAGTTTTATTCATAGTATTTCTTCTAAAATAGTTACCTTAGTCTTTATTATTAAGAATAATGATGGTGCTATGCATATATGAATTAATTATCATCAGTATAACATGATCATAATAAAAAAATAACGGTTTTATTGCATGTATTGAAGACATATTCCACCAAATATGTGGGACATAGTGTATCTATAAGAGGGAATCATCATTAATCACATCACAAATAGATAGTTAAAAGGGTTGATATTACTAAGACTTCAATTCATAAAAGATAGGGACACTTAGAGTTCATTTTTATCCCATTCGGTCTCACTGATGCTCCAAAAATATTCAAGGAGTTAACAAATACAGTCTTTATAGAATACCTCAAAATTTTTATGAAATTTATATATGATATTCCCATATATTCAAAAATTAAGGTATATATTAAGGCTTTCATTAAAAATGTGTTAAATTATTTGTAAATAGAGGCTTTTTTTATAGTATAGTAAATGTGAAATCCAGATATAGAACTTCAAATTCATTGTGCATATTATCATAGGTAAAGGGATATTTTTTAATCCTTTAATTTATAAAGAAATTTATTAGTGGAACATATCATTATTGGTGTTATATATCTAGAAGTTCCTCAAACTAACGTGAAAGTATAAATGGTTTTTGGTGAATTTGTCACTATTAACTAACTAATAGACTAATATAACTCATAAAAGAATCATGTTTTTAGGGATAGGTGAATATGAAGTGGGATTCAAGGATATAAATAAATGTCAAGTGGTAATAACTGTACTCACACATACCTTGAGTAGGGAATTGTGAAATATATATTTCGGTTCCTTAAATAAAGTCCTTTATTGATTACTCATGAAAAATGAATAATATATTTCATATTTCGCATGATAGTTAAAGGAACATTAGAAATATTACTAGATTCATAGTCTATAGATAGTACTGGTAATTATATCTTTCTTGATTTTGAGTTATTATATCTATATAGAAAATTATGATATATATACTAATCATAGAATACAAAGGTATTTATATTTATAATTATCATAACATGTTCCAATAAAAATGGTAGGATCTTATAAAATTCTATGATTTCTCTGTCCATTAACATCCCCGGGAAACTAATAATGTGGATGATTCTCTATGTTGAAAGTATACTAATACCTTATCTATAATGAGGAATCAATGAGATCTGATCTTCTTAGACATGAATATTAAATACATGGTAACTATAAAGGATGTTATGGTATCCAACATTTCATAAACTACTTCTTAACCATTTAACTTAGAGAATATTTAGGTGGAATAAAGTAATGATGTGGAGACACAAAATATTGTGGATGTAATCTAAAAGTGTGAAATCTTGAATTTTCGCATTGATAAGGATGAAGTTGTAAGATTTCGGACATGATTCATTATACTATAAGAACACAATATATAGAAGGAAATATTAAATGATGAACTTTATCAATACACTCATGAAAAAAATGATGTATTAATATTTTTCAGAGAACTTATGGTGGGATAATACGATAAAAGAGATTAATGGATAAATATTACTGTTCTTAGTATGGTAAAAATTTATTGAAGAATGAAATAATTCCAATTGGATGATGAAATTATTACCCATACTAATGTAAAAATTGGGTAATATCATCATGGTAATCATTAAATGTCAGAGAAATACCAATAATGACTACAAAAAATCATTTTATAAATAATTCACCTTCATGAAAATTATAGAAGACATATTAGTCCATCAATATTATAAGATATATCTAATAGAAGTATTTAAGGTACATGGAACACCATTATTGAATGTATATTATTGAAATATCATCTTTACTTCAATGTTCTAATGGTGTGTTGAAAATCCATTGAACACAGAGATAGAATAGAATATATAATATCATCATTAGATGGATGTTCAATATAAAATTATAATTCAATCATTTAATGACATGTTTAGAGATTACTATTTTAAATTTAATGGAGGATTGGATCAACATATTCTTCAGGTCATATTCACATAAAAAATATCTTCCACTAAAGTATTTATATGGATATATATAAATTACTATATGGGGAGAAATGTGGATCTCCCACATATTGTGAGGAAGTTAAAGAATGTAATTTGTTATGTAAATAGCTGGTATATAAGATGATAGGTATTTTCTAACAAATTTATAAACATAACAGAACAATATAGATGTTACACCCCTTGATTTTAGGATGTATTTCCCTTCTAAATAAATATTATTTATTTGATATCTTGTAATACATGAAAAACTAAACTAAAACAAACATAATATATTTTATAGAGGTAAAATTTTAAAATAGAATATAATCATTAATACATTATGAAAATAAAATTTGAAACATAATTAATTAAAATACAGAGGAATAAAACCACATGTAATTAAAAATATCACAGACCAGAAATCCTCATCCTCATGGATTTATTTAATGATCATGCCTTAGATTAAAAATTTATAAGAAATAAAAAAATTTATAACTACAAATAAATTTTTCAGAATGATGTAAATGAATATTTTCAATCTTCTTACATGAGGTATCAGTACATACAAATAGATTGGTGAAGTGGGATTTCTTTTAACTTATTACATTCTATAGATTAATTAGATCTTGTCTTCACATTTGAAAAAAATCCTTGAATATTTCATATAAGTAAAATTAAATGCATAACATTAAAGAAAAAGAATACATGATTTTTATTTGTTTTTCCTGGGGAATATACAATGAGAACATTCCAATAAATTTTTGAAATTATAATTAACCACAAATTCACTAGTACACAATTATAAACATTACTAAAGGATCACTTATCATCCAAGGTTCATAGATTCTTCCTCCCTTCCATGCACTACTTTCAAGAGGGATATAAGAATATAGTGGACACACTAGTTGAACTCAAAATATATTGATCAAAATAATTAACAAAAAACATTAGGTGTTTTCTCTATGTTTCTCTGATATCTACTTACATATTTTATATGACATGCACAACAATTTTTCTTTTCTTTTATAATCATCAATGAAACTCAGATTGATCGTAGTTCAATTTAAAATACTATATATTATTTAAAATTGACCACTAAGAAGTTATTTTTCAGATCTTCAATGTTTCTCTAAATTATATACATGATAATACTTTTTATATTCAACTAATTTATCTATATCCAATAAATTTTAAATTTTGAATTTTATATTCAAATATAATTCAATTCACACCATTTATTTCTTTAAATTTTACCCCTTAATAATCTTATTCTTGATCTATTTCATAGAAATTATGATGTGCAGTTATTGGTTTCTCAATTATCTACCAACCCACTAAAGGGTAGATGTATCTATCATATCATCATATTTATTTTAATTCACCTTTATGTAAAAATCACAACGTACCACACATCTTTAAGGAATGATTTCACAATTTTAAAAAACAACTAAATTCAATTCCCAGATGATTTGTGGTAGGATATATTTCTTCACAGGGCATACCATCATATTTAATCCACCACCAACACATAATACAATGTGTTATACTGCCGCACAGTGAAATGACCTACAGTTACAACATACACTAACTGAAAATTAACTTTTTATTAATAAAATCACTTTTTAGGCAATATAAGAAACCAGTCCCAATCAATCTAGAGGTGAATCCTCATAAGAGAAAGAAAATTCATCAAATCATAGCTTCAGACTATTGGTATGTTCCTCTCTATAAAGTTTCTAGTTCATATGTCATAACTTGGCATCAGGGTCTTTGCCGATAACAACTTCAAAACGAGACTCCATTTTGTCCCAGGTTTGAATATACTCTTCTTTGCAAATTTTCCCATCATTGAAGCCTCTTATCAGGATCATATCTTGTTTGTAAATCCAATTAGCCTGCTCACTATTGACCTCCAATTGAATATGTCTTCCCATCATCTCATCCTCTCTCTGTGGGATGTTGACATAAAGCAATTATTTGACCATTTCCTCCTCAGAGTGGATGATAGGTTCTTTATAGTCTTTTTCCATTTTGGTAAAGTTTTCATTAGCTTTACAACCCACAATCCACATATCATTTCTGATTCACTGAACCATAACTTTAGACTTCTCCTGTACAACAATAATGGAAGCAGATGACATTTCTTTCTCACAGGGTTTATATATTTTTTCCTGATCGTGTTTCCATTGATTCTGGTAAATGTGAGTAGTCCTTGTGGCCCCTAAAATTCTTCTTATTAGGGATCTTCCTCTCCTCATGATCCTTAGATACTCTAAAATCCTCCTCAGACTCCTCACCTTCTGTTGTTCCTTAATCTGGATCATAGGGCGGATCTTGTATAAGCTCATCGGTGTCCAAACACTCAAAAGTGTTGTTGGTATAAACACCATCATGAACCAATCACTTTCATACTAATTGTTCAATGACCCCCCAAATTAGCCTCACTCTGAATTAGATTGATTTGATGTTCGATCACCTACCCTTATGTCCAATCCGTAACCTCCTTCCTAGAGAAATTCCCACCTTCATCTTTATGTGATTGTGAAGATGGATCATCAGTCTGCTTTGCACCTGATTTACTGGTGTCCTTGTCTCTTAAATCCTCCTTAAGAAAATAAAATACCCTCAATACAGAGGTTTCATCAACCTATTTTTATGCTAGTTTACTTTTCACTACCTTTCTAACCAATTGATTCTCCTATTTAACATTATCTCCCTTCCTCACCTCCACTGAAAACTTCCCCTGCTGAACACCCCGTATACAATTAGCATCCGAGTTACCCTGTCAATGGTAAGGTGAGAAGAACTCCACGCAATGTTCAAAGACCATTGGCTGATTATACCATACCTCCTCACCAGCTTCAATCCACATAGACTCGACCAGCTGCCTCGACACATCAACCTCCACACACATGCGTGGGTTGATCTGATGGCACACAGAAGCAGTATGAAAATCAAGAAAGAGAAACCAACCCACTAAATTTCATAACATATGTATAATCTAGGGATTTTTAAATTGGAGAGGTAGTTGAGGAACTCTTACCCAAAAAAATTGAAGGAGAATCATGATTCAAGTATAGATCGTAGCTCCACCGAAACAGATAGAATCTACTTCCGCCGTGCTTCCTGGGAGCACACGACAGAGCACAGACAAAATCCTCCGACGAAGAACATCCAAAAACGTCTTGTACTATATAAAATCATAAGGATTTACATCATGACATGATCAATATATCATGGAATTAATCTAATCCATCATATTTTTTTATCAAGTCTATTTTGGCATGGTATGTTCCTTACATACCAAGTATCGCCAAAAATACAGAACCATTAAGATATGCCTTTTCATCATTGAGGTATGGACCTTGTGTTGTGGATTTGACACCATAAAATTGAAAAATACACTGATATTTGAAAAATATAACATACTAAATGTATTTTAAACCAAAATTTAAACTTAATATTATTATAAAAATGATAAAGGATTTAATTTCTAAAAATTGAGATTAAATATTTACATTTAACAGAATGCTACCATTTCTCGAACTCTAACTCCTTTTATGGTGTGGTACACTTCCTTAAATCATGTTTTTTATATGTTGATTCATGAAATCATATATTAATATTGAATTATAATGAACTTAACATATTTAATGAACCTTAACATGATTACCAATCAATCCAAAATTGATAAAAAAATCTAACCTTACAACCATCTTGTTACAATATTCTCCCAATTTTGATTTTATTTTCAATCCTCAAGTAATTACTCACTTATCCATACTTCAAATGAATTTGAAAGTATTATATCTATATAGGTAACTCTATAAGTTTATATTTATTTACTCCATCAATATGTTTAATCATTCTTCAATCTTTCTGCAATCACTCCAGTTTGTACCTAAATTTCTCCCCCATTGACAATAAAATTAAAATGGTTCAAGTATTCAAGATTGGATCAATACCAAACAATATTTAAATATTAACTACTAAAAATATAATAATTGAACATAAAATTAGTTCTATATACCTACATTATTCGACTCTAAAAATAAGTTATAATATCAATAACTAATTCCTTCAAATTTTCCCCTTATGAAATAAACTTATCAATCCTTAGAAAAAAACAGAACCTCATGGATAATAACTCCCCATTTATTTTTATATAAAAATAATAATATCCTAAAAAAATATATCAAAATATAACATTTAATACAACATTAATTTTTTATCTATAATTCTCTAATTTGAGAAAATATAGAAAAATTTAAAGATTAACAACTGATTCTAAAAAACATTTACAACTAATGGTTTGGTGAAGATAACATCCACAAGATATTTTATCCCAACACAAATAGTTTCATAATGTTTTTCTATATATTCAATTTTTTGAAGTGTAATATAAATCAATGTGTTTTGTGTGAGATTGATATATATGATTGTTTATTTATTCGAGGGAATTTTTTTAGCACACTGAATTAAAATTTGTTTTTTTACCACATTACTAATATCTTCTAATTTTTTCTTCAAACATATATTCTTATTAAAATCCTTGTCTTTTAAAATTTAATCATCCTTTTCTATCCTGAAAGAAATAAAATTTTATTTATTTATTAGGGAACTATTTTTTTTATTCCAATACAAAATTCTTCATTACATGTTTATTTTTATTCCATAATTTCACTAGCACAATATATATCTTAATAATCCAAAATATCCAAATATTTTCCATCCTTCAACACCAAAACATAATTTTAGTAGTCCCTAAATATTCATCATTATTCACTTTTCTATAATAGAGTTCACTTTCATAGGAAAAATATAGAAACATGATTCTTAGAATGTAAAAAAAGTGTATAGCATGTTCATTGTAATATACATTAAACTCGAAAAAATTATTATATACATAGTGGAGTATATTCCTTACTTTACCTAATGATTTTTATTTTATTTCCAATTATTACCAAAGTTTATACTGGCTTGAAGTTTTCTATTTTGAATTTTTTCATCACTTACCTTACATATTTTACCTATGAGATGAGTTTATTACCATCTTTTTATGTATTTTTAGCCTAATAAATCATTTTTAATCTCTAATAAATGCAGATCAAATTCTAGACTCATTATATAATAAAACATATCAATTTAATTCTAATTGTTTCCTACAAATATGATGTCATCTACAAATAAAATGACAATCAATTTATTTTCTTTTAAAATTTTTACATAGAGGTGTGGCTAATCGCTCTTCTCATGAAATTCATCTTTCTATAAAATAAACTCATATTTTTATACTAATAGTGTGGTTCATTCTTTAGGATATAAAAATATAATCCCAACATATAGTAAGACATCATCTCTAAGAAAAAGTCAAATTTAATACTATAAATAAACATCTTCTTTCAATAATACATTTAAGAATATTTTCTTTAAATAAATTTGGAATAAATTGAACATTTTTTTGGATATTAACTTCTTTAAAGTATCTAATATAACCCATTATTATAAGTTATGTGAATTTTTTTCAACATAAACTCCTACTTGAGAATATCCCTTAAATACTGACAGTTTTTATTCTAGAACTATCTTTTATATTCTTTTATATTTTTCTTGAATACCCACATAGTACCAATCACATTATAATGTTTTTATTTATTTATATTATCCTAATAATTATTTTTATTGATCTGGTGAAATTATTTAATCATGGATTTTACCATAGTTTCTTTCTTTACTCATTATAAAAATGATATATATTCAATTTTATAACTATATTAGTGATTGAGGGATGAAAATCAAGAGTGATGGCGATGATGATTCCTTAGTAGTGAGGCACAAATTTCCAGCCCCTACCTCCCTGGAAGAGGGAGGGGGAATCATCTTCCCTTCTCTTTTGATGCCCCAGAGCTTTCTCCCTTTCATCAACCAAGACCTCCTTCATCCTTTCCTAAATATTTCCCTGTTCCCTAAGGTTCTCGACCTCTATAAGGGTTTACCTCGGCTTGTGATTTATATTAAGGAATTAAATGAAGCTTAAGATATCCATAGGATGATGCTTGTAGATCAATTTAGAGGGAGGAGACCATCGGTAGATGCCTTTGACAAAATATTTTATGAATCACAGGGGCTCCAAGATCACACGGTTGTGGGTCTACCCGACCGACACCATTTGATGATCCAATTTTCTTCAAAGGGTGATATTATTTATGTATGTTCCAAATCTCCTTGAGTTCTCAATGGATGTGGCTTTCAACTCCTACGCTGGTCCTTCGAGTTCAACATGAATCGGGATGTGCCGACGATAGCGGTGTGGGTACTTTTCCCTGATTTTCCACTTCCTTTCCAGAATCCTTCGATTATATGCATGTTAGGGAACTTGGTAGGTTGGTATTTGTGTTCGGATAGTTGAAATTCTTTGTTCTATCACCCTATCTCCCCTTGTGTTTGTGTTGATGCTGATTTTTCAAAGCCTCCAACAGACTAGATTTGGATTTTAGTTGGTGAAGAATTCAGACGGAAACAACAGGTGGTTTTTGAGTCTTGGCCATCATATAATCAGGTTTTCAACATTTAGGCCATCTGTTCTTTGTATGAAATCATGGAAAAAATTATTCTAAAGTGATGATTCCTCATCCCGAAGGGCCTCTGGTGCAGGTCGACCCCATAGTGTTCTAGAAGACATGAGATGGTGTTGGTTTGGAGAGGTCGGGGGAGGTGCACAGGGCTGCCTTAGGGGAATGGGAACTATGCAGACTACAAACCTATCTAAGAGAGGACTTGAATTCTGTTTTAGATGGAAGTTCTTGGGAGTTTTAGCATTTTCCTTCTTTGGAGCCTCCAGTTGCAGTGAAGGTTGCTAAGGTTAAGGTGCCAGAACCACTGGTCGTGGACATCCTTGCCCGCCTAAGGCACGATTTGGGGTTCAACCCCTTATAGGTGGGTGGATTGGAGGTAGTGCCGGTGGATGTAATGGTTAATTAGGTTCCCTTGGATGTGGATATTGTGGAGCAAATGGTTTCATCCAGCACTATCGATGAATCTATGGAGAATTCGATAGTAAGTGATGTTCAAGGCCCCATGGGTCCTCAAGTTCGGGACTGGGAGGACACTAACAATGTAACACCCCAGGTAAATAAAGAATATGAAATTTTCATATTTATCCATATTTGTGAATAAAATATTAATATTACTTTAAAGGGAACTCTATGCTCGATGGCGTACCCAATAAGCAACAACGAGTTTCTTTGAAATCTTACGTTGCACTCTAATAATAAAATAATATTATTTTAAATGGTAGTAAACGCCTAGCCGTTGTAATGGAAGGAATGAACGGAACTAAATACAAAATGATTATATATGTTTCTCAAATATTTTTACTTTTATCCAATAAATGTTAGAGGCTTAAAATGCAAATGAATCCAATTTTAAGCATAAATCTTCTAATATTCCTTAAAAGGTCGATTAACCGCTTTTTGATGGAGAACCCTTTTTAAATATACTTTTGACAATTTTATATGTTGTATTTGAAAAAATAAAATCCTTCTTTAGAATCTGGACATCAAAATTTACTTTGTGTAAATTTTTGTTATTTTTCCGATGAAGATCATTTTTAGTGAAAATGTTGCATTTTAATTCAAAACCTCCTTTTAATCTGATTTATTTATATGGATATATTATATTTTTTAGTTGATATTAAAGTGTATTTAGAATATATTTTTACCATTTAATCCAATGGTGGTCATTGTAATTAATTTCACTTTGAAATTGGACTTAAACCAGTGTTAATATTTTAATAGATATTGTTTCTTAAAAACACGCTATTTGTTTTGACAGCGGGAATTAATTATTAAATTAATTAATTCAACTTATATATTTTGAATTTTTTAAAATATAAATAATTTTTTAATTTGGAATATCAAATATATCTTAGGGTGAATTTTTGGTATTTTTCTGAAAAACTTCAATTTTTGATGAATAGTGAAACCAATAAGTGGTAGTTAAAGAAACTGATTTTTCATTTAAATGAAACTTTACCACTTCTGTGATTTGATTTTCAAAAATCTGACATACATGGTTGTCATTAGGAATTAAAATTTGGTTCAATGAGATTAAAATAATTTTTTGGTGAATAGTAACTTTTAAGTTTTATTAATCGCGATTAAAGGTAATTAGTGTAATTTAAGGTAAAAATAATGTTTTAATAATATGAAATGACCTAGACACATGTCCTACCCCTATTGGATGTGTCATGGCCGACCAAGAAAATCCATGGGTCAACTTGGGGACCCCATGGATCCACTTTTGTAGGAAAATGACATAAATAACTTTTTATTTAAAGTTAAAATAAAAATGTCACAAACATGTATTGTTTTACTAAAAAAAAATTTACATGGGGTTATACAAGTCATATTTTTGACTATAAATATTCATTAGAAATATAAAAAGATTTCATACATCATGATATTTTTTTATAATTTTTATACATTAGATAAATTAAATTATTTATCACACCATGATGATGCAGAGATTACATCATTATTTAATGATTTAAATAAAATGAAAAGATAATGTAAAATCTAAGACCTAAACTTTTAAAAAACCTATTGTATGGGTGTATTTATAACTCTTATCACCTTATCCTCTAAATATATAATTTTGGGACCTTTAAAATCTGAAAAGAATTTTATAATAAAGTAAGAGTTTATAACTTTCCAAGAGTGCCCCTCCTCTCCTCTTATAAAAGGCCCCCACATCTACCACCTTACCTACACCTCTCAAGCCTTTTTCACGGACAAACCCTTCCCATTTAATCTCTAAAAATCCCTCTCTTAATCATTGAAGCCTCTCATTTGGGCAGAATCCTTTCCAAGGAAGCCTTTGAGATCAAATCGAAAAGAGTTACCCGATTTAAAGGTAATGTCTTCTCTTGTGTTATTTTGTTTTATTTTGCGTCTCCAACCCTATAAACTATTTTTATTCCTTTATTTTGTAACAAAACCAGTATCTTAAATATACTAGGATTTTGTTATGTTAATTATTCGAGCTACACTTACACACACCTTCATCTAATGGTTAAAGAATATACTGTTTCTGTGGATGGCGAATTTCTGCCTCATGAAACGACGATTGTTCAATCTTCTCTTAACACCTTTCATGGTGGCCATTATGATGTCACTATATTTTATATATGATATATATGGTATTTATGTTTTCTATATACTTATGAATTTTATATTTAAAACATTCCTTTATGCTTTTCATGTTGTGCAAATGTGATAATTTCATACGAGGAAGTGTGGACTACCACCCCCTCAAGTGATATGACTCGTCCGTGCAATACATGGAATGTATAAAGAATGAAATTAATGAAAATATGTGACCTATATAAAATATATATTATACTGGAATTATAATATATATATATATATCTCAATTATTTTTAATTCCATTAATATGAAAAAGAAATGAAAGTAGCGTTCATGCGTACGTACGACCTACCGTTTCCATGAATGGTGCATTTCATTAATTTTTATCTCCAAATGTTATGGAGTAGTATAAAATGAATATGTACTGGATATATATGATATTTAAATCATTAATACTATTCTGAGGATTATTTAGTTATAACTACATGGACAATCATTTTCAAACAAGTTCATTTTTGACTCATGTACCAAACATCGACAAAAACGTCTGATATGAACTCACATTATTAACCAATTATTATAACATTATAATATGTGATATGAACTGAATAATAATATTTAAAATATTTCCTTAATAAATTATAAATTGACCAAAGTTTATTATTCAGTAATATAAAGAAACAAACAAGACAAGTCGGACTTGAGGTAAGGGATCCTACCCCTCTCTTTCTTTTTAAGTACACTCTTTTATGTCATTCCTTTTAAGCTCATCTTTCTTATGATTGGGATGTTTTTTTATATTACTCCTACTGTAATTTTTATGTTCATATTATTAGGGACCTTATTTTCTCTCATCAATCCATTTTGGATGTTTTGAGTGGCGCTGTTAGGCTGCCGAATTTTCGTAAGAGATCCAACCTCTCTCTTTCTTTTTAGGTACTCTCCTTTATGTCACTTCTTTTAAGATCCTCTTTGTTATGTTGGGGGATGTTATTTTATATTAATATTGATTTAAATTTTATGTAAATATTATGAGAGACCCTATTTGATCTCATCAATCCATTTTTGGAAGTTTTAAGTGGCGCCGTTAGGCTGCCGAGTTTTCATAAGGGATTTTTCATCTCACTTTAATTCCGGTGAGAATTATGATACATTTGACACAATTTCCTTTGAGTGGTGTATGTACTACCCATTATTATACTCTTTGTGTAATATAATTTCATTTATGGTTATTTAAATCTTCATTGTATGACCCTTCTTCAATGGGGTGTACGTTTTGAAAGTTCCCCAAATCAGTAAGGGGACCATTCACCATCCTCTTTTTAAAAGACTTCTTTTGTTATGTCTTTTAATTTACATATTATTATGTTGGGATATGTTCTTATATATCCTTATTGATGTAAATTTTATGTCCAAGTGATGAGATACCATTCTCTCTCTCATCGACTAATTTTCTGAATTTTGAAGTGATGCCGTTAGGCTGTCGAATTTTTGCAAAGGAACTTCTTCACTCAAATTCAATTCTTTGGGTTAAACCTATACTTATTGATTATGTCATAATATGAATATGTGTGTATGACCTCTGATGGTTTTACACTTAATATCTTCTTATATTGGGTGTATTTATATATGTCACACATAATTATGTAATCGATTTATCCTTAATCTAAGGATACCGACTTTGTAAGGGACTTCGTCTCAATCTCATTTCATTGAGGAATATTTTGTTTTATAAACAACTTTATTTTATACCATGTATAAACCCCTTTGAATTTTAATTTTATTCAAAAGGAATCTTTTTATACGAATCATTTTACTAAATGACAAAAAAGAATGTTTCTTTTAACGTACGCGGTGACAGCGACCTTTCTGCCGCTGCGAGTATTATTTGATCTTTGGATTCCTAAACAAACCTTTATATTTTTAAAAGTAAATAAATACCATATTTTATTTTATGTATTTTGGTATTGAAAATGGTTTTGATAATGGATTTGTTATGTCAATATATTTAAGTGATATTTTGTGCTTGAAATGTGGAAATGTTTTCTTTCCTTTATAATTGTTTTATGTGTCATGATTTTATAATGGTACTTGGACATTTGATGGGTGGTTACGTGATAAAACATATAAAGGGTGGTGCCGTGAATACCAGTACGGGTGGTAACATTATAACCTCCAATGTATTGGGCATGGAAGTCGGCCGTATGGCTATTCCATTAAGTGATATGTGTGGAAGTCGTCCGTATGGTTAATCCATTTAAGTATGTTTATGTCCCAAGTTACCTTTATATGTTATGTGTTATTTATATGGGTTTTATGGTAATATTTTGGTTAAAAAAGGGTAAGTAATGATCTTTTATTCAGTGAAAAGTTTTTACTACTTCATAAAGGTGAAAAGTATTACTTTGATACAGTATACATGGTTTACTTGTTGTTTTGAAAAACTAACATTTTTCCTTCTTTGTGTATCCTTTACTGGGCTTTTTATGCTCATCCCAAGTTTTTGAAATGTTTTCCACAGGACTTAAAGATGAATAGGGTCAAGGATGGGATCAACGAAAGACATGCTATCTAAAACGTGGAACTAGACATGTTTCTTTTTAAGAGTTTTTATTTTATAGAAACTTAGTAGAAGTGTTTACTTTGTAATCTTTTGAGATGTAATAGTTATGTCCTAATTCTCTAAAACTCTAAACCTGAAAAGATCCTCTATGCGAATTATTCATTTAATTCAATATTAAGTAATGCTTAAGGCCGGGGCCTTATAGTTGGTATCAGAGGTTGGTTTTGATAACTTTAGAGGTTAGGGTATTCTTTAAGCATAAATGACATTACCATAATGGTTAGGATTTTAGAAAGAGTCAAAGTTTTTAGATAAAGTGAATGAGTATGTATATCTTAGTGTTAATCTTCCTCATTAGTACATGATGATTTTGTTGATATACTCACACTGACAATTTTGGTTTTAGTAAACGGATGGATCTAGCAGGAACCAAAGTGACAATGGGTTTGAAGGAAACTGTGGTGGTTCTTTGATTAAGAGACTGGATGAAATGGGGGATTCAATGAGAAATCTCATGGTTATTCTAAACCAACTATCAGGTGTCATGATCAACCACTTGAACCTTGGTGAGTTCTCTAATGCATCATTTACAAGAGAACCAACTCGACGTGGAATTTCATATAATAATTATAAAGGTAACCATTAGGGTTTATATGATCCTTACTTTTGAGGTAATTATGGGTAAATATATGTTATGATGGAATATGAATGACATGAGATAAAATTGAGGTTAAATTATGTTCTGGTTATTTTTGATGATTTTATATTTTTTTGGGGAATTATTTTAGAATTATATAGTTTTGAAAAATGACAACACGCAGACCATGTGACAACCCGTCGCGTCGGACAAAGCTGTGGGAATCGAACCCACAACCAAAGTGCGACTCGTATTTATCGCCTACCACTGGACTACGTGAAGTACCTGGTTAGTTTGACTAATTATTTTAAGTTAGATGGTATTAAGAATCTAGAATAAGTTGATTTTGGGTTATCTATAGAAATTATTAACCTATCATGGAGGATATGTGATTAGGTTAATTACTTTTCAGTATGAGACTTTAAGAGAAACTGATGTTATTTGGAGATAAATTTTAAGGTTTATCTTGGAAGACTATGTGATTAAATCCTTTAGAGATTTGGGTTTTAGTCTTAGTTTTTATTACTTTGAAGAATTTTATGGATATATGTTTATTGAATGGTCTTTATTGAACTTTGGGTATTGTTTGACAAATTTTGGAGATTAAGAATAGATTTTTTTTATAAAGGATTATCCTTTTTGGGTATTATCTGATCTCATTATAACCTTTTTTCTTTTAGTTTTGGTTAAGGTCTAAAGAAATGGGAAGTATATAGTTCTCTTTTGTGGATTAGGTGATTCTCTAGAAGTTGATTATAGCTCTCTTAATGTGAACAAGTCATCCTAAATACTCGTCTTTTGGAGAAAATATGAGTTCATGTAAGAAATCTAGTAAAAGTTGAAATTCAACATGATAGGTAAGTATGTTTCCTTATGTTTTAGTTAAGCTCATAAATAAATTCCCCAATGAAAAGTAACTTAAAACAAAAATGTTGTCTGTTAATTTTTCCTACTGGGGAATAAAATACCGTTTAACCCATCACAGGTTTGTGATTTTCTTGTGGTTAACTTTATCCTAAACATGTTTTCTATCACTCTCCATCAGAACATGACCATTTGTTTTCTCCTCTAGGTCCAAGTTTTCCTACATGGAATCCTAGTATGGGTTAACTCGGGTGACCTTTGTACTTCTCTTTCTTTATTTTAAAGTGATAGTTTTACTGACTCTTGTTCCGATGTGGGATTTTCAATGATGTTTCCAAGCCCAATTTTAAAATTGCGAGGATGCAATTCCCAAAACGGGGGAAGTATGTAACACCCCTGGTAAATAAAGAATATGACATTTTCATATTTATCCATATTTGTGAATAAAATATTAATATTACTTTAAAGGGAACGCTATGCTCGATGGCGTACCCAATAAGCAATAACGAGTTTCTTTGAAATCTTACATTTCACTCTAATAATAAAATAATATTATTTTAAACGGTAGTTAACACCTGGCCATTGCAATGGAGGGAATGAATGAAACTAACTAAAAAATGATTATATATGGTTGTCAAATATTTTTACTTTTATCCAATAAATGTTAGAGGCTTAAAATGAAAATGAATCCAATTTTAAGCATAAATCTTCTAATATTCCTTAAAAGGTCGATTAACCACTTTTTGATGGAGAAACCTTTTTAAATATACTTTTGACAATTTTATATGTTTTATTTGACAAAATAAAATCCTTCTTTATAATCTGGACATCAAAATTTACTTTGTGTAAATTTTTGTTATTTTTCTGATGAAGATCATTTTTAGTGAAAATGTTGCATTTTAATTCAAAACCTCCTTTTAATATGATTTATTTATATGGATAGATTTTATTTTTTAATTGAGATTAAAGTGTATTTAGAATATATTTGTACCATTTAATCCAATGGTTGTCATTGGAATTAATTTCACTTTGAAATTGGACTTAAACTAGTGTTAATATTTTAATAGATATTGTTTCTTAAAAACACGCTATTTGTTTTGACAGCGGGAATTAATTATTAAATTAATTAATTAAACATATATGTTTTGAATTTTTTAAAATATAAATCATTTTGGAATTCGGAATATCAAATATAGCTTAGGGTGAATTTTTGGTATTTTTCTGAAAAACTTCAATTTTTTGATGAATAGTGAAACCACTAAGTGGTAGTTAAAGAAACTGATTTTTTGTTTAAAGGAAAATTTACCACTTCTGTGATTTGATTTTCAAAAATCCTAGATACATGGTTGTCATTAGGAAGTAAAATGTGATTCAATGAGATTAAAATAATTTTTTGGTGAATAGTAATTTTTAAGTTTTATTAATCGCGATTAAAGGTAATTAGTGTAATTTAAGGTAAAAATAATGTTTTAATAATATGAAATGACCTAGAAACATGTACTACCTTTTTTGGATGTTTCATGGCAGACCCAGAAAATCCATGGGTCAACTTGGGGACCCCATAGAGCCACTTTGGTAGGAAAATGACATAAATAACTTTTTATTTAAAGTTAAAATAAAAATGTCACCAACATGTATTGTTTTAATAAAACAATTTTTACATGGGGTTATACAAATCATATTTTTTACTATAAATATTAATTAGAAAGCTAAAAATATTTCCTACATCATGATATTTTTTTATAATTTTTAGACATTAAATAAATTAAATTATTTATGACACCATGATGGTGCAGCGATTACCTCATTATTTAATGATTTAAATAAAATGAAAAGATAATGTAAAATATAAGACCTACACTTTTCAAAAAACTATTGGATGGGTTTATTTATAACTATTATCATCTTATCTTAGAAATATATAATTTTGGGACCTTTAAAATCTGAAAAGCATTTTATAATAAAGTAAAAGTTTATAACTTTCAAAGAGTGCCCCTCCTCTCCTCTTATAAAAGGCCCCCACCTCTACCACCTTACCCACACCTATAAAGCCTTTGGCTCAGACAAACCCTACCCATTTAATCTCTCCAAAACCCTCTCTTCATAATTGAAGCCTCACCTTTGGGCATAATCCTTTCCAAGGAAGCCTTTGAGCTCAAATCAAAAAGAGTTACCCGATTTAAAGGTAATGTCTTCCCTTGTGTTCTTTTGTTTTATTTTGCTTCTCCAACCCTCTAAACTATTTTTATTCATTTATTTTGTAACAACACAAGTATCTTAAATATACTAGTATTTTCTTATATGAATTATTCGAGCTAAACTTACACACACCTTCGTCTAATGGTTAAAGAACATACTGTTTCTGTGGATGGCGAATTTCTGCCTCACGAAACGTTGATTGTTCAATCTTCTCTTAACACCTTTCATGGTGGCCATTATTATGACAACCCTGCTTTTTATTACAACTTAAACATGCTTTATTACATAAAACTTCACTTGATCCAACAAATAAGATCGAGAGGTTTAGTGTCTTTGGGGCTTAGGATCATTACATAAAAACATTAAACTTGAAATACAACATCTTTATTGAAAACTTCCTTTACATGACCACTACATTCCTTCGTACTTAGCATTGCATGGGATAACCTAAAGACATGCATAAGAAAAGGGTGATCTATAAAGCCCAGTAAGGGAGTAAAAAATGAATAACATGAGGAGTGAAATACATGTTAGGCAATAGGCATATCAATAGAGCATAAGAGATACATGAACATAAAGGCATGATAAAGCATGATAATCATAACATGGAAATGTGGCAACAACACTTAACATTGAATTAGCATGAGCCAAGGCTCATTGCACATGGAGCATGAGTAAACCCTCATTGCACTTGAATCACGAGTAAACCCTCGTTGCACTTTAATTAGAATGAGTCAACACTCATTGCACATGACGTATCATGATACTATACTTTACCCAATGCATTGGAGCGCTATAAAGGGCGCACCCTTCTTAAACATTTCATTTCATGCATAAGTGTGCCACATGGATCATAAAACATGGATTCATAAAAAAAATCATTCCTTCCACGATAAAGGAATGTGGAATTCATACATGAAACTTTATAATCAATATGTAAATGTGCATAAAGGTGAATACCCTTGATGGAGAAATGGGCATGGTATTCACTACACAAAGACATTGGCTTAGAAAATCGGCGCGATTTCGGCAGCGTAACGGCGTGACATAAGAATTCATAAAAAAGGTTGATGAGAGAGAAAGGGGTTACTCATCATATTTACATGTAATTGACAGTAAGGAGATCATATATATACATGTCCCAACAATTGAAATGGAATTTAGATTCATGATACAAAAGTATTGCTTGAATGTAAAAGAAGAGAGAGAAGTTCCTTTCGGAATTTCGGCATAGTAACGGGTGTACATGGGAGGAATTTAATGAGAGAGAAAGGGTTCTCCCATCATTCAAACAATATGAGGGCAGTATGGTGGAGGTGAGAAACCATACCCCAACATTTATAATTGAAATAAAAAGGGCAATACAACTTAATGAAAATTGACAAAAAATGAGAAAGGAAGAAAACCCCTTACTTGGAAGTGTGCTTCCAAAGGCTAGAGAGAGGCTTGTGAGAGGCTTCTTGGGAGCTTGGGGCACCTTGAGCGGATTCTAGAGAGAGTAGGGCGGAGGTTGGACGAACTTCAAGGGCTTTGAGTGAGGAGGAAGTGGGAGCTTGGGTGGGTTTATATAGGAAAGGTGAGAGAATTCTTTATTATTTAGGTTTGGGACCCCTTATATTAAAATAATCCAAACCACAAACCATCCCATGGTATTTGCCCATGGTTTCTGGAAAAGGAAAGAGGAAAAAAATATTTTACAAGGCCAAGTTCCGAACTTATTAAAAAAATAGGGTTGCTTATGTGGAGGTGAGTCACACTCCCATGGAAATTAATTTAAAAAGGCAAAGTGTTGAATAAGTCTTGAGGGCTCCATTAATGCTTTGAAAAGTGAGTCAAACAAACCCAAAACCTCATTATTTTAATGATAAAACATATATTGTCCGAACATAAGGATTATGGTATTTTATTACATCACCATTGGGTCATTATGATGTCATAAAACACATTATATATTTAAATGGTATTTAATTTTTACCCAAAAATTTGACTGTCTCAGAAAATTATGAAAAATTCACCGTTGGATAATTTCGACGTCCTGATTCCAAAAATAATATTTATTTTATCTAAATAATTTTCTAAATATGTGAATTTTCACTTTTAAAATAAAAACCGACATTTATAAAAAATTCACGGGTTTTGACAGAAATGGCTTTCAAACCTTAATAAAAATTTTAATTGCATTTATAAAATTATAAGATCATTTATATTTAATAAAAATTAATTTAATATTAATAATCATATTTTATTAAAATATTATTTTATTCAAAAATCCTTTAATTTAATAAAATATAATTCTTAATTAAATAATAACTAAAAACACCATTTGTACTTTAAAAACTAATTACAATGTATCAAAAATGACTAGAAATTATATTCATTATTATATACAAAAAAAAAACAAAATAATGTACATGAACATGGTGCTACTTATTTGTTACATAACCCCTTAAAATAGCTGCATAAGACCTAAGGGTAAGGTGTGCGATGGTGACAGACTCTTGGGGTTTCTCGGATAACATCGCTCGAGTGGTAATCTCTATCAACTTCCATTTTTACCGTAGACGATCACGTTCGAGCTTGACTTGATGAAGCTTAGCTTGGGCTTGGTCAAGGGAAAAGCCCAAAGACGCCACCTCTTTTCCGAGATCCGACAAATGGGCTTCGTAAGGGGAAATTCTACTGGATGAGGCCATCGCTTCCTTTGTCTGGGTAGAAATGGTTTCGTTAAAGCCTTATATTTATACTACTCAGATGATCACTGTTCAACGACTATAAAAGTAACGGTCACAAATCTTAACATAAAACTAAAGAAGTTGACATCTTATAAAAAAACATTTTTCATAAAGAAACATTTAACTGGATCAAGAGGGATTTTCCATTAATGAAACTTTGGGTCATTACAAAATTCCCCCCTTAAGAAATTTCACCCTCTAAATTTTCCTTTTCCCACACTAAAACAAATGTGGGTAACTTAGCTTCATCATATCCTCCGGCTCCCAAGTTGCTTCTTCAAACTTGTGGTTTCTCCATAACACCTTGACGAGGGGCATTGTCTTATTTCGTAGAACTTTTTCTCTACGATCTAAGATCTTCACTGGTTGCTCCTCATAAGAAAGATCGTCTTCTAATTGTACCACCTCGGAAGAGAGTACATGTGAAGGGTCCGGTATGTACTTCCTTAAGAGGGATACATGGAAGACATCATGCACCTTGGCCATAGTAGGTGGAAGTGCTAGTCGATAGGCCACGGCCCCAACACGATCAAGAATCTCGAATGGGCCGATGTACCTTGGACTTAACTTACCTTTCTTTCCAAACCTCATGACCTTCTTCCACGGAGATATGCGTAAAAACACCATGTCTCCGACTTTAAACTCAAGGTCTCGTCGATGATTATCTGCATAACTCTTCTGTCGACTTTGGGCTGCCTTGATATGCTGCTGAATGGTTTTCACCTTCACCACCATTTCTTCGACCATTTCTGGTCCAAGCAGCTTACGTTCACTGACCTCATCCCAACATGCCGGTGTTCTACACCTTTTCCCATACAGGGCTTCATATGGTGCCATTTGGATGCTCGAGTGGAAACTATTATTATAAGAGAACTCAACTAGAGGAAGATGTTGATCCCATCCTCCTTTAAAGTCCATTGAACACGCTCTCAACATATCCTCAAGTGTTTGGATAGTCCGCTCGGATTGGCCATCAGTTTGAGGATGATAGGCTGTACTGAAGTTCAGTTCAGTATTCAGAGCATGTTGAAGACTCTTCCAAAACTTAGAGGTAAATCTTGGATCTCGGTCAGACACAATAGATAGTGGTACTCCATGCAACCGTACCACTTCCCTGATATATATCTGTGCCAGTTGATGCAAAGAGAAATCCTCTCGAATAGAAATGAAGTGTGCAGTCTTTGTAAGACGATCCAAAATAACCCAGATTGCATTGTTGCTTTTGGATGTCCTTGGAAGTTCAGTGACGAAGTCCATGGTGATGTTCTCCCCTTTCCATTCTGGTATGGGAAATGGTTTCATCATCCCCTTAGAATTATGCCTCTCTGCCTTCACTTGCTGACACACCAGGCACTTTGATGTATATTCGGCGATCTCCTTCTTCATATTATCCCACCAAAAGTTTTCTCGGAGATCTCGATACATCTTTGTGCTCCCTGGGTGAATAGAGAAATTTGAACTATGTGTATCATCCAAAAGTTCCTTCTTCAGCTCCGAACTTGATGGGACACATAGTCTTTTCCCAAACCGCACAATTCCTTCTTCATTAACATTAAACTATGAGGATGTTCCCTTTTTGATAGCTTCCACTTTTTCTTGGATTCTCGCATCATCCTTTTGAGCATCCTTTAACCTTTCCAAAAGAGATGGTTGAGCAATCATTTGTGAAAGGATTGATGATGTTCCCTTCTTTATGATTCCCACGTCCATCTTCATCAAGTCTAAGAAGATTGGATCCTTCTCAATTCTCATCATTGATAGAATTGCTGGATCCTTTCTACTTAGGGCATCCGCCACCTTGTTCGCCTTTCCAGGGTGGTAATGTATTGAACAGTCATAATCCTTTATGAGCTCTATCCATCTTCTCTGGCGCATATTAACCTCTTTCTATGTGAATATATATTTAAGACTCTTGTGGTCAGTATATATCTCACATTTCTCTCCATAGAGATAATGCCGCCAGATTTTCAAGGCAAAGATCACCGCCGCCAACTCCAGATCATGCGTTGGATAGTTTCGCTCATGGATTTTCAACTATCTTGAGGCATAGGATATCACTTTATCATTCTGCATCAGCACAGATCCTAAGCCCTTCTTCGAAGCATCACTGAATACCACAAAAAGCTCCCCACTTGTGGGTAAAGTGAGCACATGTGCAGTGATAAGCCTCCTTTTCAACTCCTTGAAGCTTTCTTCTCATTCATCACTCCAAGCAAACTTTACTCCCTTTCGAGTTAGCTTGGTAAGAGGGTTGGACAATCGTGAGAAATTTCTCACAAATCGTCGATAATATCCAGCTAACCCCAAGAAGCTACGGATATCAGTTACCGATGTTGGCCTCGACCATCCCTCAATTGCATCTGTTTTGGAGGGGTCCACAGATATCCCATTGCTTGTGATGATATGGCCCAAGAATGAGACCTCCTTCAACCAGAACTCACACTTTATGTACTTGGCATAGAGCTTCTCCTGGCGCAAAGTCTCCAGTACAGTTCTTAAATGCTCCTCATGGTCCTCCTTGGTTTTGGAGTATATTAGAATATCATCTATAAAGACTACCACAAATTTATCTAGGTAATCTCTAAAGACTCTATTCATCAAGTCCATGAATATTGCTGGAGCATTGGTGAGTCCAAAAGGCATTACTATGAATTCATAGTTCCCGTACCTTGTACGAAAAGCAGTCTTGGGGATATCTTCCTTCTTGACCCTTACTTGATAATATCCCAACCACAAGTCGACCTTGGAGAAGTATTGTGCTCCACGCAGCTGATCAAACAAGTCATCGATTCTTGGGAGAGGATACTTGTTCTTTATCGTGATTTTGTTAAGTTCACGATAATCGATGCAAATCCGCATTGACCCATCCTTCTTCTTGACGAAGAGGACTGGTGCACCCCATGGTGATGCACTTGGGCGTATAAACCCTTTATCCAGATTCTCCTGTAGTTGTTTCTTCAGTTCTTCAAGCTCAACCACAGCCATTCTATATGGAGTCTTGGATATTGGTAGCGCCCCAGGTATAACTTCAATTGAGAACTCAACATCTCTTCTTGGAGGAAGACCAGGAAGTTCCTCGGGAAATACTTCAGCGAATTCCCTCACAATAGGCATTTCTTCAAGGGTGGTTTCTTCCTTGGACTCAATCATCTGAGCCAGATATGCATGCTCATAAGGCAGTAATATCCATGCTTGAGATGATGGAGCTAAAGTAGATTCATCTTCCTCCTAACACTTGTAACGAATCGGGGGTCGATTCTCCATATGGAGTGTGATTTCCCTCTCCTGACAATTTATGTTGGCTATATATAAGGAAAGCCAATCCATGCCAAGAATTGCATCAAATTCCACCAAAGGGAGTATGACGAGGTTCGCCGGGAAATTAAATCCACAGATTATAACAGGGGAGGACTTATACTCATGGGATGCAATGATTTCCCCATTTGCCGTACTCACCGACATCTTTACTTCCATGATTTTTGGTGGTGCTGGGATTGTTCTACTAAACTTTTGAGATAAAAAAGAATGCGTAGAACCTGAATCAAAAAGTACGTTCGCTATTCTTGAATGAATAACTAGCGTACCTGTCACCACTTCGTTGTCGGGGTTCACTTCGGCAGAAGGGATGGCAAAAGCTCTTCCTTGCTATCTTGGAGGTTGTTGATTGCCTCCGATAACCCTTGGATTAGGGCACTGATTCGAAAAATGACCCGGTTCTTTGCATTTGAAGCATTGAACAACGCGTTGAGGTTCGAACGGAGCGTTCCTCCCCTCCGTCGCAGCCGCGGGTCCTTCTTGCTGACAGTTAACAGCTAGGTGCCCTTCTCTTCCACACTTGAAGCATTTTCTTGTCCCCCTAAGGCAATTTCCAGGGTGCTTCTTTCCACACTTTTGGCAAGTGGGGTGCTGGAATTTCTTAGCGCCGTTGGATTTATCCATCGGACCACCAGCATTGAAGTACACCTTCCGCTTCTTGTCCCCATGATACCCCTGTGATTCTCCGATCTCCATTTCAACCTTGAGGGCACATCGGACAATTTCCTCATAGTTGTCGAAGTCACGGATCGCTAATGCTTTCCGCAAGCTAGGCTTCAGCCCACCAAAGAAGCGTTCAACCTTGCATTCGGGGGTAACGACAAAGCCGGAAGCGTATCGTGCAAGCCTTGTGAAGTTTGCCTCGTACGCTCCCACAGATTCCTCATCTTTCTGCTTGAGGGAAAGGAAGTCCCTTTCTATCTTAAGACGGAGGGTGCGTGGAAAATATTTATCGAAAAACATCTTCCGGAATACCTTCCATTCCAAAGCCTCGATATCCTCCTCAGGATTCGTATTTTTGATCAACGTCCACCATTGATCAGCTTCACCCTCCATACGATAAGCCGCCAGGAGAACCTTCTCTTTTTCAGAGCATTGGAGGATGGAGAATATCTTTTCAATGGAGTTGATCCATTGTTCAGCGATCGTGGGATCGGATGATCCACTAAAAGTAGGAGGCCTTTGTCTCATGAATCTTTCAATAGCAACTTGTTCTTTCTTAGGGGGGGTTGAACATTCCTCTTGACCAGTGTTTCTATTCAAAACTTGAGTTAGCTGAGAGAGAAGCGTGACAAAGTTCGTGATTCCCGCTCCTATTGAATTGGGCATCTCATTGGTACAATCATCACACTGATCTTCACAACGGTTGTTAGCCCGAGTTCTCCTATTACCGGCCATTGGCTAGAATAAAAGGAAAGTTAGGGGTAACACATAGAGGGTAATCCAAAGACAAAAGTTGATGACTTATAAATAAACTTTAATCTCTTTAACTAATGAGTCTATAGGATTCAATCCAGGATTTTCATGATCTTCCTTCTAACATATATTCTTAGGGGCATTTTTTCCCTTAATAAGGGTTCATACTAAGATTGTGAATTTATCAAAAAATATACCCCAGGAGTGTCGTAACCAAGAGTGAAGCAAGGCCCGTTGTCGTGCACCAGTTCCCATTCGAGTCTAGCTCAAAGCGGTGTTTTCGGGTTTTACCCCTAGGATACATATGTGCCAGAGCCGCCTCTACCTGCTCGTATCCAGACAGGGATGTATTTGTTTGATAAACCACTTACTTAGTATCTACAAAAACTTAGGGATGTTTTTATTATGCTTATTCTTGTATCTAAGGCTTTACTAGGGTTTCCTAATCCCAAAAATAACTAAACCTATCCTCTGATACCAACTATGACAACCCTGCTTTTTATTACAACTTAAACATGCTTTATTACATAAAACTTCACTTGATCCAACAAAGAAGATCGAGAGGTTTAGTGTCTTTGGGGCTTAGGATCATTACATAAAAACTTTAAACTTGAAATACAACATCTTTATTGAAAACTTCCTTTACATGACCACTACATTCCTTCGTACTTAGCATTGCATGGGATAACCTGAGGACATGCATAAGAAAAGGGTGAGCTATAAAGCCCAGTAAGGGAGTAAAAAATGAATAACATGAGGAGTGAAATACATGTTAGGCAATAGGCATATCAATAGAGCATAATAGAGACATGAACATAAAGGCATGATAAATCATGATAATCATAACATGGAAATGTGGCAACAACACTTAACATTGAATTAGCATGAGCCAAGGCTCATTGCACATGGAGCATGAGTAAACCCTCATTGCACTTGAAGCACGAGTAAACCCTCGTTGCACTTGAATTAGCATGAGTCAACACTCATTTCACATGACGTATCATGATACTATACTTTACCCAATGTATTGGAGCGCTATAAAGGGCGCACCCTTCTTAAACATTTCATTTCATGCATAAGTGTGCCACATGGATCATAAAACATGGATTCATAAAAAAAATAATTCCTTCCACGATAAAGGAATGTGGAATTCATACATAAAACTTTATAATCAATATGTAAATGTGCATAAAGGTGAATACCCTTGATGGAGAAATGGGCATGGTATTCACTACACAAAGACATTGACTTAGAAAATCGGCGCGATTTCGGCAGCGTAACGGCGAGACATAAGAATTCATAAAAAAGGTTGATGAGAGAGAAAGGGGTTACTCATAATATTTACATGTAATGGAAAGTAAGGAGATCATATATATACATGTCCCAACAATTGAAATAGAATTTAGATTCATGATACAAAAGTATTGCTTGAATGTAAAAGAAGAGAGAGAAGTTCCTTTCGGAATTTCGGCATAGTAACGGGTGTACATGGGAGGCATTTAATGAGAGAGAAAGGGTTCTCCCATCATTCAAACAATAAGAGGGCAGTATGGGGGAGGTGCGAAACCATACCCTAACATTTATAATTGAAATAAAAAGGGCAATACAACTTAATGAAAATTGAAAAAAAAATGAGAAAGGAAGAAAACCCCTTACTTGGAAGTGTGCTTCCAAAGGCTAGAGAGAGGCTTGTGAGAGGCTTCTTGGGAGCTTGGGGCACCTTGAGAGGATTCTAGAGAGAGTAGGGCAGAGGTTGGACGAACTTAAAGGGCTTTGAGTGAGGAGGAAGTGGGAGCTTGGGTGGGTTTATATAGGAAAGGTGAGAGAATTCTTTATTATTTAGGTTTGGGACCCCTTATATTAAAATAATCCAAACCACAAACCATCCCATGGTATTTTCCCATGGTTTCTGGAAAAGGAAAGAGGAAAACAATATTTTACAAGGCCAAGGTCCGAACTTATTAAAAAATAGGGTTGCTTATGTGGAGGTGAGTCACACTCCCATGGAAATTAATTTAAAAAGGCAAAGTGTTGAATAAGTCTTGAGGGCTCCATTAATGCTTTGAAAAGTGAGTCAAACAAACCCAAAACCTCATTATTTTAATGATAAAACATATATTGTCCGAACATAAGGATTATGGTATTTTATTACATCACCATTGGGTCATTATGATGTCATAAAACACATTATATATTTAAATGGTATTTAATTTTTACCCAAAAATTTGACTGTCTCAGAAAATTATGAAAAATTCACCGTTGGATAATTTCGACGTCCTGATTCCAAAAATAATATTTATTTTATCTAAATAATTTTCTAAATATGTGAATTTTCACTTTTAAAATAAAAACCGACATTTATAAAAAATTCACGGGTTTTGACAGAAATGGCTTTCAAACCTTAATAAAAATTTTAATTGCATGTATAAAATTATAAGATCATTTATATTTAATAAAAATTAATTTAATATTAATAATCATATTTTATTAAAATATTATTTTATTAAAAAATCCTTTAATTTAATAAAATATAATTCTTAATTAAATAATAACTAAAACACCATTTGTACTTTAAAAACTAATTACAATGTATCAAAAATGACTAGAAATTATATTCATTATTATATAAAAAAAACAAAATAATGTACATGAACATGGTGCTACTTATTTGTTACATAACCCCTTAAAATAGCCGCATAAGACCTAAGGGTAAGGTGTGCGATGGTGACCGACTCTTGGGGTTGCTCGGATAACATCGCTCGAGTGGTAATCTCTATCAACTTCCATTTTTCCCGTAGACGATCACGTTCGAGATTGACTTGATGAAGCTCAGCTTGGGCTTGGTCAAGGGAAAATCCCAAAGACGCCACCTCTTTTCCGAGCTCCGACAAATGGGCTTCGTAAGGGGCAATTCTACTGGATGAGGCCATCGCTTCCTTTGTCTGGGTAGAAATGGTTCCGTTAAAGCCTTATATTTATACTACTCAGATGATCACTGTTCAACGGCTATAAAAGTAACGGTCACAAATATTAACATAAAACTAAAGAAGTTGACATCTTATAAAAAAAACATTTTTCATAAAGAAACATTTAACTGGATCAAGAGGGATTTTCCATTAATGAAACTTTGGGTCGTTACAATTATGATGTCACTATATTTTATACATGATATATATTTTCTTTATGTTTTCTATATTCTTATGAATTTTATATTTAAAACATTCCTTTATGCTTTTCATATTGTGCAAATGCGATAATTTCATATGAGGAAGTGTGGACTGCCGCCCACTTAAGTGATGTGACTCGTTCATGCAATATATGGAATGTATAAAGAATGAAATTAATGAAAATATGTGACCTATATAACATATATATTATAATTTAATTATAATATATATATCTCTCAATTATTTTTAATTCCATTAATATGACAAAGAAATGAAAGTAGCGTTCATGCATACGTACGGCCTACCGTCTCCATGAACGGTGCATTTCATTTATTTTTTTATCCAAATGTTATGGAGTAGTATAAAATGAATATTTACTGGATATATATGATATTTAAATCATTAATACTATTCTGGAGATGATTTACTTATAACTACATGGACAATCATTTTCAAACAAGTTCATTTTTGACTCATGTACCAAACATCGACAAAAACGTCTGATATGAACTCACATTATTAACCAATTATTATAACATTATAACATGCGATATGAACTGAATAATAATATTTAAAATATGTCCTTAAGAAATTATAAATTGACCAAAGTTTATTCTTCAGGAATATAAAGAAACAAACAAGACAAATCAGACTTGAGGTAAGGGATCCTACCCCTCTCTTTTTAAGTACACTCTTTTATGTCATTCATTTTAAGCTCATATTTCTTCTGATTGGGATGTTATTTTATATTACTACTACTTTAATTTTTATGTTCATATGATGAGAGACCCTATTTTATCTCATCAATCCATTTTGGATGTTTTGAGTGGCGCCGTTAGGCTGCCGAAGTTTCGTAAGAGATCCAACCTCTCTCTTTCTTTTTAAGTACTCTACTTTATGTCACTTCTTTTAAGCTCCTATTTGTTATGTTGGGGGATGTTATTTTATATTACTCTTGCTTTAAATTTTATGTTAATATTATTAGAGACCCTATTTGATCTCATCAATCCATTTTTGGAAGTTTTAAGTGGGGCCGTTAGGCTGCCGAGTTTTCGTAAGGGATTTTTCATCTCACTTTAATTACCGTGAGAATTATGCTAATTTTTCCACCATTTACTTTGAGTGGTGTATGTAATACCCATTATTATACTCTTTGTGTAATATAATTTCATTTATGGGTATTTACATCTTCATTGTATGACCCTTCTTCAATGGGGTGTATGTTTCGAAAGTTCCCCAAATCGGTAAGGGGACCTTTCACCCTCCTCTTTTTAAAAGACTTATTTTGTTATGTATTTTAATTTACATATTATTATGTTGGGATATGTTCTTATATATCCTTATTGATGTAAATTTTATGTCCAAGTGATGATATACCATTCTCTCTCTCATCGATTAATTTTCTGGATTTTGAAGTGACACCATTAGGCTGTCGAATTTTTGCAAAGGAACTTCTTAACTCAATTTCAATTCTTTGGGTTAAACCTATAATTCTTTATTATGTCATAATATGAATATGTGTGTATGACCTCTGATGGGTTTAAACTTAATATCCTCTTATATTGTGTGTATTTATATTTGTCACACATAATTATGTAATTGATTTATCCTTAATCTAAGGATACCGACTTTGTAAGGGACTTCGTACCAATATCCTTTCATTGAGGCATATTTTGTTTTATACACAACTTTCTTTTATACCGTGTATAAACCCCTTTGAATTTTAATTTTATTCCAAAGTAATCCTTTTATACAAAGCATTTTACTAAATGACAAAAAGAAATGTTTCTTTTAACGTACGCGGTGACAACGACCTTTCCTCCGCCGCGAGTATTATTTGATCTTTGGATTCCTCAACAAGCCTTTATATTTTTAAAAGAAAATAAATACCATATTATCTTTTATGTATTTTGGTATTGAAAATGGTTATGATAATGGATTTTTTATGTCAATATATTTAAGTGATATTTTGTGCTTGAAATGTGGAAATGTTTTCTTTCCTTTATAATTTTTTTATGTGTTATGATTTTATAATGGTACTTGGACATTTGACGGGTGGTTACGTGATAAACCATATGACGGGTGGTGTCGTGAATACTAGGACGGGTGGTTACGTTAGAACCTTCAATGCATTGGGTATGTAAGTCGACCGTATGGATATTCCATTAAGTGATATGTGTGGAAGTCGACCGTATGGTTATTCCATTTAAGTATGTTTATGTTCCAAGTTATCTTTATATGTTATGTGTTCTTTATATGGGTTTTATGGTAATATTTTGGTTACAAAAGGGTAAGTAATGATATTTTATTCAGTGAAGAGTTTTTATTACTTCATAAAGGTTAAAAGTATTACTTTGATACAGTATACATGGTTTACTTTTTATTTTGAAAAACTAATAGTTTTCCTTCTTTGTGTATCCTTTATTGGGATTTTTATGCTCATCCCAAGTTTTTGAAATGTTTTTCATAGGACTTAAAGATGAATAGGGTCAAGGATGGGATCAGCGAAAGACATGCTATCTAAAACATGGAACTAGACATGTTTCTTTTTAAGAATTTTTATTTTATGAAAACTTAGTAGAAGTGTTTACTTTGTAATCTTTTGAGATGTAATAGTTATGTCCTAATTCTCGAAAACTCTAAACCTGAAAATATCCTCTATGTGAATTATTCATTTAATTCAATATTAAGTAATGCTTAAGGCCAGGGCCTTATAAACAAGAAACCTCAATTTTTGGGTTATGGATACGGAAAGCCCACAGGTTCAGTCATGTCAGTACCCCAATATAGTACTGCCTCTGTGGTTTCCTACTGCATGGTGGTTGAGATATCTAGAATGTCACTGTAGGGGAAGTCTTTTTTTCAAGCTTCTACTAAATCCCATTTTGTAAAAGGGATGAAGGATGTGGTTAGTGTCTTAGGGCACTTGGACCCAAACACTCTCATTCCTAATTTCACATCCCTTCAGAATGATGGGAGGTAGGGGAAGAAGAATGGATTTGATATTAAAGTAGGCAAGTTGGATTCTCTATGCAGGTTGAGGCCCCTCAAAGAAGGCCCACCAGGGGTTGAGTTAAAAAACCATTTTGATGGTATGGCAGTTACAGGACAAAAATTGACTCATGAGGATGAGGATTCAGGTGATAAAAGTTATAGACAACTCAGTGGACAGTTTGGACTGATTCCAAGGGAAAGGGCCTCATAGCCCAAGAAGAAATAAGGGGAAGAAAGGAAAGTGTGTCTCGGGGAAATGCATTATGGTCCAGGGGAAAAAACCCAAAGGTCGTAAATACTATTCTCACTTTCCTAAATCGATGGAAACTAAGTTGGCCAATAAGGGTGGAAAAAAGGAAAGAAAAGACCTCTAAGACAGGGAAAGTGGAGATCCAAGTAGATAACCAAGAGTGATGGAAGAAGATGTAGGGGACTGTTTGAAGCTTATACTCCACTCCAAGGAAGAAATGAATGAAAAAGTCCTTTAGACCAATGCCTCAGATGAAGAGATTTTAAGAATATATGAAATATGTTTGCAGGATGAGGCCATCTAGGAGAAATAAGTGTGGATAGACATGCAAGACCTAATCATAGCTCGAGGCTTCAACCAATGTAAAATCACTATGGAGGAATTCAATCAGACAATGGATATAATGGCTACTCACCATGAAGAACTTATCAGCACGGATCCAGACACCCAGGTTAGTAGCCTTCACTGGGAATTATATAGAGTGTCTTACTCAAACAATATTAGTATTGTGTTTAACCATTTTGTGATATCTTTCAACATATAGTGGTTTTTTGTTTTGTGAACCATAGTTTCCCACATTTCCTTAATGTGGATTTATAATAAAAATTTATATTGGTATGGGATATATATTCAATTTTATATAATATAACTATGTGCATAATTCTCCTCATTCTCCAAAACTGATTTAGAGATGATTTTTATCGAATAATATTTCTTCTAACAACTTGAACTATTTTCTTTCTTGATTGAGTCAAAAAATTTGTCACCCTTTTAATTTTTTATTCATATGATTCAATTCAAATACATCACCATTATAAATATTTTTAGATTCTCTTAAATATAACTATTTATATTCATTGTATTTAAACAATTTGATACGAATATAATTACCAAAAAAATTATTGGTATTCAGGTTAAGCCACCTTCACATCACTATTCTCAAGAGTCATGTTTAACCATTTATTGAAACACTTATAAGCCTTACTTTTGGTGATTTTCGTAGGAATATGAATTCATTTTCTATATCACTATACTTTCCCAGATTTCCTTCTTTATTTTAGATAAATAATTTTCTTCAAAATATTAGAAGAATTTTAAAGAGATTTTTCTTTTATGAAAAAAATCATATGGAATATTTTATAATCATGAATTTATTAATGCACTATTCTGAGTGTACAAATCCACTTTCAATAAACCATTATAGTAGTGAACAATATACCCCTCTCTATTAACAATTACTTTTCTATAATCTTCACCATATGATTTTTTTATTTACACAACCCAATTATATTAGGTGGTCTTAATTAAGATACTTTATATTTAATAAAATTGTTTTCAATATAATATTTATCCTTTTATTCCATGTACATTGCTAAATTTATGATTCCAAAATTTTCACAGTTCTTATGGTTTATTTTTCTACTCTACCTTAGGTTTATTTTATGTGATCCAATTGTTATGTCATTGATTGAAAAGATATGGAACATTGAACCATTTTAAAATTATCAACAATAAAGATAAATTACCCATAAATATCAACTTTAATGATTATACCATATATATCAATGTGTAAAATAATTATACAACATGATCCATAGATCTTATATGGGTACAACTTTTGACTGTCCTTCCTCGTAAACAAACATCAAAAATATTATCCTAATATTATTTTACATTGGGAATACATATGAAGGCTTTGAGAAAATAAAATCTCATCATGCTCTTTTGATTAATGATTCATAGAATTTAGTTCCACATGCTGTTTTTTTCTGTAGTGAGAAGAAATGTACTCTCTTTTCTATCTATCTAATATTGTTTTCTATTTTCTTATATATATTTATAAGTGAATTATTAGTCTTAAATTTTGAACCTATAGTCTCCCAATATACTTAAAAAATGATTCACAAAGCTAAATAATAGTAAGAAAATAATGAAGACCATCAACATATATTACACTAGTATTCCTTAGTTTGTTACTAGTGAACTGGATCTTTCTACTTCCTTTAATATTTAAGTATTCATCATTTAAAAAACATATAATTTTGTAATATATGTTTTTTATATTATTATTTATATCCAAATCACCATCATTTGAGATAAACACTCATTTATTTGAATTTAGGTACTCAATACATTACTGATTTCATGGAAATTTTAGTGAAAATTTAATTCTCTATTTTATTCCGTTTCTTCAAAGAAATTAAAATTTTAGTAAGTAGTTTTAACAAAATATTATCATTTTCATTAGCACAAAAAATCAGATCGAATTATTCTTCTAAAAAATGGATAAAAACTTTTATTCAATAGAAATAAATTATATTTACTTGAATGTATTTTACTTTGACATCCATAGCAAGATAAACCACTTCACTTTTGGAAATATACTTATTTATGAAAAAAATTGGAAATTAAAATAATAACCACAGAAATAAATTATTCTATAATAATAAGAGTATGTTATATCTCTACTTTACCAACTACTAGTAACCCCTCAACTTAAATAACACTCTACTTTAATGAAATTAGATATAAAATTAGAAGGAAATCCATAGTAATTAAATTTTATATGTGGAAATATCATATCATAATCTTTTCACCATAAATATCATCCTTATGAATTTTACCTAGATAGTTGTTAAGTTCTAAATGATAGAAAATATTCTCCTTTTATCTTTTCTCTCATGTACTACATATTGTATAAACCTATTTCTTATGTAAACTCCTTATATACATGGCCATTTTTATAAACATATTTAGTATTTGAGAATTAATTAAATACTCAATTGTTTTTGTTCCCCTATATTCCATTTATTTCCAAACCTCATTTATGATTTTATTAAGGTAATTCATCTTCTTCAAACTATACATTTTAATCACTAATTCAAGATTAATTCGTAATAAAACCAATTCTTCTTATTATGTATTACCTTCTTCTCCTTTTTCATTAAAGACATATCAATATCGTTATTGATCCTAGGCTTCACAACAATATTTAATTTATAATCCACTACATCAAGAAATTTTAAATGATTATTCTCATATTATTCTATTGAATAATAAATACAATCATACTTTACTTCATGATTATTAACATAACATGAATACTCATTCAAAAATGCAATAATTTTTATGTTCTTCTTTATCTGTAGATCATGCTCTATAAGATCTTCTTTTAATTCCACTTTGATATTAGAAACTCCCTAAATTTTATCATTCTATTTAACTTCATTTTTATACTAATCCACTAAAACAAAAATATCAACTTTTACATCTATGATAAACCATTTCTAAATGACATCTAATGAGTCTTTTTCAACATCTTATTCCTCTCTACTTACTAATAAAATCTCCGAATTTTTTTTTTGACTTCCAAAAACATAGTTAAAGTTTTTTTAAGGGGATTTTTTTTTTGTGTTTATTAAAAATCACTATATTTTTTATCATATATCATTGAACACATAGAAGTTTTGTGTGTAATTTTCCCATGATAGAAATAATAAAGGGGTAATTCATATTCAAATATTCATTTTTAAATAATAAATTTTCCTTCTGATTGTGATAAGAATTCATCACTGATATAATATTCATTTCAATCCTCCACAACCACTTTTTTCTCAAATAATTTGAATTATATGGATTTATATGAATATTTAAATAAGATCTCAAACTTCACCCATTGATTTTTCCTCAAATTACACATGGAATTGGGATGGAGTTTAATGGTGTTGGTGGAACAACCCTTATGTCAAACACATATCCATGTCCCTTTTCGGACAGTTTCCAACAGTGTTTATTCATGGAACTGGAAAATCCCAACAGTTTTATATCCATGAGGGACCTTATTTCCAAATTCATGTTCTCATTAGATATTTTGGCCAAAGGTACATAAGAACTCACATTGGTCAAGGGGATGGGAGGTCAGGCTCAACATACCCTTTTAGGGGTAATCATTGCCTACTCAAGGAATATATTATAGATTTAAGATATGTTGGTGAATCCTTCGTTAATTCCCAAGTAGGAATTGTGTCACCCTTGAATTAACAATTTCTTATTAGCATGTATATAATTTAGAATCATCTATATGTATCTGAGGTTCTTCATCAATGGATATTTCTATATGTATCCACATTTCACCATTGATGGGATCATCTTATATATAGATTATAAATTCTTTGGTCATTGTTATGATAATTCTAGTTTTTAGCCACACACTTGGGAAATATGAAGTGTATAATCTTCCAGGGAGATGAGATTTTTTTATACAAAGATCTATCCAATTAATGGTATTCATATGTATACTTGTGAAAAGAATCATAACCCACATAGTTTGGTGCCACATAACGAGACATATCATACCTTTTATAGTCATGTGATTAAGACCAAACTATGTAGTTTAACATCATGCGGTGAGGAAGTATGGGAAAAAGGTTCCTAGTTAAAGTTTGGTGTGGGAATTATGATGAAGCTTCCCAAGGAACTTGGAATTGATATGGATTTCCATATTGAATAATACACTACCAGGAATGTGACCCTTGTATAATGGGGTTAATTTGGTGTGTTAGGTTTGGACATTAGGGAGGTTTCATATGTATACCAATTGAATGGGAATAAAATCCCACATAGTTTGGTTTTGAGGATCCATGCCTATAGAGGCCCTTTTAAGGTTTATCTCATTGGGGAGTATGTCCCTTTGAGATTATTATGTTTGGTCTTATTCCTATAAAGGATTCCCATGCTTGGTTTTTTTAGGAGTTATTCTCGAAAAGGATGCCCTATGAAAGGGGCTATGAGGGGTATCTAGACTAATGGTGATTTAGAGGCTTGTTTAGGGATTTCACCTAAGGATGAAGCCCATGGATGAGTATGAAGATATGATTAGGACTTATTCCAAGTATGAGGACCATGATGGGTTGGGTCTTACACTTGGAATGATGCCCATAGGTTTGATTTTGGGGATTATTCTTGAGGAGTATGCCTTTTTGTTTATGTATTACACATGGAATACAACTCAAAGGTGGTGGATCATACTGATGTCATGATCCTAACCACCTCTAAGCCCATGTGAGTCTCACTCATTTTGAGAAAAAAGAGGAAAAGGTGGGTTCATGGAACCACACCATCTACTTTTCCATAACTTTTGATACATGACCTTGAGGACTTATAACTATGGAATCCCTCTAAAGGAGGGAAAGAGGAATATATGAGGAATCAGCATCTACCAAAAATATGCATCTGACCATGTGAATATCAATATTGTAGCTAAAATTTAAGTCCATGTGATTCATGCTCAGTGTGAGAAACAAGAGGAATTCAAAGGTATGTAAAATCACATGATCCTTCTTCATCTTGTGGAAGAGGCTGGAGATATAGGAGAATAAGAAATGGATTTGATACACAAGTTCCCTCTCATGTTTTATATTTAGGATAGTCACATCGTACTACCCATTCATGTATGAATCGGGAGGCAAAGAGGAGAAATAACACAACCACCAACAAGAAAGTCTAGGGGCTTACTCCGAGAAGGTTCCCTAAAATTATTTTTTGGGGAGGATCTCATTCCATATTGAAGAGAAAGTAAAGTGTGATCCTCACCCTCCTAGTCTAGAACTGAAATCTCTATATCTTAGAGAATACTATGGAAGGACATGGTTCTGAACCTATTCCTGAGACTGAGAGTTCCCTAACACCACCCCAAGGGTCGGGGTCCTCATGACCATGGGAATTCATATCTACATGAACCCGAGGACCGTACCTATCAGGTAGGAAAAGTGTGGGACACCTTTGACTAAAGGAATGAATATCCAAATGAGGGACACATTAGATTGAATCTTTCTATGGTTTTTCAAGTCTGGAGGTTTTGGTAGAGGTTTTAATTTGTGCCCTCTTAAAAAATGGATCCAAATGAAGAGAGGACCTATCATAGGTGGATTGGAAGAGGGACTAAGAAGTATCTTATGCAAGGTAGAGGATAGGAAATCCAATAGGGGTATTATGTAGGGTAGTCCTACATGTTATAGGAGTTCTCTACATAGTTAAACTTGTGTGAGCTAATAGTACTTCACATAGGTATGCTTATGCGAGCTGAAGGTGCTTTGGCAAACAGACCACCTTGGAAGAAACACTTGGGTGAGGCTTTTCTTAATCCTTCAAGGGTCTCTATAGGTTTTCTTGGGAGTGTCTCTCATAGGCACCTATTTAGGAAAGGGTAACTTACACTATAGTTCATAAATTATGGTGTATAGGGTTCCTCATAAAGGTGTTATGTATTTTACACCTTTGTAAGACTTTGGTTCCACTTCCACCCTTAATTCACTCTTCTTATGGTTTTGGGTCCTGACACATAGAAATCCAATATACTTCTTCTTTTGGTATAAATATTCATTTCTACTAAAACTCAAATTATTTTGTATAAGTTAGGTTCATTTATTTAATTTTTTGGAAAGGTTCATGGAACACATTTCATAGTGTCAACAAAATCCCCCCTACCACTCATTGAATTTGATTTTTCAGAATGAGAAGAATATGGTTCTAAGGTAACTATATAGAACTTTGTTTCCTTCCAACATCATTTTGTTAGCTTTGGAGCTATCTCGACTATGTAAGCATGATCTAATTTTTTCCTAATACATGGGTCCTAGTGAGAATAGTTTTGTTTTTACTATTAATATATGTAAAACCCTACAATATTTGTGACTTTTATGTCATCGCCATTATTTTTACATAATCCCAATATAGAGAAGACTTAGCGGGTGAGACATGGATTTTACTTAGGCTTCCCTTTGTTAATTTTCATCCTAAAATGTTTTATGCCTTTTATCTTTTCATTAATAGTACTTTTTCTAAACCATTTAGAGTGATAGTTTAGTGACCTAAGAATCAACTCCTCTATAGAGTTCCCAATTTAGGTTTTCAACTTGGTGAGTATTGTATCTCTTTTTTTTGGGCAGTTTAAAGTTGTGCAATATGGACTGATGAGGTTGGTGTTTTAGATACTTGATGGGGAATCTTAAACCATGATTTTGTGGTTATAAAATCTAAAACATTATATTTGAGAATAGAGGAAGTCACTCCTTAGGAGAAAATTACCATTGGTTGAAAAACCTTTTTTGTGGGATATTTTTTGAAACTCTAACTTGGGTGTGTTACTGCATAACTAAATAGTTGTTTACTTTGGATGACAAACCCATTTTGTGGGAACTTTTATGCCTAGCCAACTATGACATGTTACAAAAAAGTTTAGCAAAGGATTTATTAGGAATTTTGGAATTATATTGATGATTCTTGAAGGAAGTTTATGAATATTTAGATTTATCTAGACCATTATGGGTGGTTTTTACAGAGAAATATGTCTGAAAATTAAGAGAGAATCTTTATTAGCATTTTACAAGAATGGGCCCCAACACGAATTTGGATTGTGTGAAAGAGGGTACATTTTTTTAAATGAACAATGCTAGGGGAAAGGCCCATTTATAATAATGGTTGAAACATCATGCAGTTTAATGTTGTGTGATGAGGACATTGACCATGTATTTTAACATATTACATATTGGAATTTGTTGTAATGTTTAATGTCTTGTGACTAAGACATTATGATATGAAATTTAATGTCATGCAGTAAGAAAATTATGCAATGAAGTTTAAATTCATATAGAAAGGATATTATGCTATGCAGTTTAAAGTCATACATCAAGGACATTATACTATGCAGTTTAATCTCATATAGAAAGGACTTCATGGGGGTATAATATAAGGTATTTAGATTTTATAGAAAGGCTAATATTTTCATTTTTATGATAATCTATTTGGGGATGTTCTGTAACATTCAGGTATGATGAGGGGAATGTTGTAAGATATAGTCTAGGGATCTCTATATTCGAAGAGTGGTATGGGGGAAAGGGATTCTGGTGGTGGAGGAGGTCTCTCCTGAAAGAGAATTTACCACTAATTGAAAAACCTATTTTTCAGGCTACCTTATGAAAAGGGAATTAGGGAATGATACTACATAAAAAAATACTAGAATTCTTTAGCTGAAAACCCCATTTTGTGGGAGACAATATACATATCCAACTAGGGTATGTTATAGGATGGTCATGAAAATGGGTTATCTAGAATTTCTATATTCTATTGATCATGGAAGAAATAAGTTTTTGGAGATTAGGATTTTTTAAAACCCAAAGTCTAGTTTTATGTAAAGAAATTACCTGAATATGGAAGGATAATTCCAAGTCAAAAATTCTAAATAATGGGGGGAATAATTTACCTACACATGTTTGACCCAAGTGTGGGAAATATGCTGCCTATAGTTTTAGGTCATATGACTAGGACCATAGCATTATAGAAATGATAAGTTATATTTTTCCTACCAGATCAAGGTTGTTTTGGCATAGTTCATATATGATGGAGAAAATTGTAAACCATGGTATTGAGGGAGATCAAATAGGGATAATTTTTATTGGATAAATATTTTAGGGATGATTGTGAACTGATTCGAATCGCGGGTTCCGACATAATGTCATCAGAACTTGTGAGGATATAAGAGGTTTATCCTGAGGGAGTAGTTACCTCTAATTTAAATACCCATTTTGTGGGATACTCTATGAAATTCCAACAGGGGAATGCAACAACATAATCAAATAGTGGATTCTTATGGCTAAAAATCCAATTTTTGGGTGGATTTATGGATAGAAAATTTGTGTGTACTACAACATAGTCAAGAAAGGAATCCTCTGGTATCATAAATTCTATTGTCAGAAGCTGGATAAATATTATGAAGAATCAAAAGTGTCCAAGAGTAATATTATGATGTGTGGAAGGGATATGACAGAGAAAAAAATATTTTTTTGGAATTATATTTTATTTTAATTTTAGAACCCTTTTTTTATATTTGACTCATATGTAGGGGAATCTTTGTTTCCTTGGTGAAACCAGGAATGTGTGGACCTAAATTAAGAGATCCTGCATAGATATGTTTTTTTACACAGTAGAGGGGGGAATTTTTATTTACCCCATGGTCAACACTAGGACATGAGGTATAGGTGTCACTACATATCTCATTGGAATGAGAATCATTGAATGAATTTTTTTTGAGGTGTAGTGCAGTTTAAAGTCATTCATCCAGGACATCAGCTGTGCAGTTTAACATCATGTGGAAATGACGTATTGGTATAACGTTCCTTGATGTGGTTTTATTTATACTAGGGTATATGACTTGTTCATCATTATGTATCTTTTTGGAGAAAGAATAAATCTACACATAGTTCTAAAATAAATATCCCCTACACTGATTGAATTCATGTGTGGAGGAAAAATGGGGGAGTGCTGTGTTTTCGAATACGGGCTCATGTATAGGGTCAAAACCCATATTGGATCCTCTCATGTATATATGAATCATACATAGGATAATGGGGAATTTCTTATATTTTGTTTCATCTTGTCCTAGGATTAAATATCCGAACATCGCTACATTTCCCATTGGAATGAGAGTCAAGCCACATGTGGTTATCGAGGAGTGCATAAAATTAATCCTTATGCGGTAAAGACAATTTATATTCCTTTTAAGGTATTTTATCAAGGGCTATGATGACCCTGATGTGATTTGACATACCTAACTTGTCTAGGGTGATTATTTAACAAAACTCCTAATCCCATGTGATCTATGCTTGATGTGAGAAACAAGGAGTGGGAATGGTTTCTTCCACCACCCAAAGGAAATAAAAGAGAAGGATAAGGTAATTTGGATTTTTTATTTGATGGACCAAGATATGAGATTCATACATCAATAAATATCTCATTATAATGAGAATAAATTAATACATAGTTCTTGAGATTCCATCCAGTTTAACATCATGTGGTGAAGATGATTATGACCTAATGTGAAAGTGGGTAAATATTGTGTTTGGGCCCAAGAATGGACATTTTTGCATCACTACATGTCCAGTGATCAAATAAATAAATCCACATATAGTTCTTCAAAGGTTAACTATGAGGGTTTGACTTGTACACTAGGAGTGGAAGACCTTTTTATTGTAGCTGGACCCAGTATTGGAGATCTAGGCATCACTATGTATCTCATATGAATGAGAATCGATCCACACATAGTTCTTAAAAATATCATGTAGTTTATCATCATGCATCAAGGACATTGTCTGTGTAGTTTAACATCTTGTGGTAAGGGTGTGTGTATTCTTATGTGGAGAGGAATATAGCAGTTAGACTAGGGGATAAGACTCGGGCGCCACTACCTATCTTATAGGAGAAATAATCAATCCACGCATGGTTCTTGAAAATAGTTCCTCACATCAATCAGGTTTTACACATGGAAAAGGGGGAATTTATATTTTATCAAATGATGGATGGGCACCAGACATATGGTCTAGGAATCACTATGTATCTCATTGGAATGAGAATAAAGACACTTGTAGTTCTCAAAAAGACCATGTAGTTTATTATCATGCAATGAGGTCATAAACCATGCAGTTTTACATAATGCGATAAGGATGTGATAATGTTGGGGCTTATATCTATAAAGGTCTCCCAAGTGCCACTATGGTTTGTAAATTATGTGATTGGGGCATGCACATAGGTATTCTTGTACTTTATTCCTCTTGAGTATCTAAGAGAGAACCTCGACCTACTGAGGGGTTAGAGGCATTTGATTGGGACTTACACATGAGTTAGAGGCTCGTATTTAAGGGGCCATGAGGAGTGTATCTGCTTGTGGTATTTCGAGTGTTTCTTAATGTAGAATTAAAGAGGCATTAATCATGTAGTTTAATGTCATTCAATGAGGAAGAATGATGTCTTTATGTTTTAGGTCATATGACTAGGCCCATATTCCATCCATTTTTTCATGATGTCATAAGGATGATGATACCACATAGATTAATATCATACAACATAGACATCATGTTATAAATTTTAAGGTCATTTGATAAAGACAAACTACACAGTTTAACATCATTAAACTAAGATGATATTGGTGTGATTACATGAAATATTTCTCTAGGAATATTTCATTGTTTGGGGTCGTAATGTTTTCTCTATCCATTGAGATCAAGGAATAAGATCTGTCCCAGTTGAACTCGTTTATAGAGTAATGTCCCTCCCACATTGGTTCAAGATTTTTAGGGTTCCTTCCTAGTATCATGGGAGTTATAAAGACCAATACCAGTTCACCATAGAGGAATGAATGGAGGAGTACCTTCTTGTTAAAGGATCATGCTATCTGTTTTTTGATAGAATTCTAAGTGATGGAAGGTGGACAATATTTTCTCATCGATACACCCCAATTTATCCAATCATTTATAGTATTGTTAATCCATGGATAGTTGGCACAAATAGCAATATGGAGTGATGGAAACTGGACCTCTATGGGAAAGACTTCCTCTCTTTTGTACATAAGAAAATAAAGGGTTGTTCATGTGGCAATACAGGTTGTAGTATTTTAATCCCATAAGGAATGGAATTTATTGTCAAGAAAAATACTTTTTATCGTGGTCCACTGTATTTTGGATTTTATTTTAAAAGTTCTATTTTAAGGATTCTATCTATCCATTAGCCACTTTACAGTACTAGGATGAATGGTTAGATCTAATATTGTACTCCTAGTATATCTTTTCCACCTCCTTATAACAGAAATTTTATACATTTTCATTAGTATTTATGAGGGACACCAAATATGGTAATGATGTTGGCCTTCAAGTAGATTATAGTGATTTTGGACCGGAATTCTTTGAGAGGTATTTCCTAGGCCCATTTGGAGAATAAATTTGTAGAAGTTTAGATTTATTTTAATTTCTTTGATATAGATGGAGTGTATAGCCCCAAAAAATCATTTCGTCATATAGAAAATGGACAGGATTATTTGGATATATTTATAAACTCTAGGGGTTGGTGGATGAAGTTTTCATATACACGGAAGGAATGAAATTTCTTGGTGAATTTTATACAATCCTATGTTATTAATGGCCATAGATTTCCAAGACTTAATATTTGGTGGGGAAGCTTGATCCCTGATTGGTGGGTGCCATAGTCTTAATCATGTACTTCGTTCATTATTGTTGTGGTCACTTCTCCATCAATGCATCAGAGAAGGAATCCATCATAGCCTCTTTTATAGAGGATTTTCTGGTGATTTAGCCCATCATAAAGATTGAAGTTGGCTACTCACCATCTAATTTTCTCCTTCCCAGCTCTATCTATTGGGAGTAATCCATATTGAAGGTAGTCCATGAAGGGAATCATTCACCTAGTGGTAGGACCATATGTCTTAGGTATAATAATGCAATAATTAATCTCTTACACTCTGACCATCACAAAAGGTGATACCATTCAGTGAAGAGAAATAATGATGACTATTTTTTCTTGATTTGGATCTTCAAAATCCATATATATATTTTCCAATGCATATTCTTGGGTATTATGTGATCACAGAACACAAGTTAATGTTGGACCCTTGGGAACTTTTCCATTAACACTCAAACATAGTCAATCAGGTGGATTAGGTATTCTTTTCTAATAGAATAATCCCCATTGATATGTTTGATTACCAAATATAACTTGAATTTCACTTCCAAATGGTCCACCAGTATTGGAAGTTTCAGTTCTAGGCCTATAACGAGGGCCTGATATTAAACCTTATTATTAGTAAATCCTTCTGATAAAAGGATGAATTAAGGAAAAACTGCTTTTTTTGGAGAGATAATCACAAACCCTAGCCTAAATTTATTGAGATTAGGGTATTCCATTCTCCCCCTATTGGGATATTGGGTGTTCCAAAGAAATATATTTACCATCTTTGGGGGCCACCTTAAATAGTTAATATCTACTCATCTAGAAATTCAGTAATCAATAACATTGTTTCTGTAGATGGGTGTTCTACAAGGAAATTTTCCAAGGACTGGACATTCAATGAAATAATTAGCATGAATTGTATATAAAACTACTACAGAATAAGCACCCACCCTGTCATATTTCATTTCAATAAGGTTTGGTTGAGGATGTATTTTATTGGTTTACTGTGAGAGAGAAAATAGACCCCGTAGTGCCGTAGGTAGTGACTCAGTTTTTAAACCAAAAAGATTAATTCCAACAAGTAATTCTCAATATCTGAATAATGAGTTTTAGTATTGATCGTGGTTTAAATAAGATAATAAAGTTTTTTTTCATTCCCATCATCATTATTTTTCAAATGGAAGGCACCTAATGATCATTCTAGGGCCATCACATATATAATTATTGAATTTTATTCCATATATGGAATTAATATTGGTACGATCAATAGGTATTTATTATGGTTTTCAAATGATTTATTGATGTCAATGGTCCAATAATAAGTGACCCCCTTTTTATCAGTTTGGTGAAGGGAAAACACTTTCCTATAAGGTTGACTATGAATCACCAGATATAGGCTAAGTTTCCTTCAATTAATCTCAATTATTTCTAGTTTCTAGGAGGTGGAATTATAAGGATTTTTTTCTTAGTGTTAAATCCAATGCCTTGATGAAATTAGATGAAGATTAGAAACTTTCTCAAGGTTATACTGATAACACATTTTAAGGGGTTCATCTTCAGGATATGTTGTTTTATCAAGTTGAATACGGTATCTAGGTCATCCAGGTGATAAAAATGTTTTTGGGACATTTCTACTAGATAGAAAATTTATATTTCAAAAAACTTCCCGAGGAAGGGTTTGAAGATGCGATGCATGGCATGTTGGTATGTGACACCAGTGTTCCTCAAGCCAAAGGTCATTACCTGAAAGTAGAATACTCCCAGGGGTCCCTGAATATAGTTTCGTGTTCATCTTCTAGGGTCACCAGAATTTGGTTGTACCCTAAATAGTCATCAATGAAGGAGAGGGATTGATAACAAATTTTTTCACCAATTATGAGTTCTATAGTTGTAATCAGGAAGTCAACTTTTAAACAATTCTAATTGAGATATCTAAAGTCAATAAAAACTCTGATTTTCATGTTCTTCTTCTTCATAAGGAAAATTTTGGATGAGAATCATGGATATTGTACCTCTCAAATGAATTAATTATTGGTTATATTGTCCACCTCAACCTCAATTTTGGGGGTGTGAGTTGGGTGTGACTTTTTGTTTGCTTGTTTGTATACCTTATGGTATTTTGGAAAGCTGAAGTGGTGGGTGCCCAACTTGGGACAAGGTCCTAGAATATCTATGTAATTCAGGTAGAACACATCCTAGTGTTGCTTCAAGAAGAAATTGTATACCTCTTGTTCTTGGGATTTCATGGCCACATAGATCAAAGTGCTTTGTGGATATTTATGCATGCCCATATTTATTTCTCTAAGTTCATCAACAATGGTGGAGACACCTTCCACTAATGCTTGAGGGGAATCCATGATTTATTTATCCTCTTATTATTCCTCATTCTTTACCTTTTCCACCTCTTCCCAATAAGTAGGTGATGAATAAATCTTCTCAAAGTTAGGGGAGGAGTTGACATTTGGACATTTGGAAGATGAAACAACCATTTCTAGCTCAATTTCTAGTCAAAATCCTTTTTTGGACCTCTAAAGGAGAGAAAAAGGAATGAGAATGAGAATATTCATTTTCTACACTTGAAATGACAACTTATTACATCCTAGATAACATAAATATATTTTTCAAATATAAGAGGATAGAATGAACACATTTTCATCTACGCTTTCATTACTGCTCAAAGAGTTGACATTATCACCTGTGTTGTCAGGCTCAATTGTCATCACTGACATCACGAAATTCACTGAATGTGTTCTGGAATTTTTACCCTTCTTCTTGAATTATTAAATGGGAAGCATGTACTCTGCACTAGTCTGGTTGAAAGGGTATTCTAGAATAATCTCTAAGCCATTTTAGGCATTGATCTGAGCAACATCATTAGTCATGGTCCATTTGCCTTCCCTCTGGTAGAATTTTACATTAATTTACTATAACTCATAGAATTTGAATGGGTATTTTTTCACCATTAAATGTCCCAATTTTTCCATTGATATAATATTTTATGCATTGGTGGTATGATGAAGGGATGGACACATACTGATTTAGCAAATTTCATCCCAGAAATCTGTTGAAGGTCATATCCCACTTGATAACCATGAATTCTGATTCAAACATGAGATCCTAGAACTAAGTTCTGATTTTTATTTATCCAAGAGTCTTTTTATGATTCTTATCATAATCCTAAAACATTAAAGTGGTGGGGTAAAAGTGATATTTATTAAAACATAGTTGATGAAGTGTTTGAATTAGAATGATGTGTACTCTAGATCCATTATCAATAAAATCTCATCATATATCAATGTAATTTATCCTAACAGATATATATATAAGGGTATTTTGTGTCCCTATATGATGGAATCCTCATCCTAGTCTATAAACGATATGGTCTTGTGGAATTTGGTAGGATCTTTCTCATCACGATACACTTCGGCAGCAATAAACTCAACTTCAAATTCCTAAGGGCTCAATAAGGCCTCTATGTGTTCTTTCTAGAGGTCTTTTCATAGACTCAGAGCATCCATAATTGAAAACTTGGATGGTACTATTGATAATTTCTTCAAAAAATCATACTTATGTTCCAAATTCCTTCACTTCCCAGCATGGGGATTCCATTTTTCTGGTGTTATAGAATCTTAAATACTTGATGTGGGTGGATCATCATTTGGATGGGATCTAAAGATGATTCTTCTCCCAAGAGATTATGTTGACTAAGTTTTTCTACACACTGTGTTTGATTAGGTAATAATTTACCCTATAATTGATATTAAAGGATGATCAAGTTAGGGAAGGCCCTTTTATGTGTGGGGAGAGTTTGTTTCTCCTGTTGAGCTCACTAGAGAGTAATCCCATGAGTTTCGACCATGTAGACGATTCAAGTAGGGAAGTGGTTAGAGAGTAGTGACTCTTAGAACAACTGTGTCTTCCCCTATATCCTTGACTGTAGAAGACTCTCCCCCAATTCCGAAATAAAGTATAGGGAATTCATGTTCATAATCACTCTCATCATTTGATAAGGGATCCATTAAGTCATTAACATTAATGTAATAAAAGATAAAATCCGTGTTTGATGGATATTTTTCATGGCAGGTTGTCTCTTTTTGTACCATTAGGCAGGGTGGTACCCATTCTTCTTCTATTGTAGGCATAAATTCCACAAAATTCAAAGACAACATTAGCCTCGACATAGGATATTCTTCTGGAAATTTATCCCTACTCTTTTTTCCATGTTTATTTTTGGAATACTATCCTTCATAGGACTAAATTATCGATGGAATTGGATGTGTTGTAGAGGAAGTGGTTTAAGGAACAGTTAGTTATTTTAGATGTGTTTTAAGGATAACACAATTCTGATTGATTGTCTTTATGAACATTGAATTACTGAACTTCTATGAACCATTTATGTTAACTTTCTACCATTCATTTTCCTACTCCAAATTAGTGGTAGAGACACATGCAACTTGAATAGGTGGGCTGACCAACTTCACTTCCCAGATTCCACCATATTTTTTCAAATTTAATTGAGAAAAACACTCCTCATTGTTTTGTCCCATTAATTTTTAAAAGGGGAAAGAGTTAGGGTGATCTTCATCACCATCCTTGCTGGGTTTCTTGAGATTTGGTAAGTTTATCAAGTTGTTTTCCAATGATGAAATGAAATAGTCAGGGACTTGGTCACTCAGAAACTAATAGACCTTGTTTTTCATATCCTAAAACTATTTTCATCTCTTCTCTCTTTGATCATCTTAACAAGGCGGTGTTGTTGATGATTCTTCAGAGGTATAACCACATGATATAGTGCAAGATTTAGATCAACAGTAGGTACAGATTCCTACATAATTGTAACAGTGGAAGCCTCTACTCTTTCCATTCACTTTACATGAGCTGATGGATTTATTCATCACTTGTATTTGGTCTCTATGATAGATTATTCTACTATTTTAGGAATCACAGAAAGTTCCCATAACCCTCCTATATATTTCATAAGGATATGTGACATACACAACCCATCGTGAAGATTATTTATATAGATGGAGAACAAGTCCTCTTGAGGGATAGGTAGGTCTGAAGAGTATGTCAATCCTTTCCCCCGAGAAATGAAATCTAAGATCCTCTCATTCTCCTGCTATTTGTAGTTTGAGAGTTCAAGGACTATTTTCTTATGAAGTGTCGAGCTTAAATGAAATAAAAACTTATGATGGACCACCTTATAATTAACCAATATGGTATGCTAGTGTACCACACAAAGGCTAGTCCCTGTTGCGATTTCCTAATTCACCAAAGTTTCACTTCCCCTACTATTTGGGGGTCCCCATCATGGGATCACAGTGAGAGAGAACATGTGTTAAATGATACCCCAGGTCTCCCAAGCCAATAAAATTTTGAAATTTAGGATTCCAAAAGTTTAGTGGGGGTAGAGTCAATCTACCCATTTAGGTAAGGATTCTTTTTTATTTTAATCAGTGTGTGTTGTCCCTCCATGGCCTCCAATTGAGCCATTAGTGAATCAATAGTGTTCATGAGTCCTCATAGAATTTCTGGATAAGCTAGATATTGAATAGATGTATTATCCATTAGGGCCAAATGTGGCATAAATACTATTATCTTCTATGGGTAGATTATTGGGGTATTCCTATAAAGGTGTGTTTGACCCTATTCAATTTTTGCAACAAACGAAGGTAATTACCAATCTACTACTATGGGATTTAGTTTTATTGGAGGTTGGTATCTCATATTGAGAATATGTTTTATATTTGTTTTAGTTTTTATGGAAAATCCTATTTGTTGAGTTATGTCAAGTAGGAGTGAAATATGAGGATATTCTTGCAGAACATATCCAATAAGAAGGCTTCCTTGAAGTAGTCTTTCAATTAGTCTTCTCAATTATTTCATTTATTCCTCTTATTGGGGAAGTATTTATTCAAGTTAAAGGGGTTAAACCACTCCATTTGGTAGGTGGGACACAATCTTACCCATTCCCTTTTCCTTTTTTGATTCCTTTCGAGGAGGTTATGGTAGAGTGATTGTGGGAATTTAAAAATTCATGGAAATAATATGCCTCTGGGTATGCACACCTCTTTCAATCATTTCAGTATGTACCATAATTTTAACTGAAAATTCATCCTCTAATTCCTCCTCTGAATTGGACTTGTGGTCTGTATGTTCTGTAGGGGTAGTGTTAATGACATTAACTAATTCATAATTTATTGTAGGAATTCTTCTTGTGTCTTTGTAAGACAAAATTTTTCTATTCCCACCATGTGACATTTTTCTATTATATACTAATTATCTAGGATCCATCTGGTAGACTTTAATCTGAAGTTAATATCTAGATAGTTCAGTCATGTGTGTTCCTAATGAGGATATCAGATCATGGGATGGGATGAATTGAGAGGATCCATTTTTCAAAATTTCCACTAATTGAGAGAATAATAACATCCATTGAGGAAGATGCTTTTGAGGTGAAAAATCCCCCACCCCATGAGTATTGAGACTAACCCCATTCCACTTTCACAACTCTCTAAGACTGGTTTGTTGACCTCAATGGTTGGGTTAAAAAACACCCATCCCTACGGGATGGGGGTTTTCTCGAACCATTGTGGCTTCTACTTCTATGACTAACCTTCTAGTTTTTTTTATTCCTTGTTCGAACATGCACTATGTGCATCATTTTTTATGCACCTTAAGAACCCACTTCTAAATATCATTGTGATATTTCTGACATTTGTGATATATGATGGTTGACTTACCCAAATAAGGAGGCTTGCTCGATATTCTCATATTCTCAACAAAAAAATATTTTAGTAGACTACTCTCTTCTGGACTTATGTCACTAAGAGTTAGTTAGGGCATTTTTTTAGCATATCATTAGTTTTTAAGAGATTTTGTTTGGTCGAGTTGGCCAAAATATATGACATTTCATGATACCACTTTCAGAAGGCTTTGCTAGTTCAGGAGTGCAGTAAAATGTAAAACTCTATGTTCACCCCATCCTCTGATATGAACACTATATGGTGTATCTGTAATTAGATATCATAGAATTTTTAACTCTCTGAGGTATGTACATTGAAGGGTTCATTTCTGCTTCTTGAACTTTGGATGTCATGAAACTAGGAGATCTTCCATATCAGTTTGGCATTACTTCCCTGATATTACCATGGAATTTATTCAATATTCATTTTAGGGTTATACCCTTTCTATTAAGTGATTTAGATTCTTTAATATATTGAAGAAGATGTTGCGAACACAATCTTCCAACAATGCTTTTGGTATGTTGTATTGAGGGGTGGATAAAGTCCTGAATATGTCTTGTATATAATCTTTAGCTAGCTATTTCCTCATGTTTATCATGTCATATTTATCTTTTTCTTGAGGTTTCTCAACTTGGTCTGACCAGAGTGGATGTTTTCCTATTGATTTATCTTAAACCACATGATTGGTAAGGACTTACTCTATTATGTTGGAAGGTAATAAATCCAAGGGGGGTTCAGTGAATGACCATCTACTTGGGTTTTATTTCGGTTGAGAAAGGATTTTACTTATTAATGGAAATGAATCTATCATGAATAGCCTTATTTTCCTAACTTCCTCAAGGTAGGAGGGCTTTCTCATCACTATATCACCATGGGGAGGACCCTTCTGATAACAGGAAACACTAATACAGATAGAACATTCGTAGAGAATGCCTTCATGGGGAGGAATACCATGGTGCATTACAATAAGGGGAAGACCCAATTTATCCTTGATCTTATGGCCACATGGAGGGTTTATATAACTCTCATTGGTAGATTGGATCTCAAGATCGATCAAGTTATGGTTATGAAGCAATCATTCATAGAGAAGTGTCCAAGGAGGAACTTCATAATTACAACTACTTCCCCCATAATTTGGTAATGAGAGAGTATGATCTTGAGATACCACAGATATGAATCTGAGGGATTCAATAAAGGCATCATTATGTAGAATGATATTATAGATCAGATCTTCAGTTTCTAGTCATTTATAGTGAGGCTTATTTTTTAATTCCTTCTTTTAAACTAACGGGGACACTTATATGGGGAAGTGGTTTTCTTGGGTAGGTATTTGTTCCTACCTTATAGTGTCCATTGGGATAGGATGATTACCTCTGATTAGAATAGGTGTATGTTCTTGATTTAGTTGTCTATATATCATGAGGAAGTTTTCCCCATGACCCTCCTAGATAAGAGAAGAGGTTTCTATCTACTCTAGGGTGAAATGTTGATGAACCACCCCGTTTATGGGGATAAAGCTTTGTTTCCATCACTCTGACATTATTTTTGTCACCGTTATGATTCCTTGGTAGTTATATAGGATTTGTGAAGGGATCTGTGTCTTCCCTTTCACTATTATCAGTATATGCTTGGTGAATTCTGCGATTAGAATGAGGATATATTCCCATTTTGTATCTGGTTTAGGGGTATGTACATGCTCATATCCTCGATTTCCTTCCAATGGATACTAACTGTATATGCATGTGGGGATTGGGGTTTGAGTCTATCCAATATTGATCATTGGGACTTTATGGATGAAATCCCCAGATGCTACTAGAAAAAACTACTGGCAAGCTTTGTGAATATAGTAATGTTTATGCTCATGCTTGTGGTTTTCCTATATATTTGGTTGGTGGGTTTCTTTGAATGTTGCTAGAAAAATTTCTGGCAGACATGGTTGGTGTGGGAATGTGTTTGTTCTTTTTGTTGTGTGTTGATATATTTTGTTATCAAGATTATTTTATTTGATTTAGATGAGTCTACTGGTACTCTTTTTTAGTGTGGGGAGGTGTTTTTTCCTACTCATGGTGTGCAACCATATTTAAATGGAGGGATTCCTTGTATGTTTTCAATAGAGTCTGCTGACTAGCCTAATTAGTGTGGGTGGGTGTATGTTCTTGATCACTGTTTTCCACCAAATTTGATTAGTGGAATTCTCTTGAGGGGTAGAGGTGTTCCCCTACTCCCTATTGGATGGTTTCTACCCCTGGCAGGACATCTTTCACACTAGGGTCTCGATGACCAGGGTCAGACTACCAAGTATGGAACACTCATCAAGTTGTGGGTTCACTATCGCACGATGTTGGTGGTAGTGACTACAGGCATGATCTCTTTTGAAGGACCCCTATATCTTATGGATGATTCCATCCATGACCTATTGATCCAAATTCATGATATAAGGGGGTAGTTGTTTCATTATGGGATAAACTCCCAAAACAGTCTAAGATGGATATAGGTGCTTTCTATTTATGGACCACTGGTCATCATTGACTGGACAATCAGTGGGGCTTTGTGAGCTGGAGGGTCTGTCAGGAATCCCCCAGGGTCAAGATTGTGCCATTATGGTGATACTTCCATACTTCTATGTTTGAGACCTAGTATTGACGATGTTGGGTTGGTGATAACATCCTCTTCTTGGATGAAGACCCAACATGACCTGTATCTAGGTCATACCTTTTCAGAAGCTGGAGTGATTCCATTAGATTGAAGGGAGTTATGGGGGAAATTTCCTAGAATATAGATGATAAACCAAAACAAGAAAAACCTATCAAAGCATAAACTCATTATATAAGCACATGTGCAGTTGATTGTCTTTCTTATCTCTGTTTCATTTTGAGTTAAACTAGGGACTAACAAGTGGGTGACACCATCATCTTGGTTAATGATTCATGTCAGTTTCAACATTTTTGTTTCATCTTTGAATTCAATGTGGAATTCAGATGGAATTTTGTGTTTTTGGAGGAAAATTTTTTATGTCAAACACATTCCCACATCCCTTTTGGATAGTTTCCAATGGGGTTTATTCATAGAACCAGAAACACCCAACTGTTCTCTATCCATGAGCGACCAACTTTCCAAAGGCAATCTCTCATTGGGGAGTTAGGCCATAGGTACTTAATAACTCATGTTTGTTGATAGGATGGGAGGTCAGGTTCATCATACCCTTTTGGGGGGAATTGATTACTACTCTAGTAATCTCTTATATATTTAATATATGTTTGTTAATCCATCATTAATTTTCAATTATGACATGTGTCACCCTTGAATTAACAATTTATTATTAGAATGTATAGAATTTAAAATCATTTGTATGTATCAACATATCTTCATCAATGAAGATGTATTTATGTGTCTGAGGTTATCCATCAAGGGTATCCTTTTATATACTGATTTGAGATTCTTTGGTTGTTATTACAATGATTCTAGTTTTCAGGAAGATAGCAGGGCACTCTGGAATGTATCATCATCCAGGGAGATGGGATTTGTATTGATGTTAGGATTAGACCCATTAATGGGATTACTACATATCCTTGTTAAAGGAATCATCACACACATATTTCGGTTCCACTTAATGGGACACATCATACATTTTAAGGTCATATATGATAAGGACTAAACCATTCATTTTAATGTCATGCGGTGAAGATGTCTAGGCGAGAAGTGCATATTCAAAGTTTGGTCTGGGACTTATCCCAAATTAAACTGAGGAACCAATAAGGGATATTGATTGCTATTTTGAATAATACCCTACTAGTAATGGGACCCAGTTAAAATATGGTTGATTTGGGGTGTTAGGTTTGGACCTCAAGGAGGATTCCTATATATCCCATTTGGACAGGAATAAAATCCCACATAGTTTGGTTGTAAGGACTCGCTCCTATGTAGGTCTTCTAAAGGTTTTTCTCGCATGGGATTATGGACCTTTGAGAGGATTAGGTTGGGTATTATTCCTGAAATATATTCCCATATTTTTTTGGTTGGGGATTTTTCATGAAAAGGATTCCCAGTGAAAGGTTCCATGAGGGATGTGTCTACTCAAGGATATTTGGGGGATTTCTCGGGGCTACACCTAATGAGGAGGCCCTTGGATGAGTATGGTGATATGATTGGGATTTATGCCAAGTAGGAGGCCCATTATGGGTTGGGGTTTACACTTGTAATGATTCCCATAGGTTGGATTTCTGGGATTATACCTAGGGCGGATTACCTTTTTGTTTAAGGATTACACTTGGTATGAGGCCCAAAGGTGGAAGATCATGTAGATTTCATGATCCCCACTAAACCTATAAGACCATGTGAGTAAAAGTTAGTATGAGAAACAAGAGGAAGTGGTGGGTTCAAGGAACCACACAATCTACTTTTCCATAATTTTGGATATATGACCTTGAATACTGACGCCTATGGAGGCCCTCTAGAGGAAGGTGATAGAAATATCTAAGGAAATATTCTCTACCAAAAACATGCATTTGACCATGTGGATGTCAATATTGTACCTAAACTATAATCCCACATGAATCATAATTAGTGTGAAAAACAAGAGTAATTCAAAGATATAGAAAACTGAATGATCCTTCTTTTACTAGTGGAAGAGGCTATGGATATGAGAGATGAAGAAAGGAATTTGATGTGCATGTTCCCTATCCTATTTTATATCTAGGAAATTCACATTGGATTACCCATATGGGTAAGACCTAAGAAGTTAGGATGAAAAAGAATGCAACCTCCTTCAATAAAGGATAGGGGCTTACTCTAGGAGGGGTTCCCTAAAATTATTTTATGGGGGTGGATATCATACCCTATCGAAGGTAAAGGCATGTGTGATCATTACCCTCCCCACCAAGAACTAGATATTATAGATCTTAGAGACTACTCTAGAAAGACATGGTCCTGAACCTAGTACCCAAGACCAGAAGTTCCCTAACACTCCCCTGGGGTCAAGGTCCTGGTGATTGTGGGAATGCATATCTACATGCACCCTGAGGACCCTAACCGTTAGGTATGACATGTGCAGGAAACTTCTGACTTAAGTAATGTGTATCCTAATTAGATAAATTTTTATGTACCTATTTATATGGGTGTTCATGCCTGGAGGTTTCAGTGGAGGTTTCAATTTGGTCCCTCTCAAATAATGGATCAAAAGGAAGAGAGGCCCTACCATAGGTGGCTTATAAGAGGTACTGAGAAGTATCTTGAAAAGGGTAGAGGCTGGGAGATCCAATAGGGTTTTTTCATAGGGTATTCCTACATATAAAAGGATTTATTTTCATAGGTAAGCCTGTGAAATCTGAGATCACTTCATGCAGGTATGCCTACATGAGTTGAAGGTACCTTGGGAAACAGACCACCTGGGAAATAACACTTGGGTGAGGCTTTTCTCAAGCCATCAAGGGTCTACACAGGTGTTATTGGGAGTGCCTCATGCATGTCCCTAGTTAGGAATAGTGACCTTTCACTAGTGATTTCCAACCATAGTGGAAAGGGTTCCTTGTACAGGTGTTATATATTTTAAACCCTAGGAGGATATTGGTTTTACTACCCCCACCACCTAATTCCTTCTTCTTTAGGTTTTGGAGGGACACTTGGAAGGTTTTTAAAGGTCTAGGAAAAGGAATAGGGTGAGACGAGAGTTAGTAGTTCTTATAGAATTTTCATTCGTACAAAAGAAGAGCCTTAGGGTCCTATTTATAGGAAAATAAGGGACCTTGGGTAAGGTTTCTAGCTTATGTAGGTCTGTCACATAGGCTAATGTGAAGGTCTGTGATGTAGGATGATGTGTAGGTCTTTGACAGATGATGATGTTAAGGTCTATCATGTGGGATGATGCATAGGTCTATCATGCATGATAACATGTAGGTCCATCATGCAGGCTGAGGTGCAAGGCCATCACTCAGGCTCATGCGCAGGTACCCTGTGCACCGATGCTATTTTTTGGGACCTGTGTTTCTCACTTGGGTGACCCAGCTACTATATACCATGAGGGATTCACCCTCTCACCCTTTATCATGATCAATGCTGGGTTACGGTCCCAACCCTTCAACATGGTCCTTTCACTACTGTCACTAACACCATGGCAAATGGACAGTCATACCACAAACTTTTCGGGACCGGTTGAGGAGGTTTTGGGTCATGACGCATGGCATTAAAATCTTCTCCTTATTCAAGTATAAAGATGAATTTATACTCAAACTCAATTTTTTTTTACAATTCAGGTTCACATTGTGAATTATATAGAAAAAAAGCATTGATAAATGGGACCTTTATCAGTGCTTTAATTTAGCACCACCAAAGGAACTATTTATCAGCACTGATAAAAATGTTGAAAATGAATTATATATCATTTTCATAAATTATCTAAACAATTCTAATTTGTTTTCTTAGTTTTGAGTAGGATAGTTTTCCATTTTACTAAAATTGATGCTAATTTTAAATAAAAAGATGCACTTTGACTCATACCAGTCACATCATGTGTCGGATTGATGTGAGGATAATTCTTAAACATCCAAAATGACTTATAGATTGTTTTCATAAATTATCAAAACAATATGAATGTTTTTCTTAGTTTTGAGGGTATCACATATCTTTTTTACTAAAATATCATTTTAAAATTGAAACACGTATTTTGACTCATACTGATCACATTGTGTATCAGATTGAGGTGTGGAATATTTATACACATTAAAAATGACTGATGGATCATTTTAATAATGTATTTAAATAATTTTAATGTGTTTTTTCATTTTTGATTAGGTTAGTTGGCCTTTTTACTAAAATTTATGTCAATTTTAAATAAAAACATGCACTTGGAGTCATACCAGTCACATCGTGCATCATATTGAGATGAAACTAATTCATGCACGTCTAAAATAACTTATGGATAATTGTTATAAAGCATAAAAATAATTAGAATGTGTTTTATTGGTTTTGAGTAGGTCAGTTTATTTTTTACTAAAATTAATTTTAATTTTAAATAAAGATGCACTTAGAGTCATACCAGTCACACCATGCATCAGATTGAGGTGAATCTAATCCCTAAACATTCAAAATAACTTATAAATTATTGTACTGAAGTATCAAAACAATAAAAAAAAATCTCAGTTTTGAGTTTTTCACTTGTCTTTTTTACTAAAATATCATTTTAAACTTGAAACACGCACTTTGACTCATATAGATCACTTCCTGTATCAATTTGATATGAGATTGATTCTTACACATCACAAATGATTTATGAATAGATTCCCTAAATTATCTATAAAATATGATTATGTTTTCTCGGTTTTCATTGAGTGGAACTTTTTAAAGTCAAATATCAATTTTAAACTGATAACTAGCATATTAAGTCATATCGAGAATAGAGTGTATCAGATTGAGGTTTGGTTGATTCTTAAAAGTTAAAAATGACTTATGAATCATTTTATTAAAGTATAAAAACAATATGAATATTTTTTCTCAATTTTGATTTTGTTAGTTTTATTTTTTACTAAAATTAATGTCAATTTTAAATTGAAAGAAGTATTTGGAGTCATATCAGTCACGTCATGTATCAGATTGAGGTGTGGTTGATTCCTACGCATTTAAAAGTCTTAAAACAATCCAAATTGTTAATGTTTACAAGATTTACATTGTATTTATTTATTTAACTACCAACACTGCATGAGAATATTCAAACAAACTACATCAACTCGAAAAAAAAGAATCCACATGTATAAAAAAATACTATGAGTAGTACTAAAAAGAAATAAATTATAGATAAATATGAAATAGTTCATTTATTATATGGGTAATGATTTTAATAAGAAAATATCAATATTAAATATGTGATTGAGTAGTGGATGGAACTTGAAGTAAAGTAAAAAATATCAACACTATATAGGTGAATGGTTTTAAGGGAGAATAAGTTTGTGGAAGTTTTGGTGCAGAAAGGAATGAAAGATGGACATATCACCCCAAATCAAAAAAACAGATCCACTTATATAAGAAAACAATTATTATGTGAGTAATATTGAAAATAAATAAATTAAACATAAATATAAAACAATACATTAATTATATGGAAAATGATTTTATTGTGAAAACATCAATATTACCTTTATAATTAAGTAGAGGAAGTGTTGTTTCCCTTCTTACAATGGTAGTGGAGATAACATGAAATAAAGTGACAAATAACCCACTGTAGGGGTGAAAAGGTTTTGAGGTAGAAGAAGTCTGTAGAAGTTTTGGTGTAGAAAGGCATAAAAGATGGACAAACCTACCCAACTTGAACAAAATAATCCACCTATATAAGAAAAAAATTATTATGTGAGTAATACTAAACAGAAATAAATTAAACATAAATATGAAACAATACATTAATTCTATGGACAATATATTTATTATGAAAACATAAAGATTATCTCTATGATTGAGTAGAGAAAGCATCACTTCTATTATTTAAAAGGTATGACACATGTATATAAATCTTCTAAAAAAATGAACTATGCAAGGAATAATGAAAATTAAATCAATATTCCATTATATAATTTTTCAATAAAATAGAGAAAGTATATCATAACATTACATTTACATATTTCCAAAGGTTTTATTTTATTATAATTTGTTCTTCCGAGGGATTGGTAACATCATCATGTGTAGGAGACATTATTTCCATGAGTATTGAAACATTTATTTTATATTATGTTAATGTTGTAGATAAAATATAATATTATGATAAAACCAATAATATATTAAAAAAATTAAATTCTCATTGAACTCTCTTAATTTTTTAATGGTCTCAAGGATTTGGTTCCTCTATCAAGAATCTAAATCCCCTATTTGTACTCCCCTATAATGTACAATACATTGTCTATATTGGGATCAACATGAACTGATTGTGATGTCCCAATGAAAGGGTCGTCCTCGATTGAATTTTCATCTGACTCGACATTTGTTTTAGTCTCAATTAGGATAATTTACCAATTATTGTTTTTGGATTAAAGACATAAAATACTTGCATTGCTTGCGATGTCATTATAAACAGCTTATCTTTTCCCCTTATACAATAAAATTCACCTTCATAAAGCTCATTTCATCAAATTTCACTCCATTGATATTGTGAAACCATTTGTAAAGAAAATGTGACACTTGAAATTTTGTATAATACAACTCATATATCTATTAGATAATACCAAAATATGTCATGTTTTCATAAATTTGATTTCTATCATTGTAACCAGATATGTGCATCACTTCAGCCAAAAGCATAACACCACTGTTTTACATCATACTGAAGTCATTGTGTTCTTTTGTATAGAATTTATAACCATTTATTACAAAACCAGTGTAATATATAACATTTCCATTTGGTCCTATAGCTAACCATTGAAGTTTTTCAGCAATTGAATTCATATATTTAGATAAATCCTTATAAATTTGATCTATCAACTATCTGATAAACTATTGATTATATGTATTTGATATCCATCCTTCATCTTTTGATGGATTCAAATCTCTAATAAATTTATGTGTGGGCTTCAATGTATGAATAAATATATTCACTATGATATAAAATGTAAAGGTGTTCTTTCTCCCACTCTATCAAGGAAATTGTAACAACATGTCTTCAGGAAATCCCTTTTCCCAGAAGGTGTTCATTGTGATGAGACTTTGGGAGACTGATGCTTTCAAAATCTGATAGGTAATAAGTATACAATTCAATAGCTTCTTCAAAAATATATCATTCTATAATACAAACTTCTGGATGACTTTGATTCTTGAAATACCCTTTCAAAATATTCATATACCATTCAATGGTTTACATCCATATGTAATGGATAGGACCACATAGTTTAAGCTCTCTAACCAAGCGAACCATCAGTTGGGCCATTATATCAAAGAATGATGGTGGGAAGAACATATTTAATTCCTATAATATGATTTCAATCTCCAAATTCATGATAGGAAACTTTTCTGGGTCTAAAAATTTGCTGTATATGACTTTGAAAAATAAGTAAATTCAGCTTAATGTTTGTCATACATTTTGAGGCAGAATGCAATAAAAATCAACAGGCATTAAATTTTGCATCAAAACATGACATTTGTTTAATTTTGGTCCTTGTAACTTAAAATTAGTCATTGAAATGACATTCTTTATATTTGATGAATACCATTGTGGAACTTTTACACTAGTAAGGAAAATGAAAAATTACAATTTTTCCTTTATGGATAGAGTGTAAGTTGCTGGAAGAAGAAAAGTCCACCTTTCACCCTTCAATGGTGCCAACTCTTCCCTTATCCCCATTTCAATCAAGTTCGACCTAGCCTTGATTCTATTTTTCATTTTTTCATGAAAATTTAGTAATGTTCCAATAACACTATCAAATAATTTTTTTTCCACATGCAACAACATCAAGAAACTTTCTGACATACAAACAATTCCAATAAGATATTTCAAAGAAAATTGATCTCTTCTTCTAACCTGATTTTGTATGGTTTTTTGAAAATGGTTTACCTAAAAGAGTGTAAATATTTTTTAAATTTATTGTATAGTTTATAGATTGTTACTCAATATGGTTTTGTACCTTGTTCGATATTCCTTTTGAATGTTTTCATCCAGGATCAGTATTTATATCATCGAGGTAAAAATTTCTGATTTCCTAAAAACACAGTTTTTGAATAATCTTTCAACAAAACTAAGTGTGTTCATTTTTCAAAAATGGGACACCCCAAAAATCCATTAATACTATATCTTGATAAATTTCCATAATAAAGGAATTCATTTATCGTTCCGTACAACATATCCCTCAATGTTAATTCTTTACTTCTATGAGAATCATACATTATAACACCTGTATCCCACATTAATTTTCTGATCTATAATCAATGGATCCAAATATAAATGAATATCATTATAGGGTTTTTTTGGTCTATATATGTGAAGTGAAAATATAATGTATTTTCACTTCATAAATAACCATGGAGGAAAGTTATAATTTACCAACATGATGGGCTATGTATTGTCATTACTACTCTATACACTAAAAGGATTCTTTCCATCTTTAGATAACATAACACACAAGTTTTTTGGATCATTTTAAAATTCAATAAACTCATAATCAATTTTCTTCCACTGAGAAGAATCTACTAGATGACATAGGTTCCCATATTTAATTATTGTATATGCATTCCATGTAAAATGTCTTATATATTCTTGACATCCATATAGTCTCCTAAACCATGGAATGATAGGAAAGTACCATACATATTTCAAAGAACTTGATTCACTTTTATTATATCGATCTGCCCCACACTTAAGGTAATTTTATGAGCGATTCACGGTCCTTGTGAAACAATATGCAATCATTTGGAAAAGAATGTATTTTTCAGAGATCATTCCCATTGAAAATAACATTCATTTAGCATCATATATTCAGTATGGTAGTTCATTTTCTTCTGGTAGTATATCATTCAAGATACCTAGTAGTTCTATAAAGCTGATTTCACTCCATCCGCTTCCATCTTTCAAATTATTTAACTTAAATACAATTGACAATTTTGTGTGTTTAGTACAACTAGTAAACAATGGTTTCTTGGATCAGTTATTTAACTCCTCAAAAAACTTTGTACAATCATAATGGTCATATTAAATTTCCATTTTCATTTATTCCATGAAATATCCATCATCATTTACAAAGTTATTCATATCAAATGATTCAAAAATCATTGTATCATCCCAATCAATTTTTACATTCAGTTTTCTCCCATGTTCAGTCCAACATTTATAGATTTGATCTATTCCGTGAAAAATCAAATGTTCTTCCAACTCCTCTGGAAATTTTTTCTTTAACAACAATAATGTAAATGGGGACATAGGATTTTATTAGGGTTTTATGCATTCTCTCTTACAAACTTGATGAATTTTTTAACTCCATCATCATACTCATTTGTCAAATGATTATCATGCATAAATTTTCTATTCATATCCATCATATTGGGTTTATAAAATATTAATTTTGAAAAAATATATAAATAAATACACATAAGATATTCATTATCACAGGTAAACGTTATAGATAATTATAATAAGGGAAATTCAACATTTGATTGTTTCAAATAATTTTAATATGATGATGAAAATGGGTAATTGGATTTAAGAAAATAATTACTCTACTATGGTAAGTGTTATCCTATGAATTCATTCAAAGGTGAAAGTTATAGACAAATCATTCTCATCACTTCATCTCCTAGACATTTATCATTACATTTTTTTGACACATCCTTCATCTCTTATGAACATTCACCTATGTTTCTTGAAATACACTCACCAATAGTCATGCATGGGATGACGAATGCTCAGAGTAGTAAAAGCAACATAAAATAGATGGGGGTAGTTTATTTTATAAACACACACACACACACACAAATATATATAATTACAACAATTTTAGGAGGGGATAAATACAACAAAAAAATCTATGTAACCCTTATAGTAGATATCACAACATAGTAAAGTAAATACAACCCCATACTAATTTTGAAGTCATAAGATTTGATATTTGTTGAAGGTCTTAAACACAATTTTTTTAGGTTAATTTAGATATGGTATTATTGTAATGAGGTTTTATTTAGAAATAATAAATTCCTATTAAACATGATAAAATATATAATTATGGTTAACACATGTGAGAGGATTATTGGAAATCTTTTTCTAAATGGAGACACCAACCATTCCAGCTATCTAAGTTCAATTGATGAGAAAAAATGATGTCATAGAAGGTTGAGTAATATTTGTCAAATAATTTTGTGAAAAATTTAGAATTGAGATGTTTTTAGTGACTTGAATCATCTCAAAAGCTAAAGGGGATTTATTTTTGAGACAATAAAAAAATGTAAAAACATTAAAGGCGGTCATAAAAGGGTAGAAATTCAGTCCAACAATCATCATTAGTTGAAACATTTTTATTTTTTTAGACCCATGAGATACATTTCCAATCAAGGTGATCTTTAATTCATTACATTTATTAATGACTTTACTATAATGACTATGGTGATGATTATAAAAAATAAATCAAATGTGGTGGAAATGTTCAAGATTTCCGTATGCAAAGTTTATAATTAATTGAGGATGTGAATAAATTATTTCATATATAATAATGATAATGAATTCACCATAGGTGATTCTCTAAGAATTAAAAAAGTGACAAAAATTAATCTTATAGAGAAATATAGGATATTGATGTAGACAGTAAAGAAAATTGATTCAAAACAACAATTTAAAAAGACCAAAATAGGATATCCAAATCAGTAGTCAATCAAAAAAATGAATCATAAACAAATTATTCTATTCATAATATAAAAGAAAAAAATTATACAAGGAAGGGACCACAAATAAATCATGACATAATAGAATAAGAAATCAAAATCAAAATAAAAAATACAAAAAAAAAATCACAAGACCTACCTCACTAGGTTAAAGAAAATCTTCTTTGGAAACCCTAACAACAACTGAACACCATATGTACAATGATGTTTGAGAAACTAGATGTAGTCGAGTGGTGTGATTTGAGCTTCGGTTAACTGAGAATGAGTTCCGGTAGTGGGTGGATTTCATGAAAAGCATTTGATATCGATATGGGTTCACAAATGGTTAGGGTTTTTTAAATAGATTAGGACACTTTTATCAATGCTTATGAATAAGTGCTAACAAAGAGTTATTTTGTCACCATTTAAGTAATAAGCGCTGATATGAGGAATATTTATCTTTGCTTTTTTAGTGTTGATAAAGGTTGTTATTTATCAGCACTAAAGTTTTAGTGCTGATAAACACTTATTTATCAGCGCTTTTATTGCTGATAAAGTCTCATCTTTATTAGTGTGAAAAAAAGCATTGATAAAGACCTACCTTTATTAGCGCTTATTACTTAAGCACTGTTAAAGGATTTATAATTATAATTATAAATAAAAAATTGTAAATATATACATATATATACATAATAAATATATTTAAATATAAATATAGTAATTATATTTTTTAAATATATAAATAATAATTTTATAATTATTTATCTATAATTATAGAAATATTTTTCAAAAAAATAATATTTATATCTAATTTGAAGTGCATGCATGCATATGTGTTAAAAATGTGTGAAATTGAATAAAATAAAAATAAATACACTTTAAAAATATTGAAAAAATGGATAAGTTTTGTGTTAGGGAATTGTATATAAAAATTCATTAATTACGTATATGTGAAATCAATATAACACACATTTATTCTATGTTAAATTGAAAAATAAAATTACACATTCAATTATATGTACATTACATTATGCAATTAGTTAGTATTTTTAATTCATATTAATTTTTAATTAAACCATTATTCACTAAATATATAACTATTTAATGTAAAATGCATAAATATTTTGAAATATATAAATCATATTTATATAGATTAATTATATAAATATTTAATATATAAAATTTATTAACATTAATTATCATAATTATCTAATTAATAAAATGTTTAATATTTAATAATGTATAATTAATTTATTCATTTTTATCAATAATTGTTTAATTAATATTTTTTAATATTTTTTAATAAAATCATTTTTATTTTTTATTTATTTAATTATTTCATTTTATTTATTCCGACCTTAATCGGTGCTAGAAAAAAATAACTAATAAAGGGTACCCTTTATTAGTGTTAAAAATAAAGTGCTGATAAAGGTTCTATTTATCAATGCTAAAAAACATTGATAAAAGGTTAAATTTATCAGCGCTTTATTTAGAGCTGATAAAGATTACATTTATCAATGATTTTTATAGCACTGAAAAATACCAGGATGGTTAAATGCCAGTTTTGTAATAGTGCATCCTAATATATATCTAATCAAGGGAAATTTATATAAGGAAATTTCTTTCATGTGATTCACTTTTGGGATGTACATCAGAGGAAACATTCTGATAATTTTTATCATAATATCATAATTCTCTATCTTAAGAACAAGTCCCCACATAACACCAATAAATTTTTTAAGATAGTTAATGAATACATCTATGTTTTCATAGGAACATATTCACATCATCAACCCTATTTTTATAAACTAGTAATTTTTATTCTATCATATTATTATGTCCTTTATAGATGTTATAAACTTTATCATGAACACTTTTGGCCACATAATAATCAATAAATATCATATGTATCATATTATACAATGATTCTTATAATGTATTTCGATCCATGACAATGTTATTCTGTATCCTCTTATTATCTTATGTCATAGATCATCAAGTGTAATCAATGACTTGAATTCTATATACTATTGTTGTGTATACATCTAGTAAAAGATATCATAGGTGTAATATCAATATTTTTTATTAATAAGATAGATTCACTAATCATTATGGGTACTCCTTTTTTATTCACAATATTTTCTATGATAATATATTTCTCTCAAATTATTAAAGAAAAACTAGTGTCCCTAATACCACTGATTTTAACTAAAGGTCTTGTTACACCTTGTGGGTTGGGGTTGGGGTGAATTATGTGTTAGGTTGGATAGGTTAATGGAATAATGTCTATTGGGGGTGAATAGACCAGATTAAAAATTTAAACAAATAAATTGATTAATTAAAATAATTATCAAAGTTAATTATTGAGGTTAGTTAGTAGGAGAAAACGTAAAGAATGTGAGGATATTTTTTATATTAGTTCTGTACGAAGTGGGCCTACTTCTATTCTTACACCTCTATAATCAGTGATATATAAATTTTTACTAAAAATAATTTTTATTGGGTAATCATAACCCAATTAAAAAATCATTTTCTAGTGGAGGGATAACCACGACACTGGATTTTGTATGGGGAGTCACAACCCTTACAACCTAACTTTAGATATAGTGAGTCACAACTCAAATAGTATTGACTTTAGATATAGGGAGTCATAACCCATAGATTCGGACTTTAGAATCTGAGAGTCACAACTCGAGAAAATAATATAACAAAAATGATTTTGTGACAAAAATTATAAACAAAAAAATAGAGTGTGTGTGAGAGATGGGAAAAGGTGTTATAGACTCAGAACCAGACGAATGAGAAGATAAAGTATTAAAGAATAGGAACTCGTTGTTTAGGATTATATTGGATTGTCTCTTCAATGAAATTGTAGGTTAATAATAAAATATTTAGCACTTGAGAGATCACAAAGATGATGAAATAGAGTATCATAGGATGTTGCAAATGCACAGTATATTCAAAGTTCACAACACTTTCTCTTGGAAAATATAGAGTATCAAAAATGTTGACGTGTGTCTTGAAATTTGAATCTTTATATATTTTTTTAACCTAAAGAAGATAAATATATATATAGATTACATATTCATTAATTACAGCATCTCTTCTTCCTTTGTATTTTCAAAAAAAATTGAGTCAAGATCGTTCATAAATATCTTCATAAAAATGCAGCATTGTTGCCTCTTTATTCTTGTAGAATAAATCATAAAAATAATTTAAAATAATTTGAATAATTATTATAATAAAATATTTATAATAATATAATAATTAAATGATTTAAAACACCCATTTAAATCCATTCATTTTTTTTAAAATTTATTCAAAACAGTTCCTGGATGTAGCAACAAAAACTGATAGTAAATTCAAAATTTTGAATTTTAAAAAATGTAAAACTACTGAATTTATTAGAAATATTTTTGGAAATAATTTATTAAATTTTATATTAAAATATTGTACCAGAAACATTAAAAACTATTTGATCATAATATTTATATTTAATGTGAATTTTTAAAGTAGAAAAACCTTTAAAAATAATCTATACATATGCAGAAAATAAAATTTTATTAAAAACACATGAAATGAAAAGTAACTTAGTGTAGGGATGACGAAAAATAACGTAGCATATAGTATTAATAGTAACATATCATAGGGATGATTAACAGTTACGTAGAGTAGGGATTATTAACAGTAATTTTGGGTTGATGAACCATACTTTGCAGAATGAATAGTAACATAGGATTGATGAACAATAATGTAGAGTTGATAAACCATACTTTGTACTATTAATGAACAGTAAAATTACATAGGAATGTACAATAACGTAGGGTTTGAGGACCATACTTTTCACTATTGATAAATTAGGTTTGATGAACCATACTTTGCACTATTGTGAAAGTAGGGTTTCACATACTTTGTGAAAAAACTGGACAACATACTTTAACAAATTTCAGCGAATTATTAAGGGATCTAAAAATAATATTCATACTTTAATCAACATAATTATTTGTATAAAAACTTAATATATTTCTAACAAATCAAGAATAAAATAAAACTGACTTCTATAGCTCCCTAAATCATTTAAATACATAAGTAAAAACATTCTGAAAAAATAGCAGTTCTGAAAAATCAAACTAGAAATTCAAACAATTTAATAACCATTCAAATGACCTTTTTAGACATTGATGTAAACTGATTAAATAAATATAAACATTTTATATTTAGATAAAATCAATTTTAATTAAAATACTATATCTGTATAAGTTTTAGTAAAATAAATACAGAAACTTTTTAAAACTATAAACTATAGAGTATAAAAAAAACTACAGTAGTACATTCATTGAATTTTTAGAGTAATAAAAATTTATTTTCAGAATTTCTCATAAAATAATTAAATATAGATAAAAATCTTATATATACAGTGTGATAAGAATCATATAAATCCATACACTATAGTTTATGAAATTTTAAAAAATACAGAAAGTTTTTAAAATAAAAACCACGTTTAATCAAACAAACGAAAACAAGAACATGGAAAAAAAATCTCCCCAATTAATAAAACAAAACAATTCACATGAAAAAACAATCTCCCCTTTCTTTTGATTACAAAACCAATACTTTTGAACTAATTAAAACCAATTTTAAATATATTTAAAACCAATGTTTTTATACTTATTTATTGCCCCTATTATCTCCCAAAATATCACTCCCCCTTTTTGTAAATAAACAAAAAAAAAATTCAAAACAAAACCCCCTTAAAAAAATACAATAATAGGAAGTTAAAATTCTAACATACCCATATCAAATTTAATTTTATAAAATTGATCAGATTTTAAAGGGTTTGTAAAAATATTTTCTAACTAATTTTTAGAAGGAATAAATTCTAAAAAAATATCACCCTTATTCACATGATCTCTAATAAAATGAAATTTAAGATCAATATGATTTGTTATATAATGATATAAGGGGTTTTTATAAATATAAATAGTAGAAGAATTATTAAAATAAGTAGAAAATTTATCAATATAAACACCAAAATCACATAAGGTTTTCTTAATCCATATGTTTTGGGTACAACTACTAGAAATAGAGATATACTTAGCATATACAGTCAATAAAGAAATTTATAGTTGTTTCTTAGATGACCAGGAAATCAAACCTTTTCCTAGAAAATGACACATATTTGATGTACTTTTTCTATCAATTCTACATCCTCTAAAATCATAGTAAGAATATGATGTTAAATCAAAACATTTATATTTCGAATAAAATAAACTAGAATCAATAGTTCCTTTAACATATATAATTATTCTTTTGACATCTTTAATATGAATTTCTTTAAGATCAGCATGAAAACTAGCACATAAAAAAACTAAAGATGATTTTGGGTCGAGATATGGTTAAATATAACAAGATACATGTCTTTCCTCAGTAAACATTAAAATCAATAGATTTACCAGATGTATCAATATTTAATTTGAAATTAGTAACCATAGGAGTTTTCATAGATTTACTAGAATCAAGACCTAATTATTTAACTAACTCTTTAGCATACTTAGATTAAAGGAAAATTCCACCTTTTCTTTGAAAAATTTCAAGTCCAATAGAGAATTTTAATTCTCCCATTAAACTCATGTCAAATTCAAAATACATCAGTGAATAAAATTCATTAAAATGTTTTTCACTAGATAATCCAAAAAACTATATCATAAACATAAATTTGAATAACTAAAATATCATCAAAATTTATTTTAATAAAAAGAGTTGGATCAACATTTTATTTCTTGAAATCATTATTTAACAAAATAAAGAAATCATTTCATGCCAAACATGAGGTTCTTTTTTGAGACTGTACAAACCTTTAAATAATTTAAAAACAAGGTTAGGAAAATTTTCACTTTCAAAACTAGGGGGTTGTGAAACATAAACTTCTTCAGTTATAAAACCATTTATGAAAGAACTCTTTACATAAATTTGATATAATTTAAAACCTTGAAAATTAGAAAATATTAATAAAATTATAATTGCCTCTAACCTATAAGTAGGTAAAAAAGAATATTAAATGTCTATAACTTTTTTGTTGAGAGTATCCTTGAGAAACAAGTATGTCTTTGTTTTTGAAAATCTGTCCAGATTCATCTAGCTTGTTTCTAAATATCCACTTAGTTCCAATCACCTGTTTATCCTTAGGAAATTATACTAAAGTCAAAATATTATTTCTAACAAACTGATTTAATTCATATCTCATAGCAATAATCTAGTTTGTATCTTTCAAAGAATCATTAACATTAAAAGGTGAAAAATCATAAATAAAAGTAGAATTGGAACAAAAAAATAAAATAGAATTTTTAGTTGTAACACAAGAATTAATATTTCCAATTACATTTTAAACCGGATGATCTGTGTTAATCTTCCAGGATTTTGGATCTCATTGAGAAGGAGTATTCTCCCCCTCAATTTATTCATTCTTATCTTGAGTAACTTCTTCACCGAAATTAAATTCTCTAAACTCTTCATTATAAACATTAGAATCAAAATTTAATTTAACATCATTTTCATCAAACATAACATGAAAAAGTTCTTAAATAATTATATTTATTTTATTATAAACTCTATAAGATTTACTATTATTAGAATAATCAATAAAAATACCTTCACCACTCTTAGAATCAAATTTATCTAAATTATCCTTTGAATTTAAAATAAAAACATTAAAACCAAAAACTATAAAGTAACCAACATTAGGCTTTTTATTTTTCAATAATTCATTAAGATTTTTCTTTAACAAAGGTCTAATAAGAATTATATTTTAAATATAACAAGCATAAAAAATAGCCTCAACCCAAAAATATCTAGGCAGATTATATTCAAGTAACATAGTTAAATCCATTTCAATAATAGTTCTATTTTTCCATTATACAACACCATTTTTTTTTGTTTTAGAAGCTGAAAATTTATTAAAATAGCCATTATATTTAAAAACAAATTTCAAAATCTAAATTATGAAATTCTCCTCCTTTATCACTATGAATAGAAATAATCGTACAACCTTTTTCATTTTGAACTAATTTACAAAAAGTAGTAAATCTATTTAAAGTATCATTTTTATGAACAAGAAAGTATACCCATGTAAATATACTGTAATTTTCAACAATAACTAAGGTATATTTCTTTCTACTAAGGCTGGATATTTGAGCAAGACCAAATAAATCAAGTTTTCTTAACTATAAAGGTATATTAGTATTGATCTGATTGATATGTCTAAAATAAATTTTGTGTTGCTTCCCTTTCATACAACCCTCACATACATGAAGTTATTCTTTATTCAAGGAAGGAATCTCTAACACATTTTCATGTTTTGAGATCATATATAACATTTTAAAATTGATATGTCCTAAATTTCGATGCCAAAGGATGTTTTCATTCTGTATAGAATTCAAACACTTAACATGTTGAAAAATTAGTTCTGCAAAATCAATAGTATAAATATTATCTTTTCAATTACCATAAAATAATAATGAAGCGTCTTTAAAAATTAAAAATTTATCATTTTTTAATTTAACTTCCTTTCCATCATCACATAATTGTGATATACTAATTAAATATTGTTTTAAAATTTTAATATATAAAACTTTAGAAATAAAAATAATATTTGAAATGCCAACTTTACCAATACCTTTTAATTTTCTTTTGGAATTGTCTCCAAAAGTAAAAGTACCTCTATCACATGTGTTGTAAGTGGTAAACTTTGATCGGTATCTAGTCACATGCCTAGAGAATCCACTTTCCATGTATCATATGTCGTTCTTGAGATATCCAAGGCATTTTTCCTACGAAAATCAATTACTTGATAATTTTGGTACCAAAGATACTTTGGGTACAATAATATTAGTTATAAAATGTTTAGGTACCCATATTGAATTAAAACATGTATTTTATGGAACTCAAGATAATAAGGATTTAGAAATATTAGTTTTTGTAAATACCAAGGATTGTTTAGTTCTAAGTGAACATTCATTTACATAATGACCTTTCATGCCACATTTAAAACAAGTAACAACTAAAGTACAATAATTTTTACTTTTAACAAAATGAGTTTATATATTTGAGTTAATCTCATTTCATAACCAAAACCATCTTTATTTTTATTAATTTTTTTCAAAGAAACCATCTCATTATATTTTTCACAACCTTTAATAAAAGAAGATAAACTTTGTTTAAGACATTCAACCTCCTATTTAAAAATTTTATTCAAATCTTGAGAAGATTTTAAAATTTCATAAAATTTTTAATGAGAAGAAGAAGAATTTGTGTTACTTAGTTTTTCATTCTACTGCAAATGCATTTTATTTTCAAAAACAAGTTTTTCATTATTTTTTTAATCTTATTATATAAATTATCAGATTTGAAAATATATTTTCTTGGTATTTTCAATTTATTTATTCATTTAATTAATAAGAATTGAGGTTTTCAGAACCACATTCAGAATCAGAATATTCATAATAAAAACAATAATTACTAGCCTTTTCCAATGAATCCATAAAGCACAAGTTAGCATATTTTTTTCATTTCTAGATTGTTCACTAGAATTAAATTCATTTTTTTAACTCAAACTATTGGTCATTGCATTTGTATCATTATTTTTGTATTTTTATTTATTCCTTAGTTTAGGAAAGTCAGGTTTGATATTCCATTTCTTCCTGTACTCATAACAGGCAACATATGAATCATTATAATTCATATCACCTTTCATATCTCCCTTATATTTTTCTTTTTGAGGGTTTATTCTAAACTGATTCTTGAATCCTTTGTTTTTTATTCTTTTGTAAACTGAAGTCAGAATATGATCCATATCTTCTTTTTCACAATCATATAGATCAGAATCAGAAGAGTTGATAGAAACAACATTCACATATTTAAAAGCTGCACATTTTCTTTTCGTTGTCTCCTCAGTAGCTATCTTATTCAGTTCAAGTTCATATTGAAGTAGTGATCCAATCAATTCATCCAAGGTGTATTCATTAAAATTATTACTTTCATAAATGGTAACCTTTTTTGCATGTCATTTCTTTAGTAAGGATCATAAGGCTCTTTCAATAAGTACTTGGTTTTCCATAACTTATCCAAGGGAAATCATTCCATTCAAAATGCCTATAAATTTGTGTAACATTTGGTTTACTGTTTCATATTCACCAATCTTGAAGTTTTGGTACTTAGCATGAAGCATTCCAAGTTTGGTAAGGATTATTTTGTTAGATATAAGGTGAGTAACTTGTAGAATATTCAATATTTCATGAGTTATCTTACAAGAAGATACATGACTAAAAACACTTCTGTTAATAGCACAATATAAAATATTAACAACCTTATAATTTAAAACATATCTAGTAGAATCAATTATGGTAATAGTATCTAGGTTAGCTTCATCTAGTGTGTATTATTTTGACATGATAGACCAGTGCTTAATGCTCAACTGTTTGATGTAATCCTCTATTTGGGATCTCTAATAACCATAATCATTACCATCAAAGTGTGGTGTATTTTTAGGAATCCAAGAATCATTGTGGTTTAATCCTACCATATTATAAGATCTTTTCCTTAGACTATGAGTTCTAAGAAAATGTTAACACAAATAAAATCAAAGTAGACTCAAGAGATGGATTTGATAATTCCAAAATGAATAATCTTATGATACAAATTCAAAGGTGTCAAAAATAGAATAATAAAGTTAATCAATTATAAAAAGTATTTCCCTCAAATACCAATTTTTAGGTCATACAGGGTAATAGAAGATGGTCCAGAGGGGGTTAATAGACCAGATTAAAAATTTAACAAATTAATTAATTAATTAAAATAATTATCAAAGTTATTTTTTGAGGTTAGTTAGAAGCATAAAAATTAAATAATGCAAGGATGTTTTTTATATTAGTTCGGTTTGAAGTAGTTCTACTTCTACTCTTATACCTCTCTACTCGGCGAGAGATACATGTGCACTAAAAATTATTTGTATGGGGTATTCACAACACAATTAACAAATCATTTTCAAGTGGAGGGATAACCACAAAAATGAATTTTGTATGGGGAGTCACAACCCTTACAACCTAACTTTAGACAGAGGGATTCAGAACACGAACAATATTGACTTTTGATAAAGGGATTTACAACCCTTAGATCCAGAATTTAGAATCTAGGAGTCACAACCCAAGAAAACATAATAACAAAATTGATTTTGTGAGAAAAATCGTAAACAGAAAAATAGAGTGTGTGTAAGAGATGGGAAAAAGTGTTACTAACTCAAAACTAGATTAATGATAAGATAAAGTATTAAAGAATAGGTAGTGGTTATTGAGGATTATATTGGATCACCTTGTCAAGGAAATTTTAGTTTAAGTAGAAAATATTCAGAACTTGAGAGATCACGCAGATGACGAAACAGAGTGTCGCGGGATGTTGCAAATGCACAATAGATTCAAAGTTCACAACACTTTCTCTTTTAAAAAACAGAGTATCAAAAATGAAAACCTTTGACTTAAAATTTGTATCTTAATATATTTTTTAACTTGAAATATATATATATATATATAGTATATATTCAGTAAATACGGTAGCTCCTCTTCCTTAATATTTTCAAAATAAATTGAGTCAAGAGCGTTCATAAATATCTCCATAAAAATTACAGCATCGTTGCATCTTTATTCCTGTAGAATAAATTTTTAAAAGTATTTAAAATAATTTAAATAATTCTTCCAATAAAATCTGCAAAATAATATCACCGTTCAATTATTTAAAACCCCCATTTAAATCTATTCAAATCATGTTGAATTTAGTCAAAACAGTTCCTAGAAAGTAGCAGAAAAATCAAAAGTAAATTCCAAAATATGAATTTAAATAAACTTGAAACCACCAATTTTTTTGGAAAAAATCATTGAAATAATTTATTAATTTTTATCTTTAAATATTACACAAAAAACATTAAAAACTATTTGATCACAATCCTTATATTTAATGTGATTTTTTAAAGTAGAAAAACCTTTTAAAATAATCCATACATATATAGAAAATCTATTTTTAGTAAAAACACATGGAATTAATAGTAACATAGCATAGGGACGATGAATAGTAACATAGAATATGGTATGAACACTAACATAGCATAGGGATGATGAAAAGTAACATAGTGTAGGGATGGTTAATAGTAATGTAGTGTTGATGAACCATACTTTGCAGAATGAAAAGTAATGTAGGGTTGATGAACAGTAACGTAGGGTTGATGAACTGTACTTTATACTATTCATAAACAGTAACATAACATATGAAATGAATAGTAACTTAAGATTTATGAACCCTATTTTTCACTATTATGAAATTAGTTTTGATGAACCATACTTTTCACTATTGTAAAAGTAGGGTTACCCATACTTTGTAAAAAACTGGGCAATTTAATTTAACAAACTTCAATAAATTTATTAGGGCTCTAAACAAAAGATGAATACTTTGGTCAATAATACTTATGTTTAGAAAAAAATATTATATTTCTAACTAATAAAGATTCAAATAAATCTTACTTCTACAGCTCCAAAAATCATTGATATACAGAAGAAAAAAGCTTTCTGAAAAAATAGAAGTTCTGAAAAAATCAAAGCAGAACGTCAAAAAATTTAATCACCATTCGAACAAACTTTTTAGAATTCTATGTAAACTAATTAAATTAATATAAACATGTTGTATTTTTATAATATCAATTTTCATGTAAATCCTATATCTCTAGAAGATATATTAAAATAAATACATAAACTTTTTAAAACGTAAAACTGTATAGTTTCTAAAAACTGCAGCTGCAAATTCATTGAATTTTTAGAGTAATAAAAATGCATTTTCAGATTTCCTCATAAACTAATGAAATTTAGATAATTATATTATCTATCCAATGTGATAATAATTATATAATTCCATACATTTTAGTTTATTAAATCATCACAATATATAATAGTTTATAAATGAAAATAGCATGTAATCAAATAAAAGAAAACATGCACATGGAAAAACAATCTCCCCAGTTAATCAAAAAAAATAATGCACATGAACAAACATTATGGTTTATTAAAATATCATATATTATTTATATTAACCAAATATCTTTTTTTTATATAATAAAAAACTTAAATCTTACATTTTGTACAAACAAATGAATAGAAATAATGATCATAAAAGCATTATTTTAGTTGGTGAGCCTATAATGTGTTACCTTGAAGGACCTCATATCAATAGTGTGTTGATGTTCCAATTAATGGCTACTTCACAAGTATGCAATGAAAAAATTCTGTAATATATTACTGGTCAACCATGGTATCTGACCTGTTACTATCTTCTATGAAAGACATTTAATAGAAATAAAAGAATATAGTTGGAACACTAGTATGTCTTAAAAGATATAAATCAAAAAAAAAAACTACATAAACATGGTGTTCTTCATGTTTCTCTAATTATTAAATCCAAATTTCTAGTTATATGCACAAAAAATTATCCTTCTATGTCTGATATTAAATATAAATTAGAATAATCACACCTAACATTGAAATACTAGATATTATGTAGAAAATAATTGTTAATATTTGAGAACAATAATGGATATGATTATAATTTAAAAAAAATTTGGCTAGGAAAATTATATTTTAATAAAATTAGGGAATTTCATGTAGTGTATAGTTGTGAGAGTTCATAATTGAAGGCATTGCACAAGAATAGAGTTGGTCCCATACAATCAACATTTATGATAATCCCAAATTACTTTAACCTAGATATATTATATGATCTATAAAACAATAAATACTATATAATACTATATTTTAAAGGAAATAAAATATTCTCTTGGGATTCAATACTATTAATGAAGTTGAATCTCCATACACTGAAAAGTATACTACCATGCTTCGTTCAACCCAAAAAACCTCTATGTAATCTTTTAGGTTATAGATTTACATGACTTACCTCACACATGTCCATCAATGTATTTTCTTATTCTTGATATTATATTGTGAAACTACCTCAAAATAATAGTAAACATGGTTTAAAGACTAAAAAATAGTATAAGTCAAGATTTTATATAGCATACAACCATTGTAAAACACACTTTGTTGACACCCATTTAATTACATCCATTCATGGAACCAACATTTTAAAATAGTTGTTGAATATGGGACCCACATCAAACTGATCTATATTCCTTCATGAAAAAAACTAAACACACAACTGGTATCATGGATTATCACCCCAAACTATTTTCACTAAGATTGGGATAGGTAACATACATTCCTATTTCCCTAAAGAATTGATTGGGAATAACATGACCTTTAATATTCCATACACATATCCTTACTCATTATAAAAATTATCATGGTATCTTAATCCATAAGCACCACCCTATAATTTTTTTCCTCCCATTTCACAACATAATAATCTTTATTACATTATGTTAATATGTAAATACTAATCCCATCACATTCCCCTAATCTAAAAAGATCTAACCAAATGGGGTTTGATTCATGCTCCAATAGGATACATAGGAGGCCTCTTTGAGGTTCAATCATGACACCCAATCAACACTACCATCCCATCTCCATTTCAAGAGATGATAAAACCCTTACCTTCTTGGAAAACAATCATTCCTTCTCATGTATACACACTTGACATTAAACCCTAGCCTTCCTTATGTGATCAATATGAATGTATTCACTTATACTATACTATAAACAATAGTTATGACCTATAAGAATCTAAAAATTATTTTCCTATACCAGAATATAAACCACGAGTTTCCTCTATGATGAAACTAAACTATGATTTCCCTTCAAAAGAATCTGAATCATTTTTTACACTATTATTTTAAAACACAAGTTTCTTTTATGGAAAATTAATCCAAGAGTTTCCACCCAAGGACTCTAAACTATTCATGAATGTCCTATAATGTACTCCAAACATTGCATGTTATCTAATAGATAGTAAATCATGAGTGTCCCCACAATACTGTAAAAGTGATTCTTCCCTTACATAACATTTATATACAGATTCATCCAACTCGACTCCAAACCATTCCCAACCTTATATAATAAGTAGATATAGATAAAATTCTATTTAGAAATGAGACTAAAAAATATAATTCCCTAATTTATTGAGAATAATATGGATAGTTTTATGACCATAGGATATCCCACTTATAAGATTAATCATAAATCTATCGATTTTTAGGAGTCGATCCTCAGACACATTTGGGAAATGAATAGGATTCTTCATGTTATGAGCATAAGATTCCTTAGTTGATGAGCCTATTTTTACATGTGGGACAAGAATAGGTTTCCTCATGTGATCATAATGTTATTCCTAATGTGACGAGATTAATTTTTTTTAGAGACCCGACTTTTCTTACATGACTATTACATCATTTTAAAGATAAATAATACAACAGAGTTACAAAATAGGGATATAAAGATTTAGTGTCTTGTGAAAATTAGGACCAAAAATAAATTTTACATAATAAAACATAAAAATTTATTTAATTCCTTATTCTATAGCTTCTTAGTGGCCCTCGTATTCTCCTTATAACAAGTAATCACCTAAGGATATATATCAAAAAAATAAGTGAGGTAAATGCCAAATAAGATGATAGATATAAACAAGAATCAATATAAAATGGTTTGATCATAATCCTAATCATAATAATATAATCATAGGATCATAATACTAATAGGAAACATTAGATAAAGGAATGGAATGTGGAAATGCATAAAAATGAAACATCGTGTTTGGGTGGTCAACTACCACACAAAGTTGTGAAAAAATATAGCATCATGTTCACGCATAACATATGTGAATCATCATGACATCATCATTGTGAAAAAATATATCATCATGTTTACAAAAATTTCAGATTATCCCATTAGATACATCACTTTACCCAATTAATTTTTGTTCTATATAATTTTGGGTGCACTCATCACATCATAACGTTTACATAATCTTGCATGCCACATAGTACGTATAACAATATTTTCCATAAAATAACACATGGTAAAGAAAATGGATTTCATGAGAATTTAATAAAGCATAAATTCAGGGATAAAATTTGGGTTTCCCAAAATGAAAATTGAATAACATAATTAGTATAATAATCGTTAATCATGAGTGAAGAAGAAACAATCTCAAGAAAAGTAAAAATGTATTTTTAGAAGAAATAGTTCTTTTGAAAAAAAACATTTCAATTTTCATAAAATCATATTAAAAGAATGAATATCCCAGAAATTAAATGTTAATAACAAATAAATTATGTTTCAAGATAATTGAATGAACATACACGCTAAAATTTTTCATGAAATATAAATAACCCAAATAAAGGAAATTGGGTTTTAGAATCCATTTACAGTTTGTCCAAATGATTTCTTCACTTTAATATATTGGATAATAAAATTAAATTCATTAATTAACAAATAAATAACCTCTTATACATTAATTTTATTTATTATAGTTTTATTAAGTTCATTTTTGGTCTTTTTTATGAGTTGTGGTGTTCAATTTCATCGTTTGGGAGTGTTTGTTTTCTTGGTTTTCATGATCAGTTCACTTATTTATAAGTACAGAAGTTCATTTACAATGAGAATGATTATCCAAAATTGAAATTATATGTAACTAATAAACATATAGAAGTTTAATTGGTCTTATATACAATTTTTTATATGGTATAAGGATAATTTATTAGATATAACGTTAATGAAAATGATTTAATTTATTTTGGCATTTTTAGGACCATTGTGAGCTTAAATAATTTTATTTAACATCATGTTTATATATTGGTTACAAAACATTATATAACTTATAATATGTATAATAAAATCTTATCTAACCATAATAATGGTTTTATGACCATCCTTGAAGGTGGTAGTGAAAAATGAAATAATGACGTCCGTAGATGTGGTGAATCGACACCCCACGAGCGATGTTTTCATTTTTCAACTGAAAGGGGGAGGAGAAGAGGCTTGATGAGATATGTTCCATTAACATGATAAAATTACAGAATATAAAATATATTGGGGTTATTATTCATGTTTTGATAGAGTAGTTAAGGATACTATAGGAAGAGAAATTAAATTGAAAAGAAATTAAAACAAAAAGAAAGAGGATTTTACCTCGTGAATTTATCCTCCTTGAGAACCTCCTTATGGGAAATGGTTTTGATATTTTGATGAGACCAAGGGCTCATATATGTGTGTTAGGGTATTGGAAAGTATATTGTGCAGAATTTTGTAAAATCTTAAAGGCTTGAAAAGGTATGAGGAGAAGAAGTGGTGAGGGTGTTATTTATACGGGATGAGATTGGTATTTTCTCATTATTTTATTCATTAGTTTATTATTTTGGATCAAGAATATGAATATTTTGAGCCTTATCACTAAATATTTTAAACTAATTAAGTATGGTTTGATAGTTTGTACTTAAATCATCCTTACATCAATAATGACTCAAAAATTCATGTATTTAGTTTTTAACATAAATTATCATATTTTACTTTCGCCAAAAATTCAAGTATTTTAAAAAAATCTGAAAAATTCATCCTAGTAGTTTTTTGATGTTTAAAATTTAAAAAATAACTCCTTTTTTAAAAATAATTTTCTAAATATGAGAAATTTAATTTTTAAATAAAATCATCCTTTATTCAAAAAATACCAATTTTAAAATTATAACTGATTTTATGGCACTTTGAAAAACTAATTAAGGTATCATAAAATTATATTATATTCATAAGACAACGAAAATGTTAATTTATGAATCTATTTTATGAAAATAATTTTTCTTTTAAATAAATATATTAATTATAAAATTATAAATAAACATTTATGTTTTATAAAAAATACCAACACTTAATTAATAATTTTTTAAAATATTTATTTACTTATACTATTATATAATTATATCATATTATCATTTATAAGAGGCCTAAATTTTATTTATACATTCATTTGTGAGGTTACTATTTTATTTTTCTTATTACTATTTTTAATGGTCATGTTAATATTCCAAGGGGAAAGTTACTATTTCATTAGTATATGTTACTTAATTTCTGTGAATATCACTTATATAATTCTTAATTTATAAGAATATAGTTTTTATTAGGATCTTTATGCTATGTATGTGTTTTATACAATATAATATAGTTATAAGAAAGGAAATAATTCCATTGATAAAAGTTTGGGTCGTTACATTCTTCCCCTATTTTGAAATTTCTCCCTCAAAATTTCATTTTACAAAAAAAGTGAGGGTAATTCTCCTTCATTTACTCTACTAGTTCCCAAGATTATTCTTTATACTTATTATTCCTCCACAATACTTTAACTAGGAGGGTTTTTTTGTTGCATAGGACCTTATCTCTTAAGTCCCAAATATTTACCAGCTTCTCCTCATAAGAGAGATCATCTTCCAGCTGTACCACCTTTGAGTTTAGTACATGTGAGGGATCTGGTATGTACTTTGTTAAGATAAATACATAGAAAACATCATAAATTTTATCTATACTTGGTGGAATTACAATCCAATAGGCCACTTCTCCTATGTGATAAAAGATCTCAAAGGGGCCAATGTACCTTTGGCTAACCTTACCATTCTTTCCAAACCACATGAATCTCTTCCATGGTGACATTTGAAGGAAGAATTTATCTCTAATTTTGAACTCCAAATCCCTTTGATGGTTGTCAATAAAGATATTTTTTCTAAATCTATGTAGCTTTGATATGTTGTTGGATGGCTTAAACCTCCTCTATCATTTATTACACAAGATCAATTCCAAGTACCTTTCATTCTCCAAATTCATCCCAACAGGTTGGATTTCAACATTGATTTCCATACAGAGCTTTATATGGAGCCATATGAATACTCGAGTGGAAAATATTGTTGTATGCGAACTCCACTAATTGAATATAATGATCCCATCCACCTTTTAATTCTATTTATTGGGCTATTATCATGTATTTGAGAATCTGAATTGTCCTTTCAGATTGGCCATTAGTTTGGGGGTGATAGGCCATGCTGAAATTAAATTAAGTACTCAAGGAATATTGAAGACTCCTCTAGGATTTAGATGTAAACATTAGATCATGATCAAATATGGTCTAAAGTGGAACCAAATGAAACTGCACCATATCCTTCACATATATCTTGGCAGGTTGTTCGAGTGAGAAATATTCCCAAATAGAAATAAAGTTGGTAGTATTGGTGATTAAATCCACCAAAGCCCATATTGCATTGTTTCCTTTAGATTTATTCATGATAATAGTGACAAAGTCCATAGTGACATTCTCCCATTTCCACATGGGTATAGGAAATAGTTATATAATCCATTTTGAAATTATTTCACTCTACTTTAACTTGTTGACATATCAAGCACCTTGAGATATACTCAGCAGTCCCCTTATTCATATTGTCCCACTATATGTGTTCTTAGAGACCACAATGTATCATGGTACTTCTCAGATGGATGGAGAAAGCTGAGCTATGTGCATTATCCAATATCTCCCTCTTTATCTTAGGTGATGAAGGAACACTAAGCCTAGTTCCAAACCAAATGACACGATCATCATTGATATGGAACTGTTTCATCATTCCTTCCTTTACTGCATTCACCTTCTTTTGTAACTTTAGATCATCCCTTTGTGACTTATTAATATTCTCTTGTATAGATGGTTAGGAAAACATTTGGGCACAGTAGGATTTATTCCCTTACAATATGATTTCCAAATCTGTTATTTTCATATCCATGAAGATGTGTTCTTTCTCAATCTACATCATGGATAAAGTAGAAGGTTATTTTATACTAAGAGAATCATCTACTTTTTCCCCCTTTCTAAGATGATAGTAAATAGAGAAACCATAGTTTTTGATCTTCTATAACCATCTCTTTTGAAGCATGTTGATCTCATTTTGTGTGAATATATAATTTAGGCTCTTATTATCAATATATATGTCACACTTCTCACCATAGAGATAGTACCGCCTGATTTTCAAGGAAAAAATCACAACTGCTAGCTCCATATCATGTTTTGGGTAGTTATTCTCATAGATCTTCAACTACCATGAGGCGTAAGCTATCAATTTATTATTTTTTATTAGTACGCAACCCAAGCCTTTCTTTGAAGAATAATTTTATATCAAAAAACATTCTACACTTGTTGGTAATTTGAATGCAGGTGCAGTGATCAACCTATTCCTTAGCTCCTTGAATCTTTCCTCATGTTCTTCTATCCATACATACCTTACCCCTTTCCTTGTTATCATAGTTAGATTTATAAACAATTGTGAGAAATTTCTCACAAAATATCGGGTAGTGCCCTGCTAATCTAAGAAAACTGTGGATTTCTGTGACACTATTGGGTCTGGGCCACTCCTTAATCACCTTTATCTTTGAAGGGTCCAAAAAATTCTCTTACTTGTGATCAAATGTCCCAATAATGTTAATTGAAGCATTTATAAATCACACATTCTTAACTTGGAATACAATTTCTCCCTCTTTAATTTCACCAGAAAAATCCTTATATGTTCTTCATATTCCTCTTTCTTTTAGTATATGAGAATATTGTTTAAAACCACTACCATAAAATTTTCAAGGTAATGTATAAATACTCTTTTCATCAAATCCATGAATATTTCAAGGAAACTAGTATTTCTGAAGGGAATCACTAGAAACTCATAGTTCTTGTACCTTGTTCAGAAGGCTGTCATCTGAATATTTTTTTATCACCTTTAGCCGATGATATCCACAATGAAGATCCACCTTGTAGAAGAATTGAGCTCCTTGTAGTTGATCAAACAAGTTATCAATCCTTGGAATAGGATACTTGTTCTTTATGGTTATCTTATAGAGTTCCCAATAATTTATACAAAGTTGTATTTATATATCCTTCTTCTTGACAAAGAGCACCGGTGCACCCCAAGGTGATGCACTAGGGAATATCAACCCTTTTTTCAAATTCTATTGAAATTTCTTCTTTAAATCATCTATTTAGATAGATCCAGTTCTATAGGTACATTTTGAGATAGTAGTAGATCTTAGTATTAGTTCTATTGAGAACTCTACCTCATGATCTGGGGGAAGTCTGGGTAACTCTTTGTGAAATAAATCACTATATTCCCTAACAATTGGAATTTCCACTTTATTAATACCTTCCTTTGACTCAAACAGTTGAGTGAGGTATGCTTATTTATAGGGAATCAAAACCCACACCATTTAGATGTCTTCCAATGGAAATTCATGGTCTTAATTGAATTTATAGAGGAGCATGGGATAGTTTATAATATGAAAAAAATATTTCATTTTTCCAATAGTTGATGTGTGATCTATATAACAAGAGCTAATCTATTACCATTATAACATCAAACTCCACCAAGGGAAGAATCACGAGGTTCTCTAAAAGAATATTTCTACATACACTAATAGGAGAAGAGTCCAACACTTGGGTTTCAATAATCCCACCATTAGGTGTTTTAACAGATATCTCTACTTCAAGGTTTCAGGGCTTTGATTCAATAGTTCTAGAAAACTTGCATAGTATAAAGGAACATGTAGAACTATAATCAAGTAAAAAAATTTCCATTCTTGAGTGAATATGAAGAATAACTTGTATAAATTAATTTTATTACTCCAATTCAGCAGTAGTGATGGAATTATCCATCCCTTGATCTTTTGGATTTGGTGGATGACGATGCTGATTACCCTTAAGGACTCAAGGTTTAGTGCATTGGCTTGCATAGTTCCCTTACTACCTACAATTGAAGCATTGAACTATGGATGGTTCTCTACTTTCCTATATAATATCATCTGAATTCTTTATTTCTCTTCGACATTCATGAGCTTGGTTTCCTTCTCTCCTACACTTACAACATTTCCCATTCACTTTTAGACAATTCCAATGATGATTATTACCATATTTTTGACATGTCAGTGGTTGGGATTTCTTTCTGTCACACCCTACTCCATCTTTTATTTTATTTTATAAATTTCTTTGACTTTTTAAATTTTTTTGGGGTTCGGTTTGAGTCCCGGATGAAATTTGTTTTTGAATCATGTTAAAAGTGCGCGTTTTTCAGCTAATGTTACTGGACGCACAGGCAGAGCACATTTTGGAAACCCTGCATGGCCTCGCCCAAGCATCATCACGGTCCGCCTATCTTTGGAAAAATTAAAATGGGAAACTTTTGTAATTTATTATGTTAATTAAAAATTTCTATTGTTGCTAATGACTTTATTATTATTATTAATATGAACTAGGTATTCTTATTATTTATATTTTTATCGGTATAATTATTAATGTTCATATTAGTATTATTATTAATGAGGCTTTATTGTTATTATTATTATTATTGAAATTGTAATTAAGGAAATATTATTATTAATATTATTATAAAAAAAGTTACATTAATGTTACTAATATTATTAAAGAGTTTTTGTGGTTAAAATTATTATTTTTATCATTTATTATTAATATTATCAAAGTTGTTTTTTTATTGGGTGTATTAGTAATATTATTGTCATTACTTACATTGTTATTTTTATCATAGATTAAAGTTTTTATTATAATTATTAGTATTATTCTTATTATTTTTATGAGTTATTTTATAGATAAATGTTTATTTTATATCATTTATTGGTTTTTGTTTAATTTATGTTTATTTTATTTTATTTTATTTTGTCCTAACCGTAATCCTACACTTCCTTATCTCTTTTTTTTTCTCACACCACCACCCCATTAGGCATCACTTTCTCCTTCCACTTCAATGAAGCCTACCTTTCATACCCTTGACTTTTTATTCTCCTGTGCAGGCCACCTCGCTGCGCCTCCTGTTGCGTCCCAGCACCCTCGCCCCACCTTCCTCACAGCAGCGCCACCTTCCTTTGATCCCCCAAGCTCTTCCCACACCTCCTTCGGCCCACCTGACTGGACACATTTTCACCTCTCCTTTTTCCCCATCGCGAACAAGCCGCCGCATGCAGTGGTTATGTATCCCTCACAACCCTCTCTTCCAAGCCGCTACTTGCACCCGACCTGGTGCACGTCCAGCTTCGGCGCGTCACAATCAGCGCGACCTTCCCCATCCAAGAAGCTCCACCTTTCGGTCACTTTCGCTCTGCCACACCACACCTCCACCCTCCTACTTTACCACCAGCCAGCCTTCACCTCCTTGTCCGCGCATCCTCCTGCACATGCCTCGACCGGCCAGCACAGCCTTCCTGCTTCCAGCAGCGAACCCCCCTCGGCCGACCTGTTTGGAGACCTTTTACCTCCCGAGCAGCCCTTCCTCCCCGGCCAACCACCCTCTGTGCCATCCTCTCCCTTCCCACGTGACCTGTTTCCAGCATCCCACCTCTGGACATGACCATCGACCTCCGTCCATGACCCGTGACCACCGACACAAAACCTCTGAGAAGGTCTCTCCTCACATCCTTTGAGTTTTTAGGCCTTCGGTGGGTATGGAGTTATTTTTAGTGTTTTATTTTGATTCTTTTAAGTTCAAATTTCTGTTTTAGGGTACAATTAGGTTTCCTCATAGTGCGTTTTTGGTGCGTTTGGAGTTTGGCAGCAATTTTTGGGAGTTATTGTCACCAGATGTAAGTTATTTTGTCGATAAACAATTCTTTGGGTGAATTGTCTGTTTGTGTGATTAATCTAATATGCTTATAAGTTTATCAGTGTGTTCATTAGTCTCTTTTTTGTAACGAATGGTTTTTTTAGAATGATGGGTGTGTTTGATGGTTAGAAATTAATTTTTATTAAGGTTATGTCAATGTTTTGGGTTGTTTTAGTGCAATGTTTTCAAAATGGGTTTTTGGGATGTTTGGTTTGTGAGAAGTTTAATTTTTTTTTCTAATAAACTTGGTTTATGTTTAATATTCTGTAGTATGCTCATTGGAATTAGGATATGTTTTTATGGAAGCCAGTTTTGTGTTGTTTAATAGTTTTATTAAATTCTGTAGTCTATCATTTTAACTATGCAAGTGTTTCACATTCTGATATGGCGTGTTACGAGTGCGCGTTTAATTATAAAAAGTGAGTTATCAAATAGTGCAGTTGGTGTGATTTGTGTTTTGAAAATATGTCTAGGTGGTTATTTTTTGTTGTTTATATGGTTTAGTTGTTTTAAGTTAGTGTTTATGTACTTTTGTTGTTGTGCGTTTGTTGCAGTGCATTATCAAGTTAATTCCGAGAAATTGCGGTCGTCAGCCTGCGCGTGCCTAAGCGCCCGGTCGAGGCGTGTCGCATCATCGTGTTTCGACTGCGAGTCGAGGTAGGTCCCCCACTACACTCACCTTTAAATTTAGAATTTATTAATTTCTTGTTGTTTTATTAATTTTAATTAATGAGAAATAATATAAGATAATTAATTTTTAAATGATTATTTGGTGTGAAAAGAGACGTTTATTTTATACTGAACACTTGAAACATTTTCTTGATGAGCAGACTCCCAGTATTGAAAGAATGCACGTTTGGTCTTTAAACATAATTCACAGAATTTCAAATGTACTTATAGTTTTAAAGATAAATGATTTCTTCGGAACAAGTGTTTTGGGTTTTCTCGAGAAATGAGGTTTTTCTTTAAAATTTGTGAAGGCTTGTTTGGCACTTTAATAAAATAAATTATTTTGGAAAACCCTTTCAAGGGTGATCTTTGGTGTGTTTTGATTGCATGAGCTGCATGTGATGTTTGTGCATCGTGATTGATTTATTTACATTGTGGATGCACCCCTTTTTATTGCTTGTGTTGACATGGGAACCTGGCATAGTGAGTGAATCTTCTGAGAACAATTTCTGCACTAGTTTAGATTACGCACTGGATAATGGCCCCATAGAAGGGGAATACAGATTTATTGCTGCTATGGAAATTGGGCCCTTCGGTTAGGCTATGTAGGGATATACCGAGCATTAGGGTGTTATGACGTCATCGAGTTAGAGCATGCTTTCAGGATGAGTAACATGTATGGTATGTTCTAGATTGTTCACGATCTCCTAGTCTCAACCCATATTTTCTTTAGTGTTTGTTTTCATGTGGTGGAATATTGATAGGTCTAGTTCGGTTGTTGGCCCCTGTGTGCCACTTTCTCCATTTCCCTTAGTGTGTTTTGTGTGTTGTCTATGGTTTTCCTTTTGACTAAAAACTAAAACTTGGATTTCTAAAATGTTTAAAGATGCAATGCACCCGTTCCTTTCAAACATTAATCTTGTTTTTAAACTAAAAATGGAAATGGACTGATACTTGTTTTAGAAATTAAAGTGTGTGTAAAAACCCATATTTTGTACAATGTAGTTCAAACTTGTAATTAATGAATTCTTTAATTAATGGTATGTGAATTGGGAATATAATTAGCCGGGTCTACCTACTAAGTTTTTAATACTCATGCCAATAGTGTTTTCCTGTTTTTAGTTTTGTTGTAGGTTTGACTTGAGTTTGTTCTCCATGGGCGAAACTTGATTGGGGTTTGAAGAGTGACTCTCGATGTCACGAGGAGTTTTGGTTGTGGTCAGGTTAGTTGGTTGTTGTTGGTCGATCTTTATTTTTCATTTTTTTAGATACTTTGCGTTGTTCTATTTTCTTTTCGCTGCTTTATTTATTTTATCCAGCAAATTTGATCCCTCTTGCTCTCTTTTGATGCCTTGGTGCTTATTTCTAGCCTAGTAAGATCGGGAACACCTCTCGGGCCATTTCGCAGACCGGCTCGGGTGACCGGTTCAGGGTCGACCCGTGTTGGTTCGTGACAAAATGGTATCAGAGGAGGTCGACCCCTAAGCGGACCTTGTTTTTCAGAGCGGCCATTGTTATTTGGGGTTATCATGGTAGGAGGAGTAGAATTGTCGGGACTCGAGGCATACAGATGAGAAGGACGTCATGAACTCTTGTTCGTTCTGAACCCCGAGTTACCATGGGATGTTCGGGTTTGTCAATGTATTTTGATTCTTATGGTTTTTTTGTTTTGGGGAAATGAAATGGGAGTCCGGAAAGTGACCTCTGTGAGATCGCATGGTCTTTCAAGCCATGTGGAGCCGAGGACTTTGCCCTAGAATTATCTTAGTGAAAATGGTGTGACTGGCGTATGGCCGCCAACCATATGTCTGAGTCACCCATCATCACTAGTTTCCCCCTAGTAAATCGTTTGAGTTTTTCTTCATTCTGAAAAGTGTTTTGTAAAGTTTTATTTTGGGAATTGTGAAAAGTTGAAATTGAAACGGCAATGACCATGTTTTGATTTTGTCCTTTATTTCCTTGTTCCTTAGTGTTCACCCCCACTATGGTTTGATGGAATCCCAAGGTGAAGCTTTGGGCGGTGCATCCTTAGAAAATCCTCCAGTTGATCAACCCATAGATTACATCCTTGAGTTTCGAAAGTTGAACCCTCCTCTATTTTAGGGACAAGAAGAGCCTCTTGAGGCAGAGGAGTGATAGCGGAAGATTGAGAAGAACTTTAGTTCCAATAGGTTTCATGATTTGTTAAAGATGAATTTGGATACCTTTATTCTTGAAGTCCCAACTTGGAAATGGTGGAAGTCTGTGTCTTGGAATAAGCCTCAGGAAGATCTAACAAGGGAGTTTTTCAAGTCATCGTTCATCCAACAACACTTCTCTGAGTTGAAAAAGCTGAGGAAGAGGATGGAGTTGTGTTGTCTTCAGAAGAGCGTTGAATCGGTACTGGAATTCTATCGACATTTCATAGACCTAGTTCCATATGATCAGTGGTTCGTTGCGAATGATCCAGGTAAGGCTCGACAATTTGAGTATGGACTCCGACCTGAACTGCGATCGAAAGTAGAAGAGATCAACCTAAAAACCTTCTTGGATGTTGTGGGGAAATCATTTTTTGATGAAGCTGGGTTAGTATGAGGACTTGAGGTGGCGAATCCAATAGATTTGGGAAGTAATGCAGAGGATGGTGATAAAAAGAATGAGAAGCGCCCTGATGCTGGTGGGTCTACTAGAGGAATTAAAAGGCCTTCTGATCTGAAATCAACACCTTCTGAGTGTAACATCGTGATCTGTCACTAGTGTGGTAGGCAGGGTCACCAAAGGATGACATGCCCGAGTGCTCTGAGACCCTGCCACACCTATGGACATTTGGGTTACTTGTAGCGATTCTACTGTGGTGTTTCCAAGAAGCACGCTAAATCCAGACCTAGCTCGTCGAAGGTTACCTCATCCCGTCAATAATATTAGGTCGATGTTTAGGGATTAGTTTGAGGTATTTTATTTTTAGTGTTTCTTGGGTGTAGTAATCATATCTTGTAGATTTTTTCGGTGTTTCTTTTCTTTCAGTTGTAAGAATGGTTGTGGTTGAACCTCTTTGAAACATTTATTTTATTGGAAGTGTGTTCGGTGAAATTATGGTTTGTGTGTTGTGTTTGGGAATTTTTGAAGCCTGACTGCGAGGTAAGAGATGCTTTAATCATCGGTACTCCAGCCATATGCCCTGGATTGAAGCTGGTGTGTAGTCAGGAGAGCCCCAATGGTGAAAAAGGGCTTTGGTTTAACCTTTTTCCTTAATGTGTCATGGTTTTTTTTCTTCCGGGGGTGCGATGTCGTTTATATAGTAATGGTGGTAATTTTGATGCTCTACCAGTTAGGCCCTTCCTCTCCCTCCCCTTCCCTTGTGGTGGGGTTTTTGGTCTGTGCAGAAAGTTTTCAAGTTCGGTTAATCTCTTCAGTTCTTATGGTGGGGAGACCCACAACAGGTCTCGCAAAGTTACACCTAAAGTAATTTAGAGTTAGCCCAATCCTTATGGTGGGGAGTCCGTTCGAGCCTCCCTATGTCAGTATAAGAGTTTATTTTCATGTATCTTTGGGTGGTAGGTGGTCTCGTGTGGAACCACCTAATTTTGAGTTCATCCTCTCGAGTAAACATTGAGATTGGAGTACACCCAACATTTTTGTTGGACTAAGATTATAGGGATAAGTCTTAGAGGTGATTTAAGTCCGTTCGTTCCTTGGTTGAAACAGATGGTTTGGGTTCTGCTTGGTGACGATTAAGGGGGTCTTGTTTTAAGGATGAGTTGTGTGTCATGGGTTTTTAGTGTCTGTTTGGATCGATCAATTGGAGGCGCTTAAACATTTGGGGGTGAGTGATACTTAAGGAGTTTCATTTTTGGGTCTTGATCTTGTTTTGGATTTTCGAGGTTGGAAAGCGTTATGGTGGGGAGAATTTTTACACCCCACTCCATCTTTTATTTTATTTTATAATTTTCTTTGACTTTTTAAAAAAAAATTGGGGTTCGGGTTGAGTCCCGGACGAAAAAAAAAACTTTTAAATCATGTTAAAAGTACGCATTTTTCAGCTGATGTCATTGGACGCACAAACAGAGTGCATTTTGGAAACCCCACGTGGCCTCGCCCAAGCATCGGCACGATCTGCCTATCTTCGGAAAAATTAAAATGGGAAACTTTGGTAATTTATTATGTTAATTAAAAATTTCTATTATTTCCAAAAACTTTATTATTATTATTAATATGAACTGGGTATTCTTATTATTTATATTTTTATCGGAATAATTATTAATGTTCATATTAGTATTATTATTAATGAGGCTTTATTGTTAGTATTATTATTATTGAAATTGTAATTAAGGGAATATTATTATTAATATTATTAAAAAAAGTTCCATTAATGTTACTAATATTTTTAAAGAGTTTTTGTGGTTAAAATTATTATTTTTATCATTTATTATTAATATTATCAAAGTTGTTTTTATTATTGGGTGTATTAGTAATATAATTGTCATTATTGACATTGTTATTATTATCATAGATTAAAGTGTTTATTATAATTATTAGTATTCTTATTATTATTTTTATGAGTTATTTTATATATAAATGTTTATTTTATTTCATTTATTGGTTTTTTTTATTTATGTTTATTTTTATTTTGTTTTATTTTGTCCTAACCCTAATCCTACACTTCCTTATCTCTTTTTTTTCTCATGCTGCCACTCCACTAGGCGCCACTTTCTCCTTCCACTGCAGCGAAGCCTACCCTCCCTACCCTCGATGTTTTCTTCTCCTACGAAGGCCAACTCGTTGTGCCTTTTGTTGGGTCCCAGCTCCCTCGCCCAACCTTCCTCACAGCGGCACCACCTTCCTTTGATCCCCCAAGCTCCGCCCGCACCTCCTTCGGCCTGCCTGACCAGCCAAGTTTGCACCTCTCCTTCTTCCCCACTGTGAATAAGCCGCTGCACACAGTGGCTATGGAGCCCTCACAGCCCTCTATTCCAAGCCACCGCTTGCACCCAACTTGGTGCACGTCCATCTCCAGCGCACCACGATCAGCGCAACCTTCCCCATCCAAGAAGCTCCACCCGCCTGGTGCTTTTCCTCTACCGCACCACGCCTCCAACCTCCTTCTCGACCACCACCTGGGCTCCACCTCCCTGGCTGCGCATACTTCTGCGCATGCCTCAGCCGGCCAGCATAGTCTTCCTGCTTCCAGCAGCAAACCCCCCTTGGGCGACCTGTTTGGAGACCTTTTACCTTCCGAGCGGCCCTTCCTCCCGGTTAGCCGCCCTGTGTGTCATCCTCTCCCTTCCCACGTGACTTGATTCCAGCATCCCGCCTCTGGACATGACCAACGACCTCTATCCATGACCCACGACCACCGGCGTAAGACCTACGAGAAGGTCTCTCCTCATATCCTTTGAGTTTTTGGGCCTTCGGTGGGTATGGAGTTATTTTTAGTGTTCTATTTTGATTCTTTTTAGTTTAAATTTTTAGTTTAGGGTACAATTTGGTTTCCTCGTAGTGCGTTTTTGGTGCGTTTGGAGTTTGGCAGCAAGTTTTGGGATTTATCGTAACCTGATGTAAGTGGTTCTTTCGATAAACAATTCTTTGGGTGAATTGTTTGTTTGTGTGATTAAGCTACTATGATTATAAGTTTATCAGTGTGTTCATTAGTCTCTTTTGTGGTGCGAATGGTTTTTTTAGAATGATGGGTGTGTTTTCAGGTTAGAAATGAATTTTTATTAAGGTTATGTCAATGTTTTGGGTTGTTTTAGTGCAATGTTTTCAAAATGGGTTTTTGGGATGTTTGGTTTGTGCGAAGTTTAATTTAATTTTTTTAATAAACTTGGTTTACGTTTAATATTCTATAGCCTTCTCATTAGAATTAGGGTACGTTTTTATGGAAGCCAGTTTTGTGTTGTTTAACAGTTTTATTTAATTCTGCAGTCTATCATTTTAACTTTGCAAGTGCTGCATGTTCTAATACGGCATGTTAAGAGTGCACGTTTAATTATAAAAAGTGGGTTATCAAATAGTGCAGATGGTGTGAGTTGTGTTTTGAAAATATTTTGAGGTGGTTCTTTTTTGTTGTTTATTCAGTTGAGTTGTTTTAAGTGAGTTTTTATGTACTTTGGTTGTTGTGCGTTTGTTGCAGCGCATTGGCGAGGTAATTCTGCGAAATTGCGGTCGTTAGCCTGCGCGTGCCTATGCACCTGCTCGAGGTGTGTCGCGTCATCGTGTTTCGACTGCGAGTCGAGGTAGTTCCCCCACTGCACTCACCTTTAAATTTAGAATTTATTAATTGCTTGATGTTTTATTAATTTTAATGAATGAGAAATAATATAAGATAATTAATTTTTAAATGATTATTTGGTGTGAAAAGAGCCGTTTATTTTATACCGAACACTTGAAACATTTTCTTGATGAGCAGACACCCAGTATTGAAAGAATGCCCATTTGGAATTTAAACAAAATTCACGGAATTTGAAATGTACTTCTAGTTTTAAAGATGAATTATTTCTTCTGAACAAGTTTTTTGGGTTTTCTCGAGAAATGAGGTTTTGATTTTAAATTTCTGAAGGACCATTTGGAACTTTAATAAAATAAATTATTTTGGAAAACCCATTCAGGGGTGATATTTGGTGTGTGTTGATTGCGTGAGCTACATGTGATGTTTGTGCATCGTGACTGATTGATTTACATTGTGGACGCACCCCTTTTTATTGCTTGTGTTGACATGGGAACCTGACATAGTGAGTGAATCTTCTGAGAACGATTGTCGCACTAGTTCAGATTATGTACTGGCTAGTGGCCCCATATCAGGGGAATACTGAGTTATTGCTACAATGGGGATTGGGCCCCTTGGTTAGGCCATGTAGGGCTATACCAAGCGTTAGGGAGTTATGACGTCATCGAGTTAGAGCATGCTTTCAGGATGAGTCACATGTATAGTATGTTCTGGATTGTTCATAATCTCATAGGTTCAACCCATGTTTTCTTTAGTGTTTTTTTCATGTGGCAGATGATTGAGAGGTCTAGTTTGGTTGTTGGCCCCTGTGTGCCACTTTCTCCATTGCCCTTAGTGTGTGTTGTGTGTTGTGTGTGGTTTTCCTTTTGACTAGCAACTAAAACTTGGATTACTAAATTGTTCGAAAAAATGTTTTAATATGCAATGCACATATTCCTTTCAAACATTAAACTTGTTTTTGAACTAAAAAGGGGAATGGACTGATACTTGTTTTAGAAATGAAAGTGTGTGTAAAAACCCATATTTTGTACAATGTAGTTCAAACATGAAATTAATGAATCATTTATTTAATGGTATTTTCATTGGGAATATAATTAGTTGGGCCTACCTACTGAGTTTTTAATACTCACACCTATAGTGTTTTCCTGTTTCTAGTTTTGTTTCAGGTTTGACTTGAGCTTGTTCGTCGTGGGCGAGACTTGGTTGGGGTTTGGAGAGTGACTCTCGAGGTCATGAGGATTTTTGGTCATGGTCAGGTTAGTTGGTTGTTGTTGGTCGCTCTTCCTTTTTTGTGTTGTTTAGATACTTTGCGTTGTTCTATTTTCTTTCTGCTGCTTTATTTATTTTATCGGATGAATTCGTTCCCTTTTGCTCTCTTTTGATGCCCTGGTGCTTGTCTCTAGCCCAGGAGGATCGGGAATGTCTCTCGGGCCATGTCGCGGATCGGTTCGAGTGACCGGTTCAGGGTCAACCTGTGTTGGTTTGTGACACTTTCCACCTTTTTCATTATATCCTATATCTTGAAAATCCATCTTGCGTTTCTTATCACCACTCTCATGGGACCATTATCCAAAATTCCATCTCCACTTTGAGAGAACATCGAACAACTTATTCATAACCTCAAAAGTCTAAAAATTTCTAGAGCCTTTCGAAGGAGTTGTTTTAAACCACTAAAGAATCTAAAATTTTTCTATCATTATTGAAAGAAAACCCAAAAGCACACCTTTCAAGACTTGTGAAATTTTTTTCATAGGCTATGATATATTCACCTTCCTTTTTCTTCAACTCTATGAATTCTTTTTTCATATTTTCACAAACAGTTTGAGTGATATACTTATTAAGAAGCTTTATCTTAATTTATTCCCACTCCATATCTTCAATTTGGTCTTTCGACTTAGTGTTATTAATCAATTAACACCATTTATTTTCCTCTCCATTTAAACAATAAATGACTAGAGTCACCTTCTCCATCTCAGAACAGTGAATTACATAAAATATATTCTCTATTGAGTTGATCCATTATTATGTGACTAGTGGATTAGAATATACACTAAACTTCAGTGGTCATTTTCGCATAAAAGAATTGATATCCAGTTTCTCCCTCTTAGGTGAAGGAAGATGTTTCATATCTTTTAGGTTATTGTTCATAGCCTGAGATATCTAAATAAGAATCTCTATGAAATTTTGATCTCCACCTCCCATGGCATTTGGGATGTCTTTCAAGCAATCACTGCATAGTCCCTCACATGGGTTTTTTTCCTGGTTTCTCCTGGTTCCCACCATTTTCTAAAATAGGAAATTTTAGAACCAAATATAATTCAATAACTCATGAATAAATAATTTATTACTTTGTGAAATAAACTCTAAATCCATATCTTTTGGGATACCTATGTTTAAAATTTTTCTAAAAAAAATATTCTTGGGTGCTTACATATACATAGTCTCATACTAAAGGTTTTAACTAAAGTTCTCCAATCCTAATTCTTAAATTAACTAAAATGTTCTCTAATACCAAATATAGAGACCCTAATTTTCTTACATGACTATTACATCATTTTAAACATAAACAACATAATATAGTAACAAAACCAGGATCCAAAAGTTTAGTGTCTTGTGAAAAGTAGGACTATAGATAAATTTTACATAATAAAACATCAAAATTTATTTAATTAATTTTTCTCTAGATTCATAGTGTCCCTCGTGTTCTTCTTAGAACAATTAATCACCTGAGAATATACATCAAATAAAGGGGTGATCTAAATTCCCAATAAGAGGATAGATAAGAACATGAATCAATATGACATGGGGTGAGCATAATCATAATCATCATAAAATAATAATTGGATTATAATCATGATAGAAATAATTTGGTAAAGTCATGGAACATGGAAATTCATAAAACTGAAAAATCATGTCTTATTGGTCTACTAATGCACATATTTTTGAACAAAGTTGGCATTATGTTCACGCATAACATATGTGCATCATCATAATATCATCGTTATGAAAAATATATAGCATCATGTTCATGCATATTTCACATTATCTCATGAGATAAATCACTTTTCCCAATGCATTTGAGTGATATACAATTCTAGGTGCACCCATCACAACATAAGATTTACATAATCATGCATGCCACATAGAATCTATAACAATATTTTCCATAAAATAACTCATGGAAAATAAAATGAGTTTCCTGAGAATTTCATAAAGCACACATTCATGGATAAACTTTGGGGTTCCCAAAATAAGAATTAATTAACTTAATTTTTACAAGAATCATCAATATTGAGTGAAGAATAAGTGATATTAAGAGAAGTAAAAGCTGTGTTTTTTGAAGGAAGTGTTCTTTTGGAAAATTCATTGCATTTTTCATAAAATTAGATTAGAAGCATGTATATCCTTGAAAATAAAAGGTAAGAACAAATAAATTATATTTTATGAATATTAAAATAACATCCACAATGAAATTTGGCATTAAATAAGAATAACCCAAATAAAAGAAATTGGGTTTGAGAATCCCCTTACCTTGTTTCCAAATGATTTATTCACATTAATATACTGGATAATAAAATTAAATTAATTAATTAACAAATAAAAAACCTCTAATAAATTTATTTTATTTATTATAGCTTTATTAAGTTTATTTATGGACTTTTTGATGAGTTATAGAGTATAATTTCATCATTCGGGAGTGTTTGTTTTCTTCGTTTTCATGATTGATTTTCTTTTTTATAAGTATGGAAGTTCATGTACAATGAGAATGATTATCTAGAATTGAAATTATATATTATTAATGAAAATAAATAAGTTTAATTGGTTTTATATATCATTTGTTTATATTCTATTAGGATGATTAATTAGATAGAACGTTAATGAAAATAAATTGATTTATTTTCGCAGTTTTTAGGACTATTATGAGAGTATATCATTTTTTTTTACATCATGTTTATATATCAGTTTTAGAAAAATATATAACATAAAATATGTATAATATAATATTATTTAACCATAACAATAGTTTTATGACCATCCTTGAAGGTGTTAGTGAAAAAAAAAGCATATCATCTATGAAGGTGGTGAATCGACACCCCACAGATGATGTTTTCATTTTTAGAATAAAAGAGAGAGGGGAAGAGGCCTGATGAGGGATGTTCCATCAACATGATAAAATTATAGAATATAAAATATAATGGAGTTATCATTAATGTTTTGATATAGGTGTTAAGAATAGTATAAGAAAATTAATGAAATTTAAAATAAATTAAAAGAAAAAGAAAGAGGATTTTACCTATTGAATTTCTCTTCCTTGAGAACCTTATTGGGGAAAAGGGTTTGGTATTTTGATGAGTCCAAGGGATCCTATATCTGGGGGGAGGGATTGGAAAGAGTATTGGGTAGAACTTGGACAAGTTTAATTGATTTGAAGGTGTGAGGAGAAGAGGTGGTGAAGGGTGGTATTTATAGGGGAGGAGAGGGGTATTTTCTCTTTATTTTATTCATTAGTGTTGGGCTCGTATAGTTTTAATGATCACAAATCATTCTTAACTATGATAATTATGAATTATTAAGGTATATTGTTTTTAATAATGTTCAATTATAATTTCAAACTCTGTGTGTCAGTGTTTACATCATAAGATAGAATTAAAAAGTTTGGATAAGTGTAAGCTACTGATACTTGTCCTACTGATAGACAAGTCACTGATACCTGACTCAACAATACATGAGATACTGATGAAATAAGATACTAATAATCGAATTCACCAATTGATGTTTGAGCTACCGATAGAGCGACAAACTGAAAATGAAACTCAGAGTTTTTTCTATGTACGAGTCACCAACGCCTGACCTACCGATAGTGTGACTAACCGACACTCAAAATTTCACTAAACATGAATATCGATAGATGAGTTACCAATGCATCACATAATGACAACTGATCTACTGATGGATCACCTACTGACAATTGAGTTGTAGATGCATTTTTGATACACCAATAAAATGATCTACTGATAGCATGAGTCACCAACAGCATGAGACACCAATAGTATGAGCTACCTATAGACTGAGTCACAGATGATATTTCTCTTAAATACAAAATTATCTCTAATGGTCATATTTATGAAACTTAGTACAAATTATTTTATTAATGAGATTTTATTTCTTTTTTAGACAACGTTTAATGATGCTAGAGACAAGTACGATGTAAAAGTTACCAAAGAACATGTTGCTTGTCTATATAAAAGGAATATCTAGATCAATAAGAAAGATAATGAGAAAGAGGTGACATGGTAGAAAATATTCATGCACCTTAAATTAAAACATAAGATCCGACTACTATTCATACACGAAGACACTACTGAGAAAAAAAAACACCACAAATCTCTATAGAAACAACCTAGAAGACAAGAACACTTTGTGGAATCTGCTACCTCACTAGGAACAAAAGACACAAGTAAAAATAACTCTCTATTTTTCTTTATATTTCTGGAAGACAACTATATATTCACGTATACCATACTGAAGGAGTAAAAATGATCCATAGGACATCGCATATGGAATTATAAACTCTTCTTATAATTTTTCTTTGTCTTTGTACTTTATTTACATTTCGAGAAGTGTATATATCTATTTTTTAACACACAATAACTCCTAATACAAACCAGAAGGTACATAGATATCTTCATCAAATTATATTTTTACACCTTACACTTCAACTGATAACATTGGAAGAGGTCCCTTTATGTCCTGTTTGTTTTTAAACTCACACAAAAACTGTGGAAGAGGTCTTGTTGACCTAAACAGTTTTTATATTTTTGTTACCCCGGTCTAGGGTGTAGATCAAGTTTATTTAATATAAACTTCTTGATGGTAGTTGGTTGCCAAGTGGGGAGGATTAGGTCTCGTCTTGAGACTGAAACTCTTGTTTATTTTCACTATGTTTTCAATTTTTTTCTCTGTTCTTATAATTATTTCATAAAACTTCACTTCACTCTAATAGTTAATCTTAAATGGTGGAATTTGATTTAGTATTTTTTTTTCAAAATTTAAAATAGTGATTCATATTATATTAACTGATAACTAATCAATATTTGAGAAAACTTTAAAATGATCAAATATTTTATAAATATGCTACTTTGGTTAACTAGCCTATATTTGATTTTAAATTGGGGGTTTTCTAAATAATCATTTTAGACATAGTTTTTTATAGAAACTTAATTTACCCCCTATTTAGTGTCCTAATTCGACAAAAAATTGGTATCAGAGGTTGTTTAAAAGCTTTTTCAACAACCAATTTCAACTGTGATTTTAGTTTTTCTTTTAAGTATCTCTAAATTTTTGTTAATTATAAATTTTTAGTTATTTAAAACACTTGTTAATTATTTAATATGAATAATAGACAAGAATGTGTTTCTACCAACATAACTCCCTACTTTAATGGCACAAATTATAGTTAGTGAAAAATTAAAATTAAAATGCATTTGGAAATCATGGGTTTTGAAATTTGGTATGCTATAGTTGATGAATATAAGATTACTGATACTTCTAGGAACACTTGGGATGATGCTACTAAGTTAGACTACAATAATAACTATAAATATTTGAATATATTATAACTCTATTTAGGGGATGAATAATTTAATAGGATTTCTGCATGTAAAACATCATTTGAAATTTGGGATACACTACCTGTTTCACGTAAAGGAACCACTAATGTAAAAGAAAGTATACTAAATACATATACTATTAAATATGATAACATTAAAATGAAGTCTGATGAACCTATATATAACATGTATCTTAGGTTTAATTAGATTTTAAATATGATGGTCTCTCTGGGAAAGGCGATCACATCCAAGGGACAATTAATGCAGATTGTAGATGTTTACCAAAAAGATGTAGAGGATCCTCAGTGTCAATAAGGGAATCATGTGACATCAACACTCTACCAGTAAATTAATTGATAGATAAACTAATGATGTATAAGGAAGATCTGAAGGTCAATAGAGAGGAAGAGGATGAACTGAAGAAAGATTTAGTGGCTATTAAAACCAATGCCTCTAAGAAAAAAGAGAACGTGAAAGTTCATGATAAAAGTTCCAGTAATAAAGAATCGCCAAGTGATAGTGATGAGGAAATGAATTATTTACCCATGATATTTAAGAACTTTTATAGAAGAAAAAATTCCTTCAGAAAACCTAATTATAAAGGGAAGTATGACAGCACAGGAAACTGCAAAAAAGACTGGAATAAAAATGAAAATACTAGATAAATAGTCTGTTATGCGTGCAAGAGAAGTGGAAATGTGAAATTTTAATGTACTAAGTTAAAGTTAAAAAGGAATTATGAGGGAAAATATGAAAAAATTAAATAGGCAATGAAGTCCACCTGGACTGATTCTGTGGATATCTCCAATGAATATGAATCTTCACATGATGAGAAGGCTAACAAAGACAATATATGTTTCATGACAAACACATCTGAGGTAACTCTAGAATCTTTTACATAGAATTCATATTGTTATGGAGATTAATTTTATTATGGGAATATGAAAAATGAATAAATGTTCAAATATTGTAGAATGTTTGGGGATACATACAATGAAAAAAAGGATATGTATAAATCTCTCAAGAAACAATATGCTCTTACTATTTCTGTTAAATTTGAACTTACTATTGAAAAGGAAAAGAATGCTCAATTGCTGGATGAGAACAATAAACATAAACTGTCCAATGAGCAATTAAATAAGGATCTTGATAAATTCATAAATTGTAAAGATACCGTAGTTCAAATGCTTGGAAAAAAGTTTCTCCAAATTATACTACGGGTATTGGTTATCAACCTGGAAAAATAAATTATTTCAAAAATAATTTTGTATCCAAATATTGAAAATCTGGTTTTATACCCAATTGTGGAAAATATTCTATAAGTTCTAGCACTAGAACATATTCTACTACTTTATGTTTTTCTTGACCAAATAGAGTTTATTTTTCTAATACTTTGCAAACTGATTATAGGAAACTCATGGAGAAAATGTGGGTTATCAACTCTTTAATTACTAATATCACTAGACCCAAGAAAATATGGGTACCAAAGTCTTTTCTTATTTGATCTATTTTTGTAGGAAATTTTTTTGAAGAGTTTCTGTAAGAGCTTATGGTACTTGGATATTGGGTGATCAAGACATATGAAAGGGGACTGCTTAATATTTAAGAACATTATCAAGATATATGGTGAGAATGTCACCTTTGGTGATAATTCAAAAGGAAAAATTATTGGCCTTGGACAAATCAGTAACACTAATTAAACTGTAATTTCTAAAGTTCTATTTATTGATGGTCTTAAGTATAATCTTCTTAGTTTCTCATATTTATGTGATGATGGTTTTAATGTTAAATTTTAAAATGATGCTTGTAATGTTTTTAATTCTAAGAATAATTTATTATTCACTACTTTTAGATATGAAAATAGTTATAAAATGAATTTAGATTATTTAGTTTCTCAAAATGTGTCTTTCTTGAGTGCCTTTTACAAAGAGTCTTGGCTCTGGCATAGGAGACTAGGACACTGTAATATTCACTCCCTTAGAAATCTTGCTAGGAAAAGATATGTCAAGGATCTACCTAAACTTATGTTTCCAAATGACAAAGTCGGTAATCCTTATCAAAAATATAAACAAAATAAAATATCTTTAAAACCAAAGAAAGAAGTTTCAACATATAAACCTCCTAAGTTGGTTCACCTAGATTTGTTTGGACTATCTAGAGTTTCTAGTTTAAATGGGAATCATTGTATCTATGTTCTTGTAGATGAATTTTCTAGGTATACTTGGACGTTATTTTTGACTCACAAGAGTGAAGCCTACTCCTACATCACCGTGTATTCTATAACTATAGAGAACATGATTGGTCTTATAATTAAAACCTTAGGAAGTGACCATAGATGTGAGTATTAAAACCATGAGTTTGAATTTTTTTTGCTCACAAAGTGGCAATAGTCATAACTTCTCTGCTCCTAGGACACCCCAATAGAATAGAGTTGTATAAAGAAGGAATAGAACCGTACAATAAATTTCATGAACTATGCTTAATGAGTATGACTTACCTATTTAATTTTGGGTAGAATCTGTGAATATAGCTTGTTATATAATTAATAGAGTTTTAATTAGACCTGTCCTTAAGAAAGCTCCCTATGATCTATTGAACAATATGAAACCTAATGTTAATTACTTTAAAGTTTTTTTGAGAAGTATTTATCCTTAATACAAAATAAAATCTAGACAAGTTTGCCTCCAAAAGTGGTGAAGGAATTTTCCTAGGTTATTAAATATATAGAAAATCATATAGGGTCTTTAATAAAAGAACTAAGTGTGTGGAAGAATATGTACATATCAAATTTAATGAAATATATATACATGAACCTAAAACCATCCTAGAAAATATTTAGGATGATATGTCCAATATGGACATAAATGCTGAACCTTTCGACTCTACTGTTAAGCATGTAGCAAAATCCTCTAGTTTTGGAAAATCTCTAGACTCTATTCATAGGAAACCTAAACTTGTAGAATAACCTAAAATAACTAGCCCTTATTTTTTTTAGATTCATTAAAACCCTCAAGAATCATCCCATAGATGATTTAGTTTGAGATTTAGATAAGGGAACATAGACTACAGATTCTCTCTGGAACCTGGTTGAACATCAAGCCTTTTTTGTCACAGCTTGAACCTAAAAACATCAATGATGCATTCAATGATGAATTTTGGGTAATGTATATGGAAGTAGAGTTAAACCAGTTTGAAATAAATAAAGTTTGGAAAATTGTTGATAGACCCAAAGACACCATTACTACATTCACTAAGTGGGTATTTAAAAAAAGTAGATGAAGTTGGTACCATAGTAAGAAATAAGGCTAGACTGGTTGCACAGGTACATATTAAAGAATAAGAAATTGACTATTAATAAACCTTTTCACCTATTTCCTAAATTGAATCCATTAGAATAATACTAGAATATACAACACATCTCAATTTCAAACTATATCAAACAGATGTTAAAAGTGTATTACTAAATAGTTATATAGTTGAGGGTGTTTTTGTTGAACAACCCCCCGATTTTACAAATTCACAATTTTCAAATCATGTTTTTAAATTAACAAAAGCTTTTTATTGTTTAAAACATGCTCCAAGATCTTGGTATGATTGTCTCATCACTTTTCTTATTTCAAAAGGTTTTACAAAATGCATAGTCGATCCTACTATTTTTATAAAAATAATTTCTAAAGACGTTTTAGTTGTTCAAATATATATTGATGACATCATTTTTGGATCTTCAAAAAATTATTTATGTATTGATTTTTCAAAAATGATGCAAAATGAATTTGAAATGAGTTTAATTAGTGAAATCAAATTATTTCTTGGATTTCAAAATTTTCAAAATAAAGAAGGTATTATTTTAAATCAAATTAAATACACTAAATATATTTTGAAATAGTTTGGATTTGAGAGTACAAATAGTAGTGATACTCCAATGAGTACCATCTATAAATTGGATCTTGATGAAAATGGAAAATCTATTGATTAAACCAATTACAGAGGGATGATTGGAAGTCTACTCTACTTGAATTCCAACCGGCCTGATATTATGTTTAGTGTGTGTATGAGTGCAAGTTTTCAAGAAAACCCTAAATAATCTCATTTAACTGATGTTACTGGAATTTTCAAATACCTCAAATGTACTACCAACATAGGATTTTTCTATCCTAGAAGAAAACCTTTTGATTTAGTTAGTTACTCTCATGCTGATTTTGGTGGTTCTAAGTTAGATAGAAAAAGCACCTATAGAACATGTCACTTTTTGATCCAGTCTATAGTATCATGGTGAAGTAAAAAAGAAAAATTATGTTTCATTATCTACTACCGAAGCTGAATACATTGTTGATGGTAGTTTTTGTGCTCCAATTTTGTGGATGTAACACACATTACTGGATTATGGATATCAGTTTAGGCATGTCCCTATAAACTATGAAAATAAAAGTGATATTAATATTTCTAAGAATCAAGTTTATCACTCTATAAGAAATAATATTGATGTGAGGAACCACTTTTTGAGAGATCATTATCAAAAAGGTGATATAACTCTTGAATTCATTGACACAAAACATCATCTTGCTAATATTTTTACTAAGGCTTTAAATTCTGAGAGGAAGATTTATATCAGACATGAGTTAGGAATAATCAATTTTTGAGGACCTACTGCTGGTGACTCACTGATGATGTCTCATCAATGGGACTCACCGATGATGTCTCATCGACATGACTCATCGATAATATCTCAGCGATGAGGTATCACTTACCGATATTTTAATTCTCCTTCTAGAATTTGAAACTTCATTGTTTTATTTATTTTATTTTATTTTAACCCACATTTAGTATTTAATGTTTTTAAATCCCTTAATGATAAAATAAGGGTTGATCTAATATTTCTTTTTACCCTCACACTCTGAATCTTAAAATTCTTACCATTGAACCTTTCTCTCTTGAGATTCTACCTTTATCACTTGAATTGAAACCTTCAAAACCCTTTAATAGACTGTGTCAAGTACATTCTTCAATTATATGAGTATGAGTCACATCTATTTGAGAGGCAAAGGGGTGAAGCTATCTTACTAAAACTACCACATGTTCATCTGAAACTCACAAATCGTGTTGTGACCCATGAGAAGAAAGTAAATTCAGAAGGGTTGTTACTGAGTAGGTCCCTTCTGTGGAATGTATTGAAAACCCAAGGGTGGTTGGAGTGGTTCTCCAGAAATGATAGTTTGTACCATCCGAGGCTAGTACATGAGTTTTAATTGTATGTTGAGTTTCTTCTCGAAGGATTTGAGGTGTTTTTGATAAAGTCGATAGTGGATGGAAGGAGACTGTATTTTTCATCAAACATTGGGAAGAATTTCTAAAGGTACCCCATGAGGGTGTTTGTGATGACCATCATGGAAGTACTCCTCCAACAAGTGATCTCTTCAGTAATGAGGAGGCTTTAGCTGAGTTGATAGGTAATGGAGAGCATGGGAGGCCTATTGATATGGAGCTCTATGTTGAGATGAGGATTTTATTTAAATTCATCTAGCATCAATTATGTCCCAGGAAAAGAGATTTTTTAACTCTTAAGTATCAGGATGTTTACTTGATCTATCTATTGAAGAAAGGTCATAAGGTAAATTTGTGCAGATATTTGATGGTTCATATCAGTGATATGATTAACCCCTATTGAATGACCTATTCTTTTTTTATCATAGACTTATCTCTACTATGTTTAAGGCTAACAGTTTAGTGAATGAAGGTGAAGATACCATTTTATCTTGTGATGGTTTCTATCTGAACAAAGTTATCTGCAAAAGGATGAGGATAAATTGGAACCCCTAGAAGAAAATGTGGGTTGAGGATAATGATTAATTATATGAATATTTCAATCATGTTGAGATCTCCTCAAGGCCAAGGAATATGATAGACCCTAGTCTAGGACCAGATGAAGTGGGTGTTTATTCTGATAAACATGTTCCTGAGGAAGTTCAAAGAGCTAAATATCTAATAGATGGTAGGAGTGATCCTGACATGGCTGATAGTCTAGCAAGTATAACTTATGGTCTTACAAGTCCTCCTAGACCTATACCTTCTAAGTAAACCCTTCTATAAGAGAATGATAATGATGAGACTGAAGAGTTTGAGGATGCTGAGTATGTTAGTAGATTAGGTAGTGAGGAAGAATTTGGTCATAGAGAAGGAAATGGTAGTGAAGAAGAAGAAGAAGAGGATGATGATGGATTTGAGGAAGATGTTGAAGAATCTGATGAAAGTGATAGAGAATAAGGAAGTGAAAGATAATATGTAGGAAGTGATGATTCAGATAGTGAATTAGATCATACTGGTGATGATCAAGGTTTTAAGGCTGAACGAGCCTACTAAGCATAAATGTCCTACTGATGCTCCTATAGTAGAATAAGAACTAGAACCGATTGTGTAACCACATGTAGTTATTAATGATAGGGCTGAATCGGCTGTGGTTGAGGAGAGGGATCTTGATATTCCTGTTCATGTTGAAGTTCCTACTAAAAGGGAAGTCTTTGTGACTTTAGTGAGACAATTTTTCTATTTTAGGAAAAGGACACCTGTTAAGGGGGAGAGACTAGTTAAGAGAGCTAAGATTTATATATTGACTCCTTTAGATAACATGGTTGTACCTATATGGATGAGAGATCCAGGATATGTGACTCTGGGTTTGGACTACCCTAATTCAGAGGATAGGGCTCCTGATCTTGCTCCTACTCCTGTGATTTCTCTAGAATCTGTTGATTATATCACCAAAGATGATTTCAAGGCTTTTAAAGAACTATTAGCTACAATATGATCTGTTCCTCCTAGTCAGCCTATTTTTGTTCCAAGAATTAGTGAAAGAGATGCTTATTTTATTACTGAGAGATTTGTATCTCAGTTTGAGCCAAGGTTGATCTCTCTTATGCAAGCTATTGTTTCAGAAAATCTAAAAATGAGGAATGAGATGACTACTATGGTTTCATCCATTAACACTCTCAATATTGATTATAGGACATCCTTGGATAAAGTCTTGAAAACTTATGAGGATAAAACTTCTAGGAATGTGATTGCTCAGCCTCAACCTCCTACTCTTGATGTGGACAAGTTGAGACTAGATATCAGAGATATAGTGCAAGGTGCCTCCTCTTCATCCTCTCCTATTGTCCATTCTCTAGATGTTGAGATGATTATATCTGTGATTCAATAGGAACTTTAAATTGTAATGAGTGGAACTGATCAGGAGAGCCTTAGTAAGATCAGAAAGAACAATGATCATGTGTATGGCATGGTAATATTATTCTAAAAAGAAGTAACTGTCGCTCAAGAGGAAATAACCAAGAAGGTGGAATTCTATTTCAAAAGGATTTACACCAAAAACCAGTTAACCAGTCATTACAAATATTTAGTGGAGAATTTGAGGTTACCTGCAGTGACTTGGGAATTCAAGGAGAAAGTTAAGCAGTTGAAGGATTTTACTCCTACCCTTGAGAATTTCATGGATAATAAAGAGGATTTTGATAAGGCAATGAAATATAGTGGTGAGGTCATCAGGGACTTCATCAATCTTTTCAAATTGTACATACATCATCACAACACTACCATTGTTTCTCCTCCTGCTGCTCTTTTAGACCATTACTTCTTACTTCTTCCTCCTCTTCCTCTTCCCTTTTATCACCTTTGACCATGATCCATGCTCAATCTCTCAGTCAGATTAGACCTATCATACAATAGGACTCAGAGGTACTGCTTCCTTTTCTAGATAGATCCTTGCTCCATATATTTTTCAAGGAGTACCTCTTCCTTCCCTCACTATTGGCTTTGTCCCTTACACCACCCCTACCTTTGCACCTTCTTCTCCTCCCTCTTCTACTTCTGATAAGTGAAATGAAGTGATGGAATCTAATGTAACCAAGAAGTATTTGGATCACTTTTTGATAGGGATTTGATGCACTATTTTTGTTGTATTTTTTGTTATCCCTTATATTGATTGATTAATGGAATACCCTCTTTGATTTCATCTTATTGTCATTTTCTTATATGTTATTTCTTTTTAAATCAATGTTTAGTTTTTGATAATCCCAAAATGGGGAGAAATAATATGAAATCTCTCTCAGGGGGAGCTTAAGATTATTCTTGAGATTAAAAGGGAACATTTAATTAAAATTGGCCATTTAACAAGTAATTTGTACTTGTGTTTATTTTAACATTTCATCTCAATAATTTGTGCAATTTGTTACGCAGATTTTTGCTCTGATCATAATAAATCAATTATTGTGGTATATAATGTCATGATTTGTGATCACCAAAAAGGGGGAGATTTTTGGCCTCTAGTTTTAATGCTCACTAATCATGATTAACTATGCTAATTAAGATTTATTAAGGCACATTGTGTTTATTCGTGTTACAATTATAATTTTAACCTTTATTTTAGTGTTTAAATCATAAGACAGAATTACAGATTTTGGAAAAGTATAAGCTACCGATACTTGTCGCACCGATAGATAATTCACTAATACATGACTCACTGATACATGAGCTACGAATGACATAATCTACTGATAAGATAAGTCACTGATAGATGTCTTAACAACTGATAGAGAGACTAACCGACAGAGAAACTTAGAATTTTCACTAAGTATGAGTCACAAATGCCTAGGCTACCAACACCAGACTTACCAATTCCTAGCCTACCGACAGTGCGACTAAAAAAAACTCATAATTTTGCTAAGTATGAGTTACCAATGCATCACCTACTAACAGATGATGTAACGACCCAAAGTTTCATTAATAGAAAATCCCTCTTGATCCAGTTAAATGTTTCTTTATGAAAAATGTTTTTATAAGATGTCAAATTCTTTAGTTTTATGTTATGATTTGTGACCGTTACTTTTATAGCCGTTGAACAGTGATCATCTGAGTAGTATAAATATAAGGCTTTAACGAACCCATTTCTACTCAGACAAAGGAAGTGATGGCCTCATCCAGTAGAATTGCCCCTTACGAAGCCCATTTGTCAGAGCTCGGAAAAGAGGTGGCGTCTTTGGGATTTTCCCTTGACCAAGCCCAAGCTGAGCTTCATCAAGTCAAGCTCGAACGTGATCATCTACGGGAAAAGTGGAAGTTGATTGAAATTACCACTCGAGCGATGTTATCCGAGCCGCCCCAAGAGTCTGTCACCATCGCACACCTTACCCTTAGGTCTTATGCGGCTATTTTAAGGGGTTATGTAACAAATAAGTAGCACCATGTTCATGTACATTATTTTTTTATATAATAATGAATATAATTTCTAGTCATTTTTGATACATTGTAATTAGTTTTTAAAGTACAAATGGTGTTTTTAGTTATTATTTAATTAAGAATTATATTTTATTAAATTAAAGGATTTTTGAATTAAATAATATTTTAATAAAATATTATGTTTAATATTAAATTAATTTTTTATTAATTATAAATGATCTTATAATTTTATGAATGCAATTAAAATTTTTATTAGGGTTTGAAAGCTATTTCTGTCAAAACCCGTGAATTTTTTTTATAAATGTCGGTTTTTATTTTAAAAGTGAAAATTCACATATTTAGAAAATTATTTAGATAAAATAAATATTATTTTTGGAATCAAGATGTCGAAATTATCCAACGGTGAATTTTTCATAATTTTCTGAGACAGTCAAATTTTTGGGTAAAAATTAAATACCATTTAAATATATAATGTGTTTTATGACATCATAATGACCCAATGGTGATGTAATAAAATTCCATAATCCTTATGTTAGGCCAATATGTGTTTTATCATTAAAATTATGAGTTTTTGGGTTTGTTTGACTTACTTTTCAAAGCATTAATGGAGCCCTCAAGACTTATTCAACACTTTTCCTTTTTTAATTAATTTCCATGGGAGTGTGACTCACCATCACATAAGCAACCCTAATTTTTTAATAAGTTCGGACCCTGGACTTGTAAAATATTTTTTTCCTCTTTTCTTTTCCAGAAACCATGGGCAAATACCATGGGATGGTTTGTGGTTTGGATTATTTTAATATAAGGGGTCCCAAACCTAAATAATAAAGAATTCTCTCACCTTTCCTATATAAACCCACCCAAGCTCCCACTTCCTCCTCACTCAAAGCCCTTGCAGTTCGTCCAACCTATTCCCTACTCTCTCTAGAATCCTCTCATGGTTCCTCAATCTCCCAAGAAGCCTCTCACAAGCCTCTCTCTAGCCTTTTGAAGCACACTTCCAAGTAAGGGGTTTTCTTCCTTTCTCGTTTTTGTCAATTTTCTTTAAGTTGTATTGCCCTTTTAATTTCAATTATTAATGTTGGGGTATGGTTTCTCACCTCTCCCATACTGCCCTCTTATTGTTTTAATGATGGGAGACCCCTTTCTCTCTCATTAAAAGCCTCCCATGTACACCCGTTACTATGCCGAAATTCCGAAAGAAACCTTTTTCTCCTCTTTTATATTCAAGCAATACTTTTGTATCATGAATCTAAATTCCTTTTCAATTGTTGAGACATGTATCTATATGACCTCCTTACTGTCCATTACATGTAAATATGATGAGGAACCCCTTTCTCTCTCATCAACCTTTTTTATGAATTCTTATGTCACGCCGTTACGCTGCCGAAATCACACCGATTTTCTAAGCCAATATCATTGTGTAGTGAATACCATGCCCATTTCTCCATCAAGGGTATTCACCTTTATGCACATTTACTTATTGATTATAAAGTTTCATGTATAAATTCCACATTCCTTTATCGTGGAATAAATGATTATGTTTTATGAATCCATGTTTTATGATCCATGTGGCACACTTATGCATGAAATGAAATGTTTAAGAAGGGTGCGCCCTTTATAGCGCTCCAATACATTGGGTAAAGTATAGTATCATGATACGTCATGTTCAATGAGTGTTTACTCATTCTAATTCAAGTGCAACGAGGGTTTACTCGTTCTTCAAGTGCAATGAGGGTTTACTCACGCTCCATGTGCAATGAGCCTTGGCTCATGCTAATTCAATGTTAAGTGTTGTTGCCACATTTCCATGTTATGGTTATCATGCTTTATCATGCCTTTATGTTCATGTTACTCTAATGATATATTGATGTTCCTATTGCCTAACATGTATTTTACTCCTCATGTTATTCATTGTGTACTCCCTTACTGGGCTTTATAGCTCACCCTTTTCTTATGCATGTCCTCAGGTTATCCCATGCAATGCTAAGTACGAAAGAATGTAGTGGTCATGTAAAGGAAGTTTTCAATAAAGATGTTGTATTTCAAGTTTAAAGTTTTTATGTAATGATCCTAAGCCCCAAAGACACTAAACCTCTCGATCTTCTTTGTTGTATCAAGTGAAGTTTTATGTAATAAAGCATGCTTAAGTTGTAATAAAAAGCAGGGTTGTCATAGTTGGTATCAGAGGATAGGTTTAGTTATTTTTGGGATTAGGAAACCCTAGTAAAGCCTTATATACAAGACTAAGTATAATAAAAACATCCCTAAGTTTTGGTAAATACTAAGTAAGTGTTTTATCAAACAAATACATCCCTGTCTGGATACGAGCAGGTAGAGGCGGCTCAGGCACAGATGTATCCTACGGGTAAAACCCGAAAACACCGCTTTGAGCTAGACTCGAATGGGAACTGGTGCACGACAACGGGCCTTGCTGCACTCTTGGTTACGACACTCCTGGGGGATATGTTTTGATAAATTCACAATCTTAGTATGAACCCTTATTAAGGGAAAAATTCCCCTAAGAATATATGTTAGAAGGAAGATCATGAAAAGCCTGGATTGAATCCTATAGAATCATGAGTTAAAGAGATTAAAGTTTATTTATAAGTCATCAAATTTTGTCTTTGGTTTACCCTTTATGTGTTACCCCTAACTTTCCTTTTATTCCAGCCAATGGTCGGTAATAGGAGAACTCGGGCTAACAACTGTTGTGAAGATCAGTTTGATGATTGTACTTATGAGATTCCCAATCCAATGGGAGCGGGAATCGCGAACTTTGTCACGCTTCTCTCTCAGCTAACTCAAGTTTTGAATATAAACACTGGTCAAGAGGAACGTTCAACCCCCCCTAAGAAAGAACAAGTCGCTATCGAGAGCTTCATGAGACAAAGGCCTCCTACTTTTAGTGGATCATCTGATGCCACGATCGTTGAACAATGGATCAACTCCATTGAAAAGATATTCTCCATCCTCCAATGCTCTGAAAAAGAGAAGGTTCTCCTGGAGGCTTATCGTACGGTGGGTGAAGCTGATCAATGGTGGACGTTGATCAAAAATATGAAGCCTGAGGAGGAGATCGAGGCTTTGGAATGGAAGGAATTCCGGAAGATGTTTTTTGATAAATATTTTCCACGAACCCGCTGTCTTAAGATGGAAAGGGACTTCCTTTCCCTTAAACAAAAAGATGAAGAATCTGTGGGAGCGTATGAGGAAAACTTCACAAGGCTTGCACGATACGCTTCCGGCTTTGTCGTTACCCCCGAATGCAAGGTTGACCGCTTCTTTGGTGGGCTGAAGCCTAGCTTGCGGAAAGAATTAGCGATCCGTGACTTCGACAGCTATGAGGAAATTGTCCGATGTGCCCTCAAGGTTGAAATGGAGATCGGAGAATCACAGGGGTATCATGGGGACAAGAAACGTAAGGTGGACTTCAATGCTGGTGGTCCGATGGATAAATCCAACGGCTCTAAGAAGTTCCAGCACCCCACTTGCCAAAAGTGTGGAAAGAAGCACCCTGAAAATTGCCTTAGGGGGACAAGAAAATGCTTCAAGTGTGGAAGAGAAGGGCACCTAGCTGTTAACTGTCAGCAAGAAGGACCCGCGGCTGCGACAGAGGAGAGGAACGCTCCGTTCGAACCTCAACGCGTTGTTCAATGCTACAAATGCAAAGAACCGGGTCATTTTGCAAACCAGTGCCCTAATCCAAGGGTTATCGGAGGCAACCAGCAACCTCCAAGACAGCAAGGAAGAACTTTTTCCATCATGTCTGCCGAAGTGAACCCCGAAAACGAAGTGGTGAAAGGTACGCTAGTTATTCATTCAAGAATAGCGAACGTACTTTTTGATTCAGGTTCTACGCATTCTTTTATATCTCAAAAGTTTAGTAGAACAATCCCTGCACCACCACAAATCATGGAAGTAAAGATGTCGGTGAGTACGGAAAATGGGGCAATCATTGCATCCCATGAATATAAGTCCTCTCCTGTTATAATCTGTGGATTGAATTTCCCGGTGAACCTCGTCATACTCCCTTTGGTGGAATTTGATGCAATTCTTGGCATAGATTGGCTTTCCTTATATAGAGCCAACATAAATTGTCGGGAGAGGGAAATCACACTCCATATGGAGAATCGAACCCCGATTCTTTACAAGTGTCAGGAGGAAGATGAATCTACTTTAGCTCCATCATCTCAAGCATGGATATTACTGCCTTATGATCACGCATATCTGGCTCAGATGATTGAGTCTAAGGAAGAAACCACCCTTGAAGAAATGCCTATTGTGAGGGAATTCGCTGAAGTATTTCCCGAGGAACTTCCTGGTCTTCCTCCAAGAAGAGATGTTGAGTTCTCAATTGAACTTATACCCGGGGCGCTACCAATATCCAAGACTCCATATAGAATGGCTATTGTTGAGCTTGAAGAGCTGAAGAAACAACTACAGGAGAATCTGGATAAAGGGTTTATACGCCCAAGTGCATCACCATGGGGTGCACCAGTCCTCTTCGTCAAGAAGAAGGATGGGTCAATGCGGCTTTGCATCGATTATCGTGAACTTAAAAAAATCACGATAAAGAACAAGTATCCTCTCCCAAGAATCGATGACTTGTTTGATCAGCTGCGTGGAGCACAATACTTCTCCAAGGTGGACTTGCGGTCGGGATATTATCAAGTAAGGGTGAAGAAGGAAGATATCCCCAAGACTGCTTTTCGTACAAGGTACGAGCACTATGAATTCATAGTAATGCCTTTTGGACTCACCAATGCTCCAGCAATATTCATGGACTTGATGTATAGAGTCTTTAGAGATTACCTTGACAAATTTGTGGTAGTCTTTATAGATGATATTCTAATATACTCCAAAACCAAGGAGGACCATGAGGAGCATTTAAAAACTGTACTAGAGACTTTGCGCAAGGAGAAGCTCTATGCAAAGTACAACAAGTGTGAGTTTTGGTTGAAGGAAGTCTCATTCTTGGGCCATATCATCACAAGCAATGGGATATCTGTGGACCCCTCCAAAACAGATGCAATTGAGGGATGGCTGAGGCCAACATCGGTAACTGATATCCGTAGCTTCTTGGGGTTAGCTGGATATTATCGACGATTTGTGAGAAATTTATCACGATTGTCCAACCCTCTTACCAAGCTAACTCGAAAGGGAGTAAAGTTTTCTTGGAGTGATGAATGCGAAGAAAGCTTCAAGGAGTTGAAAAGGAGGCTTATCACTGCACTCGTGCTCACTTTACCCACAAGTGGGGAGCTTTTTGTGGTATTCAGTGATGCTTCGAAGAAGGGCTTAGGATGTGTGCTGATGCAGAATGATAAAGTGATATCCTATGCCTCAAGGCAGTTGAAAATCCATGAGTGAAACTATCCAACGCATGATCTGGAGTTAGCGGTGGTGATCTTTGCCTTGAAAATCTGGCGGCATTATCTCTATGGAGAGAAATGTGAGATATATACTGACCACAAGAGTCTTAAATATATATTCACACAGAAAGAGCTTAATATGCGCCAGAGAAGATGGATAGAGCTCATCAAGGATTATGACTGTTCAATACATTACCACCTTGGGAAAGCGAACAAGGTGGAAGATGCCCTAAGTAGAAAGGATCCAGCGATTCTATCAATGATGAGAATTGAGAAGGATCCAATCTTCTTAGACTTAATGAAGATGGATGTGGGAATCATAAAGAAGGGAACACCATCAATCCTTTCACAAATGATTGCTAAACCATCTCTTTTGGAAAGGTTAAAGGATGCTCAGAAGGATGATGCGGGAATCCAAGAAAAAGTGGAAGCTATCAAAAAGGGAAGATCCTCATAGTTTAATGTTAATGAAGAAGGAATTGTGCAGTTTGGGAAAAGACTATGTGTTCCATAAAGTTCGGAGCTGAAGAAGGAACTTTTGGATGATGCACATAGTTCAAATTTCTCTATTCACATAGGGAGCACAAAGATGTATCGAGATCTCCGAGAAAACTTTTGGTGGGATAATATAAAGAAGGAGATCGCTGAATATACATCAAAGTGCCTGGTGTGTCAGCAAGTGAAGACAGAGAGGCAGAAGTCTAAGGGGATGATGCAACCATTGCCCATACCAGAATGGAAATGGGAGAACATCACCATAGACTTTGTCACTGGACTTCCAAGGACATCCAAAGGCAACGATGCAATCTGGGTTGTTGTGGATCGTCTTACAAAGACTGCACACTTCATTGCTATTCGGGAGGATTTCTCTTTGGATCAACTGGCACAGATATATATCAGGGATGTGGTACGGTTGCATGGAGTACCACTATCTATTGTTTCTGACTGAGATCTAAGATTCACCTCTAAGTTTTGGAAGAGTCTTCAACAAGCTCTGAATATTGAACTGAACTTTAGTACGGCCTATCATCCTCAAACTGATGGCCAATCCGAGCGGACTATCCAAACACTTGAGGATATGTTGAGAGCATGCTCAATGTACTTTAAAGGAGTATGGGATCAAAATCTTCCTCTAGTTGAGTTCTCTTATAATAATAGTTTCCACTCGAGCATCCAAATGGCACCATATGAAGCCCTGTATGGGAAAAGGTGTAGAACACCAGCATGTTGGGATGAGGTCGGTGAACGTACGCTGCTTGGACCAGAAATGGTCGAAGAAATGGTGGAGAAGGTGAAAACCATTCAGCAGCATATCAAGGCAGCCCAAAGTTGACAGAAGAGTTATGCAGATAATCGTCGACGAGACCTTGAGTTTAAAGTCGGAGACATGGTGTTTTTATGCATATCTCCATGGAAGAAGGTCATGAGGTTTGGAAAGAAAGGGAAGTTAAGTCCAAGGTACATCAGCCCCTTCGAGATTCTTGATCGTGTTGGGGCTGTGGCCTATCGACTAGCACTTCCACCTACTATGGACAAGGTGCATGATGTCTTCCATGTATCCCTCTTAAGGAAGTACATACCAGACCCTTCACATGTACTCTCTTCCGAGGTGGTACAATTAGAAGATGATCTTTCTTATGAGGAGCAACCAGTGAAGATCTTAGATCGTAGAGAAAAAGTTCTACGAAATAAGACAATGCCCCTCATCAAGGTGCTGTGGAGAAACCACAAGTTTGAAGAAGCAACTTGGGAGTCGGAGGAAATGATGAAGCTAAGTTACCCACATTTGTTTTAGTGTGGGAAAAGGAAAATTTCGAGGGCGAAATTTCTTAAGGGGGGAATATTGTGACGACCCAAAGTTTCATTAATAGAAAATCCCTCTTGATCCAGTTAAATGTTTCTTTATGAAAAATGTTTTTATAAGATGTCAACTTCTTTAGTTTTACGTTATGATTTGTGACTGTTACTTTTATAGTCGTTGAACTGTGATCATCTGAGTAGTATAAATATAAGGCTTTAACGAACCCATTTCTACTCAGACAAAGGAAGCGATGGCCTCATCCAGTAGAATTGCCCCTTACGAAGCCCATTTGTCAGAGCTCGGAAAAGAGGTGGCGTCTTTGGGATTTTCCCTTGACCAAGCCCAAGCTGAGCGTCATCAAGTCAAGCTCAAACGTGATCGTCTACGGGAAAAGTGGAAGTTGATTGCAATTACCACTCGAGCGATGTTATCCGAGCCACCCCAAGAGTCTGTCACCATCGCACACCTTACCCTTAGGTCTTATGCGGCTATTTTAAGGGGTTATGTAACAAATAAGTAGCACCATGTTCATGTACATTATTTTTTTATATAATAATGAATATAATTTCTAGTCATTTTTGATACATTGTAATTAGTTTTTAAAGTACAAATGGTGTTTTTAGTTATTATTTAATTAAGAATTATATTTTATTAAATTAAAGGATTTTTGAATTAAATAATATTTTAATAAAATATTATTATTAATATTAAATTAATTTTTTATTAAGTATAAATGATCTTATAATTTTATGAATGCAATTAAAATTTTTATTAAGGTTTGAAAGCCATTTCTGTCAAAACCCGTGAATTTTTTTTATAAATGTTGGTTTTTATTTTAAAAGTGAAAATTCACATATTTAGAAAATTATTTAGATAAAATAAATATTATTTTTGGAATCAGGACGTCGAAATTATCCAACGGTGAATTTTTCATAATTTTCTGAGACAGTCAAATTTTTGGGTAAAAATTAAATACCATTTAAATATATAATGTGTTTTATGACATCATAATGACCCAATGGTGATGTAATAAAATACCATAATCCTTATGTTAGGCCAATATGTGTTTTATCATTAAAATAATGAGGTTTTGGGTTTGTTTGACTTACTTTTCAAAGCATTAATGGAGCCCTCAAGACTTATTCAACACTTTGCCTTTTTAAATTAATTTCCATGGGAGTGTAACTCACCTCCACATAAGCAACCCTAATTTTTTAATAAGTTCGGACCTTGGCCTTGTAAAATATTGTTTTCCTCTTTCCTTTTCTAGAAACCATGGGCAAATACCATGGGATGGTTTTTGGTTTGGATTATTTTAATATAAGGGGTCCCAAACCTAAATAATAAAGAATTCTCTCACCTTTCCTATATAAACCCACCCAAGATCCCACTTCCTCCTCACTCAAAGCCCTTGGAGTTCGTCCAAACTCTTCCCTACTCTCTCTAGAATCCTCTCAAGGTGCCCCAAGCTCCCAAGAAGCCTCTCACAAGCCTCTCTCTAGCCTTTGGAAGCACACTTCCAAGTAAGGGGTTTTCTTCCTTTCTCGTTTTTGTCAATTTTCTTTAAGTTGTATTGCCCTTTTAATTTCAATTATGAATGTTGGGGTATGGTTTCGCACCTCTCCCATACTGCCCTCTTATTGTTTTAATGATGGGAGACCCCTTTCTCTCTCATTAAAAGCCTCCCATGTACACCCGTTACTATGCCGAAATTCTGAAAGAAACCTTTTTCTCCGCTTTTATATTCAAGCAATACTTTTGTATCATGAATCTAAATTCCTTTTCAATTGTTGGGACATGTATCTATATGACCTACTTACTGTCCATTACATGTAAATATGATGAGGAACCCCTTTCTCTCTCATCAACCTTTTTTATGAATTCTTATGTCACGCCGTTACGCTGCTGAAATCACACCGATTTTCTAAGCCAATATCATTGTGTAGTGAATACCATGCTCATTTCTCCATCAAGGGTATTCACCTTTATGCACATTTACTTATTGATTATAAAGTTTCATGTATAAATTTCACATTCCTTTATCGTGGAATAAATGATTATGTTTTATGAATCCATGTTTTATGATCCATTTGTGGCACACTTATGCATGAAATGAAATGTTTAAGAAGGGTGCGCCCTTTATAGCGCTCCAATGCATTGGGTAAAGTATAGTATCATGATACATCATGTGAAATGAGTGTTTACTCATGCTAATTCAAGTGCAACGAGGGTTTACTCGTGCTTCAAGTGCAATGAGGGTTTACTCATGCTCCATGTGCAATGAGCCTTGGCTCATGCTAATTCAATGTTAAGTGTTGTTGCCACATTTCCATGTTATGGTTATCATGCTTTATCATGACTTTATGTTCATGTTACTCTAATGCTCTATTGATGTTCCTATTGCCTAACATGTATTGTACTCCTCATGTTATTCATTGTGTACTCCCTTACTGGGCTTTATAGCTCACCCTTTTCTTATGCATGTCCTCAGGTTATCCCATGCAATGCTAAGTACGAAGGAATGTAGTGGTCATGTAAAGGAAGTTTTCAATAAAGATGTTGTATTTCAAGTTTAAAGTTTTTATGTAATGATCCTAAGCCCCAAAGACACTAAACCTCTCGATCTTCTTTGTTGTATCAAGTGAAGTTTTATGTAATAAAGCATGCTTAAGTTGTAATAAAAAGCAGGGTTGTCATAGATGAGCTACCAACAGATCACATACCGGTAGCTGAGTTACTAATGGAATTTTGATCCACCAATAGAATGATATACCGAAAAAATGAGTCACTGACAACATGATACACCGACAGTCTGAGCTACTGACAGATTGAGTAACCGATGATATTTCTCTTAAATTCAAAATTACCTCTAATGGTCATATTTATGAAACTTAGTAATGCTTATTAAATTAATGAGCTTGTCTGTCTTTTGTAGAAAAAGATTTAATGATGTCAGAGACCAGTACGAGGTAAGTGGTACTAGAGAACATGCTTCTTGTCTATATAAAGGGAATATTTGTATCAAAAAAGAAATATAGTGAGAAAGAGGAGGCCTGGTAGAAACTGTTCGTGAATATTAAAGAAAAACACAATAGTTTCCTATTGTGAATACATGAAGACACTACTGATAACCAAAAACACCATAAATCTATGCAGCAACAACTGAGAAGACAAGAAAACTTCGAGGAATATGCTACCTCACTGGGAATTGATTACACAAGCAAAAAATGACTCTCTGTTTTGCTGTCTGTTTTTGGAAGATGACTCCAGCTTCACTTCCACCATCCTAAAGGAGTCTAGAAGCTTCATAGAACATCACACGTAGAATTTTAAACTATTCTTATCATTTTTCGCTATCTCTGTACTTTATTTACATTTCGAGCAGTGTGTGTCTCTGTTTTGTAAACACACACTAAAACCTAAGCCAAATTGGAAGATACATAGACATCTTCATCAACATATCTTTTTACACCTTACACTCTTGTAGATAACTATGGAAGAGGTCCCTATGTTTCCTTGTTTTTACGCTCCCAAAAAAACTGTGGAAGAGGTCTAGTTTATCTAAACAGTTTGTATATTGTTGTTACCCCGATTCAGGGTTTGTATCATGTTTATTTAATATAAAATTCTTGGTGGCAGGTGATCACCAAGTAAAGAGGATTATGTTTTTGATTGAGATTGAACCTCTTGTTTATTTTTTACTATTTATTTTCATGTTTTGTTTTCTCTATTCTTATAATTATTTCAAAAAACTTCACTTCACTCTGATAGTTAATCTTAGATAGTTTTTGTCCTAGAATTTGATTTAGTAGACTATTTTCAAAAGTTAAAATAGTAATTCATATTATCTTAACTGAGAACTAAACAAAATTTGAGATAACTTTCAAATGATCAAATATTTTATAAATCTACTACTTTGGTTAACTGGACTGTATTTGATTTTAAATTGGGGGATTTTTAAATAAGCATTTTAGACAGAAAATTTTATAGGAATTCAATTCACCCCCCTCTTGAGTGTCCTACTCTGACCCACAATTAGTTTATTATTTTGGCTAAGACTATGAATACTTTGAGCATTATCACTAAATATATTAAAATAATTAAAGAGATTTCAATATTTTGGGCTTACATCAGCCTTAAATCAACAACGACTCACAAATTCATGTATTTAATTTTTATCGTAAATTATCATATTTTACTATTCACCAAAAATTTGAGTATTATAGAAAAATTCCAAAAAATCACACCAACCATTTTTCGATGTGTAGAATTCAAAAATTAAATTCATTTTAGGAAAATAATTTTCAAAATATGATAAATTTAATTTTTAAATAAAATCATCATTTATTCAAAAAATACCAATTTTAAAATTATAAATGATTTTATGACACTTTGAAAAATTAATTAAGGTATCGTAAAATTATCTTATAATCATAATACAACAAAATGTTAATTTATGAATCTATTTTATGAAAATAAATTTTCTTTTAAAGAGTGAAATTAATTAAAAAAAATTTAAATAAACATTTATGTTTTATAAAAAATACCAACACTTAGTTAATAATTTTTTAAAATATTTATTTACTTATACTATGATATAATTATATCATATTATGATTTATAATATTCCTAAATTTTATTTATACCTTCATTGGTGAGTTTACTATTCTATTGGTCATATTACTATTCCTAAGGGTCATGTTACTATTCCAAGTGGCAAGTTACTATTCCTTATATATAGGTTTCTTAATTTATATGAATATCACTTATTTCATTATTAATTTATGCGAATAGTGTTATTATTGAGATCTCTATGATATGTATGTGTTTTATATCATATAAGATAATTATAAGAAAGGAAATAATTCCATTGATAAAAGTTTGGGCCGTTACAGTTTTTTATTCTGAAATGAACATGTTATCTCATGTGAATAGAAAAGTTTTACTTAGGTGATGAACCTATTTTCCCCTCATGTCCCTATAAGAGGAAGATAAAATATCATTACTACCAATATCAAAAATACAAACTCAACCTTCCTCCATAGCTATAAACCATATACCCATCTATTTACATTGTGATATTAGCATGAGATTATGTCATGGACGGATGTGAACATGATACAAAAAGAAACATCTAAATTCCCAATGTTCCTAAAAATAGGTCTAACACACTCATTAAGTCTAACTGAAGGTGTTCACCCTGCTAAACTAGTAGATGAAGTAATTTATCTATATCCACATGAAGTTGGAATTAGGAATGTGATTAAATAGAATGTATTAATTTTATTAGGGAGACCTGGACTAAGTGATGAGATTCTTTGAAAGATACAACCATCCCATAATAAAGTTATGATATGAATGGATCCACCATCACCCTAGTTTTGGTAGGCCACCCACCTTTAGAATGATTGAATGCAATACTAAAATTGAAACCCACCATGGTATATTTTGACACAACTATCCTAGAAGAATGTATAAGAAAATAGATTGGTAAACCTGACATGAATTCATTATCCTTCAAAATTGAGCTCATGAGTAGCTTTTGGCATCAAGTTATTTTTTCTAAGAGAATGTCGAACCTGATGTGGACTATTTATCCTTCTGTAGTAATTGAATGAGTCACTTGTGTCTTTATGGTCTTCACCTAAATAGAATGGTAAACCTGATGTGAATAAATTCTCATTGGACAACTATAGGATGGGTAATGTTAAACATCACACCCATTATGCATCACCAAATTTTTTCCATGTTGGTCTTTGTTATCATCAAAATTGTATATACTTTTGGTTTCAAATACTGTTGCAGAATTCCATCCACCAGACATGCCAAGAATGGAAACCCCCCTACAACCAATAAATATGGGGGTTGAAGAATAACTCATGATGTTGTTGACTCTATTGATTTCTTGCACATGTGATCCCATACATCCATGTAGAAAAAACAATATCAACATCTACACCATCTATTGGGATCCCTCTACCCCTTTCCCCATATAAGATCATATAGATGTGGTTCATTAAAAATATTGTTAACTATTATGAATATGGATAATAATAATACCCTAGTATATTGGATCCATGTCGACACGAACAGGAACAAAGTCCCTAAAGGTTTCATACACCCCTAGTCCCCAACACCAAACACATAAGTAGAATTTCCTTGAGACCACCAACGACACCTTCCACTGTGTTGAGGAGATAGGGGATATCCAAGTTTTTGAAGCTACAACTGCTACTGGGGAATCTCAAATGAGGGATCCCACCATCCGACATCATCGATAGTGTATGGCCTCTTATCCAACAACTGAATAGTTTGAGATCACAACCTTTTTGGCTGCTCTAATATATAATGCATGATTCTGATACTAGGGGTGGGCCCCCAGGCCTTCTCTATGAGAGGATACTTCTGTAGCTTTTGTCACATCCCTTCACATATTGGTTATAGGAAAGGGGGATTTCTTCACCAATGTAGGCCTGAGTCCTCAGTTTCCCACACAAAAATATCGGATTTACTCTCCCTACCAATAGTACCATCACCAACATTCACAAAGGTCCTCACTATGTCAAAGAAGTGCACTACACAAAAGGTACTCCCTTGAGTAGAGGGGATACCAATCATCATGGTAGTCCTTCTCATGTCACAAACATAAATACTCATGGTATGACTCCATGTAACTCAAATAATCTCACAGAAAAGACATATCCCCACCATCATCGATGGAATAACATGGGGAAACCAACAGTAGGTCACCCTTAATCATTTAAAATCATATAGCACTAAGGATTCTAGACAAATATTTCCATCATCACAATCACAACTCCTATTGGAAAACTCATGTTGACTATAGATGGCCATTCGTGAGGCTAAAGTGAAGAAGATCCCAAAGTCCCTAATAAATACCTATATGTACATGATGTCTTGGATACCAATCAGGGGCTAGTCATTTGGCCTCCAATAGAACCATTAATGCCTCTCTTGCATACTTATACAATGGAAGTACGAGATACACCATGATCTTGCCTAGCACGCTCAGATGAAGAGAAACCCCGAGTTGATCCACATGAACATGTTAAGCACCCTCAAAAAGAGGATGCATATGCACCCTCATGTCTGGGAATATTTCTAATTCTAGCGTCACATCAACATAATTGATCCTTTGATAGTGGAAAAGTATCTCAATACATAAGACCGTGACTAAGGAATATAGAATAGAGGAGTACTTCATCAATCCCTCCAACAACATTGCATTACTTCAATTCTTTAGAGAAGGACTATCCCTTCAAGTGAGGCGATGAGGTTGATGATAGCTTATTGGCAACCCTAGTTACTGAATAGCTTCTAGTTGTGTTCTAGGAGTATGCAACACTTCATTTCTCCACCGAGGTGTTTCTCTCAAAAACACACACAACATATATCCAATAGAACCTATTGGTGAAATTAGACAACTTTCAAGGCCATCATTTTACATATCCAATAAGCTTTATGCTCCTTCCAAACATTGACCAGTAATTTTGAAAGGTCGTTCTCACAACGCTTACAATGGTTAAGTATCTTGAATCTAGTGGATAAAGCCAAAGCATTCAGAAAACATGCACTAAAATCCACATTGTATTGCATTATATTATTGAAGGTCATTTCCCCCATGATCAAATAAACGACTATGTATAGTATTCTTCTTTACAGTTCAATCCTCTCTTAAAGTGATGAAAATTTACTAAAACTTGTCCACATGCTGATATGAGCAATACTCCAATAATGATTACTACCAAAATGAATTTAATCACCACTTATCGCCTTGATAATGAAGGGCGTGATGGAGGCATGTGAGGAGGCATGTGAGGAGGATATGCCCGGAGTGGACAGATTATGAAAAGTGGTCCATGATAGAGGCATCCTCAACCATCCACAATGATAAACCAATGTCTTCATGAAATAATGATGCCAATAACCCATCAGAACCTTGACAATGGAAAGGGTGTGGTCAAATGTTCTGGTATTCCCAAAGTTATTCGTACAGTTGGGGAGGATGCCCAAATCATTACTCTACTCTCATATCTTGATTTCAGCCAACATATCACAGCCGAACTCATTCACAGATACTTTCCAAATTAAGAGTCTGTTCTAGATGACACAGTCACGCTCCCTATGGATCCTCGAAAAACGATAGTCCTCAGTTGATCAACCCGAGATGAATAAGGTCAATCCAACCACTTGAGGAACCATTTTTTATTCCTTGTAACTCCCTCTATTACAGACTAACAAAAATTCCCACTACTGGATCAGGAACACTCTATTTCATAATTTAAGGGGCCAGTCAAGAGGTAGACACATGGTGAATCCCACCATGATAATATGTATTGATTCCACACTACTTTCCTCGAATCCCAAGAGATGTATAATGTTTCGGTACAACCTGAAAGAAAGTTTTACCTAATGTGGATGGATCAAATTTCTACTGTACCAGACTTTGGTAACCCAAGATTCACCACTCACCTTACCCATTTCACCTCTTGGTGTAGACCAATGCTGGGTATCCTAGAGCAGTCAGAGGTAGCCAAAATCCACAAATGTGTCACTGGCTTCATCGATCGATGGAAGGAAAATGAAGGGTCAACCCAAGATTACCATAGAAGTTGCAAAGCCACCCTCGATTAAAGCCGATCCAAGCCCAGATCTCCAGCCTGGAGGCAACTGCGACACCGGAGTTCTTGAAGAAAGGGATTTCGATGCCGGAAATGGGGGTTCGGCATGGATGCTTCCCGAGGAAGCTAGGAATCTTTTCTTGAGAAGCCGATGGTCCGATGAAAATCAAGATCCTGAGCCTGTGCGAAGTCTGGAGATGATCCCTTTACTGGTTCGTCACTGATTGAGGATGATGAGCGGCACCGCCATTGAGAACCAGGCCGAGTCCCCATGATTGATGAAGCTTGCAGCGGTCTGATCTCCGTCCGAGCATGAAGAAAACTAATCCCAGGCCGATGTTGAGGGGGATCTCGTCACGATGATGACTGATCCTGATGCTTTGAAGATCGATGAAACCAGATCTGAAAATGAATCTTCTGGGAGAAGCTTCAAGATGGGAGCCCGATCTTGCGCACCAGATCCAAGCTGAAGAAATCGCGACCGGGCTTGAAATCAAACCGCTGCCGCCATCATGTTGATGTAGATTACCTCCGAAGCCACCATCAAAGGAGGATGACTACGCCAGAATTTGTTATTGATGGATGAACCAAGGCCAAATGCGAAGGAGCAGAGCTCTGCCATTACAGATCGACCCTCGTCAATGCTTGAAGAGCTGATTCCGATCTAAAATCAGAGGATCCGATTTGTTGTGCAGTTGTTTTGTCTTGCATTTCCTTGATTGACGATAGCGAAGGCTCATTTCTCAAGATCGCTGCGGATTAGTGTTTTTTGAACCGCGCATTTGAGATGCTCGATTGATCTCCTATGAGAGCATCTGTCTAGAATTATAAAATTTGTTGTAGGGAAATGCTATGGTTACCAAGGAGTGAGAACTGACATTTCACTTTAGAAAAACTAAGATGATGTTTTTGTAATGGAATAAAAAGGATGATTTTCACCAATTTAGAAAAAGATCGAAGACAACAACTTAAGGAGAATTTATGAAGCGAAGCGACTGAAGAGAAAACTGGGAGGTATTCTACAGAGTTGTTGGTACTTTTGATATTGATGAACTCCGAAAGTCTTTCACACTCCGCAGACATGTCTGGTTAGATTTTTTGTGACCAAATCCTGTAGTTTCGAATTGTAATTTCTTTCTAAGATTCAATTTCATGAACATTTTATGGTAATTTCTCTCTAAAATTATGTAGATCGAAATTCGATCGGATTTTGATGAATATATTTTCTGTCATTCAGTTCTTTTTCCCCTTCCATTCATCTCTCACTAGAGAGTGTCAATTGATGAGTGTGGCGTATTATGTCTGGCCAAGAAAGGAGGATTGTGAGTATAGAGGGAGTCAATTGTGACTTGCTCAATAGATGATTGTTGCATGCATCGATCGTCTCTTTCTAAAAAGAGAATAACAATTAACCGGATCTGGTCGCCATCAAACCGGCACCAAACCCGGCCCGTGCCAAGGCCCGAAGGGCGTTCCCTATCCCCACGGGCTGGCACAAGTGCCCGGGTATCATTAATTTAGGTATGAGAACGATTTACCCGAGTATGAAAGCATAATACATTAAAATAATCCATAGTATAAATCTGAAATTTTCAAGCCAAACAAGTCTTAACCAAAAACCAGAACTGAATACATTGGATTAAAGACAATAAAAGAGGTTCAAATACAAATAATGACAACAGCAAGACATCCCCAAGGACTCCACACGACAAGGAGATCATCACCCGCAAGTCGTCTCCACAACTCCGCCCCAGCGATGGGGACTAACAACCTCAACCACCATCACCCTTGGCCTTTCCTTTACCTGAGTCAAACATAACCAAGTCTACTTACACCCAAAGAGTGTAAGTAGGGTGTGAGCCTAAGCCCAACAGGATACCACCCAATGATTCCAAAGAGGATGCAATACAATGTGAAAAAGCAAGCAGTTTAAGTACGCAAAGAAAGGTAGTGATAAAATCAAAGAAATGCAACTTTCAATTGAAAACAGTTTTCAAGCTAAAATTTTCAGAATGTTCACACTTTTAAATAGATATGTTAGCTACTGTAAAGTACTGCCAAAAACACCCAAATACAATGGAAAATATCACAAACACAATGAGCAACAAAATCGGGAACACCCCTAGGCACTAGATAGTCTTGGGCCCCATGCACCTCATACCTCAGTGTAAAGTAACCATAGTAAAATCTATTCTCGTGCACGAGCCACTAGTAGGGAACATACCCATAACCCAGTGGTCCCCAATCATCATCCACATAGTTTAGTTAGAGTTGTCGTTATCCAAATGTTAGGTGAAACAGGGACAAAACTCATCCGGTCCACTAGCCGTACTAGTACACATCCGCCCCACCTAGGTACCCAGGCCTCCCCCTTTGTGCTCAAACAAATTCATCATGCCACATGCATCCATTTTCATATAAAAACACCATTACTGGTCACTTACAAACAATACAGTAGTTATACACACTTTATACCATTTAAAACACACAACAAAACACACAACAAAACACTTTGATTTTCCATAAAACAATTTCTCAAAAAACCGCATTGTTTTGCACCCAACACTCCCTGAAAACCCCACTTTGCACACTATATACACACCTATAAGTTACCAAAACAGAAAAGGCAGCCTTATACATTTCAATTAAACCAAAAAATCAATTTTTAGGGCAGCCTCATGTGAACCAAGAAATAATATGAAAAGGGAATTCCCGAGAGTGGCTTTTTCGAACCCTCCACACTCAAGAATGCCCCTCCCCACGAAGAGGTCATCCGGGGATGCCCCAGCCGGGGAGGAGCTGTTGTCAGCTGAGATGACATTGCATCCCGCGGGGTAACACCTCGATCAGTGATGGTTCGTCACAGCAAGTCGTCAACCAGGTGAAGTGCGCCCATTCTGCCCACCCGGTGAGACAACAGGTGACCCGACAAGACGAGTGGTACACGGGAGGCGGAAATTACTCCTAAAGCGTGGATCGAACCCCCAAACTCACCGAACACCGTTTCTTTGGCCCTCGAACCTGCACCACTATGCCACCGCCGAAGCGGAAAACGTGTTGTTGGGTAACGAAGTATTGAGCTGGCCTGCCCACCTGCGCGCCGCACGTCCCCTGCTAGGCCCAAGGTGACCTACCCTTGGGCTTGGTCCAGTTCCACATGGGTTCAAGGGGACGAGAGGATCGCTGGCGTATGGTGCGCGTTGCCTTTGTAAAACTTCTATTTTTAAACAAATATGACACTTAAAGTTCACAAGTTCCACAACACCATTAAAACCAACTTTCGCAGCAACAAATAGAAGGGATAAACATTCGAAACAGTATTTTCAGCCATAGTACATCCCAATAAAATAAAATAATTATTGATAGGGCAGCCCCAAAAGAACCAAGAAGAGACTTCAATGAAAAACCCCAAATTTCACCTAAAATTGGCATTAAAAATTCATTTGCATTACAAAAACCACTAAAACTATTTTTTTCAGCAACCATAAAATTAATTGAACATGAAAATGTCGTCAAAACAGCAAGTCAATTCACATAGATTGCATACATATGGAATCACCTACCAAATTAGTTAAAACCTTGAATCCTTTGTGAGAAAATCAAATCGCACCATCGCTGCACCAAGAGGGACCTAGATCAAACCTAAAACCACAAGAATTGGAAAAGAAAACCCAAGGTTAAACCTTATGTTTGAAACCCTACCCCCTGGTCATTTGGGACTTCAAGGAAGAGGGAATAAACCCTAATAAAAACAATTGAAACCCTATGCAATTTGGAAGAGGAGAGAAATGGACTCACTTACTTGAAGTATCCTGAATTAATCATTTAAAAAACAACAGTAGATGAAATTGAAAACAACCAAAATTCAGGGGTTGTTCGAACAAGATTTATGAGGTCATTTAGGAACTAGAATGGAGGGAAGAAAGTAATAATTGAGAGAGTAAATAAGGGATGATGTTACCTCTTCAATTCTGACCGATTTGAGACACCATATGAAGTTCTGCCCTATGTCGTGATTTCAAAGAGCTCCAAGGAGGGGGTAAAGGCAATGGGAACGTGCCTGGGCTTCTTAAGGTCGAGAGGGAGGTTGAATCACCGAAGAATTCATTATAATGAATAAGATATTAAAAAATTAAAGAAACAATTTAAAACTGGAAAATGAGCTTTCGGGTTGGCCCGATTCTTAAATAAGAACCCAAATCCCCCATGATTATGGATTTATAAAGGCTCCAAATTTAAATTATGGTGTTAATAGGTCAGGGAAGACCAAGTTGGAATTTTAATGGATAAAAAATGTTGAAAAATGAATTAGTTATAAAAGAAACAAAATTTATTTTAAATCTGGAATTGGGCTCACGATTTGGCCCAATTCATGAAAACTCACCCATTCCTCCATAAAAGTTTGGGAAACCCCCAAAACAAAGCATGAATGAAAAATAAATTAAAAATAAATTAAAAATAAGTTATGTATGTGACAATTCTCCCCACCTTGAAAACTTTCCACCCCGGAGAGTCACACCAAGGTCAAAGCCACAACCAAACCCCACTGAGAAACCAATAAGTACTCTCTTGCCAGGTTTTGCCCCCAAAGGCCAAAACACCTCGAGTGATAAATTAAGGAAAGATTACTCTCACAACCAAAACTTACACCAATTTTCTAAAATGATCAATCACATTCATACTTTATCCCAAAATAAAACTCCTCAAACACTATCCGAACAAGACTCAAGCAATTCACCCAAACAAACAACAACTTTGAACAAGGTTACACTTACCTTTAACTAAACCATTGGGTGCTCTCCAGTCCCAACGTTTACTCAAGGAATATGTTGGTAGATAGATAGCTCTGAATGAGACTATCTACACCATGCCAAGACCATGGACAAATCTAAGTTACTGGTACAGGGGGACATAAATATGCTCCCCACCATAAGAGAAAACCAATAATTTTTTTCCGAGACAGAATCAGGACACTAATAGGGGGAGGCCTGAATGGACTCCCTAGTACATAGGGTAGACTTCCATTCAAAATTTATGAAGGAACATACATGAGAATCATAGTGGTTATACCCACCATAAGAACCAACCTTCTTAACCGACCAGCATGGGCCGACAAAGAAAAACCCAAAAATTTCAATATTTGGGAAGGTCGCACGGTTAGTTCGCACAGTTTGTGAAACCGTGAACTAACTGTGCTGATCAATATTCACGCGTGGCTTCCAGGAACACAGTCACTCTTAATAATTCACAAACCATGTGCCTAGTCTGTCTATCCAAATTCCCAAACATTCTCAAAAGACTCAGTGGAAACCAAAGGGGGAGAGAATGACATTGGGCGATGACATGGGTACAAGGCCCTCCACCTATTTCCACCAAATGTGAACAACAGAAGAAAGATGATGATACCAGAGGTTTAAACTCTTCCTATCTTTCATATTTAGGATAGGACTCTGTACAAGGGTTTAAATGCCCTGTGATTTCCCCTGACTACGAGCCGGCTTCTCTCCGAGACCTATGGCTGGAGCTCAAATAATTGAAGCATCTCCGGCCTTGCAGTTAGTCTTTGAAAACCCAATGAATGAGAATTATTCTTTCGGTGCCACCAACAACTACACCAGAATCCCACCTAATTTTTCCAAACATAACACATTCCAAACTCACTTTACCCTATCGTGATATTTCACTAAAACAAGGGCTAATAAGATGCACACACATCACACCTTGCTTCTTCAGGTGAGAAACAATAGAAGTAAAGAACACATACACTCACCTTCCTCTATAATGGAAGATTTTAAAGTTTTTCCAAGGGATACATTCACCCAACATAATAGGGACTCTCAGATGATTTCACAACGTTCACCTATACAGTCAATCGAGTACATGACATCATAAGGCATCACCGAACATGACCATTGTGACTGATATAGACAATGCATAGAGAGGGACCTTATACAACATCCCCAAACAACACACAATTATAGAAAGTGGCCACAATATCCTATCGTGTCCATATTTCCCACACCGGTGGTTTAACATGAACTCCTACTTCAATGAAACTTTGAAGAACCTAAAGGACCTCTTAGACACCATCAAGACACTCATCCACACTAACAAACCTAGACTACATCCACCTTCGACGAATCAAGAAACTAAGGTCTCTTTTAACCTTCCACGGGCACTCTCTCGTTACAAGAGAGTCTAAAAATCAAAGAAAGGAATGGGTGTAGACTCAATCTATAGATCTTGTAAAAAAAATATTCCTTATATTGATCAACTGAAGGATTTTCCAATGGAGAAACAATCTGGGTTGCACTTCAGTTATGCATTAACCCTTAATGGGGGAATACCTTATCCAACAAGAGAACCTAAAGACCCAACCAAGAAGGTCTATTGGTCAAAAAGTGCCACAAACCAGATCCAAACACATGAAGGGATCCACCATAAAGGTGTCCCGAAACATATCTCAGAGGAGACTACTAACCGGTCCTTCTACCCAGCTTACCGACCCAACAAAAACCCAAAACACAGTTCGAACAGGAGGGGTTCTTGGACTCAAAAAATCCCATAACATCAACATTTTACAAAAAAACATAATATAAACCATACCAAAAAATTCATCAAGACATCATGTTTTTCTTTAAAAACATTTATTTGAAAGCAAATGGTTCAGCGGTTAGCGCATCCACCAATGGTACCCCATGGGCCTTACACATGCATGTTTCTATGCCACACCGGGGACCCTCCTCATATCCATCCTGACACTCATCAAGTCATGTCATCAACCATCCATATTCCCATATAACCCCATTCATGTGGTTTCTCACGAAAATACCAATGGTTAACACAAAAATTCTTTCCCCTTTTCAAAACCAAAATGGTCAACCAACACATCCTTTTTCTCAAAACCGCTAACCACGCGATCAAAATCCCAACTCACATCTTACAAAACTTTTCATAAATACACAACCATTTAGAAAATAACTCACTTTCAAGATATTCACATCAATTTAAAAACATCCCATCCCATTAAAACACTCTTTTATTGTTTAGAAAACTCTATTGGAAACACTTTTCAAAACTAACTTCAATATAGTTCCTGCTTTCAAAAGAGGTGTAAGCACACCATTTTCCATTTCAAAACAATTCTGAAAATTTAGTTCCACTATTTCATAAACCAAACCATTCCCTCTTTGTTTTAAAATCATTTCAAAAAAACTTTTCACTTCTTAAAACCAATTCACTTTAAAACCAAAGTGCCAAGATTTCAAAACTAAAGCACAAAACAATGCGAGAGGAAACTAGTTTCAGTGGGTGACTTGGAAATATGGTTGGAAGCCATATTAAAATAACTTCACCATCACAGAGAGTGTTCTAGGGAATATCCACAGCTCCACATAGCTTTCCAAGCTCTGCGACCTCACTGAGACCATTAACACAACTCTCTTTTCATTTCCCCTAATCATCATCAAACCAAGAAAACCAAAGGACTTAGATAAATCCCAACTTCCCTTGGAGACTCGAATCCCGTCATGAGGTGTGGTGATCAGTCACAATACCCATAAAAGAACTAACAAGTCCCAAAAATCCTAACTCTAGTCTATCCTGACTGTTCTCTAAATAACGTGACTCAAAGAGTTAACCAGAACCTCCTTTGATACCATTTTTTCACGAACCGGATCTGGTCGCCATCAAACCAGCACCAAACCTGGCCCGTGCCAAGGCCCTAAGAGAGTTACCTATCCCCACGGGCTGGCACAAGTACTCGGGTATCATTAATTTAGGTATGGGAACTATTTACCCGAGTATGAAAGCATAACACATTAAAACAATCCATAATATAAATATGAAATTTTCAAGCCAAACAAGTCTTAACCAAAAACCAGAACTGAATACATTGGATTAAAGACAATAAAAGAGGTCCAAATAAAAATAATGACAACATCAAGACATCCACAAGGACTCCACATGACAAGGGGGTCATCACCCGCAAGTCGTCTCCACAACTCCGCCCCAACGATGGGAACTAACAACCTGAACCGCAATCACCCTTGGCTTTTCCTTTACCTCAGTCAAACATAACCAAGTATACTTATTCCCAAGGGGTGTAAGTAGGGTGTGGTACTAATGAAAATATGATACCACCCAATTATTTCAAAGAGGATGCAATACAATGTGAAAATCAAGCAATTTTAGTACGCAAAGAAAGGTAGTGATAAAATCCAAGAAATGCAACTTTCAATTGAAAATAGTTTTCAAGCTAAAATTTTCAGAATGTTCACACATTTAAATATAAATGTTTTCTACTATAAAGTACTTCCAAAAACACCCAAATAAAATTTAAAATATCACAAACACAATTATAAAAAAAATTGGGAACACCCCTAGGCACTAGATAGTCTCGGGCCCCATGTACCTCATACCTCGGTGTAAAGTAACCATAGTAAAATCTGTTCTCGTGTATGAGCTACTATTAGGGAACATAACCATAACCTATTGGTCCCCAATCATCATCCACATAGTTTATTTAGAGTTGTCTTTATCCAAATTCTAGGTGAAACAGGGACAAAACCCATCCGGTCCACTAGCAGTACTAGTACACATCCTCCCCACCTAGGTACCCGAGCTTCCCCCTTTGTGCTCAAACAAATTCATCACACCAAATGAATAAATTTTCATATAAAAAAACCAATAATTTTCACTTAAAAAAAATAAATTTTCTATACACACTTTATACCATTTAAAACACACAACAAAACACTTTGATTTTCCATAAAACAATTTCTCAAAAAACCGCATTGTTTTGCACCCAACACTCCCTGAAAACCCCACTTTTCACACTATATGCACACCTATAAGTTACCAAAATAGAAAAGGAAGCCTTATAAATTTCAATTAAACCAAAAAATCAATTTTTAGGGCAGCCCCATGTGAACCAAGAAATGTAATCTTTGTAAAACTTCCATTTTTAAACAAACATGACACTTAAAGTTCACAAGTTCCACAACACCATTAAAACCAACTTTTGCAGTAACAAACATAAGGGATAAACATTAAAAATAGTATTTTAATCCCTAGTACATCCCAATGAAATTAAATAAGTAGTGATAGGGCATCCCCAAAAGAACCAACAAGCGATTTCAATGAAAACCCCCCAATTTCACCTAAAATTGGCATTAAAAATTCATTTGCATTTCAAAAACCACAAAAACTATTTTTTTCAGAAACCATAAAATTAAATGAATATGAAAATTTCATAAAAACATCAAGTTAATTCTCATATATTTCATACATATGGAATCACCTACCAAATTAGTTAAAACCTTGAATCCTTTGTGTGAAAATAAAATCGCACCACCGCCGCACCAAGAGGGACCTAGATCAAACCTAAAACCACAAGAATTGGAAAATAAAACACAAGGTTAAACCTTATGTTCGAAAACCTACCCCCTGGTCATTTGGTACTTCAAGGAATAGGGAATAAACCCTAATAAAAACAATTGAAACCCTATGCAATTTGGAAGAGGATAGAAATGGACTCACTTACTTGAAGTATCCTGAATTAATCACTGCAAAAACAAAAGTAGATAAAATTTAAAACAGCCAAAATTCAGGGGTTGTTCGAACAAGATTTATTAAGTCATTTAGGAACTGAAATGGAGGGAAACAAGTAATAATTGAGAGAGTTAATAAGGGATGAAGTCACCTCTTCAATTCTGGCCGATTTGAGACACCCTATGAAGTTATGCCCTAAGTCACGATTTTAAAGAGCTCCAAGGAGTGGGGAAAGGTAATGGGAACCCGCCTGGGATTCTTAGGGTCAAGAGGGAGGTAGAATAACTTAAAAATTAATTATAATGAATATGATATTAAAAAATTAAAGAAACAATTTAAAACTGGAAAATGGGCTTTCGGGTTGGCCCAATTCTTAAATAAAAACCCAAATCCCCCATGATTATGGATTTATAAAGGCTCCGAATTTAAATTATGGTGTTAATAGGTCAGGTAAGGCCGATTTGGAATTTTAATGGATAAAAAATGTTAAAAAATGAATGAGTTATAAAAGAAACAAAATTTATTTTAAATCTGGAATTGGGTTCACGGTTTGGCCCAATTCATGAAAACTCACCCATTCCTCCATAAAAGCTTGGGAAACCCCCAAAACAAAGCATGAATGGAAAATAAATTAAAAATAACTTTAAAATAAGTTATTTATTTGAAAAATACAATTATAAATGTTTTAAACATTCCAAACTCAGTGATATTCAATCATCGAGATTTTAATTTGTTCGTTGAGAGAGTTTTCAGTTTGAATAATTTCAAGCAATGAAGAATGATTGTACCTAAAGATATAATGGAGTTTTCCACTACTTTATTTCCTAACAACATTCTACTTGTTTTATGCTACTTCATTCTAGTCTCTTGTTTTTATTAATATAATTTTTTTAGAAATTAAAATAATTTCTTTTATACTAATAGAAATCCCATAAAATAATTAATATTTTAAAAATAGAAAATAATAAAAAGAATGTGATAGAAGAACTCATATAGGGTAGTATCATTGGGAGAATACAAGGAATTTTTTTAAGGTTGTTTTTAGGGGTTTAAATTTTGAATTATGAGGTTGAAAAAGATACACCAAAAAACCAAAATTCAATTGGGGCCTTTGCTAGGAAGGCTTACAAGGAGTGAAAAAGTTTAAAAAACAAAGTCTTCTATAATAATGGTTTAAAAAAATCAATCAATAAACAAACCAAATATACATTATAAATTATATTGTGTGTCCGACAATAATTTTAAAATTTTTGAAACTCAAAACTTCTAAAACCTAAGAAGCATAAAAATTGAAAAAAACAAACAAGTTATAGAATTTGAAAACCTAGAAGAAATTGAAAAAGCCCAATAATAAACATTGAATTAAAATTTTATAAAAATAGAAAACTTTCATAATTTAGAAAAAATATTTGTCTAAAGAACTTGAAAGGAGATCATTTCTCCAGATTTCAAGAACCACCAATGTTGTTAGGACAACAATAAAATGGCCCTAGGTTTTGATATATGATCGGAAATTATTCACTCATTACAAAGGTTTTATGGTTCACCAGGTGAGGATCCACATAAGAAACTACAAGAGTTTCATATGGTGTGTATCACTATAAAACCACAAGGGGTCAGTGTGAATCCGATAAAGCTAAGGGCCTGACCCTTTTACATGGATAGGGTGGCTAAGGAGAGGTTCTACTATTCTCTATCCACCTCTATAAGGAGTTGGAACCAACTAATAATGTATTCCTAGAAAAAATTTCCCAGATTTTAGGATTGTTTCATTTAGAAAGGATATTTGTGAGATTAAGATGTTACAAGGGGAGACACTACATGAGTATTGGAAGAGGTTTAAGAAGTTTTTCTCTAGATTAATTCACTACTAGAATTCTAACTAGACCCTTATCCAATATTTTTACCAAGGTTTTATCTTAGTAAATAGGAGTATGATAGATGTTGTGGAAGGAGTACTAGTTGATAAGACCCCTGATGTTGCTAGAAATATCATCTCATGCATGAATCAAAATTCATAGAAATATGATACCAGGGGTTGATCTATCTCAAACTAGCTATGGTAGTGTCAAAATCTGATTCTGAAAATAGTCGAATAGAGTGTTAGCTAAGTGATATTCTTAGTTTTATGAGATAGATTTTGACTATCTCTATCCCTTCACAATCTCAACCAGAACCTATTTATCATATTAGGATGCACAATGGAATTTTTTCTACTACTAATCATTTCAATTGTCCATGTACTTGGTTTTAAGAGTCTTCTGAAACAAGTAAAAAAATATTTCCCAAAAAACATTTCCTAAAAAACCCAAACATCTAATTTTCAATCCAAACGTTTTAGTCTTATCCCTTCCAATCTTTCTGGAATTTCTATCGAGTCTAGAATAACCAACAAAAAAATATTTTTAGTCATAGTGATCTAGAAAAAAGGAATTTCTAGCCCAATAATTTTAATCAACAACCTAGGTATAAAAAAGATCAATTTGGAAATAAAACCGGTGGGAATTTATTAATATTTCAGAATCAGGGAAATCAATAACCATAAAATGACCAAATAAATGATTCAAACTTTAAGGAATTTTTTAAAATTAAATAATACATTTCTCAATAATAAAAAGCGTTTCCACAAAACAAGGTAACTCAATTGGGTCAAATGGAAATTAAAATCAGTGTTTTAAAAAATCCAAGGAGTGTAAATTTACCATAACAAGCTAAAGTGACCCCTGGAGGAATAGAGAATGTAAGTGCTATAATTATGAGTAGTGGAACCCAAATTCAAATTCCCCAAGCTAAAAAAATGAACAATTACCCTACACGGATATTTATATTTCTGAAACTAATTGAATATCACATGAGGAATTCATTGAACCACCTGATAAAACTATTTTAAAAACTTCTGAATATGTTTATGTACCTACTTTAAAAAAAACCAGTAGAATAAGAAAAATAAAATTTAAAGAAATAAATCAACAAAGAATGAGCCTATTCAGATTTTAGAAAATTAATGAGATGTTACAAAGGAAAAAAAGTTGATGATAACTTAAACATTTATAGGGATTTTCCGCCTTATCCTTTGAACATCCCTCCTATAAGAAGAAATGTTAAAACTAAAATGATAAAATAAGTGTATAAAATTTTATGAAAGTACAGGATAATATCCCTTTTTTAGATGCAATGAAACAGATTCCTTGATATGTTAAATTACATAAATACATGTGTATTTACAGAAGAAAGTTCGAGAGATGTGAGAATATTAATTAGTGAATAAATTTTTCTTCCTTGATTCGACATTCCCTCTTTATTAAATATAAAGATCAAAATACATTTTCTATGCCATATGTTATTGATATTAATGAATTTGAAGATGCAATGTTGGATTTAGGAGTCTCCAAAAATTTTATTCCTTATTTTATATTTTCATCCATGATGGTCGAAGAGCTAAAGAATTTGGGAATAGTCGTCCAATTGTATAACATGAGCTTAGATAAGAAATATTTCATCAATGTAGATGTGTTGGTAAGGGTTAAGGAACCTTTTTCCATATTGAGTTTTTCATGTTATGCATGGAGGATGGTAGATTTACTTCACATAAAAAATTACTTCTTGGAATACAGTTCTTAAAAACTGATAAGGCCATTATTAAGGCCTGAGGATACTCTATGGTCCTATATAACTTCCATTAAGAAGTCAATATAAATGTCACCTTATAAGATTTTTGTAAAGATATTTTCATATGACCATGGAATTCGAGCCTAAATATTTTTCAATTGTCAAATCATGAAATTTAAATCTATTTGAAGCTGGAAAAGAGAGGAAGATTTGTTAACAAGGGTTATAAAAAATAAGTAACAATGCACATGAAAATGAAACTATTTTTAATGATAAGACAACGGCAGTTCAAGTAAAATTATGTATGAAAAAAGAGTTATATATTAGAGATAAATTTTTACTTTAACTCTAGGATAAATCATTTACTAGGTTTATTTTCTTTCTAATGGGATGATACTCTTATTATAACTCATGTTTTTTCCTTTTGGGGATATATAGATTAGAGATTATTGGAAGGATATTCCATTCACTATAAATGTACATAATTTCAAACTATTCCGAGAAGGAAATGAGGAACTGTCAAGGGAGGTGTTCCTTTTATTAGAAGATGAATATCAATAAACAATCCGGGTTATTTATTCTATTTCAATTTATTTATCTTAGAATAACAATGGGGGAAGGTACTAACAATTTTAGTGTTAATTTATTATTATTTTTCATAGTATTAATTTTTAGTGAATAAATTGAGTTTGATGGAAATATTATGTTCCTATTTTTCACCATAAGGAATCAAATTGGGGCCACTCTCCATCATTTGAAGCGGATGATTTACAATATACAATGATCAAGAGAAGCTAAAAGCTGATGAATTTTGAATCACCCCCTTAGTTTCTAAACATTGGTAATATTTTATGTGATTTAATATTTCATAAATCTAATGTTAGTCTGTTTTCATCTTTAGGAACTTTGAGTCTAACCATAGGTCCTTTGTTAAACTAATTAGGATGGGTTATATTTTAGTGAGTTTAAATATGAATATATATTCTTATTCAGATTATTAATTTGTTTAAATTATTCTCATTTTCATGCCATTGAAATTATTTTTTCTACTATTGCTCTTTGGGCCTTGATTTAAAGGAAAATTTGAAAGGAAATAATTGTAAAATGTGGAATTTTATTCTAAAACATGATGGATATTTCTATTTAATTTGTTGTATTTGATTGTGTATTAGTGATAAATATTCTATGTTTTGTAAGAAATTATTTTTCACACTTCCATGAACATGTACTAGTATATAAATTTTATTTTTGAGCTGAATAATTGAAGTGGTAACCATTAAGTAATTTTTTTTCATGATATGAGTTGTTAATTATTTGTATTGAGTGGTAAAAATACACTAAAATTTATTTTGAAACATTATACAAGATTTTAATCCTCTAAATCAAAAAATATTTTTGAACTTAAAACTATGTTTACATGTTTCTCCATATTGGGTTAAACATTGGGAATAATATTGAGTTTAACTGTGGGGGAGAGGGTACTGTACTAAATTTAACACAATGTGAACACATCAAAACCCCCTTTTTTCAAATTAGATAACTTTTTAGGTTCTAATTAATAATTTTAAAGGGTTTTATATTTTTTTGAACATTGAATGTGGTATAGAAACTTTGAGGATGTAAATTCTCTAATACCCCTTGGATATAGTTGAGTAAGAAATTTTTAATCACCTTCTTAAAAAACAATCAACTGTGGTAAATTTTTTTTTGAATGTTATACAATTATCATTACCCAATAATTATTTTATTTTCATTAAAAATCATGAAATATGAAATCAAAATAATTATGAAATAAAAAACTCAATCCATGTGGTACTCATTATTTTATTCTTTATGATTTTTGATTATTTATTTATGCCACTATTTAAATTTATTAATTTATCTCCTCGAAAAAAAAGCCTCTAAATTATTCTAATCGGTAATTATTTGATTATATTCTCCTAGAGGCAAAGAAAAGTTATGAATTTCAATTAAATGAAAAATTTAGTGGGTGTAATCATTTTTCAAAATTTTAAGGAAAATAATATTTATAAAAAAGGAATCCTCTTTGAACTTAAGATATTCAATTTTTTGAGGGTAAATATATTCAATACTTAATGAAAATCCAAGGGGGAATGAATTTTTGGAATCCAATATTTCTAACATAATATTCATTTCAGTCCCCTAAAATTGACTAATCATTTTCTTAAGGACTAGTAAAAGCATAGTGTGAGGGAATTTACTGTGGCTTTGATTTGATACCATTTTGAAAACTATTTTCCTTAAGGTAATTATGTTTTAACTTATAAAATTATTCTTTTTATTAATACTTTGGAATTTTTTGCTGAATTTAATAAAAAATAATTTTATGATAAAATATATATATTTAATTTTTAATTTTAGTTTTTTATGGTTAAAGTATGGATTTATGAGTAAATATTGAAAACCATCATACTTGTTTTTTTCATCTCCCTTTTATAGTTTTTATTTATTTATTTCATTTTTTCATTAATTCTAAAATTAATTAATTAATTATTTCATTTTATTATTGTCTCTCAATTTAATAATTTTTAAATGTTTTAGATTAATTATTTAATAAATAAATTTAATGAGAAAATCATTTTAACCATGGAGTTATGCTTGAATTGTATATTTTAATTATTTTAATTAACTTCTTTATATATTATTTGGTTGTTTATTTTTAAATTACAATTTTATGTTATAAAAATTTCTCCTTTAATTTAATTAATTTAAGATTTTTTCTTTTATTATTGAAAATAATGAATTTATGATTGTTTTTATTAAAATTAAAATTATTGTTCTTTTTTTATGTATTTATCTATTTGTTTTTTACTATCCTTAATTGTTTCATTTTACTTATTTTCAAACAGTAGGCTACAAATCCATTTAATGGTTTTTAGAATCATCAACATAACTGATTTTGAGCAGTGTTTACAAAGCCAATTCTTAAGTAGCCCATGTACCCAAATTGTAGTGATACCACATAGCCGATCTTCAAAGTAAAGTCTATGTATCCGATTTTCAAGATACATATTATTGCATATCCATTTCAAAAAATCACATAGCTATTTTACTAGAACCCACTCACATAGCTAAATAACATATGAAAATCTGATTTCATGTACCTGGATATTTTGAGCATGAACTTGGATGGAATGATGACAAAAAATCAACCTAATATTATTAAATAAATTATGAATCTGCCCCGCTAAAACCTGATCCAAGTTTCATTCTATGGTGTGGATGCATTAGAGATATCAATGAGCTTGATGAAAGGGAGATTGATGTTGGGAAAGGGGGTTTGGTGTGGATGATTACTATAATATATTAAAAAATATCCCTATAAAGTGGATGATTTTTTTAAAATAGAGATCTTGATCCTGTGAAAAGTTTATAGACGACCCCTTGATTGGTTCGTCGCAATTTTAGGATGATGACTAGTTCCACCATTTAGAACAAGGATAATTTTCTATAATTAATGAGGATTAAAGTGATATGAGCTTCATCCAAGAATGATGAAAACTGACCCAAGGACGCTTTTAAGGGGGGTCACTTACTGATGATGATCGATGTCAGTTATTTTTGGATCGATGAAACTAGATTTAAAAATGAATCTTTTAGGACAAGCTTCAAGATGGGAGACTAGTATTGCACACAAGATCTATGATAAAGAATCAAAAAAATGTCTTGAAATCAAACCAACATCGCCATCGTGTTGAAGAAAATTACAACTGAATCTTCCATTGAAGGATTATAACCATTACAGAGTTCATTTTTTATGTAAGAACTAAGGAAAAATTCAAGGGATCTAATCTCATTCATTACAGATTAATCTTGATCGAGGTTAGATGTGTCGATTCTGATCTAAAACTGGAGGATCTGATTTTGGGTGCAGATGATTTGTATTATAGGAACTTGATTGATGATGATGAGGAATCATTTTTATATATCGTTTTGGATGAATTTTTTTAATCATTGAGGTGATATGATCATCTAATTCCATAAGAGAATTTCAGAGATTGAAGTTGAAGAATACTGATCACTACTACTATGATTTTGAAAGAACCAAGCTTGATTATGACTACATTGAACCATAAGATGTAGCTATGAATAATTAAAATAAATTGTTAAATAATTATATGATTGTGAGAAAGAGTAGTAATGTGCATGTGTAGGTGATAGAATTTTTTGAACATAACTACCAAGGTTACCAAGAAATGAAATATTGATAGTTAAAAAATGAAAATACTCATTATGTCCTCAACAACATTTGGAGGAAGTGATAACTAACTCGAAAATTTAGAAAAACTAAGTTGGTTTTTTTGAATTATAAAAAGGAAGAATTTAAGTAATTTAGAAAAAAGAAGGACAGATAAAAAATCATGAATAATTTATAAAGTAGAGTGATGGGAGTGAAAACCAGAAGATCTTTTGAAGAGCTACTGGTACTTCTAATGCTAATAAAATATTAATTTATTGTATGCTCTATGAACATGTATGGAAAGATTCATTGTGTATGAATCTTTTATTTTTGAATGATGATATATTTTAGAGCTTCAATTTCTTGATCATTTTCTATAATTTCTCTCCAGAATTATGTACATTAAAATTTGATTGAATATTGATTAATATATTTTATGTAATGACATCCATTATTTTCCTTCTATTCTAAAATTTTCACGACTCTGGTTAGAGATTTTCAATTTATGAGTGTGGTCTGTTAAGTTAGACCAAGAAAGAGATTGATATTGACACTTTTTGTTTAAATATCTCAATCTTTTATTGAGGATTTTGAGTATAGGGGGAGTCAACAATGTTTTTATCACTTGGTGATTGTTGATTGCATCGATCATATCTTGATAAATGGAGAATAACAACTAAGATTTTATTTTTTTTCCATAATTTTGATCTAAATGAAACACAAACATTGGAGTTGATTCATACATTAATATAGTTTTCATTTTGAATATTTTTCAGCAGTTAAGAAGTTTAAACTAAGAGATCTACTAGATTTAACAACATCATTATTTTCTAATAAAATTATTATTATTTACTACTGCATCATTCTAGACAAGTTTGTTTCTATTTATATATATTTTCATGTTTATATATTAGAATAATTTCATCCATAGTAATATTTATCCCATTATAAACAATTAATATTTTAAAATTAGAAAAAAAACATGACAGAGGAACTCATATAGGGAAGTCTCATTGGGTGATTATTTATGGTACAACTATACTGTAGTATTTAAAAGATTAAATTTTAATTAGGTGGTAAAAATTACATAAAAAACTAAAAAATTTACTAGACCTAACCCTTATCTCCCTAAAGTGACTAGGGAAAATTTTGTAATTTTTTGAGAGAGCTCAGTGTCTAGAGGATTACATTAAATGGTCAAAACAAAGGTATTATCTAACAACTCTTCTCCCTACACCAATGACTGGAAGTTAATAGAAAACTTTTACAATGTAGAATATATCCCCTTAACCAATCTCTCTTAAGGAATCCCTATAAAAAACACCTCACCAAGAACATACTTGTGTTAAGAATATTTTTCAAGGCCCCTATAAAAAATAACCAGCCTAACGATTTGTAGACCATAATAATAAGTCCCAATATTTTAATATCAATAGGTCCCTATATTTTTTATATGTTCCATGGAGAGAAAATTTCTAAACCACTTAGTGATCAATAATTTTTTAGAGTATGAGATGATAAACCATCAAAATTATTTCTATTAACAAAGGATCCTCAAACACATCATCATAGAGTGCTTTATCATCAATTACATTCTACAATGTATGATAAATCATCGAATAGTAAACCTAGGCGAAACTATGGTACATGTCACATGAATATATGCCAAACCTAATGATGATCAAGATTCTATGGGGTGGTATCATGTCTTAAAATAATGTATTATAGAATTTAAATTATTTTATATCTATAAACATGATTTCTAGAGCCTAGAGGATCATTCATGGACTGTTGAATTAGATCAAAACCTCCTAGGATTGTTTTTAAAATCTAGTGATATCATCATCATCCCACCCCTATAAAGCTTGAAGGAACCAAAATCAGTGTTGAAATGAAGGATAAGAGCCTATACTAGTGTCAAAGATGGTCTTAACTCACATTACCTTTCCCCCCTACAAGAGGAAGAAGTTTCCTAACCCATCAGCTATGTTGGAATCCTACGATGAGAAGTATTAGTGTAACACCATTAATGAAATTGTTATAGTAGACCATTGTATAGATTTAAAAGATAAAGAATATGAATTAGATCCTCCTGTAAGTTATGAATGATGTTCTTGAGGTAAACAAAATTTCCCATTCAGAAAGAAGAACACATTAGGCGTTATCTCTACAAATGATGTCTATTTTACTAAGACAAGAATAAAAAATTTTCTCCAAAATTATTAAGAAAATAACTCTACAATAAAATACTCTAGTACTGCTCTTTGAAAAAATATTTTTGATTATTTCTAGGATCAACTATAAACATCAAACAAACTATAAAGTTGTATAAGTACTATTCATGTTCCTATACCTTGAAAATTTCAGAGCATGACACTTTTGATTAAATACTGACCCATTAGGAGTTAACACATTCCCATATCTTGGATTTAAGATGCAAGAAATAAAATTATTTGTATAATGACATGGATCTTAATCCTTATCACAATTCTTCTATTAAAGGAGATTTACGAGGTTCTTACTGAGTCAATAAAGTGAACCTTAGATCTTAAGAATGATATGTCCATTGCCAAATCTTACCATGTTAAGGAAAGAGAGTTTGAGGAAAGTTATAAAATCATTTAAATTTCTTGGTAAGATAGGGGCGTAGTCATAAAGGGGTATATATTCCCATTATATTTCTTGGGAAATCTAAACTCCATTGATATACACTAGTGTTTGGTAGACACTTTATTTGTGGATAATCTCACCCCAACACAAATTCTCTAAATCCAAGGTATAAATTGGGTTATCTAACCATGTCCAAAATGTTTTGAAAATATGATAATAGTGAATAGATTCTACTTGGAAAGATCTAATTGATTTTTTTTGAAAATTTGGTATCAAATACCAACTTCATGTTTTTCTTGCAAGATACTACTTTAAAAACAATACTGGGTTGGTTGACCTTTGCTCCACCTATATTCCAAATCCCATTTTTATATCACCAGTGCCTTATTTACTCCCTCTATAATTGTATAGGCATGATTTATAGTGATTTTGATCCCATTAACTAATGTGAATCCCATAACCACGATGCTTTGTATTATAAAAAGGAAAGAAATATTCCCCGGGTCAAATAAATGATCATTCCAACGCTCATAATGATTTTTTCATCCACCTAGGTGGATTGTTGGGATTACATAAAGTGAAATTTCCACATATGTATAGACTACCTAGAAAGAACAACATCATACATTGGGAACTATTTCATTGAGAAATGGACAAAGGGGTGTACTAAGATCACCTACTACATATATGAAGTGAAGGATTCTCTATGTCCCATGAAACCCTCTCCCATTGTGTGTTAGATAGATCATCCTATTAATGATAATCTATATATCCAATGTGTATACCAAATAGATGTATTAACCCATTTATAGTCATCCAAGATGAAATGTCTTGATAAGGTAAGTGGACTTCAATTATGAAGAACAAAAAGGATAAGATCCACAGTTTCTATTAGTATGGTTTATAAAAAAACCAAAATGATATGATTTTGGATTTGAATATTCCACCTCTAAATAAAAATATGATGCCACATCACAACTGCCTATGTTTGAGGATCCATCTTCACCCTCTATTCCTTGCAATTATAATGAAAATGGTATATAAAAATCCTCTCAATACCTTAATTATGGAATTTCTACCACCATCGATTAGCTTATACTTAAGAACATATATAATAATGATGATTTGATTGAGACATTGAGAAGTTTCATAATGAATCAACATGAATAGTGATAGTTTGTTGTTTTTTTAAAACAAAACTATGATGAATTTTCATAAAAAAAATAAAGAGATGATAGTGTTTGATCTCTAGGTCACCTTGTACCTACTTTTGTATCCCATTGGAGACTATGGATAGAAGTAGGAATCAAAGAGGAAACACTCCCCTCATGGTGCTATAGTTGAGGTAAAAGTTGGTAAGGTTATCAAATACAACTTCATTATAGATATTCCATACCACTTAGTGGGTTGACAACATTTTAACCATGAGGAAGAAGAATTGGAAAATCAAGGCCTGTATAAATCTCTAGGACCTCAACCCCCATTGCATAAATGAAAAATTCTCCATCCTGATCATAGAGTAATTTTTTAATGCATCTAAGTTATTGTAGGCCATCTCCATCATGTAAACATATATAAGATGTAACATAATCCAAATGAACCACAATGATTATGATTCCACTACATTCAGGGAAACTCATGGAATATATTTCTATTGGGAGATGCACTTCATCTTGAAGAACATTAGAGAAACCAATCAGCATCACTTTCATCATATCTTTAAATACCTCCCTATAATGATCCTGATTCATTATATTTGTGGTTTAGTGGTAAAACAATTCCAATGACAAAATCATATTAAAGATATTGATATATGTTTTTGTGTGATCTATTACCATAAATTGAAGATGAACCCATTAATGTGTGTATTGATAGTCACCACCAATACATTCCTTGGGTTTTCTGGTATAAAATCTTTGAGAATTACAAAGATATGATTACATCCACAACTTAAATTCCCCTTAAATAAAATTTGTGAAAGTTGAAAGGAATTCAAGTAAATATTGCTTATATATGATGTTGTATCTACAATCTAATTGGAAAATGAATGTCTTTTTCAAAATGAATATAGAAAGGTACTGTTAAACTAGGGGAATAATAATTCCACAACACATTCAATGAAATCAAATAACATATTTTGTGTTCTCTAGTTATGATGCAGGCTCCCAAAGGGAATCATTTTCCCTATATATGTCTATTCTCAAGTCATCTCTTAGAACCCTCATAGACTAGAAGAACAACAAAGGAAAAGAGAATGATCTATATTACACTAGTCACATGATTCTACACACTGAGTTCAACTATTACCATATACAAATTATTTTAAATTTCCCAATCATTATTGTTTGGTAGTTGAACCATTATTTAATGTGCACAAGTTCCAGATAACTGCATATATAGATTCATTGAAGTATATAATAAATCATCCAATAATTATTATAAATTTGTAATTATGGGTTAAAAATCATCATTTGTTTGAAATCAGGTTCATCCCTCATAAGGACATCAAGGAAAAATCATTGGTAGATTTATTTACTATACAACCTACCATAGGTAATATTCCTCTATATATCTAGTTTTTGGATGATATTCTTCTATTTAATAATTAATTAGATATATACTAAAGAATAAACTTTTTTGTGCCTCCCAATGTCTTACTGAGAGTGGATGAACATCTACTAGCTTAACAGGGTTGGACATTGAGTTTTCATTATCAATCCCTCCAACAATCTCATTCTATACTCATTTATATTTTTATTTCTTTACAACAACAATTAAGTATATTATCATAAATTCATTAACATTCTAGAATTATTCCTTAGGAAATTAGTTTCTTACTTACAAATGAATAGTGAATCTAAGTTGGTTACCATGTAAATCAATTATGATTACAATGTTAGGAAACTACAACCCATAGAATTTCTCGAGTGAATCCATGAGACGATGGCCATATTTCCCTCTAAGAAAAGGATTTATCAAGTCCCTTAATCCTAAAATGTACTAATTGTAGGATAATGAACACATTTTCACATCCCCTACCAATATTTACCATGTTGACATTTCCATCATTGTGAAACATAAAAAATTTATTTCCCTCTAGGATCCTGATAATGAGTACCAAGAAGTAAATCAATCTACCTCTAGATCTTCCCAGAATGGGTTACAAAATACCCAAAGGATGGAGTAAACCATTAATTGGAGGCCCCCATTTTCAAATATAAACATCATGTAATACTCTCTTTATTTATATCTAAGAGGGAAAAAACTATTATTGAGCAATGAACTTCATTTTCAATGAAAAACTAAGAACAATTCTAGTCCCCTACAGTGTTAACATTGATGGAAACATTTACCACTAGATAGTAGGTAGGAAAATTACTCATGTATTATAGGATGTTACTCTTGGAAAATTGGATCTGATTAGTGAGGATTAATACTCTCGAACCAGATCTAGAGATTGTTCTTCTTCTAGCACACAAAGATTTAGTACTTCTTATAATTCAAAAATAAGTGTCATTCCTTTCATGTTTATGAAAAATTAGTTCATCAACCTCTAGAGATTATTTAGGTTACCATGTACTCGTGTCATTTTTATATGGGAAATTAATGTCCTGATTCTCAAACCATTAGCGATATCTCAACAATTCAAGTTCATTTGAATGGCCACCAATTTTTTTCAAAGTATGCTGAATCCATCCCCCTTAAAGAGGAAAGGCCTGGTCCATGATTAAGTTTGTGAAATCTCACATAAATCATCGGATCAAGATCCATTATACCATTATCATGGACAAAATAACTATATTTCAAGTAGTTGAGTTGAAGAAGTGTATTCTAATAATAATATTTAGTTCAACCATACTCCTCGCTACCACGAATGAAAAAATGTATATATTGAGTGATTCATTAATTCTACAGAATTTTTTTAGAATATGGTGGTTTCAAAAAAGAAGATATATCTTAAAAATCTCTCCAATGGTTGGTTGGTATATAAAACATTAACTCGAACCTCCTTCTAAGTGACTCCACACTACCTAGTAAATGAAATAGATTTAGTACTACCCATTGAGGTTCCACTACCATTACTCTGGATAGCTATCTACAATTAACTAAAAATGGATAAAAGTTCTAATTTTATTATAGATGAATTGAATTCCTTATATGAAATCTGGATCCAATCACATTAAAAAAAATTAAGGACTACTAAAGTGTAGTGGATTATGTGTCCAAAAAAATGATTACATTCACTCATTCCCCCATGGTGATTTTTTGATGGCGTTGTGAGCACCAATGATACTGAAAAAAATCATTGAAGTTAAATCTAAAAAATGAATAGGCCCATACTCCATTCAAATGATTTACTCCAATGGTGAATACTCATTGATAAAAATGGACATGGAGTGAATCAAACCTCCCACCAACATAAGGTGTGTTCTTCAAAATGTACTTTGTTTAACTTCACATTAGGTCCACTCTAGTGCTAGTTGCATAACTTTAAACTATTTATCATACTATCCTTTTTGTATGAAATTAAACTACATATCATTTATAACTATTTTATCATTACATTGAACTACATGAAATGAATTAAATTCTATAAGACTCTGAACTACTTAAAATGGTTCTTTATCACAAGACCCTAAATTAATGTCACATTGGTACCATCTACATGAACATAAACTATATGACATATTATATTCACTGTATAATGTTAAAGAACATGTTCAATGTTATTTTAAAATGATTTTAAACTTCACCGGCATCATGTCTAGATACATGAACATAAACTGTATAGATAAAACATCATTGTATGATACAAAAACTATATAACAATACTAGATTTATCATGTAATAAGATTCATCCTATGACATTTATTGATCATCCACCATACTATCTTCTATAATGAAGTATGGCTCGAGTCCCATTTCATTAGTTACTTAGTAACACCTGAACCACGTAGCAAGATTGATCCATAAGATTAATTTTCATACCACCCATTTCTCCTAGTTTTGAGATTTATACTCATCTATATTAGTTTGTATCCTTAATTTTCTCACTAGAGAAATTATCCATTTCATGCCTGTCTTAGGAAAATGTGTTATATTTATGTAGAAGTATCTCTCTACTATGAACTACATATAGCTTGATTCTCTCTTTGTGATATATGTAGTGAATATTAGATCTACTATCCAAGGAAATGCTACAAGTATACTCTCTTACCTATATCATCTAGATGATTAGTTTCTCCATTAGGTTCCCCTATTAACTATACGAATTTTAAATAACATCTCCCTATAAGGATAGAATCTAAGATATATGACCTTAAACTCTATCCTTTTCCCCAATTTTCATGAATATAAAAAATTTGAATCCACACTAGAGATAGAGTTTACTAAAAATTATGATGTTAGAGTACATTTGGTTTACTTTGAACCCTTCATTTTTATATAGAAAATCTCGATCATTAGTCCTAGTTACACAACCATAAAAGGTGAATTCCATAGTTTATACTTTGTGACTAAAAATGGATAGTATCCCTAAGTATGACAACTATGATCTTGAACTATATATCATTAGGGACCAACCTTGTCCTCCCCAATCCACAATTGAACCCTTCCCATGTCTCTTGAGGTGTCAACGCACCATCTGGTCAGGTGTTCCCCATTAGTATGCCTATCACTTGATGGAGTAACTACAAGTTGGTTGGACCTCAACTTGATAATTTTACTTAGTTTATCCACCAAAAATCATGTATTGATAATTTTAATTTCCTTGATTAACATTTAAATTCCAAATGGACCCCCATGTTGTTATCTTATAGTGTCAAATGGCTCACCACCCATCTTTGATACATATCCTGAATGATACCTTATATATAGATACATGAATGATCAATTTTTTGGAAGGTCATCAATCATAGGCCATAATTTTTTGTCACCTATTCCATATGGTATGTAAGGGGAATCTATGTTTTAATAATTTTCAATAGCCATTGTTTTCCTATTATTCAGCTCCTGTATTGCTCGGATATTGGAAGTCATGATTAACCCTTCACTCACTTTCCCTTCCCCAAGAGGAATATTAAAATCTATGGTGTTACCCTCTCATATATTTTTATATGTTAGAAGATTGAGCCATTCTCATTTTTTTACATCAGACAATATTTCCTAATCTTTAAGGGGTTTTATGGTGGTCGATTTAGCATTATGAACCCAAAATTCCATCCATATCTAGTACTATCATATACCATATAAATGAACAAAATTACATTAACCCTTGTTTCTCACATAGAGCATGGATTAAATGGTCTTTTGATTATTGGTTTGTAGCCTCATTGTATGATTAAGATGACCCACACAGTCTTAGATGCATGAGATTAAACTACACAACCCCTTTATCATCCTTATCATATAATATTAAATAGTGTTCTAAACATCAAATCCATGTGATATTTAAGTACATGGTACTATTTATATCACATGAAATAAAACTAGGTAATTTTCTCCCTCATCCCAGAACACACCCCTCTTGTAGTGTTGGGATCCTAACAAACACTTCTTTTTTGTGTTAGTTATCTACTATACCCTTTACAGAACTATGTGTTTCTTGATTTCTACTCCATGGGATACATACTGATATCCAAGAACATTATTATAATCCTAACCACAAAAACTAACCCAATAATGTATTTAAACTCAAAATTATCGTTAGACTATTTCCAAGAACCATTTTTTCTCTCAATTATAAGACAATTCCCTTTTCCCTACATATGATCCAAATTTGGGTATATATATCCTAATAAATATGTGTGGGATGATTAACATAATCCTATAAAATTTAGTGTCACTTGGATATTTTTTTTATTGGATAAAAAAAAATTATATAACCATATGAGATTATAATATGATGATGAGTTCATTTGAAATTCACATCAAGTCTTTTTTTTATTTCCCAATAAGGATATGGGTGGAATAGGAAGGAACATAGATAATGATGAATACAATTGAAATTTTTGTGAATTTACAAATGTCAAGGGAAGTAGATTTTAAAATTTCATTACAGTGATCACTCAATGATATCATATTATGAATAATAACATAAATAATGGAGAGATCCCAAATGATCCATGAATTTATTAAATTACTATTTATTATTTTATTTTTCAACATCCACTTTACTTTAGTGGGAATTTATACCCCTTTAGTGATGAGAAATGGATTGTAGTGATGGAAAATTTATTTTTACTTCAATTCTTGGAGCATGAGAAGATCATTTTGGCTATCTATATTCTATAAGGTGAGAGTAACTAGTGGTGGAATATTGTTAGGAATACAATTATAAGGGGTGAATTTTATTCTATTAAGTGGGAGGATTTCATGGGAATATTATTCACTTAATATTTCCAAAGAACTCATCAAACTATGATATAATGATAATTACATTAATTTAAATTAAATATGATTATTATTTTTGGATATTATAATGAAAGAATCATGATAATCACAAGGTTTTTATCAGATTATATCTCTATTCCTATAAAAAATATTGATTAATTTTTTAGTGGATGAAAATCCGACCTTCATAATAAATTGGTTTTAAGGTAAATTATATGAAATGAGGATGTTGTTAGATTTATCCTTATGGTTGAAATAGAAGACAAAAACCTATGTGATTATAGAGAAAAGAAAATAAAGTGAGAGTATGATGGAATCCCTAATGAATGGTCTCATGGGGGTGATAACACCCAACAACCCAAATATAAAATATGTGAGAGGAAACTCTTATTTAAATCCGATAAAGGTTTTGGGAAGTGTTACATGTGTTTTAAAGTAACCCACTTAGCTCATGACTATCAATACCCTGAACATAGGATGAATTAACACCAATAAGGAGAAGAAGGCCCTATTTATACTCCACCCACTCTTTTATGCTTCAAATTCCAAGAGTCTAGGCATTATGCGAATCAATGAACTAAACCTAGAGTTAATGAAAGGAATGGGAAGAAACATCCTCATAAACCAATGGTGAAAGGAGGGTATATGAAATCACTACTATAGAGGTTGACCAATATACCATTGGGGAAAAAGGTACACTCATTATCCACTCTAGAATCATGAATTATTTATTTGATTCTGGTTTATCATATTCTATAAATATTTAATATGTTTTCTAAGAATATAGATACACTATATAACATATTGAAAACCAAACTATCTATTTAGAAACCTATTGGAAATTTAAATGCTTCTAAAGTTTACAAATCATATCGAATCCTAATTTTGGGTACAAAATCTATAAAATTTTGTTCCTTTCCCATAGTTGATTTTAATATAAATCTGGTTATGGGATAAATTTATTTATTTAAATCTCAAATCAATTACCGAAAAATGGAAATATCCTTTCGTGTCCCTAATCATCCTGTTTTCGTATATTAATGTAAGGATGGTCTTACAATACATTAGGAAGATAATTCAATAATATGGGTCTTGATACTAAGAAAAAAGTGGTTATTATCTCATATTAGTAGGGAGTAATTGAACATTGTGAAAATTTATATTTTTTCAGAATATGCTGATGTATTTCCCAATGAATTGTGTAGTATTCCACTAAAACATAATCTTGAATTTTGAATCTAAGTCATCCCTGGATCATTTAATATCATAAATAATCCCTAAATAATGGTTTTTTTAAATTAGGATAATTGAAGATTTAATAATAAAGTAATCTTGACAATAGTTTTATATTCCCTAGTGCTTCACTAGGGGTGCACCGACCCTTTTTTTATAAAACATTAGGATGGGTCAATGCATCTTTTTATAGATTATCACGATCTCAACAAAATTGAAATAAAAAACATGAATCCTCTATCTTATATTTATGACTACTTTGATCCACTCAAAGGATCTAAATTATTCTCAATGATTAACCTGTAGTATTTATATCACCAAATGTTAAAAAGGGAGGATATTCTGAGGACAATATTCCAGATAATGTATAGAGACCATGAGTTTATTATAATGTCTTTTGGACTTAATAATTCCACCACTATCTTCATGTATCCTTAAAATAGAGTCTTTAGATATTACCAAGATCAATTTTTGGTATATTGTATAGATGATATCCTTATATATTCCAAAATAAAGGAAGATCATTAAGACCAATTAAGGATTATGTTGAAGACCATGGGGATAGAGAAACTATATGAAAAACTCAGTAAATGTGAATTTTGGATACAAAAAGTAATAATTTTGGGGTCATGTCATCACAAGAGAGGGTATATCTATAAATCGATCAATGACCATGGTTATTTAGTAATGGCCTAGACCAACCATTATAACTAAAATATGTAGTTTAATTTTGTTTTCTAGATATTATCAATGAATTGTGAAAAAATTATCAATAATAAAAAATTCATTAAAAAATTCAACATTGAAGGATTTAAAGTCACGCTCGACATAAAAATTTGAGTAAATCATTATGGAACTTATAAAACTATTTTTCCGTACAACTGTACTAAAATTACCTATCGATGGATAACTATTTTTAATTTATAGTGATGGATTTTTAAAAGGATTGGGATGGATCCCCTTGAAAAATGAAAAGGTAATTTCTTTTTCCTCACACTGATTAAAGCCTTATGATAAGAAATACCTAAAAAATGATTTAGAATTAGCGGCGATGATAATTGTATTGAAAATATATATTCATTAATTTTGTGGAAAGAAGTTTGATATTTACACTGATCAATAGATATTAAAAAATAACTTCATGTATAATGATTTAAACAAGCACCAAAGTATATGGTTAGAGTTAATCTAATATTATGACTTCTCAATACGTTACCATAATGGAAAGGAAAACTAGGTGGTTGATTCTCTCTATAGAAAATATCGTCCTATATTATCTATGATGAGAATTGTAATATACCAATTACTCATTCATCTATAAAGAAAAAATCCTAAATTCATTATGTAATGGGTGAATTCTTACCGTGTCTGTGTTTCTTCTCAACCTATACTCGTTTAAGGATCAAAGAATCCTAGAAAAATGATGTGGATATAAAAAACAAGGTAGAAACTATTATGGACTTCTACTTTGATAAAGAAGGTGTTATACAAATTGGAAATTGATTATGTGTCCCTTCTATACTAGAATTAAAGAAGGATATTCTAGATGATGCACATAGATTATACTTCTCTACCCATCTTGGAGGTATATGGATGTATAGAAATATAAAACAATGTTTTTGGTGGGATAACATGATAATGTAAATATAAAATTATATATCTTGATGCTTTTTATGTAAGAAAGTTGAGGTAGAGTTACCCATGACTAATGGGATGATACAACCATTACCAATTCCTATATGGAAATAGGAAAACAACACCATGTATTTCATCTTAGGACTCCTCGGAATGTCTAAAGTTCCCAATTCTATATGGGTTATAGTCAATCTCTTTCAAAATTCAACTCATTTTATTTCCATAAGAGAAGAATTTTTTCTAGATAATATTTCATTAAAATAAATTAAATAGGAGGTTAGGATTCATAGAGTACCCTTCTATATTGTATCTTATCGAGATATAATGTTCTCATTGAGATTTAGGAAAAGTATTCATCTTGTTTTGGGGAATGATATGAAATTTAGTACTATTTAACACCCTCAGATAGATTTTTAGTCTAAGATAACAATTAAAACTCTAAATGATACAATGATATATTGTTCAATGGATTTAAAAGAATGTTGGGATCACCATATTCCTCTATTATAGTTCTCAAATAAAAATATTTTCCATTCTATAATCCAAATGAAAATATATGAGGCTATGTATTGGGAGAGATGTAGGACTGCAACATGTTGGGATGAAGTTGGGGAAAGAAATATGATAGAGGATAAGATTGTACAAAAAAAATGAAAAGGTCCAAAACATTTTGAGACAAATGAGAAAAAAAGTTGAAGAAATAGTCATATTCACAATCATCAAATAAATCTAGAATTTGATGGTGGTGAAAAGGTATTTCTACGATTATCTATATTAAAAAAAGTTATGGGATTTTAGAATAAAGGGAAGCTTATACCTAGATAAATCAATCCTTTAATGATTATTTATCATGATTTAATCATAGCCTATCACATATAATTCCTTCCTAAACCCTTCCAAGATTATAATTTATTCATGTATCATTTTTAAGGAAATAAATACCATATCCATCACATTTACTGAACTCAGAAATGGTACAACTGGGGAATTACCTATTCTATGGAGAATAGATCAGGGGATCTTAGATGGAAGATAAAAGGTAATATGGGACAAGTAAAATCATATGGCCAAAGTTATATAGAGAAATAAAAAGTTTTAGGATTCTATGTGGTAACCAGAAGATGTTATGAGAGAAAAGTACGCTCACTTTCTTCAATCCATGTATTGAAATTTCAAGGACATTTTTTAAAGTGTAGAATGTGAAGTCCTGAGTTTTATCTCCATACAAAATATTGTGTTTAACATTTTTCTCCACATGAAACACCAAAAAACTAACAAATATAATCCATTATAAGTACGTTGTAGAATTAACTAGAATAAATATTTGTAAAGAAATTATTAAATATATGTATATATGTACACATAAAAAACAACACAAAATAGAACTCTCTTTAACATTGAACACAATTAGTGCACCAAAGACACTAATAAAATATATTTTTATTCATAAATTTATTTTAATAAAATGGGTATTTTTCTAAGTTTTAAAAAATTATTATTAGCACTATTTTTTTGGATAATAGTTAATATACTAAAAAATGATTTCTTACAAAAAATAAATTCCAAGATATTTTATGGTTTTATATTAAAGTTAAATTTATCTACTTTAGGATATAAAATTGATAATATTTAAATGAATTTTGTACTTATCAGATCATATTAGCTTAATTTTTTTATAATTTCTCAAAAAATATTTATTTTTATTTGAATAGAGAAAAATAACGTTTTTTACAAATAACATGACATTATGAAAATATTAGTATATCAGAATAAATTGGAAATTTATAAAATATATTCATAGAACAAATAATTATTTCAAGAGTGAATTTATAATTTTGATAATGTTGGTTTTAATTTATAAATCCATATTTTAAATTTTAAAATTTAAGTTATATTTTTAAAATTATATTAAATACATTATATATTTTTTAATTTAAAATTAAATTTCATTACTTTTAGAAATTGAATCAAAATAATATGGATTTAAAATTTTGTAATTATTACCTAAAAATTAGAAAATAATATTTTTTCTTAAAAGTCAGATTACCTAGGTAAAAACTAGTTATTGTGGTGAAAACTAAAATGGTAAATCTGAGTAACCTTATAGGTAACGGGAATAAAACATTTAAAACATGGTTATATTTGAATATTTTAGGTGTGTATCAACCTTTTATCATTTATAATCAATTAATTAACAATTTTTAGGCAATTTCCTTGATAATGACTTCCCATTATTGATTTTTTTTGGTTATTTACAAAAAATCCACTCCTTTTCACTTTTAAAAGTGGAACTCCTCTCCCCCTTCCCCTTAAAAAAACCTCCTATGATTGTAATAGAATCTACCTAAACCTATCATCCACATTCTAATACAACTAAAGTTGGTTTCTGATCTTCTCAAAATACCATCCATTAATGTTTTATTGAAATGGATAAAATCCAAGAACATAGGATAAGGTTCTAAAATTCCCTTCTATTTTCTATTTCATTGTGTGCTTTTATACTTTATCTGATTTCATTTAACCCTTAAAAAATGATAAAATCAGTATTATTAATATACTGCTATGTTATTATAATGATCATACCAAAGTTAACTATAGCAACCTCAAATTTTCATATATAATGATTACATATTATTATCAGAATATTCTTACATATCAATATGATCCATATTAAATTTTTTAAGGTTTAGTGTATTTGGAAGTATAGATACATAAATAATTGGTATATAAAATATCTACATTATTTTCAATTATGTTACTCATTACTAGATCCCTTGTTAGATATATCATACTTAAAACCTTTCTTCTTAACCTGTGGAAGGGAAATATAAGAAAGTTTGAGCACAAACACTCTTTAAGGGTACACATAATAGATATAAATAAAAAATTATATGTGAGAATAAGACAATCATAAGGGTATGAGAACATAATCAAATAATAATATAATGTTAACCTATAAGTCAAAGATCTTTATTCGTGAATAATGGAATATGATTTTTCCAATCAAAAGAAATCATCAATATGAGTGTGGAATCATAAATAATCAATCATGAACCATATAAATATATCATATACATAAGAAATAAATTTTTGGAATTCACATAAGAATAGAAAATCAAATATTTTTTTAAAGTTTCACTCCCAGTCCAATCATTATAGAGAAATTCCCATAATGGAAATCCCTACCTGGTAATATCCAAACCTCTCTTTGGAGAAACTTCAATCTAGTTATCTCCATCATATCTTAATATTTTATTAACTATATCCTCTCTTAGTAGTTTCATAACTCAATAATCATTAAAACAATCATTTGAGGGATAAAATAGACCCAAACATTCTGAGTTTATAATGTAACTTCACTTAATTATTTTATAATAGAACTATCAATCACATAATAATAATCCATTCATATTTAGTCCAAAAGATCATGAGAAAATTTATCCTTTAGAAAAATATTAACCTAGGAAAAAATAGTTTCATCAATATTTCATAATTATAATTATAAGACATCAATATATAGAACAAATATTATAACACTAGATTAAATCCCTAACAATTCACGATATATATCAAATGATATCATTATTAAAGAAAATGTATTTTAAAAATCCATGAAACTATTTTTGGGTAAAATAAAATATCTATTTTTAAATCAATTATTTAAAATCTAAAAATTTCCAAAATATTTTGGAAAAAAATTTATTTTATGAGAACTAAAGAATCTTATAAAATAATTTTTAAATTAATGATTATTCCAAAGGGAAGTGAAATTCATTCATGCATTATACATTAAACAAATTCATCCACATTTTTAGTAAAAATTAATAATTATCATGTTTGAAAAAAATAATTTTTTCCCTTTTAAACCTTGTAAAAAAGTAAAATATAGTTAAAAATGACCTCAAATAATATTATTAAAAGTGTAAAAACATTTCTGAAACATTTAAAAAAAATATTAAGATAGAGGAAAATATTACTGACCAAAAAGAAAAAAGGTGGGTTTTCCTTAAAAAATTATATTCAATTATTAGGAACATAAATAGTTAAGAATAAATAACATTTTATGGAGATAGATCATATAAATTCATAATTGTAATTTAAGAATAAGAAACCTAGTGAAAATTAGATTACAACATAAAAGCTCTACCACTGTGGTAACTTTTTAATCATAACCCCCATGAAATAAATAAAATCAAATGAAAATTTAAATACTAAGAAAATTAGGACATTCATGAAACAACATATCAATGGGGTATTAGATACACCTCATAAAATAAGATAGCTTTATAACATTAAATTTGTCTCAATGAAATTAAATTCAGACAATTAACCTTTACAGCTTTAGTGATTTGTTAAACAAAAGTCATTGAGAATATTTAAAATCATATGGTTATATATTTAAATTTATTAAATCTTTTAGAATGATAAAATAAATTATTTGGTAGTATATACCCCATAAAAATAATAAATTTGTGTATAAAATTAAAACATATCTCAATTAAGATAAATTGGGAGGAAAAACTCTTACCATATATCCAACTTGATTCGTAAGTTATCTAACATCATGTATAAAAAATTTACATTTATTATAATTATATTCTAAAATCATATCTATACATATAATGTCATATATTATCTACTTATATCATTTCAACAACCTTTTATAAATAACTCATTATTAATTTCACCATTTTGGGTGTTAATTACTTTATCTTTCATGTATTCTTTCATTTAGAAGTTATGTTCCTTCCACATTGATCATTGTTCCTCCATATAGATAAATTTAACAAAAATATAATTATCATATATAATAATTATATATGTATAACCATTTATATTAATTGGTGATGAAAAATTAATTACATCACTTATTGGAAATGGTAATCTTTACGTACACACTAATGATACTTCCACTTTTTGATGAATGGAATAAAAGAATGGTAAATGATATTCCAAATTTATGGAATAATGTTTTTATCTTAATTATCTTACATGTTCAATAAATATATCCTTTTTACCATCTAAGTAAATAATAAATGATAAAAAAATCACATTACTTCATGGAGGTGGTAGCCTACATGTATGAATGATAAAGTTTATTATATATGAATGGATAAGAAGGTAAGAATGTGGATAAGATATTATAATTTAAAATGAATAATTATGTTATAAATATCATGTATAAAAAATAATTATATCATTTTAACCCCCAATTAAATATAGTGATGGAAAATGATTTTTATCACTATGTGGAAGTAATATTTCACATGTATATAAGAGTGATACTTTTATTTCCCATATGATGGAGAAAGGGTGGGAAATGGTTATGGAATACTTAAAATAAAAGGGGATGATTTTTTCTAAGTAACACAAGGGGATGATGTTTTCCATATAGTAGTGGAAGAAAAAATATACAAGTCATCATGTGAAACACTCCAAAGGGAGAAAGTACCGGATATAGGTTCCAAGCGCAACAGAAGCGCATTGGAGGGTGTACCCAACTTTAATTTTTTCTATTAGCAATGTTTAATCCAAGATATGTCATGATAATAAAACACCATATCATCAGAATATAATGAAGAAAAAAAGAAAATATGGGAGTCTCAGAACCATAGAGAAGATCATTATATGTTTGTTATAATTAATTTGATTAAAAATACAAGAATTACCTTGATGGAATTCTCTCTCTGTTGATGTTTTCAATTAGGATATGATGTGATCCATCATTGATTCATTGAATCCAAGTGTAGGATTACTTTATCGATGATCCACATGTGCTCTACGTATCTCTGGATGTCGCCGAAGGGATCTCCAGGTGATAGAGCGGAAGATCCTTTGCTTTCAATGTCCGCCTTCGATCGCTTTGATCCGGTGGAGGAGGATCTCTCTCATAGCTTGAGAGTGTTCTTGGAGGAAAAGAATTCTTTCATATATTGAGAAAATTTTCTAGATCCACTGTGTACAACCACAAAAAATGGCTAGGCTAATGAGAATTATATAATTTGTTTTTTAATTACATAGAAAAATAAGATGAATTAATTACCCAAAAGCATTTATTCATTTTATTTAATTATTAGTAAGGCCTCATATCAAATAATAACAATTGACTATTATTATCACTTGACATGCACCTAGAAAATTACACCTAATATTATTTAATTAAAAATAATAATATTATTTCTCACAAATCCCAAAAAAAACTATAAGGCATGTATATATTAATATACACGACGTGTAATTTTCCATTTTATTTATTTCCTTCACCACATTTATTAGACCTTGAATAATAACTATTTATTTCTTAAATAAATATCACTGCATTACTTGCTAATGAATATATTATTTCTCCCACAATATATTTTCTAGAATAACTAGTGTCAAAAAAAATGTGATCATGTATCCTTGAATAATTATTAAACCACAACTAGGAATAATATTTATTCAACTTGTTAAATTAATATTTAATTGAGGTACTTAGACACACTTAGTGTGTGACCCTCTAGTCCCCTTTATCAGGGGCATCAGGTGGAGCCTACCTAAAGTCCATAGTTAGTATCTAGAAACATGCCAAGGCACCCATAGAGAAAGAAGTTAACACTGAAATTACATGTCACCTCTTACAAATGCTTACTGTGTAATGTAATCCCTTTTTCTCGATATCTCTAATCAAGCGGGTTGCATGCTAGTTCCATCAACCCATGTGCTCGATTATTCTTTCTTTCACTTTCTAGAATTGAACTTTACCATTCCTCACCATGGCCATTGATTTATTTATCCTATATCAATTCCATCAAAGGGCTTGATATATCTACCTCCGTTATGGAATGTAAGGGAAAATTATTTTCTCACATAATCTATTAATGCAGTATTACTCATGACGCACCCAATATATCCTACCTCGTTGCAAATAGTGTTTCATCATAGTTTTCATCAATACATCTAAGTGCACGAGTTGTAATATCCATTAATAATAATTATAAAGTTTAAGGACCAATACACACATATGAAGATAGGAACATCTAATGACACTATGAAATTTGGATTTCCTACTGGTGGGTCTCGTTCTCATAATATCCTCCTAGATATTACCAAGTTCGCACACCATGAGAAGGTGCCTCAAAGTTTTATGAGTCCTCACCCCTAATGGATTTTATTATTTGTGTCCCTCAAATAATATCATTTGTCCGTAGAACATATATTCCAGAAAAGTGTTATGGCACTTCCAAGTTCTCATCATAGTAGGGATCCACTATGACCTTTTAGTGCAACAGTTATCCTTAGGACACTATCACATGTATTGTCACACTGAAGAACAATCAAGATGTGATAAGGTATTTATTAATGAATAAAGTAAAAAGTAGTTGGTTCTAGGACAACAACCCCAATAGACTCCCACTTGGACTAGAGCCAACTGCTAACAACCTTTAACTCGCTATCTCTCACATGATATTAATTATTCTACTGAGATAGGCCTTTATCCATGGGGTCTTCCACGTTCTCTTCCGTGGACACTCTGCTCAAGGAAAATTCACCTCTTTGATAGAAATCCCTCAAGAGGTGATACTTTCGGAGTATGTGCTTTGTCCGTTGATGTGACCTTTGGTCTTTTGCAAGAGCCACCACTGTAGTATTATCACAATACAATGTGATAGGATCTTTACTACTAGGAACCACATCAAGCTCTGAGAAAAAGTTCCAAATCTAGATGGATTCCTTGGATGCATCATAAGCTGCTATATATTTGGACTCTGCTGTAGAATCAGTGACAACTGGTTGTTTTGAACTCTTCTAGATCATAGCTCTTCCATTGAGACAAAAAACATATCCAGATTGTTACTTCAGATAATTCTGATCTTTCTGAAAACCAACATCAACACTTAGTGATCACCTGCCACCAAGAATTTTATATTAACAAACTTTTGATCCACACCCTAGACCAGGGTTCACAATAGCGCACAAGGATATCCTGATCACACTTGACCTCTACCAAAATTATTCATGGGAATAACAAAAAAACAGACCACACTTGATCTCTTCAACTATTCTACGTGGGATACAAGAGTGAAAAGAGAGTAAGTGTGAGGATATTGAGTATCCTCCATTTATTCATATGAGACAATGTGTGTGTAATAGAAATATACACACACTAATCAAAAATTAAAAAAAAAGAACACAATAGGGATATAGACGTAGAATAGAGTTAATAAGTCTTTTTGTGTTATGTTGTGAAGATATAGACTAGATTGAAGTAGAGAAAATGATATTCAATTCCTATTCTGGAAGATGGATTTAGAAAAAAGTATCATATTATCTGTACTCTAGATTAGAGGTGTGAAAAGTTATTCTCTTCGATATTATGATGTTCAAACAAATTAAAAATGATCTTGCTTATCTTACTGAAATCCTTGTGTATTATCACTTTGAGTTCTTAGATTTTTTCGATCAAAACTTCTCGAGTTCTTCTATTTTCACTATTTTTCACATTCCCATGTTTTTTCTCTCACATAAAAGGTTTATCATGTAATTATTTTTATACTTCAAGTTCTAGAAGACATGAAGATCTACCCTCATGAATGTACCTCGTAATGTCTACGAATAGTTCTACAGACAACATTAAATAGTGTCAGGAACATTAATTTGTATAAATATGACCATTAGAATTAAATTTGAATTAATAAATTTGAAACAATATTTATGACTATCGGTGAGTCAAAAATCTTGGTGACTCATATTCATCGGTCTGTCATCATCCGTCTATCAGCATCGGTCTGTCAGCATCAGTCTATAAGAATCGGTCTGTAAGTATCAGTCTGTAAGCATCGGTCTGTAAGCATTAGTCTATAATCATCAGTCTGTAAGGATTGGCCTGTAAGCATCGATCTATCAGCATCAATGACTTCGAGTATTGGTGAGTTATTTCCATCAGTATCAGTGAGTATTTTGTGTTGTTGGTCTATCATCCATCAGTGATTCATTCATTGGTGACTCATCCATCGGTGACTCATCCATCAGTGAGTCGACCATCAGTGTGTCGTCCATCAGTGTGCCGATCATCGGTGTGTAAATCATCGGTGTGTCTATCATAGGTGTGCCGATTATCAGTGTGTCATCCATCGGTGTGTCGATCATCTATGTTTCAATCATCAGTGTGTCATCCATCAGTGTGTCATTTGAATAAACAGTGCCAGGGACTCTGAGAAATTTATGAAGTGTCTGTGTTATACAGAGCACTACTAGATTAAGAGACATCCATAAATACATGTAAATATAAAATTGTAAATATATTAAAGAATAAATATAATTTATTATGTTATTGAAATGTATTGTACAATATGACATAATTGATTTACATAGAGATATTAAATGGCATGAAATAATAGAATCTGTAGATTGACATTATTTGTGATTTTGAAAACCACTATATCATAGAGGATCCAACAATATCCCCCTTTTTGATAATCAAAAATTATGGAATACATGTGATGTAAGTAATAATAATTACTTGACTTAGCATACCTCAATGAATGTGATTGTTTAATATAACTAAAACTTTCCCTTGTTTGTGTGTTTAAAACAAAGCTCCCCCTCAATTATTGGATCAAAGGAAATGTATATATTATGTTGAGTACATTCCATGTGGCCTATGCTATAGTTACTCCCCATGAAATTAATAATGTATGCTTATAATTTTCTCCCCTTTTGGGATTAGAAAAAAAGGTTAAGAGAATGAGAAATAAGAAAGAGAAAATATCATAAAAAAATAGAAACATAGAGAAGAAAAAAAAGGATTGCCATTAAGGTTCAAAATATTACAACTATCAAAAGAAAGATACAAATCCATATCAAATAAAAAATCCACCACTAAGGGTTTGGATTTTGAGGTAATTTGCATTTATTTGAAGGATCAGGAGTAGGATCAAAAGGTTTTTGTTTGGCAGTGGGAAGAGGTGGTCTGAAGACAACACCAGGAAGGGAAACACCTACATGGAAATTTTCTGCAAGGCTAGTTCTTCTTTCTAGCAACACATGGTTCTGAGGTTTCTTAGTAATTACTGGTCGAATCAGAGAAAGATCCTAAGAGACAGTCATCAGATCAGAAGGCCGAGAGGTAATTCTAATTGAAGTAGCAGGAGGAACCACAATTTCTTCATCTTGAACATGCAGATATGTATTGAGGAGTTGGATGAAATCATTAATGATTTAACCACCATATTTCATGGCCTTCTTGAAATCATCTTTATTCTCCAAGAATTTATTCAGCAGAGGTGTAAACTCCTTTAATTGTGCCTCTTGTTTCTTGAAGGCTTCTGTTACTGGAGTAATTCTAATATTTTTGGCTAAAAACATTAATCTATTGATGAGATCATGCTTGGTATAGATCTTAGTAAAGTACTTATCCACTTTCTCTCTAATCTCCTTTTGAGTAGCAGATGCTTCATTTGTGAACTTCCTTACCATATTGTAAACAAGGTCTGTATTTATATGTACCTTTTCAAGGGTTTCTTTGTTTGAATCATTCTAAATATTACCAAGTTATTCTCTTATTACATCCTTAAGGGATTCCAAATCAGCAACAACACCTTTCCCACCTTTAGAACTGGAAGAACTAGTGATCATTTTTCCAATATCCTCTTTCAATTTCTTTAAATATAAACTCAATAGATGTTTCACTAAGTTCCTAAGAACTTCCATCACTCCACAGAAATATGCCTTTGAAATCAGTGGTCAGAGTGTTAAACTCATTACTCATCCTCTTCACTTCTTCTCTCAACAAAGTATTATTTCTAGTTATGGTTTTGGCTATGGTAATGAGATTTGGTCGAATCTTTTGGATCACCATCCTTGCAATTTTTGCAACATCAGCATCTAAAATACTTATTGAAGTATAGAATTCACTTATAGATCAAAATAAGGCTCTTAGTGACTCACAAGTATCACTTTTGAATTTCTCTAAATCAGCCTTAGTGATATAGTCACTAGGCACTGGCTTTGCCACTGGCTCAGCTGCATTAGGTGCAACTGGTTCTACTTCAACTTGAACTTGAGGAGAGGAGGAGGTGATTCTATCTCCTCATCAAATTAATATTCCAAACCAAATAGAATGTATCTTGGATATCGATTCCACTCACGAGTATAGGTCTATTCTCTTGGATCAACATTGTTAATCCTGACTCTTCTTCACTAAGTCTTAGGTACAATCTCTTCTTCATCTTCTTCTTCATTCTAACCTCTAGCCAAAATGACATTTCTGGGCATAGGTACCAACTGAACCTGAGGTTCTGCATGTGCTCCAGCCACTTCAACTTCTCCAGGAACTTCCTCAATCTGAGGCACAAGATCCTCATCCTCTTCTTCATTACCACTAACCATAATTTCATTCAACTCATAAATTATTTCTTGATTTTAAACAATAGGATGGTGTGGTTTTTCTTCATTACTAGAATATCTATGATCAACAACCTATTTTTTAACAGGATCAAACCATCAACAACTCCGTGTACATATTCCTCACTAGATATGTCAACTACTTATTGTCCCACTTTTAACGAATCACTGACATGATCATCATCTCCCTCTTCATCATCGTCATCATCATCATCATCATCATCATCATCAGATTCCTCATCTGACCTACTTACATGTTCTTCCACACCAGTGACCTATGTCTCTTCCTAATCCTCATATTCTAACAAAGGTTCCCTTGAGGGTAGATCCAAAGGTGGAATAGTAGGTATATAAGACATATCTTTTGGAATTTCAGCAATATCAAGATCACTCTTGTCATCAACATGAGATCCTTCTTCCTTTGGAAACTCAGCTTCAACTTCCTCATATAAATAGACAACTTTATCTCCTGATTTTAGGCCTTGATCAACTTGATTCTTTGGTCTGATGGTATGGTCAATCATAATGAACTCGTCATATAGTCTTTCCTCATCTCATACCAAACATTTCTTCCATGGGTTCTAGGAAATCTTCATTCTCTTGAAAATCTATTTCTGAAGGCATACACCACCGCATGAACTAATCACTTTATTCCATATTTCTTACAGCCCAACTTCTTTAGCATTGTAGAGATCAACCTAGGATAGTACACACATATTTCTTTCTTGGAGGGTTTTATCATATCAGAAATGTGTACCATTAGATACCTATAAAGAATTACCTTTATCCTGTTTTTCAAAATATAAATCAGGAATACATACTGATACTTCACAGTAGAAAAATATCCCTTCCTTGGGCAGATTTGATGTTGAATAAACTTAAAAAGTAATATTTCCTCTCCATAAAATTCCCTGGAAGTAGATCTCCTTGATTTTTCACTTCCAGTCAGCTGCTTTAGAGCATCCTCATACAAAAAAATTTTAGAGAAAGGTGGAATGTTATCCTGATAATCATCATAGAAACCTTCATGAGGCATTTATAAACATTCATCCTATTACTTAGATGAAAAATATATCTCTTTTCCCTTTACTACAGACTTCATCCTTGCTTCCTCAACTCCATCCAAGGATATCTTTAGGTGGAGATAAAACTCATGCACATGCTGAGGATAAAATGATCATTCATTGTTTGAGAACCAGCTTAACCATCCTTGAGATTCTAACACCCTTAGAAAAAGTGACCTACTTGACAAAAGCCATTCTGAAAATACATATTTCATGGATATAACAACTCAACTTCCCAATCCTGAAATTTTAGTACCACTGGAATCACCCTTATGATGCTTAGCCAATGGAGATTCACTCGGTTCTTTCATCGCACGCTTTTCCTTGCCATTGTGAGGGTTTAAAATTGAGAGGATTCGAAAGGTCGAGGTTCGAGAGAAAGAGTTTCACAAAGATGAATGTTTTATGAAAGTTGGAATGTGAAAGGTCGAAGTGGATTAATTTTTTTACCATTTAGGGATCGCAAAATCATAAATCATAAAAATAAATAGATGCAAAAAGAACACAAAACTGCGTCGCTTTATTTAAAATAGACAAAATTACAAAATGGGTCCTTGAAGGCATCCGTTTCACATAGTTGGTTTCAAGGTATCGGTTTCAAGGAATCGGTTTCAAGAGGTCGTTTTCAAGAGATAACTTTCAAGAGATCAGTGTCAAGATATCGGTTTCAAGGATCGGTTTCAAGAGATCAGTTTCAAGAGATCAATTTCAAGAGATTGGTTTCACCTTATCGGTTTTATAGAAAATAGAGGTTTTACAAGACTATAGAGACATACCATTACTATTTCATGTTTGATGTAGTTCATTCTCTTAGATATTAAGGGTTTAGTGAAAATGTCAGCAAGTTTATGTTCAGTCCCAATAAACTCAAGAGTTATATCTCCTTTTTGATAATGATCTCTTATAACGTGATATCTTACGTCAATGTGTTTTGTTCTAGAATGAGAGATTGGATTTTTAGAAATGTTAATAGCACTTTTATTTTCATTTTTTATCAGGATATGTCTGAATTGAAATCCATAGTCTAATAAAGCATGTTTCATCTACAAAATTTGTGCACAACAATTACTAGCAGCAATGTACTGTACTTCAGCAGTTGATAATGCAACTAAATTTTTCTTCTTACTATACCATGATATTAGAGACTTTTCCAAAAAGTGATATGTTTCAGAGGTACTCTTTCTATCTAATTTAGATCCACCAAAGTCAGCATCTGAATAACTAAATAAATAAAAAGGTTTTCCTCTAGTATAGAACAGTCCTAAATTAGTTATATATTTGAGGTATTTGAAAACTCTTTTAACAACATTTAAATGTGAATATTTTGGATTTTCTTGAAATCTTTCACACATACACACACTAAACATAATATCTCGACTACTAGCAGTTAAGTACAACAAACTCCCAATCATACCTCTTTATGCAGTTTGATCAACTGATTTTCTATTTTCATCAAGATCAGACTTACCTGTAGAACTCATTGGGTTTAAATACTTTTAATTCTATCAAATCCATATCTTTTAAAAATATATTTAGTTTACTTACATTGATTAATAATAATACCTTCTTTATTTTGAAATATTTGAAATCCAAGAAAATATTTAAGTTCACCCATCAAACTAATTTCAAATTCACTTTGCATCATATTTGAAAAATCATTACAGAACGAATTTTTAGAATATCCAAAGATAATATCTTCAATATATATTTGAGATATTAAAAATTCCTTTGAATTTTTTTTATAAATAAAGTAGGATAAAGAACTCCTTTTGTAAAACCTTTAGAAATAAGGAATTTACTTAATCTTTCATACCATGTTCTTGGAGCCAGTTTCAAACCATATAAAGATTTAGATAAGTTGAAAAATTGATTTAGAAAATGAAGAGTTGTAAATCCTAGGGGTTTTTCAACAAAAAAATCCCCAACTATATAACCATTTAAGAATGTACTTTTAACATCTATTTGATAAATATTATAATCCAAGTGTTCTGCATAGGCAAGTAAGATTCTTATAGCTTCAATACCAACTAATGGTGCAAAGGTCTCTTCGTAATCAATTCCTTCTTCTTGATTATATCCTTTTTCAACCATACTAGATTTGTTTAAAACTATATTTCCAGCTTCATCCACTTTATTTCTAAATGTCCATTTGGTTCCTATGGTCAATGTATCCTTTGGTCTATCTACAAGTTTCCAAACTTTATTTCTTTCAAACTGGTTAAGTTCTTCTTGTATGGATATTACCCAAAATTCATCATTGATTTCATCATTGAAATTTTTAGGTTCAAGTTGTGATAATAATGCTTGATGTTCAACTTGGTTTCTCAAGGAATCTCTAGTTTGTGTTCCTCTATCTAAATCTCCAAAAACATCATCTAACAGATGATTTTAAGGGTTATTGTTGGTCTAATAAAGGTAGGAATTGTTATTTCAGGTTTGTTATTTTGATCTAGTTAATTATGGCTAGGATCTTGAGAATTTCCAGAATTGGATGTTTTCACAGATTCCTTCATATGATGATTTGAGGTTTTATCATTAATGTCCAGATTGGACACATCCTCTTCAATTGTTTCTAGTGAGGTCTTAGGCTCATATATATTTGTTTCATCAAACATGACATATACAGATTCCTTCACACATTTGGTTTTCTTATTAAATAATATATAGGATTTGCTTGATGTATAATATCCAAGGAATATTCCTTCCTCACTTTTGGAGACAAATTTATCTAAATTGTCTTTAGTGTTTAGAATATAAACTTTACATTCAAAAACCTTGAAATAACTTACTTTGGGTTTTCTATTGTTCCACAACCAATAACGAGTTTTCTTAAGGATGGGTCTAATTAAGACTCTATTTATTATGTAACAAGCTGTATTAATAGCTTCATCCCAGAAATAAATCATTAGGTCGTATTCATTAAGCAAAGATCGGGAAATTTCCTATAGGGTTTTATTTCTTTTTTCTACCACAACATTTTATTGAGGTGTCCTAGGGGAATATAAGTTTTGATTATAGCCATTTTGTGAGAAAAAAGTTTCAAAATTTTGATTCTAAAACTCACGGCCATGATCAATTCTTAATTATTTAATCTTAAGTTGACTAAGAATTTATATAGTCCTAGAATACTTGGTGAAGTGAGAACAAGATTCACTTTTGTGATATAAGAAAAAGGTCCAAGTATTCCTAGAGAAATCATCTACAAGAACATAAACATAGTAATTCCCATTGAGACTTGAAACTCTAGACGATCCAAATGAATCCATGTAAACCAACTCGATAGGTTGATAAGTAGTTACTTCATTCTTTGGTTTTAAGGAGATTTTATTTTGCTTTCATTTTTGACAAGGATTGCACACCTTATTGTCTGGAAACTCTAATTTGGGTAGGTCTTTAACAAAACCTTTTCTAGTTAACATCTTAAGAGAGTTTATATTGCAATGTTCTAGTCTCTTATGCCAGATCCAAGACTCTTTGTGGAAGTCATTTAGAGAAGAAACATTCTGTGAGGCTAGTGTGTCTTAATTTATAGCATATACATTATCATTTCTAATAGTAGTAAATACTAAGTTATTCTTGGAATAAAATAAATGGAATGATTTTTTTTTGAATTTAACATTAAATCCATCATCACACAATTGAGATATGCTAACAAGGTTATACTTTAATCTATCAACATAAAGTAATTTGGAAATTTAAATAGAGTTAGGGTTACCAATCTGGCATAGGCTGATGATTTTTTCCTTTACCATTGTCACCAAATGTGACATGTACTCCAATAATCTTGATAATAATTTTTAAAGATTGAATAGTCCCCTGTAATATGTATTGAACACCCACTGTCCAAGTACCACAGATTTCTACAGGATATTCTTAGGTAGTTTACCTACAAAACAGTTCATCCAAGAAACTATTTTGATACACATATTTGTATGGGTACACATACATAATTCATATAAGCTTTAGGAATCCACAATTGTCTTATGGGATTCCTATATGTAGAATATAGAGTGTTTGAAAAATAAAATCTGTTTGGTCTTGAAGAATTGGATGTAGTAAAGGAAATCTTGGAACTAGAACTTGCAGTAAAATTCTGTTTTTTAAAGAAAGAAGCAAATTTTCCAGACTTGGTTACAAAATGTGGTTTGGATAAATTTCATCAACTTGGTTGATATTCTATCCTAGAAGTATACTTTGGAGCTATTTGTTTACAAAGGTTTTGAGTAAGGTTATTTTTCCAATTGGTAAACTTTTCTAAGTCCTTTAATTGCTCATTAGACATTATTAACTCATTTTTTTCCTTGAGCAGTTGAGCATTTTTATACTTTTCAGTTGTAAATTAAGATTTAATAGTCATAATAAGCGCATGTTTTTTCTTCAAAGATTTATACTTTTCTTTTAACTCATTTCATGTTTCTTCTAGCATGTTTCAATATTCAAATAATTCATCATTTGAAATTTTCTCAGACTCACTTTCTTTAGAAGAATAATAAAAATTATGTGTTGGAGAGTCTAAGGTTACCTCAGTTGTGTTTGACATAAAACACATATTATCCATATCCTCCTTTTCATTATGAGAAGAATCATATTCACTGGAGCTATCCTTAGAGGCACTCCAGGTGGCCTTCATTGCTTTCTTATACTTTATATCCTTATTTTCATACTTCTTCTTGTATTTCATCTTCAGAAAGTCGACCTTGACATGTCCTTTCCTTTTACATTCGTATAAAATTATCTCTTCTAATTTATCATTTCTCTTCCAATACTTCTTCCAGTTTCCCTTGTAATTATACTTTCCTTTGTAATTGGGATTTCTGAAAAAATTCATTTTCCAATAAAATTTCTTGAATCTTCTGGCCAGCTGGGCCATTTATTCATCACTGTTCGAAGCTGATTCTTCACCACTAGAGATTTCAATAGTAGCTTGCACTTTCTTCTTGTCTTTACTTTTAGATGCAGTTGTCTTGAAATCTACAGAATTTATTTTGGGTTCATCCTCTTCTTGATTTTCCTTAAATTACTCTTCATACATCATTAATTTTCCAATCAATTCTTTCACTGACATATTATCAATGTCACATGATTCCCTAATAGATATAGAGGTCCCTCGCCATATTTTTGGTAAGCATCACAAAATCCTTATAATATACTCTTTGGATGTAACTTCTCTTACTAAAGAAATCATGGTATTCATAATTTCATTGTACCTGAGATACATATCAGAAATAGACTCATTAGGATTCATTCTGAAGTTTTCATATTTAATAGTATAAGTATTTAATCTCATTTATTTAAAATTTGATGTTCCCTCATGAGAAATAGACAAAGTGTCCCAAATCTCATGTGCAGTTTTACAAGTATAAATATGATTAAACTCTTCATCTCCTAGTTCATAATACAGAGAAATAATTTCTTTACAATTACTATTATAGGCTGTCTTGGTAGGTTCAGCCCAAGTGTTTCTAGTAGTTTCAGGAATTACATATTTACTTTCAATAGCAGTCCAGATTACAAATCCCATGCTTTCTAGATGTATTTTCATTTTAAGATTCGACTGAGCATGGTTGGTTCCATTAAAGAAAGGTGGTCTATTGGTAGCATCCCCTTCTAAACTATTATCCATGATATAAATTGTCAAAAATTTTCAAAGAGATAAAAATTTAGAAATAACAAAAATTTTAAGATCTTTGAAAAACAACTACAATCACAGTTGAAAAGATTTGAAAACTGTCAATAAATTTTAATGCCTCTAATAAAAAATGTTGGTTGGAGTGGATTAATAAAGAGGGGGGGGGGGTGAATTGAGTATCTATAAAAATTTCTGTTAAAATTGGTTCTTTAAAAAATATCCCCAATTAAAATATAATCAAATTCAATTTTTAGTGAATTTATAAAAGTCCTGAATGTTCAATTAATTTCTTAGAAGATTGATTAGTTCTCAGTTTTACCAATCTAAAGATTAGTAAAACATTTGAAACTAATCTACTAATTCAAAAGAGATAGAAACACTTGCTAAACTAACTATCAAAGTTCATTTTTTTTATTTGAAATGAAATTAACAAAGATCTGATTAAACTAAAAGATAAATACCCAGCGGATAAAAACAAGAGGTTCAGTCTCAAACTAAGACTTATTCCTATCCACTTGGTGATCACATGAAACCAAGAAGTCTATATTAATAAACTTTTGATCCAAAACCTATATAAGGGTTCACAATAGCACACAAGGCTATCCAGGTCACACTTTACCTCTACCATAGTTATTGGTGAGAAAAACAACAAACAGATCACACTTGATCTCTTCCACTATTCTACATGAGATACAAGAGTAAAAAGAGAGTGAGTGTGATGATATTGAGTATCCTCCAGTTATGAAAATGAGATAGTGTGTGTGTAATAGACAAATAAACACACTTCTCAAAAATTAAACAAAAGAACACAACATAGATATAGATGTAGAATATATTTAATAAGTCTTTTTGTGTTATGTTGTGAAGATATGGAATAGATTGAAGTAGAGAAAATGATATTCTAGTTTTCTTCTGGAAGATGGCTTCAAAATAAAGTATCACAGTCTCTGTACTCTAGCTTCAAAGTTTGAAAAGTTCATCTCTTAATTGTTAGGATGTTCAGATAAATTCAGCACGATCTCGAACTCCATGTGTACTATAGCTTTTAGTTCTTGGAATTTTTCAATCACAACTTCTCAAGTTCTTCTGTTTTCACTATTTTGTAAATTTTCTTATTGTGTATCTCACATACACATTTTATCTTGTAATCCTTTTATACATCAATGTCAAGTAGACATGAAGAACTCCCCACATGCATGTACCTCGTATTGTCTACAAATAGTCCTATAGACAACATTAACTAATGTCAGAAACATTGATTTGTCTAAATATGACCGTTAGAAATAAATCTCAATTAATAAATTTGAAAAAATATTTATGACTATCGGTGAGTCATATGTATCAGTGACTCATATGCATCGATCTGTCATCATCAGTCTGTCAGCATCGGTCTGTAAGCATCGGTCTGTAAGCATCAGTCTGTAAGCATCGGTCACTAAGCATCAGTCTGTAAGCATCGGTCTATAAGCATCGGTCCGCAGGCATTGGTCTATAAGCATCGGTCTGTAAGCATCGGTCTGTATGAATTGGTTCGTTAGCATCGGGACCAGCCTTTTCTTACACGGGAAGCCAAGCCAGATGGCCATGCGAAGGTGGAGAACTATTATCATGATGCAGATGCTGGGGAGGGGCAGTTCCTTGTAGATAGTCTGGTTGAATTCTATAAGACCTTCGGGTTATGTAATATCCTAAGCCTACGTGCCATGTAATCTATAAGCCTATGGGCCTTGTAAGGGTTCCACCTCATCCCTTGAAAGGGGGGTTATCAAAAATCAATAAAAATGAAGGCCTTCGGGCCATTCCAGCCGGTCTATCGCTTTTCAGTGAGACATTCTTCGGTGACTCGTCCATTGGTGAGTCGAACATCGGTGTGTCATCCATCGGTGTGTCAATCACCAGTTTTTCGATTATCAGTGTTTCGATCATAGGTGTGTCATCCATTGGTGTGTTGATCATCAGTGTGTCGATCATCGGTGTATCGTCCATCAGTGTTTCATTTGAACTAATAGTTCCAGGGACTCTGAGAAACTTATGAAGTGTCTATCTTACACAAAGCACTACTAGATTAAGGGACATCCATAAATACATGTAAATAAACACTTGTAAATATATTTAAGAATAAATAATATTTATTGAGTAATTGAAATGTATTTTATAATGTGACATAATTGTTTTACATAGATATATTAAATGGAATGAAATAATAGAATCTGAAGATTAACATTATTTGTGATTATGAAAACCACTATATAATAGAGGTTCCAATATATTCTATTTGACACTGGAACCAATCCCCTATTGAATTGTTCCATAATAAATCTATTTAGTATCTGGTCAATGTAGGTACCCTAACTTAGTCCAAGCAGCCTCTTGGATCTATCACAAATGATCTTGATCCCTAGAATATAGGCTGCTTCACACAAGTCCTTCATGGAGAAACACTTGTTCAACTAGTCCTTAACCGACTGTAAGACTGGTACATCATTTCCAATAAGCAATATTTCATCAAAATATACTACTAGGATAATTATCACATTCCCATTAAACTATATAAAAATACATGTCTCACATTCATTTTTAATGAAACCAAATTCTTTTATGGATTCATCAAATTGAACGTTCCATGACCTGGTTACTTGTTTTAATCCATAAATTTATTTATACAACTTGAAAACCCATTTGGATTCATCTGTTATCACAAACCCTTCTAGTTGTGTCATATAAACATATTCCTAAAGGTTCCTTTTAAGGAATTCTATTTTGACATCCATCTTCCAAATCTCATAGTCATGGTAATCTGCTATGTCAAGTATGATTATTAGGGATTTAAACATGACAACTGGCGAGAAGGTTTCATCATAGTCAATTTCTTGATGCTGTCTAAATCCTTTAGCCACTATCCTTGCTTTATTGGTTCTAACTTGACCTTCCATGTCTAATTTTATCATGAATACCAATTTTTATCCAACATGCTTTACATCAACTAGCTCATTGACCAAAACCCAGAATTGGTTTTGATACATGGAATCCATTTAAGAATTCATAGCTTCTAGCTATCATGAAACTTCTGAGCTTTCTATTGATTCCTTGTAGGAAATAGGTTCATCATTTTCCAACAATAATGATTCACCATCCTCGGTGACTAGGAAACTAAATCTCTCTAGTTCCCTTACCTCTCTTGATCTCCTACACAGTACTCGTGTTTCTGGAACCTCTTCCATGGGGACCTGTGGAACTTGTTCCTATACCAACTCCTATGTATCTTGAGCACCAACTTCATCAAAGTCAATATTTCTCCCAATATCCTTTTTGAGGATGTGCTCTCTCTCAAGAAATATGACTTTTCTAGTGACAACCACTTTCTTGTCTGAAGGGTTATATATGTAATATCCTTTCATTTCCTTGGGATATCCCATAAAGATACACCTTGCACCTTGGGGTGCTAGTTTGTTGTCTAATAAGGCCTTAAAAAACTCCTCACATCCCCATACACATGTGTGCGAAAAAATGGGTTTGTTTCAATTCCATAACTCGGAGGGAATTCCATTTTCTGCCTTACTTAGTACTCGGTTTAATGTGTATGCTGTAGTTTGTAATGCATATCCCCAAAAGGATAATGGAAGATCTACATGAATCATAATTGGCCTCACCATGTCCATCAAGTGTGGTTTCTCCTTTCACTAACACCATTACACTATGGTGTATAAGGAGGATTGAGCTAAGATAGAATCCCAGACTCTCGTAGAAGATTGATGAACTCTTGGTTCAGATATTCTCTACCTCAATCTGATCAAAGTTTCTTTATCTTATTACTAATATGATTCTCTACTTCATTCTTGAATTCCTTAGATTACTCTAAAGACTCTGGATTATACCTCATTAAGTAGACATATCCATATTTACTCAAATCATTAGTAAAAGTAATGAAGTAAGAATATACACCTCTAGATTCTACTGGAAATGATCCACACACATCCATGTGAACCAATCCTAGAAGATCTATGGACCTTTCACCTTGTCCACTGAAAGGAGGCATGGTCATTTTACCTTGTAAAAAAGCGTGACCTCTATCAAGTGGTTTTTTCTCAGTATAATCTAAATAGCCATCTTGGAAGATCTTTGTTAAGCGCTTCTTGTTTACATGTCCAAGATGATGATGCCACAACTGGGTGATGTATGAGTCATGTGAGTTTGTTTCATTATCGATTTTCAACATTTGGTTTTTGTAATTTAATACATACATACCAATATTTAAATGCGCCATACCATAAAAAATGTTTTTCTTATAAAATAATCAACCATTATTTTAAATCTTGAAAATAAATCCATCCATATCCAAACATGATATAGAAATTATGTTTTTTATAACACTAGGAACATAATTACAGTTTTGTAAAACCAAAAATCACCCCAGTTGGAAATGAGGGGTTGTAATCACCAATGGATAATGTAGCCAGCCTTACGCCATTGGCAGCTCAAAGATCCACCCCTCCTCTGGAAATACTTCTAAATCTACTTGGTTCCTACATTTTAATACATATGTGATCTCCACAAGCTGTATCTAATACCCAATGTTTACAAATGGAAAGATTACACTAGATAACGAATGCAACTTTAGCATCCCCATGCTTCTGGGTGAAGTTACTCTTCCAGTGGACTTGCTTTCCACATGGAAAACATACTGCCTCCCATTCCTTGACCCGCCTCTAGATCTTCCCCTTTATGGAGGGATGATGCTCGAGGGCTTGAGACTGTTTATAAGTCCTTGGTCCCTTTTCCTTTTCCTTCCTTTTCTTATTCACCATAAGGACTGCAGGTTTGTCACGCCCCATGTCCTTATCTACCAGGATAATTAAGGTCAGAAGTTCTGACAAACTCTTCTCATTGTTGTTCATGTTATAGTTGACAAGAAATCTAGAGAAGGTCTTGGGTAGTGATGATAGGATGATATCTGTATGCAACTCATCTGAGGACTTAATCTCTAAGATGTACAAAAGTTCAATTAAGCCAATAAGATTGACTACATGAGGCCCAGCAGGCAAAAACTCTCCAAGATTAGTTGTAAACAAAGCGTTGGAGATCTCATATCTCTCTTGTCTTGCCTTATCTTGATAGAAATTCTTATGGTGATACATCATGTTATATGCATCCATGTTTTCATGTTGCTTCAAGAGCTCATTAGACATGGATGATAGCATGAAACATTATACATATATAGAATCATACATATGTTTCATATAGAGAGATAGTTCCTCATCACTAGCCTCTTTTCTAGGAACAATTGGAATATGCTCTTCTAACACATACAATTTCCTCTCATGGTGAAGGATGTCACGTAAATGCCTCTGCCATTCCTGGAAATTGGTGCTGGTGAGAATATTTTCCTTCTCAGGTATGGTTTTAAATGATATATTTGAATTCATTTTTCTTTCCATTTCTACAAATTAATATGATAAAAGGTTTAGTAATTTATCATGATAAAACTAGGACAAATACATAAATTAATACTTATTAGTCTCCCACTATTTTATCAAAATCCAATAGCCCTCACTATTGAATTTAGAATATTTTGTTTCCTGAATAGTTTAGTAGAAATGATCCATATTTCCCTTAAAATTACACCAACTAGGGTTGTTCAATCAACTTGAAGGGTTTTATGTAGGAATTCTAAATGCCAACTGCATTAACTCAAAACTCCTTGATCTGCTGAGTGGAATCCCCAATCCTAAAACCCTTTTATTTGGGACACCCTCATCCTTTTCCTCTTAGTCACACTATGTCTTGTTATGGAATTCATCCCTTGATGGGATCCAAGTCAAGTCAACCCAAAACCTTGAATTATAATTCCTAATTTAAATCACCCCAACTAGGGTTGGTCAAGCACTTTGAACTACGGTTTTATTCTTACCAAGATTATGAAAGGCTATACCGACTTATTATTTCCGACCATGATCATCCTTGGGTTGATTTTAAGATCCCATGGATCCACTTGGGTGTGATAATTACCTTTTATAATTTTTAATTTAAAGTAAAGAGAAATATAACATAAACATGTATATTTTACTAAAAATTTTTTAATATAGGGTTATATATATGATTTATTTGACTATAAATATTAATTATAAATATAAAAATATTTTCTACATCATGGTATTTTATTTATAATTTTTCAACATTAAATAAATAAATTTATTTATGACCCAATGATGATGCATTGATTAGCTTATTAACGAAAGATTCTAATAAATGATATTATAAATATTAAAATAAATATAATTTGAACATTATGATTACATAAATGAAATTTAATGATCAATATGACATGTTATATTTGAGTTAATTTAGTTTTTTCAAATGAATAAAGTTGTTATGGCTTTAAGAGAAATCAATTGCTAAATAGTGTCAAAATTGACATAAATGTGTTTTTAAAACAAATACTATTTTATTAAATGATAAAATTGTCCTAAAAATATAATATTCGAAAAAATATCTAATATAATTTGAAAAATGTCATTAATTATCCAATTTTGGTTTTCTTGGAATTTTATAGAAAACATAGAAACCATATAGTATAAAAATACAAGAAGACAAGGTAAGAGTTAATGTTTTTAACTAAGGGTCAAAACTAAATGATAAGGTTAATTTTGGGACCTAAACTTGTCTAAAAACTATTTATTGAGAGGATTTCTACCCATAATAATCTCATACTATAAATTTATCACTTTGTAACTATTATAATTCTAAATCCATTTTATAATAAAATAATATTTAAAAACATTCCTTAAGTGCCCCTCCTTCCTCTTATAAAAGGACATCACCTCTACCCACTTACTCTTACCTTTCAAGCCCCTTGGTTAGTCCAAATTATTCTCAAGTAAGATACCAAAATCCATAAATTCCTCCTAGAGGACACCCTTTGGGCATAAAATAATCCTAATGATACCTTTTTTGCAAATCAAAAGGAGATACTCAAAAAAGAGGTAATTGTTTTATCACCTCTTTCAAAATTCTTTTCTTCTTATACTTCCTCTTATTATGTTTATTCCTTACTAAATTAATAAATATAGTATCTTATACAATATGAGATGTTATTATAACTATGATAAAACCTTATACCTCCTTTTATGCATCCTATGAATAATAATATCACCATGCGTGCGTACGTATGACTTACCGTCTCCACAGTGTGTAGTAATTTTTTATTCCAAAATACTTTATTTGGGTGGGTATAATGATGAGTATAATGGATTTAAAAAATAAATATAATATTATAATTATTATGTATAATGAATATACCATCCAATTCAATATCATTTAACCATTAATTGAGTGATATCGTCGCTTGTGCGTACATACAACCTACCGTCTCCACGGTGCGATGCGATTCATTCTACATGATCTTCATTAAACCATGATTATATACATAAATAAAATGAGTAAATATGATATATATTATTCTAATATCATTCTATAAATTATATAACTATACCCTAAGAAGTTGAATATGAACTTACCTGATAAAACTTGCATAAGAACATAAAACAGTTAATACTCGAATAACGAGTGATAATGAAATGTTACTAATAAACAAATGGTAATATAATCATATATGATATCATAAAAATTATTATGATTCTGGAATAAGTCAATAACATTATTTAAATCATTATATATGAGGTTTATATATATATATTAAGTATATTTGACCTAAAGTAAGAGATAATTTTGAAATCTCATTAATTTTTGAGATTTTTTATTCGTAAGTATTTTCTAGGGTCCATTTATCATTCACATACATGTTTCATAGGTATATAATATTATTTATATTATTATACTATTGTTTAAAGTAAATTTTATCTATTTGTAAATTTTTATTAATTGGTATGGAAGGAATATTTCTTTCATATTCCATACAAGGAACTTTTTGAATTTTCTGGAAAGAGTATAAGAAGAATGTTTTTTAACCTATATGACACGAATGGATTATTACAATTTCATAAAAACTTATTTCCATGAAGATTATTTAACTATATTTAAATTGTATTTTCAATTAAATTATTTTCTTTTAAAATTGCATGTCATTTTTGGAAAAGATTTTTTTTTGAATAAGAAATGATATTTTCCTCAAGAATCAAGTTCAGGTGTGTTATCAAAATTATTTTCCATCTAAGATGATGCTCCTTAAATTAGGTTATATTTCTATCCCTATTATTTGTAACGACCCAAAGTTTCATTCATGGAAAATCCCTCTTGATCCAGTTAAATGTCTCTTTATGAAATATTTTTTATAAGATGTCAACTTCTATGGTTTCATGTTAAGAATTTTGACCGTTGCTAATATAGCTGTTGAACAGTGATCACATGATTAGTATAAATATAAGGCTTTAACGAACCCAATTTTTTACTCAGACAAAGGAAGCGATGACCTCATCTAGTAGAATTGCCCCATACGAAGCCCATTTGTCGGAGCTTGGAAAAGAGGTGGCATCTTTGGGCTTCTCCCTTGACCAAGCCCAAGATGAGCTTCATTATGTCAAGATCGAACGTGACCATCTAAGGGAAAAGTGGAAGTTGATTGAAATTACCACTCGAGTGATGTTATCCGAGCCGCCCCAAGAGTCTGTCACCATTGCACACCTTACCCTTAGGTCTTATGCGGCTGTTTTAAGGGGTTATGTAACAGATAAGTAGTACTATGTTCATGTACATTATTTTTGTATATATTAATGAATATAATTTCTAGTCATTTTTGATACATTGTAAATAGTTTTTAAAGTACAAATGGTGTTTTTAATTATTATTTAATTAAGAAATATATTTTATTAAATTAAGGTATTTTTTAATTAAATAATATTTTAATAAAATATTATTATTAATATTAAATTAAATTTTATTAAATATAAATGATATTATAAATTTATGAATGCAATTAAAATTTTTATTAAGGTTTGAAAGCCATTTCTGTCAAAACCCGTGAATTTTCGATAAATGTTGGTTTTTATTTTAAAAGTGAAAATTAACATATTTAGAAATATTTTTAGATAAAATAAATTTCATTTCTGGAATCAGGACATCGAAATTATCCAACGGTGAATTTTTCATAATTTTCTGAGACAGTCAAATTTTTGGGTAAAAATTAAATACCATTTAATTATATAATGTGTTTTATGACATCATAATGACCCAATGGTGATGTAATAAAATACCATAATCCTTATGTTCGGCCAATATATGTTTTATCATTAAAATAATGTGATTTTGGGTTTGTTTGACTTACTTTTCAAAGCATTAATGAACCCCTCAAGACTTATTCAACACTTTGCCTTTTTAAATTAATTTCCATGGGAGAGTGACTCACCTCCACATAAGCAACCCTAATTTTTTAATAAGTTCGGACCTTGGCCTTGTAAAATATTTTTTTCCTCTTTCCTTTTCCAGAAACCATGGGAAAATACCATGGGATGGTTTGTGGTTTGGATTATTTTAATATAAGGGGTCCCAAACCTAAATAATAAAGAATTCTCTCACCTTTCCTATATAAACCCACCCAATATCCCACTTCCTCCTCACTAAAATCCCTTTAATTTAGTCCAACCTCTGACCTACTCTCTCTAGAATCCTCCCAAGGTTCCCCAAGCTCCTAAGAATCCTCTCATAAGCCTCTCTCTAGCCTTTGGAAGCACACCTCCAAGTAAGGGTTTTTTCTTCCTTTCTCATTTTTATCAATTTTCTTTAAGTTGTATTGCCCTTTTAATTTAAATTATGAATGTTGGGGTATGGTTTTGCACCTCCCCCATACTTCCCTCTTATTTTTTGAATGATGGGATACCCCTTTCTCTCTCATTAAATGCCTCCCATGTACACCCGTTACTATGCCGAAATTCTGGAAGGAACTTCTCTCTCTTCTTTTACATTCAAGCAATACTTTTGTATCATGAATCTAAATTCCTTTTAAATTGTTGGGAAATGTATCTATATGACCTCCTTACTTTACATTACATGTAAATATGATGGGGAACCCCTTTCTCTCTCATCAACCATTTTTATGAATTCTTATGTCACACCGTTACGCTGCCGAAATCACACCGATTTTCTAAGCCAATGTCATTGTATAGTGAATACCATGCCCATTTCTCCATCAAGGGTATTCACCTTTATACACATTTACATATTGATTATAAAGTTTCATGTATGAATTCCACATTCCTTTATCATGGAATAAATGATTATGTTTTATGAATGCATGTTTTAGGATCCATGTGGCACACTTATGCATGAAATGAAATGTTTAAGAAGGGTGTGCCCTTATAGCGCTCCAATGCATTGGGTAAAGTATAGTATCATGATAATTCATATGCAATGAGTGTTGACTCATGCTAATTCAAGTTCAACGAGGGTTTACTCGTGCTTCATGTGCAATGAGGGTTTACTCATGCTCCATGTGCAATGAGCCACAGCTCATGCTAATTCAATGTTAAGTGTTGTTGCCACATTTCCATGTTACGATTATCATGCTTTATCATGCCTTTATGTTCATGTTTCTATTATTCTATATTGACATGCCTATTTCCTAATATGTATTGTACTCCTCATGTTATTCCATGTGTACTCCCTTACTGGGCTTTATAGCTCACCCTTTTCTTATGCATGTCCTCAGGTGATCCCATGCAATGCTAAGTACGAGGGAATGTAGTGGTCATGTAAAGGAAGTTTTCAATAAAGATGTTGTATTTCATGTTTTAAGTTTTTATGTAATTATCCTAAGAACCAAAGACACTAAACTTCTCGATCTTCTTTATTGTATCAAGTGAAGTTTTATGTAATAAAGCATGTTTAAGTTGTAATAAAAATCAGGGTTGTCATATTATTACTATGATTTTATTATGTTAATGATGAAATTATATTTTATATGGATTATGTTATGATGAAATGATGTTTAAAAAACCCATTTTATTTCTTGGGTTACGCTATGATGAATGATTTATGTTTCTGTGGCACATGTATGAATGATTTAATTATGAGATGGGTGAGACCTATATCTCCATCCAATTCATTTGGTAAAGATTTATATCTCATGAGATAGACATGGATGGAATGGAAAGTAAATCCATTTCAGTAATACAAGGCTAGAAAGACAAGTAAACCCGATTCAGTAATGGACTTTGTCCACTATGATATTCTAGGCTACGAGCCTTAGCTAATAAAGAAATGATTTTTCTACGCTTATAAGTATGCCACAAAAATTTATTTATTATGTTATGACTTTTGGGATTATGTCCATTAATTCTTAAGAACTTTTATCCCATGACACGATATCATGATATTTCATATGTAGGATAAGATTTTAAAATTTTATGTTCTTATGTCTTATGATTATGATATGATTATTGTTTCCATTGTATACCCTTACTGAGAATTTTAGATCACACTTTCACATGTTTTCTTTCCCCAGGTCATGAAGAAGGGTATTAAGTAAGCTATGTCAGAAATGAGTAGTTATGAAGAAATAATTGGGAGACAATGTAGATGTTTTATGAACTAGTTTATTATGTTTCCCAGTTTCTAAAGACACTATACCTATACGGTATTGTCATGGATTTATTATATGTTGTAATTATTTTAAATCAATTTTAAAGTAATATCAATGTATGTAAAGTATGGCTCGTTATACTTTTTGGTCTATGATTTATAAGGAAGAAGTTATAGATGATTCAACAAATAAATCAATAGAATTATTGATTCTATTGATGTAATGGTTATCAAAATAAGTGGGAAATAAGAACCTACTGAAGTTAAAGAAGAAGTTGAGAAAGTTGAAGAAAATAATTATGATAAGAATATTGACAGGTGTATACCTTCTGAAGAATTGGAATCAGACTCATCCATTTCCAGTGATGAGAAAGATAATCAGGAATATCATCCTAAGCTGACGAAATAGGTGGAAACTAAGAATATAATTGGAGATTAACATCAAAAGGTTCCAACTAGAAGAACCAAAAAATCCATTACACATACTTCATTATAATCAAAAGTGGAACCAAATGATGTGAAAGAATATTTTGAGCTTCCAGAATGGGTTCAATCCATTAATGTGGAATTAGATCAAATTTAAAAGAATAATACGTGGTAACTCATACCCAAGCCTAAAAACAAAAACATTATTGACAAAAAATGGGTTTTCCAGAATAAACTGAATAAAGAAAGTTAAGTCATTAGAAACAAAGAAATATTGGTTTAAGAAAGGTATTCTCAGACTGAAGAAATTGATTTTTGATGAAACCTTTGCTCCGATGGCTAGATTTGAAACTATAATAATATTTATTGCTATTGCTGCACAATGAGGCTACAAGGTCTTTCAAATGGATGTAAAATTCACATTCATGAATGGTGACCTTGAATAAAAAGTTTATTTTGAAAAACATTGTGGATTTGTTGTTATGAAATATGAGAGTTATGTATGAAGATTAAATAAATCCTTATATGGGATAAAACCATCTCCAAGAACATGGTATTCCAAATTTTATACTTTCTTAAGGAAGATGAACTTCAAGAAAGGAATAAAGAACAAAATGAAATAATGAAAGAAGTTGTGAAAGATTTACAGAAGAGATGATGAAGGTTTTTGAAATGTTCATGTTGGGGGAAATGAAATAATTTCTTGGGTTACAAATATTGAAAAATAAAGAATAAAATTTTCTTTCCCAAGAAAAGTATGCTATGGAACATCTCAAAGAGTTTGGAATGGAAAAATAAAAACCTATCTCCACACCAATTTCAGTGGGAACAAAGATGAGTATAGATGGAGAAGTAAGGGAAGTCGATCAGAAAGAGTATTAGAAGAAGATTGGATGTCTATTGTATTTGACTACCTTAATATTCGACATTGTTTATGCTGTAACCTTATGTGCAAGATTTTAGAGTGATCCTAAAGAATAACTTATTATTGCTGGAAAAATAATTCTTAGATACATAAAAGGAACAATAGAATTCAGAGTCATGTATATAATATTGAATAGTATTTACCTGTTTGGGTATTCAGATGCAGATTGGATAGGAAATATTGATGATAGAAGATCCACATCTTATGAAGTGTGCTTTGTGGGAAAGAATTATGTTAGTTAGAATTCAAAGAAACATAATTCAGTAACTCTCGGTAGTACAGAATCTTAGCATGTTTCTACTACTCAAGCCACTACTCAGCTTATGTAGATAAAGACACCATTGTAATATTTTTTCTTGAAGTGAAGTTACCCATGCTCTTGGGGTGTGATAATCAAAGCACAATCAATCTCACTAGGAATCCGGTTCAACATTGTCGTTTAAAGCATATTGATATCAAATATCACTTCATCAAAAAGAATGTTGAGAAGAATGAATTAAATATTTAATATTTTTCAACATTAGAACAAGTGAATGACATTTTTACAAAACCCTTGCCGAAAGAATCATTCTCAAAATTGAGGTTGAACATGGGTGTCTAGCCTCTTTCTCTTCAAGAATAAGGTATGTTTTTCTGTCACCTATCTCTTTTTACATTTGTATTTTTGTTTCAAGTGGGAGAATTATACTATTTTGTAAATCTATTGCATAGAAGAGAGATTTGTGGGTAAGCTGTGAATTCCGCATTGTTTAGTCTGTGAACTATTCTAACTGTTTGTTGGAGTGGTTGTAGGAATGAAATTGTTTTTTGTTCTATGAAGGATAAAGAAGAGATATGAAAAGGAAAAATAAAGAGGAATTTGTAATCAATTCTTTTGGACAACATGGTTTTTATGTTAATGATTATTGTTTCTTATAATGAGTTAGAACATATAGGCTTAGGATTGTTGATAAGTAATCTATTTCTTGAGGATACAATGTTCGATGATTTATGAAAACATGGTTGATAATAAAATTCAAAGGGGGAGATTGTTATGTCCAAGATGATGATGAAGGTGATGGTTTTCATGTGTTATATTTTTTTTATATGAAGGTTTGAAGAAAATAAGTCACCTCTATTTGTTTTGGAGAGAATCATAATGTGTTTTGATTTCCAAAGTAATTAGAACCTATTTTTTGATCGAATAAGAACCTATTTTTTATAGAATCAGAACCTATTTTTTGATGGAATCAAAATATTTTTTTGAGAGAATCATAGTCTATTTTTATAAGAATCAGAGTCTAATTTTAAGAAGAATAGGAGTCTGATTTTCAAAAGAATCAGAGTCTGTTTTTTAGAATAACCAGAGTCTAGTTTTCTAAAGAATCAGAACCTGATTTTTAGGTGAATCAGAGTCCCTATGACTACTATGTTCTAAACGTTATGATGCTTTTCTAATACATATTTCTCATAGATCATGAGTTATTGTGAGAACTCATGATGTAATATTAATGGAATAAAGGAGGAATTGAGAAGTAGTGGTACTGATGGATGATTAAAATTGGTGCTGATGAAGAGTGATGCTGATGGGCCAATGAAAAGTGAGGCCGATGGGCTGATGAAAAGAGAATCAGATTAAAGATAAGTGCTAAGGGGAAAGTGGTGCTGAGAAGAGTGAAGCCATACAGATGGTGGAAGGTGATGCCGATAAAGGTGGTACCTATGATGAAGGCGATACCAATGTTTAATAAGATGTAAATGACAAGGGATATTGAGATAAAGGTAGTTCGACATCAGGATGATCATAATTAGAAATAATTGTACCTAATATGTGTGGAATCTGAGTTGATTGTATCCTAAAAGACTCTGGATCTGGTTATTCTTCAAATGCATTCATCAAGTGGTTCAATAAAAGTAAATAAGAAGTGTGTCTTACTCAAGTGGGTCAAGAGAGAAATAAAAACAAATATAGAGATTGCTGAATGCTTTTTCTAGGGGAGATAAAACTTCAAATAAAAGAATTTGATTCATATTGATTCTAAATAATTAGTTTTTGAAATCAAAATGGGAGAATCAGAATATGATGTTAGGACCCTTGTATTCCTAAAGACTGTAATCAGTCTTATCAATCAGATTCTGAAAAATAAGGGATGCAGGTTGAAGAAGCTTCGAGAAGAATTGAGAAGGGTTGACGTAGTCAAAATTGATCCTAGATTTTAGGATAACTGAAGATGTGGGTGAATTTAGGTGAGCGGGAAAATGTTTTTGGAATTCCCACCTAACCTATTCTAGGTCACCTATAAAATGTGAGAAAGTACATTGTACTTTGAGAGGTCTAACAGCGGTGTATTGTTCATATTGGAAGAGAGAGAAGATTCAATGTCTCTGAGAGAGAAAGTAATACTGGCTGTCTTGTATTGTATATATTGCAATGGGAAGATGGATGTGTTGGATGACTATGGTACCGTGAAGATCTAATTGGAACATGGTTGTCACACTGGGATAAACAAATCAGAATGGGATTTATGTACTGGGTATCACCATACTGGGTTTCTTGAACTGAGGAAGAATCAGAATGAGGTTTTTCATATCAGGTTTGACCGTACTAAAGATTTCTAGACTGAGGAAAAATCGTACTGAGTTTCAGCTTACTCAGGGATTGATGTGGTTCCGATTCAGCTGTATTAGGGAGGATTAGATTTATAATATTAGACTGAGAAATTGGACTCTAACTTTCTTAACATAAGTCTAGGAAGTTCTTACCTTTCTTCTAGGTAATGAATTTAATACTTGTGTTACAAATTTATACACTTGTTGAATTGAAAAGAAATAAAGGTAACATGATTTGTTACAAAATAAGTTTAATTACTCTATTATTCTAAGAGGGTGCACTTGCACTAGTGTGATTGTTTCATAATGCTACATGAGTGTAAGGGTACATCCTAATCATTTTAATCCAAGTATTTTTTTCTAGTATATTGTATGGTATTGGATTATTTCTAACCATACCATGGATGTACCTATTCTTATTGAATAGCAAACCTTGTAAATAATTGTTTTCCTATGGATGTTTGTTTGTGTTGCGTTTAGCGTGGAATTGAATCTTTAATAGGAGGTGAAGGTTGTTTCAACTGGAAGTATACTTAAAAGAAAAAGAGTATCACTGATTTAACCCCTCCCCCTTTCAATGATACATTGCACTGACTGTGCACTTTTAGGAATAAGAATTTCACTATTTGGATTTAGTCACTTATGCCCTAATTTCTCATTCTTTGTCCCTTCTTCATATTTCTTCCAAATCAGGATGAATTAGAACTTGATACTAGATGAGAACTCCACTTCCGAGCTAAGGTAGGTGGTCTATAATTTTCTTTTGGATTTTGATAATTTATATAGATATCAACCTTTTTCCGCCTACCAGACTTTTTGGTATAGACCTAGATTTGAAATGTTAATATGAAATTGATGAAGTAAGACTTGTTAGGGATCCCCTTAGGTTCTTTAATATGTGTTGATGGGTTTTCCCCAATTCATGGACACCCATGGTGTGTGTCATGCATTTTTTTTGTTTTTACCTTTTATAAACGACCTAAGGGGTGTGTTCTCAAGTTTTTCTTGTTTAAGGAAGCTCAGTTGCACTCAAATGAGGTTGAATTATAGTCTTAGAAGATATACTGCCTCCTTGCCTTGTGTTATTATAATATTCCATGCCTAAATTGATTAAATTCTTAAATGGAATTTGTTAAATGAGTGGGTGTACTCATTCATTGTTTTTAGATTTCTTAAGTGGTTTTGATAGTAATTGTGATTAATGGGTTGGTATACCCATGTGATGTGTTAAATGGATGTTTTTAATAAATGGGTGGGTATACCCAAGTGACTTGATTAAATGGAAGTGGAGTACATGAGTCAGTATACTCATGAGATTTAACGATTTAGATGAGTGGGTATACTCATTGAATGGATTTGAATGAAATTGTTTATATGAGGGGGTAAACTCATATGGTTGGTTTGTTAAATGATATGAAATGGATGAATGTTTGTATAGATTCTATTTAAGACATTCCATGGATCTGGAACATGGAAGTGGACACCTTGGATGAGTATGCACGTTGGGTCTTGATTCCGTGGGATTCCTTCGGCCTTACTACCCCTTGGATCAGGCTTTCTTGGAATCATTTAGGACATGTTGGTACACATGCTACTAGGACTCCAAATAGTGCCTACATTGAGTTTCCATTTAGATTCTCCTAGGACTCGATGAGGATTCCTTCATCTTCAACAACTTGGATCCAACCCTTCATGGTCTACACATCATTATAAGGCACGTCTGTGGGATATACGACTATGGTTGTATGGAAAGGCTGTGGGTTTTTGGTATATCTTCTTTATACGACAAGGCCATGTGGATAGAATATTAAGGGTTCTATAGCGAGACCATGTTGTCTGTTTATATTGCTTTTGGTTTCCTAAATAATAGTTTACAACTACTGTCGGGAGCCTTGAGAGTTTGTTTGGTATTACTTGTTTTTAGTAGTTATATGCTTAGGGATTTAACACCTATATAACTGATCACCCACACTTTTTTAGCATATTGCAATGTGATGCTTAGAATTGTATAGATCTTTGGGTGGTTACCTACTATGATGTTATCTCACACTCTGTTTGGGCCTCCTTGGGGACTTAAAAAAGATTATATAGTTTCAATTGATAATAGGGGAAAGTGCCCTAACACTGGTTGTTGATCATTGCTTTGTAGAAAGAGAGCATGAGACCATGCAGAGGATTGTGATGCTATCAGGTCACTTTATGGTCTTTTTGTATTTTGGATAATTGTATTGTACTATATTTCCATGTACCTGTTTTGGATTTTTTCTATTTACATGTATCATCTACATCATGGTATATGAGACACTTTTTCCTCGATATATATTATTTTGTTTCTTGTCTATTTTATCTGATGTCTTATTATTGTATCTGTTTCCTCTATTGAATGCGATTAACCTCCACTATGATATACCCAATTAATGAGAAAATAGTCTCCCCAATGACTTACCTAGGATCTCACTAATAGTTAGTAGCCTCTGGCATTTGGGGAGATGTGCTTGAGGAAAGGTATCCAACCGAGCTCAGGGAACTATTGAGTGGCATCTGGGTTTTGGATTTTACAAAGTGGCATGAGAGTGGTTTCTTTTCTAGTTTGATTTATATTTTGGTGATAATAGACAGAGATATGGAGGAAATAAAATTTTTTAACAATCTTTTCCTGGGAATAGGTACCCCTCTTTTATGGAAAATCCAAATTTCTTCGAATGAAATTTCTATTTCTGGTTTTGACTATTATAGTTGATTTTATTTCACTAGTGGGTAACACACATGATTTATGATGATAATACTAATGAAATTATGGGTTCTATTTCTATTAAAACCTGATGATATGATCATATACCATATCATTCATTATATAGGCACTTATTTGAAATCACATGCCATGCCATTTAGGATGAATTATCTTATGTATGCTATTGTGATAGGTTTTTTGATAGTTTTTCCTACTGTTGTGATAGAATTTGTGTAGATGATAGAGGAGTGATTCCATATTTCAATTCATAAGGTGTATGGGGCCTTATTAAAAGGAAAATAATTCACCTTTTAATTCAATTATTATAGTGAATTTGTTTTGTATGAATTATATGGCCATCAATTTTTGGTTCACGAGGTGTTATGTTCCCTTAGGGATCAGAAAATGGTAAAACATTGATTAAATCATGTGAACTAATGGCTATTAAATGAAAATGAAATGGAAAATAGAGACTTGACCTAAACCTGAATTTTGAATGAAAAAAGGATGTGTTTCTAGTTGTGATGTGACTATTCCTTATATAGTCTTTGATTTAGGAGTAGAATGTGGGTTATGGATTGGTCTTAGGAGAGTTTTGACATTCCCTACACTTTTATGCTATGAAAGTTGATGTTGTTATTTTATAATAAATGTATTTGGAATTGTAGAGAGTGATACCATGACAAACTCTAGTGGTACACCAGGAGGGTGGCGACGAATATGCTCTAAAGTTGGTGGTCCATGGGCTATAGGTGAATACTCCTTTAGTGATATCTATGACACCAAAGACTATTCCTGACACAGGTGATGAGGAATAATTCCTCGAGGGGTTCTTTCACTCTATGCATACTTTTGAGGTATCACCACAACCTACCATAACTATAGATGAGCTAAAATGGGTGTTCCATTAGAAATATCCTCCCACGTTTTTAGGGGAGAGAGGTCCATAGGCTACTGAGCTATGGCTTGAGACTATTCTAGCTATCTTAGAGAATCTAGAGACGCCTCCTGAGAGGATGGTCAATATCACCACTTATATACTATGCAGATAAGAAAATCACTGGTGGTATGTTCTAAACCAAGATAACGGGCTATGAGATATGGATTGGACTTATTTCTAAACCCACTTCTATGACTACTTTTACCCTGAGACTCTATGGTCAGAGCAGGCTAGTGAGTTCATACGTCTGAAGTAAGGAACAATGATATATTTATGGAGTACTCGACATGCTTTATCGAGTTGCATCATTGTGCACCAATGTACCTTGCTGATGATATGTCTATAGAAAGACACTTAGAAGAAGGTCTATGACATTATATGAAATCTCAGGTTAATGTTTTAAGATTGACCTCTATCACTGAGATTGTGATTCAAGAACTCATTACAGAGTAGAACCTAAGGGAATATGGGGGTATAGAGCAGGGAATTGTTGTTTCTCGACCTAGTGGTTCAACATATTTAGGCAGCAACTGCCATTTTGATCCTTTTTGTGAGATGAGCACCAGTCAGGCTGCGAGTGCTGGTAGCTCAGTGTTTTTTTACTAGTGTGGCAGAAGAGACCACATGAAGAATCAGTATGACCATGCCCTAGTCAAGTGATGATCTTGTTGTAGGATGGGCTATGTGCAGTGGTTTTGCAGGACCTTCCCTCCATTTGGGAGTGGTAGGAGGTTAGCTCTAATGTCTGATTCAAGAGAAGGTTTCTTAGATCTGTGTTAGGCATGGAGTTGGATTAATGCAAGTTGATCAGGCTGAGGTAGTAGTGGTCATAGAAGAGGTATCCATAAACTAGTTACATCTTGACATCAGAGTGGACCTACTTAAGTCAGTGAGTTCGTGACATAGGGCCAGGGTACAACCCAGATATATTATGTACAACCTACCCCTTAGGAGAAAGGTTCCTGACCATCTAAGGTGAGAGGTACAATCTTAGTAGCCTCTACTATTTTATCTGCTTTTTTGATATAGGTGTATCTCATAGTTTCATATCTACACCTATGGTGAAAATCCTTGAGCTAGTTGTGTGATATTCTGAGAGAATTTTTATGCTATATACACTAATGAGAATTGGAATAGATGTTGTACGCCCATGTAGGGAGGGCCACCTTGAGGTTGGTGGGTGTCACTTCATCTGGGTTCTTTATTTCCTTGAGATGATAGGGTTTGAAATCATTCTTTGGATGGAATGGTTAATAGCTTATCGATCTTACATTGACTTCTATCACTGGTGGGTGACTTTCACATCATCATAGGGTGAAGTGTTTACTCAAAAGGGTGAATGGGATGTCCATGAGATTCAATCTAGACCCGAGCATCATGGGTTGGGTGGGATGACAACCTAGATCACTAGATTATTTGTAGATAATTAGGGAGTGAGTAAAGTGAACATTTCTTGAGTGGTTGAGATCTTATAGACATGTTACCAAATGAATTTTATGGTTTACCTCATGAGAGAGAGTTTGAGTTCTCCATCTAACTAGTTCTAGGAGCTACAATGACATCCATTCATCCATATAGGATGGTTATAATGGAGTTTCAAAATCTCAAGATACAACTAAAGGATTTGGAGATAAAGGGATTTATCTGAACTAGTACATCACTATGAGTTTCACCAGTCCTTTTTGCGAAAAATATAAATGGAAATCTTAGGTTGTGTGTGGATTATCAGAAGTTGAATCAGCTGATAGTTAAAAATCAATATCCCTTTCCTTAGATAGATGGTCTGTTTTATCAGATTTTAAGAGCCCAAGTATTCACAAAAAAAAACCTGAGTTTAGGATATCAATAGGTATGTGTTCAACTTGTAGACATACTTCATACAACCTTTAATAGTAGGTATAGTATATATGATTATTTGGTTATACCATTCAGTCTCACGAACGCACTAGTAGTTTTAATGGCATTGATGAACCGAGTGTTCCATCCTTACATGGTTTTTTGTGGTGGTTTTCGTGGATGATATCTTGGAATATTATCACAATCAACACGCCCAGGAAAAACATCATGATATCATTTTGAATAAACTGAGGGAGCATTAGTTATATTTTATGTTCCCAAAGTACCACTTTTGGATGGATCAGATTCACTTACTAGGTCAAATCATCTTAGAGACATGAGTATCAACTGACCTAGAAAAGGTAGGAGCTGTAGTTTCCTGAGATTTTACCCAGAAAGTTTTTGACATACGATGTTTCTTAGGGATAGTTAGTTACTACAAGAATTTCATATATGACTTCTAATTATTATCATCACTAATGATGGGATTGACTAAGAAGGGTGTGAATTTTGTATGGTTATATTCTTGCAAGATAGACTTTTAGAAGATGAAAGGAAGTTCGACATTAGCACCAATCCTGATACTGCCAGAGAAGGATAGGAACTAAACTTTTTATTGTGACACATTAGGTATTGGGTTGGGAGTAGTGAAGATGTAGGGGGGTAGAGTCCTGGCATATGGGTCTTGACAATTGAGGCCACATGAGCGGAATTACCCGACACATGACCGTGAGTTAACTGCTATCATTCATGCTTTAGGATATTATAGACACTATTTACTAAGAGAGTGTTTTTTAATGTACACAAACCAAAATATTATCAAGTATATATTTACTTAGTGAGATTTAAATTTTAGGTAGTGAAGGTGTGTAGATTATCTATAGCCTTTTAACTTCAATCTTTCCTACATGCCTGGTAATGGCAATACCGTGGTTGATGCACTGAGTAGGAGGACTCAGATACATGCAGTGAAACAAGATAGTAGTGAGTGTAAGCTTATGGTGTTTTTCTCTAAGATGTATATGGGGATGAAAAAATATTTAGGGATAAACATATCTATCATCCTTAATTGAGACCTATACCATGTTGGATTGAGTAAGGATGAAGAAACTATCAGATTTTGAGCACCTATTCCTATGAGAGAGTGTGGTAGGTGAGGACCCTCCACCTGGTGGGACCATAGGTGTTGATGAGATCCTGTGTATTTGTGGATGTGTTTGGGTTCCATTGGATATATGCGAACAGATGATGTAGGAGTTTCATTCTTTATCTTGGGAAGAGCATCTCAAAGTCACCAAGATGTACCATGACTTGCGTCGTCAATACTGGTGGATAAGTTTGAAAAGAGAGGTATCTGGTTTTGTTACGAGGTGTTCCAACTATTAGTAGGTGAAGAAAAAAAATCATCGAACAAATAGTCTTTTACATTAGTTACCTATTCTGGAGTGGAAATGGGTTTATGTCATGATGGATTTCATGACTGGTTTACCATGGTCTCCTTGAGGTAATGGTGCTATGTTGGTTGATGTTGACAAGATTATGAAGGTTGCTCATTTCATGTTGACCAAGGAGACCCTTGGTGTTGATGAGCTTAGAAGGTTGTACATACATGAGATTGTATGAATGTATGAGGTCCCACATACTATCATTTCAGATAGGGACACCCAATTTATGTCTCATTTCTAGTAGTGTTTTCAGAGGGTGTTGGGTACACAGGTGCTTCTTAGCATAGCATACCACCCTCAGACTGATGGCCAGTCAGAGCATATGATATAGGTGATAGTGGAAATTCTGAGAGCATGAGTCTTAGATTTTAGTGATATTGGGAGAGGTACATTCCCCTAATTGAGTTCACATACAATAATAATTATCAAGTGATGATATAGATGTAACCTTATGATTCTTTGTATGGTATACCATGACGATCAACCTTTTGTTGGTTAGATACATGAGAGGCAGCTTTATTGGGACCGTTTCTCATGCAAAAGACTTCTAAGTAGGTCTAGTTGATTCAGAATTGGATGAATACTACATAGTTTCGTTATAAATCTTACGTCGATCGCCACAGATGACCTCTAGAGTTCGAGGTTAGGGATTGGGTATTTTAAAATGTTTCACTGAGGTTGGGACATAGATAGATCAGGAGAAAGGGTAATATTTCACCATTATATGTTAGGAAATTTGAGAATATAGAGAGAGTTGGATCGATAGCCTATCTGTTATAGTTACCAAAGAGGTACCAATCCATGCACAACGTCTTCCACGTATCCCAGTTGTGCCGCTATAATTAAGACCTGTCTCACATTTTTCAGCCCAAGGAGGTTGAGCTACAGGTTGATGCAACCTTTGAGGAGAATCCGATTCATATAGTTTATAAGAAATGAATGTTCTTTGAGTCTGGTCAGTTCCTTTAGTATGGGAGCTATGGAAGCATGGCTTACAGGTAGGGACTTGGGAGCGGGAGGTTGATGTACATGCTTAGTTGCCGGAGTTTTTTTCTTATGAATCTTGACCACCCATGAGAGGGAAATTTCGAGAAGAATTTATTTAAGGGTGGAAGATTATATGATCCCATTTTTTCTTTAAGTTATAGATATTTTAATTTTTTGGTTAAATTCTTATTTACTTCCATTTTTTTCTTAGACTCTAAGCCAGGCCGTGGTTCAGTTGGGTTGTTTTTTGGGAAAGAAGAGGCATGAAGGTGGTGTACTGGCCAGAGGACAAATACATGACATGTAATGGTCTGGATAAAAACTTTAATGACGTGCAATAGTTTTTCCCTAGGAAGGGAAATCTGAGCATTACATAACGTGAAAGGTAATTACATGTCAAGTAATTTCCCGACTATGTTTTTTTAAATAGAGTCAGGGCCTCTATTTTTTTGTAAAGAAGCCTTTTTCTCTCTCGTTTGAAGCCTAAAAAACTCCCTTTTTTGGTTTTTAGATCTAGAACCTATATAAAGTCTGAATCAAGTTTGGTTCATTTCATCAGATCCACAACGACGTGCCCTTGATTCCTTTTTATCCATTATTGATTCATCAGAACAATGGCTGAATTGTTTGTATTTTGACTCTTAAGCCCTAATTTCTTATTCTTCATCCGTTCTTTAGATTTTCTCCAAAACGGGAAGAATTATAAGTTGATAGTATATGAGAAATCCATTAATAATATAAGGCAGGTGGTCTATAATTTTCTTTCAGATTTTGATTCTTTATAGAGCTATCAAACTTTTTTCTACCCGCCAAAATTTTCGGCACGAACATGGATTTGAAATGATAATATGAAATACATGAAGTATAAACTATTAGGGATGCACTTAGATTCTTTGAGATTAATTAGTGAGTTTTTCCCCAACCCATGGCCAAGAATAGGGTGTTCCATGCCTTTTTTTGGTTTTTACCTTTAATGATCCACCCAAAGGGTGAGTTCTCATGTTTTCCTTGTTTAAGGAAGCTCAGTTGCAGTTAAACGAGGTTGAATTATAGTCTTAGGAGATGTCCTAACTCATTTCCTTGTTTTATCATAATATGAAATTCCTAACTTAAATAGATTATTAAATGGAATTTGTTAAATTAGTGGTTATACTTGTTGGTTGTTTTTATATTGCATAATAGGTTTTGTTAGTAATTGTGATTAATGGGTGGGTAAACCAATGTGATGTGTTAAAAGGATACTTATGTTAAATGGGTGGGTATACCAATGTGACTTGATTAAATGGAAGTGGATTACATGAGTGGGTATAATCATGAGATGCACTGGTTTGTATGTGTGATTATACTCATTGAATGAATTTGAATGAAATTGTTTATATGAGTGGGTAGACTCATATGGGTTTTTTGTTAAATGACATGAAATGGTTGAATGTTTTTATAGATTCCATGGACATATCTCCATGGATTTGGAATGAATTAGTAGACATCTTGGATGAGTATACACCATTGGTCTTGATTCCATGAGATTTATTGGCCTTTTCTACTCCTTGGATCTAGCTTGCTTGAAATTGCGTAGGACATGTTGGTACACATGATTCTAAGACTCCAACCAATGCCTAAATTGAGCGTCAATAAATACGATCTTTGGAATCAATGAGGATATATTGGTCTTTGAAACCTTGGATATGGACTTTCTTGGTCTAAACTTCATTATATAGCATGCCCATAGGATATATGACTTTGGTTGTATGGAAAGGATGTGGGTTTCTGATATGGATTCCTTATATGGAAAGGCCATGTGGAAAAAATATGTATGGTTGTATGATAAGTCCATATTGTTTGTCTATATTTATTGTAGCTACCTTGATAGGAGATTACAATTATTATAGGGATCCTTGAGAGAATGTTTGGTATTACTTCTTTTTAGTATTTATATGCCTAGGGCTTTCACACTTTCATTATTACTTACACCTGTTTTTCATATTGCATTGTGTTGCTTAGAAATACATAAATCTTTGGGTGGTTACTGACTGTGATGTTATCTCACACCTATTTTGGGCCTCCTTAGGTGCCCAAATATATTATACAGTTGTAGATGATAATAAGGGAAATCTCCCTAACACTAGTTGTTGATCATTACTTTGGAGCAAGAGAGCATGGGACCAAGCTTAGGCTTGCGATGCTACTGAGACACTTTTTAGTCTTTTTAGATTTTAGATACTTTTATTATAATATAATTCTTTGTACTTATTTTGGATATTTTCTAGATACATGCATCATCTACATAATGGTATATGAGACACTTTTGGCTTGTTATATATTCTTGTCTTTCTTGTCTATTTTATATACTGTCTGTTTATTGTAACTTCTTCTACTATTAAATGTGGTTGACTTCCCCTATGATATACTTTGGTAATTAGAGCATAGTATCTCCAATGACTCACCCAGGAACTCTATTCTAGTTGGTAGCCTCTGTAATTTAGGGAGATATGCTTGAGGCCATATAGCCAACCGAGATTAGGTTACTGTTGAGTGGCATCCAGGTCCAGGATGTTACATTTCATAAAGAAATAAAATAATATGATCCTTGAGAGAATAACATTGTTATAAGACACGGAATTTCGAAATACACATAAGAATAGAATATAAATTCCAAATTAGTAAAGGATCATTTGTAGGATATCAGAGTTGAATAATTTCACTCCTCAATCCATCATAGTAGTCAAGGTTCACTCCCAAGACCATCATAGTGGGAATGGTCACTTACTGAACCAGGTTCACTCCCCATTCTATTCCTATATATTTCATGAGATATAAATATTTACCCAATTCATTGAAGGAAGATATAGGTCCTACCCATCACATAACTAAAATCATATTTTTTCCACAAGATCATAAAACCTTTTTCATATTATAACCCATGAAGTGAAATGGATTTCACAAACATTTCATCATACAATAAATTGTGGAAAATATAAAGGTTTCATAATCATTTCATTATAACATAACCCATGAAAAGAAAGGGGTTACATAATCATTTTATCATGGTATAACTTATGATAGAGAAATGAGTTTTGTAAAAATCCTATCATCATAAACATAAAAGATCTATATAAATAATTAGAATTGTATCCTTTTATAATATCCCTAGTAAAGTATAAGTATCATTAAAGGATCTCATATTAGATCAAAAATAATTTTGAAAGACCACTCAGAACACTTCCCGAGGAAAATAACATTTCCAAAATGGAAATCACTTTTTATTAAAAAAAATAATAAATTTTTTTGGAGATCCATTTCTTTAAAAATAACCATGAAAAATTATAAAGTAATATTTTAAAATAATTTAAGAAATTTCTTTAGGAAAATATATTTTCCACCATGAAAAAAACTTTTTAAGATATAAAAAATTCTCAAATTAAATTTCATAAAAAATAAACATGGAATATAATAAAGGACACTTCAATGAAATTATTGGTCATCATGGTGGATAATTATGTTAACACTATACACATTAAAATGAAAATTCTATTCACATTTTCAGTGAAAGGGAAATGAGAATTGTTTGGAAATTAAAATGAAGATTCCTTTAAAAACATTGTTAAAAGGTAAAAAATGGTAAAAAATTTATTTAATAAATCATTTGGAGAATTTAGAAAACATTTTATAAAACATTTTAGAAAACACTGTTTTGGAAGAAAAAGGGTTTTTAACCAAAGGGAGAAATAATGGCGATTTATCTTAAACACATTATTTTGAACTCTTAAGTTCATAAAGAGAAAAAAAAGAATAAAAAAACTATTATCAACACATATCCACAAAAGAATAAAATTCATGTGTTTATTTAGATATATATCATAATATTTAATCATTGGAAGCATAATCATAAATAACCATGATAAATGATGATATGGTAACATAAAACTCTTACCACATTGGCAACATTGAATCATAATGATAACGAAATAATAAATTTAAATGAGGCTTATAATATAACTAAAAGAAGTATATTCACCATATAACATGTAAAATGGGCTGTATATACACATCATAAATGAATATAAGTTCATAACATAATGTATGTCTCAAGAAAAGAAAATTGAGAGAAAAAACCCTTTCCACATTGATAAATTTTTAACCATAAACCCCATGATATAGAGATAATAAAATAGATATTTAAATAAAAAAAATATATGAATATCCATTATAAAATTAATTCATGGGTAGTATTTATATCACATAAAAGAAACCTGTGTTGAATATTGCATGTGTCTCAAAGAAAAATAAAAGTGAGATGGAAATCCCCTACCTTAAGTCTCGATTTCCATCATACACATTCAAACCTCATGAATAATAAATATAATTTTATTATATATATATATATTAAATAACTATAATTATATATATCATGCCATATATTATTTTTATGACCTTTATTATTAATTTATTAACAGTTCAATGTTAAACTCACATTTCGGGCACTAACTCTTTTGAATTTCATGTATGTTTTGATTTTGTATTTTTTCCTCTTAAATTTATCATTGATAAAAAATCTACATAATTTTATAAATAATATAAAAATATATATTCATTATATATTTTTTAGATCAATCCATAATATTTAGAGATATAAAATGAAATACACCATTTATGGAGGCGGTAGGCCATACATACGTATGCATGCTATAACTATTTTTCCTGAAGGATTGAATAAAAAAAGGTAAATAATTTATTAATATTAAAAAATAATATCTATTTAACTTATATCATATATTTTAATTATACCCATCCTTACCCCCTTCCATATAAAGTGTTGATGACTCACATCCCTTCGCGAGGTAGTTGTCACCTTACACAGAGGCGACATTATCACATTGCCACATAATAGAAATTATGATGTTATATGTGATATAATAGTTTTATAAGTTTAATAATATTATAATTATAATATATAAACATTTAATCCATCATTACATCCATCTGTGTGGGTGGTGATTGAAAATTAATAACATCGGTTCGCGAGGTAGTAGTCCGCCGTACACACATATGATGATTTCATATCCCAATTCATGGAAGAGTATATAGTTGTAGGTAATGATAATAACATAAAAAATACAAGTATATTTAAGATAATAAGGTTATTATATCATAATTTATTAATAATAATTGAAGTAGTTTAAGAAATAAATAAAATAAAATGCTTTGTTAGGGGTATTCCCACTTCTTCAAAAAACTTCTTTTAATTTACACCAAAAGGATCATTAGATTAGATTTATGAAAAATATAATGATTATAGTATAGGAAAAGGTAATTAAGGGAGTGATGTGGGTAGTTATTTTTTTTAAAAAAAGTTTCTAATGAATGAATAAGATAGGAGACTGGGTGGCCTTTTATAAGTGAGGGGAGTGACACACTTGTAATTTTTAAATAGAAAAAGGTTTACCCTTGTTTTTACATGAAAAAAGGGTAAATATAGACCATTATATATTATAAAAGAGATAAGGTCAAAATATGGTCGTACAATAGGTTTTATAAATGTATTGGGTCATTTTTTAACCCTTTTCTTTTTTGTTTGACCATTGGTAAACCCAATTTTTCTTAATCGTGGTAAATAATTTTTAGAGTTTTCATAAGTCCTTATATTTAAAAATTAAGTTGAACTTATTATATAATAGAAATTATTCTAAGAACAAATGTATAATGCATTTTTAAAAATTCAATTCACTTAATTGAAAAAATTAATGTAAAATTAAACCCAAAACCACGACGAGAAAAAATTTTCTAAAGAGAGAATGATAAAAAGTTTATAAAGTTTTTATATCAAAATTTATTATAAAATTTATTCAAATTACCTAAATTGTATTAATTGATATATAATTGAAGTAATTTTACATTAAATAAAATTTTAATACATAATTTAAACTTATAAATTCTTTATATGAAATAGTGGATTTCAATAAAAAACAGTATTTTTCACTATTTAGTGAAAAATTTATCTTTTTAGAAAAATCACAAAAATTTACCCTAAGATAATTTTAAAATAGTGATTTAAAAAATAATTTTTATTTTAAAAAATTAATTTTTTAAAAGTGTGAGAAATCAAATTTATTATTGTTCACAAAAATAAATAGAAATTGTTTTTTTGAGAAAATAGTATTTTCAAAACATATAAAGACTTTTCTAAAAATTAAGAATTTTTTAACAATATGTTTTCTTTATATAAAAACATAAAACATAATATTTAAAAATTATGTATTTCTATTCATATATATAAGTTTAAATTCTTGGTTATAATTGTTTTTATTAAATAATAATATTAGTAATATATCAAGGTTTGTTAAAAATTGGTGTTTTGTTTGATGCAAGATATTAAAAAAACTAATTTATTCAAAACAAAATTCACTATAAATCAGGGTGTTACATTATGCTCCAATTAAAATCAATTCCACCACCTAAATTATTCACTATGATATGAAAAAAGAAGACACTTCTACCTCATAATTTTATCAGGTTCCCACATGGCTTCTTTAAACTAGTGATTTTACTATAAAACTTTGACCGTGGGAGCGATCTTGTTTCCAATAACAATCTCTATATGATCCAGAATATCTTCTAGATGTTCCTCATAAGAAAGATAATATTATATTGTTATGACCTTTGATTTCATTACATGTGAAGGATTAGGTTTTTACTTTCTTAGAAGAGATACATGGAACACATCTTTGACTTTAGAGATGATTGGTGGAAGAACCAAACAAGAGGATACTATCCCTATACAATCATGAATTTTAAATGAAATAATATACATTGGGATTATTTTTCCATTACTTCTAAACATCATTACCTTCTTACAAGTAGAAATTCTTAGAAACACATTGTTACCAAATTAAAATAGTAGATCACACTGGTGTTTTTCAACATTACTTTTCTACCAAATCAAAGTTTCTATGATGTGTTTCTAAATGGGTCTAACATTATATAATATTTCTTCAACTATCTCAAGTCACAACATATTTATTTTAGTAAGTTAATTCTGTCACTTTGGATCTTCACACTTATTTCCATATAGGGATTCATAACCAGCCATCTGAATGCCCGAGTGAAAGATATTATTGTATGAAAACTCAACTAGAGGAAGGTGTCGATTCCAACCACCTTTCAAATCCATATATCAAGATATTAGAATATAATATAGTTTATTAATTTCTCCCTTAGACTTACCATATCTCTAAGGATGATATATTGTGATGAAACTCCAATCAGTATCAAGATCTTGATGAAAACATCTCTATAACTTCTAGGTAAACCATAGATCCTGATCAAATACAATTCATTCTATTACTCAATACAACCACTTCATTAATCTATATCTTGAGAATATGATCTAGAGATAAATATTATTTGATCATGATGAACTGTCTTTACATTTTATAGAAATCAACTACAACACATATAAGATTATGCCTCGTATATGTTATAAAGAGTCCAATAAAAAAATCCATGATGATGTTTCTCCATTTCTATTATGCTGTTGGTAATGGATGTGAAATCCCTATATACGTTTTTCATTCAGACATAACTTATTTGCATACCATGAATTGAGACACAAACTCTATGATATCCCCCTTCAAGATACCCCACTAGAAATACTATATCAAATCACTATACATCATTATATTTATAGGATGAATAAAGAATGAATAACAATGAGATTCTTCTGATAACTCCTTCTTTAGTTATTGTATTAATGGAAAACATACACAATTTATAAACCTTATCATTCCATAATGATAAAGGATAAACTCAATAATATATCTAAAATTCTCTTTCAGATCTAAATCTTCTTTTTACACATATTTAATCTTTAGTTGATATATGGTTTAACATCCAATTGATCATGATAAAATTTTTCCCATTCATTTAGGATTTCCATATCGATCCGTTGAAAATATATAAATATTAGTTATTTTGTGATCCTCATCATGAATAAGCTTTCATGATAATTTTGACTCAAAGCATCGACTACCATGTCTGCTTCCCAAGGTGGTAATTTATTTTGTATTCATAATATTTAAATAACTATAAACATATTCTATGGTGCATATTCAACTCCTTCTGTATAAATATATACTTTAAACATTTGTTTTTGGTATATATATCATAATTTTCTTTGTAAATATAATGCCTCCAAATATTTAATTAAAAATTTACCACAGCTAACTTGAAATCATGATTTGGGTAATGTTTCTCACGAAACTTCAATTATAGTGATTCATAAGTTATAAAATTTTCATTCTACATAAGAAATAATCCTAATACCTTCTTGGATGCATCAATAAATATTATAAACCTTTATATACTATGGGGTAATATATGCATAGGTTCATTGACAAATCTTCTCTTGAGTTTCTTGAAATTTTCCTTACACTCGTTTGTCTAGTGGAACTTGTCTCCCTTTCATGTTAACATGGTGATTTTATTAGATAGTAATGCGAAATTCTCCCCAAACTATCAATAATATCAAGCTAAAATTCACAAATTTTAAATTTCTCTTATATTTTCTCCTCTCTTAGGGTATTTAGTACAATTATCAATTGATCTTCATTCTCTTTCTTCTCATTGAGTAGATAAAAATATCATCTATAAAGACTTCCAAAAAACTGATCAAGTTAATCCCTAAATAAATTATTTTTTAAATCCATGATAATAGTAGGGGCATTAGTAAGTTCTAATGGAATCACTATATATTCAATTTTTCCCTACCTAATATATAATGACTTGTTAGGTATATCCTCCTTATTTACACTCAATTGATGATATACATAATAAAGGTCAATCATGAAAAATTATTGAGCTCCACATAGTTGACCAAATAGGTCATCAATATAGGGTAGGGGATACTTGTTCTTGATCATGATCTTATTTAGCTCATGATAATCATTGTATACTCACATAAATCCATATTTAATTAAAAAAATAATAGGTTCACCCCACGATGACACTCTTGGAAGAATTAATCCCTTTTCAAGGTTCCCATGGAGTTTCTTTTTTAATTCTTGAAACTCAATCAGGGTCATTCTATAGGGAGTCTTTGAAATTGGTGTGGAAATAGGTATGAGTTATATTTATAACTCAACTTCCAATTTTTGTGGAAGGCTTGGTAACTCTTCTATAGATAAATAAAAAAACATTACAATAGGTATATCATAAATGTTGAGATTCTTCCCAACCATATGAGATAAAAATACCCCTTAAATTGGAATCAATACCAATAAAATAGATGTTATTTCCATCATAATTTCATATTTATCATCGCACTGATAAACTATCATATGTTGGTTTGGAATAAAAAACATTAATTCCCTTTTTCATCAACTAATGTGGAATTTATGTAGAGAATTTAAATCCAAACCTTAAATAACATTAAACATAACTAGAGGTATAATGAAAATATGTATAGGAAGCACATTTTCACAAAATTTATCCAAATAAAAATCTTAGAATTGATATGAGATCATCATAAAATTAGGGGGTTTCATCAATAATTATATATATAATCATTCCGGTGGCATCTTGATACTCTTATAAATTTTTTTAAATAATAAAGAAATGGTAAATCCAAAATAGAAGAAGGAATTTTCAGTTCTAGAGTAGATAAAATGTGTACCTTTCACCATGTCATTATCACACCTATAATCAAAAATAGTGATCACATGACATTTTCCTTGGTATCTTAACTTTTGATATTGTTGACATTGATCAAATCCAAGAAAATTTGGATTTGGTCATTGATTAGTATAATGACCATACTACTTAAGTTTGAATCACTGGAGTATGGGTGGTTCATTCAGTGGAAATTTCTCTCTATTTGCACATTTAGCTAAATTTTTACCATTACTTTAGAATTTTTTCCTGATTACCTTCCCTTCTATAATTAAATCATTTATAATACCTCTTAAGAAAATTTGACCGATTTTTCTTCCCACACTTTGCGAATAAAGAAAATTTCCTCTTATTCTCTCCATAGTTTCTATATTTTCCATTGAATTCTATTTTTTATATTCTTATCAAAATCATGATATTGATATATAAATCCGAACTATATTTCCACATTTATATAACATTAATTTTTTTTCTCATAGCTACTAATGTCTCTTAGGGGTAATTCCTTTTGGAGGCTTAGTCTCAATCCAATAATGAATGGATCAACCTTAAATTCTAGTTAAATGATAATACCTAATGTGTGCCCCATAATCATTGTAAAATTTTCCTCATTGGTACCAAAATATTCATTTTCCTTTTTCTTTACCTCAAGGAACCTCTTCTCTATCTTCATACGAACAATACTTGGAAATATCTTATTGAAAAAAATAAGTTCTTGAACCCATCCCAATCCATGGATTAAATTTCATCATGTTACCTTGTATTAATCATGTGTTTCCACTATTGATCCACTTCACTTTCTAAAAAATAGACAACCAAAATGACTTTTTCATGTTAGAAACACTAGAAAATGGAAAATATGTTTTTCGTTGTATTGATCAACTACTTAGAAACTAGTGTATTAGAAAATACACTAAAGTAAGGTGGAAGTTTCCTCATGAAGGAATCTATAGAATGTTGTTCCTTCCTTTTCTCATTTTGAAGTTCATCATGATTCATGGATTAAAAAATTTAAATGAGAATAGTAATGAGATTTTTCATTCCATATCCCAAAACATATTTTTTCATGATGACAATAATTTAATTTTTAATTGCACACTTCATTTACTTAATTCATTCACATTACATCCATTGAATAAAACCAAAAAGCATAGTGTAAGCAGAAATAATCATAGCGGGGAACCAAATAATCTTGAAAAATTACTTATATAATTCTAAATCATGCCACCTTATTTTTAATGTATAAAACCTTAGGATTATCCTAGGTTATTCATAGTAATCATATATTTAATTCCTCTATGATAGTTCATAAATATTTTGTGAATTTCTAAATCATATTCCCTAGGAGTGTCAAACCAGGTGTGTATCAATGCCTGTTCTCTTATACCAGGTGATGATAGATTAAAAATTAATGAGACCTTTTTAGAGTTATTAACCCTAGGAACATTTTTTCCAGAGCGAAATCTACTTTTAGTATCCATACATGGATGTAATTTCTTGGAAATAACTTTTTCTATCAATTATCAAAATTCCAAGACATTTTCTTATACTTTAAATTATCCTTAGACTTATCCACATATATCTCTATAGGGATCTAACTAATGTTTTATTATCCAATATTCTAAAGGTTAACTAAACCTGGCCTCTACTGCCAACTATAGTGACCCATGCCTTTCATACATAGATATTATATCATTTTAGATGAACATTCATTATATTATATAAACACATTTCCAAGGATCATAAAAGTATATACCTTTGGAAACATAAAAACATAAACAATTAGTTTATAGTTAGACTACATCATCTATCACTATGTTATTTATAATTAGAACCCATATTATAAATATCACACGTAATACATTATTTCATAACCTTGTGAAAGGAAACATAAGGTTAAGATAAAAAGACCATTAAGGTTAATCAAGGGAGATATGTAAGAATAATATGAACATAAGGGTATGAATATATGAGCATAAAATATTAAAACAATACCAAACATATAAGAGATCATAATCAAGAGTCATGGTATAAATATTGGCAGCTCATAAGACATTGATCATAAGTAAATAAAATAATATGATCTAAGAGAGAATAATATTAGAATAAAGGATGTAATTGTTGAATAATCATAAGAACATAAAATGATTTCTATATTAGTTGAGGATAAATTCCAATGATTTTATAATTGAACGGGTTCACTCACAACACCATCATAATAGTCAAGTCTCACTCCCAATAACATTGTAGTAGAAAAAATCTCTTACAGAACTAGGTTCACCTCTTATTCTAGTCCTGTATATATCAAAGATATAAATATTCACCCATTTTATTAGAGGGAGATATATAACCCACCCATCATATAATGAAAATCATATATATGTGTTTCATGAGATCATTAAATATTTACCATATCAGAACCCATGAAATTAAAAGGGTTTCATAAACATTTCATCATACCATAACCAATGAAAAATATATAGGTTTTATAATCATTCCATTATTTCATCATATGATAACTTATGAAAGGAAGCCTGTTTTATAATAATTTTATCATTTTATAACCTATTTAAGAGAAATAGGTTTTGTGGACATCTTATTATCATAAACATAAACTATCTAGAGAAATAATAATAATGGTACCCTTGGAACATATCCCTATTAAAGCTTAAATTTCATCAAATAATTTCATCAAAGATGGAAAATTATTTTGAAATATCACATGGAAAATTTCTTAAGGAAAATAACATTTCCAAATTGAAAATAAATTTTTAAAATAAAAAATTCATAAAATATATATGAAATACTTTTTATTAAAAATAAACTTGAAAACATATAATGGACACTTAAAAAATTATTTAAAAAATTTCTTGAGTAAAATAACCTTTCCTATTTGAAGAACACTTTTTAAGACATAAAATATTTTAAAAATCTATTTCTTTGAATATAAACTTGGAAGATTATAAAGGAATTGTAAAAGAGATTATTAGTCAAGACAACATAGAATTTTTTTCATGCTGTACATGTTAAAATGATGAATCTTTTCACATTTTTGGTAACATCAAAACATGTATTTTTTGAAAAAAAACATAAAGATTCATTTAATTTTTTTTAAATGTTTAAAGATGGGTAAAAATGTATTTAATAAATATTTTTTAGATTAAAGAAAAAATGTTATAATTTTTTTAGAGAATATGGTTTTTAAAGAAAAAGGGTTTTCGACTGAATATAAAAATAAAGTCGATTTATATTAAAAAAATTCTTTTGAAATATTTAGTAAATAAAGAGAAAAATGAAGGAAAAACATGTTTTATCTTGATATATTCAAAGGATATGGAAATATATGAGTTTATTGATATATATATCAGAATATTTTTTCATTGGAAACATAATCATAAACAAACCTGATAAACAATGAGATTGTAACATAAAAATTTCACAACTTTGATAAATTTGAATCATAACAACCATGAAAGAATAAAATAAAATTAAATATATAATATAATAAAATAAATGATATTCATGATATAAAATTTCAAAGGGGATGTAAATACACCTTATAAAATAATATTGGTGGATAATATAAGATTTGTCTCAAAGAAGGTGAATTGAGACAAAAATCCTTTACTGCTTTGGTAAATTTTGAACTATAAACCCCATGAAAGATAGATACTAAAAGAGATATGTAAATAAAAAAATTATAATAATAATAATAAAATACATTAATTGTAATTATATACACCATTTAAAATAAACACAAGGTGAATATGGCTTGTGTCTCGTAGAATAAAAAAAGTGAGAAAGGAATCCATTACATTAAGTTTTAACTTCCATTGTAAATATTAAAAAATCTGGAATAATAAATATAATATTATTATAAATTTATTATATAACCATAATTATATATATAATTCCATACATTATTTATTTATGACATTTTATTGACTTTTTATTAATAATTCTATGTTGATGTTATGTTTTGAGTAATAACTACTTTGTTTTTCATGAATATTTTGATTTTTTATTCTTGATCCTATTACTTTGATCTTGGTTAAATCAAATTAATAATTTTATTCATGATATAAATATCATGTATATCCATTATTTGTGTTTTTAAAGTAATCCCTAATACTTAGATATAGAAAATGTAGTACACCATTCATGGAGACAGTGGGTCACACATACGTATAAAAAATGTATCCATTTTTTTAACGAATCGAAATAAAGAAAGGTTAAAAATATATTACCATTAAATATTAATTTTTATTTCATATATATCAAATATTTTCATTAAAAAAATATTTATTACCTTCCATGTAAAGCATGAATAAATAATATCGCATCGTTAGGTGGTTGTCTCCCGTAAACAGGAACGACATTATCGTATTTACATAGAATTGAAAGTATGAAGGTATATGTGATATAATAATTAGAGAAGTATAATATTATCATAAATTTAATATATAAATATTTAATACATCATTTAATCCATCATAGAGAGGTGGTCATGGAAGTCAAATAACATCGGTTCACAAGGCCATAGTCCGTCAAACATTGGAATGATGATTTTATATCCCATTTGATTGAATATGAGATGGTTTTATGTCATGAAATTATTGTTAATTTTTTTAAATATATTTAATATAATGATTTTATTACATCATCTTGGTTTAATAACAATTTAAGAAGGTGGAGTAAGAAACAATATCAAACATTCAGTTAGGGGTGTTTCCTCTTCTTCAGATGACTTATTTTGGTTTGTTCCAAATGCTTCTTAGGTAGGATTTCTAACCAAACTAGGGAATATGGGATGTTATTATGGAAGTTAATATGTGATTTTAGTAGGTATTTTCTAAACCAAATGGTTTTTTATGTGTGAATAGGATAAGAGATAGGGTGGACTTTTATAAGTGAGGTGAGTGGAACACTTGTAATTTTTGTAAAGAAAAATCCGAACCCACATTTTTAACATTACAAAAGTATCCAAAAAGAAAAAATATAAATAAAAGTAGATATAATATCTAAATATATCTATATAATTTGTTTTGGACAAGATTTTGGTCATTCTTAACGCTTATCTTTTTAGTTTAACCCCCATCTTAAACACATTTTACCCTTAATCATGGTAAATAATTTTTAATGTTTTTACTATTAATCAAGGTCAAAAGTTATTCTAAAATTTTTAGATAATATAAATTAATATGATTCCAAACAATTAATCCATTTTTTTATAATTAAATTCATAAAAGTGAAAAAATTCTAGTTAAATTTAAACTCAGAGACATGATGAGAAAGTTGTTTTCCAAATAAAAAATGTTCTAAAGTTTTATATGTTTTCATATCAAAATTCAATATGGAAATGATTAAAATGAGATAAATCAGATTAAATTATATATAAATTATTTAATTTATCTTTTAAATCCATTTTAAAACAACAAACAACCTTATAAAATCTTGAAATGAAAATGCATTTTTCAATAAAACCCTGCATTTTTTACTATTCACAAAAAAATTAATATTTTTAGAAAAAACATAATATTTCACCATAAGATAATTTTGAAATTAAGATTTCAAAAATTAATTTTTATATCATATATAGCTTACAATTTTTTTTAAAATTAAATTTATTTTTTTCAGAAAAAAATAAAATACAATTTTTTTGAGAAAATAATTTTTTAAAAACATAAAAAGAATTTTCTAAAAATTAATTAATTAATTATCAATATTTTTAATTTATATAAAAAATTTATAATTATTTTTTAAAAATTATTTATTACTATTCATATATATAGGTTCAATGTCTTGGGTATAACTGTTATGTTTAAATAACAATATTAATAATATATCATGATTTGTTAAAACTCAGTGTTTCGTGTAATGTATGCTACCTTAGAAATTTGATTTATTCAACAAAAAATGATCCTATAAACTCAGGGTGTTACAAATATCACATAAAAATAGTGTATCATATCTCCACCAGTATCCTACATCACTCTGGGTCCCCTCGATCAATAATATTCACCACCTCTAAGTGGTGCTTTCTCCTTGCTTGGACCTGGAGTATGGTATTTTGAAAATTTCCAAAGGAAAAGGTAGGGTGTGATCTATAAAAACTAGTAGGTTCTCACCATGTGTTCAATAATCAATTTTATAAAAATTAAACTATATATGGTTTCAATTTAATTAAAATAAGGCATCCAATATAATTCCAATATTTTCAATAAAACAGTCTTTCATAATGAAAAGAGATGGAAGATAAATCTAAATTAGATTAAATAAAAATTTTATATAAAACATTTATACAAAGTAGTTGGTATGAATGAAATAGTTCTATAAATAAATGGCATGTAATAATAAAATAAAGTATTTCATTGAACCATATATCAAACCATGAATTTCAGTAGTTTTTGGTAATATAATCCTCACGTTACTCATCAGTGATCTCAAATCAATGTGTGCACAAGTCCTATGAGTCCATCCATCTATAATCAACTACCCATAAGGTAAAAAATTATTCCATAGTACATTTATGTTGGTGTTTTAATTGTTAATCAAGTTATAGTGTGTCATATTCTAACATGATTATCCTAATTAACCATTAAAAACCTAGGAGCACATGTGATTAAATCATTAAATAAATAAATCAATCATGAAGAAATAATCATTTCTGATCATTTCAAAAATAAAATTTCCCACTTTCAGTTTTCAACATTCCTTTCTCATTTGAAAACAAAAAGATAGGGTTTTTATAAAATCGTTCCATTTAAAATAATCTTTCAATTTTAGCAAAATCAAATACTTTCATCAAATTAATTTTTTAAATCAAGCCATCAATTTCCTCAAATCCATCCAACAATTTCAATTCCATTAAAATTGGTGATTTTCCACAATACCCATTACTTTTTTCATAATCATCCATCAATCATGTCAAATATTGTTTTTTTAAATCATTTAAAAAAAATTTCAAGTTATTCAAGATATTAAAAGGTTTAAATTGTAAGGAAAACTCAAATAGAACCACCTCCCTTTAAATAGTGATCAAATCAGAACCCATTATGGTGAAACACCAATGAAGAATAATGGAGAAGGATACCAATAATGAAATCCTATATCAGAATCAACTAGATAAAACTATGATTCCATCAACAAACGTGCGATCATATTTCCACATCATAAGGATAATAAAGAGGTTTAGAGAATCAAAGTGATGGAACTGATCTAATATCAAAATACAAACTAAGAAGTTCATAAAGGAAGAGGTTACCCCAAAAACTACCTTGGGTTGTCCTAGGTATCAAGAGAAGAGGACACATGAAAAATGAAATATTTTTCATGATTCACCATACAAAACTATCTATACTAGAGGAATTAAAAATGTGAATCCTTGATTAATGATGTGAATATATCTAGGGTAATATATTCTAAAAAGTCATCTCCTTAGATCAAAAATCATGATCCCAAACATTTTATATCACAAAATTAATTCACAACCTGTATATTATTCACATAAAGAAACTTATTCATAGATTATACCAATAAATAGATTCACATCATGAATTACCTTCATTAAGTAAAACATTCATGTGGTTATTTAATTACTTGAACATATAGAAAAAAAATCATATAAAAGTATCAAACTCAATCATAACCCTAATTAATTCCTCTAAAAACTTTTACACATTTATACCTGGACACCATTAATTAAAAAAATATACCTCACCAAACATTATCCCATTTTACTCAAAAAAATTTCTATGTCCTTGAAAGGAATTAAACAAAACCAAATAATATGATAACAATAGAGAGTTAATAAGTAACTAAAATAAGGTAACATGATGTTCTATTCTCCCCATAATAATAAATTTATGTCCCCAAAAATCATGTTAAGAAGTTACATACCAAATATATGATTCCAATTCTATATGACCAGTGACACATGCTCCCATGTATTATGTGAATTATAATCTTGATACCATAACACAATGACTAAATGTATCATCTTACTATGGAGATCCTTTATCTCAGAATCAATAATTTAGACTGGATTCTCAGTCATTGATAAATCATTCTCAATATCAAGATTTTCATAGATCATAACATGAGAAGGTTTAGGAAGATAAATGGGAATCTGTGATACATGAAACATGGTATGGATCATTGTTAATTATAGTGGAAGTGAAAAATGGTTAGCCACACCACCCAATATCTCAATAATCACAAATAAACCCACACATATCAATGAAAGATTTACCTATTTCCTAAGATATAGGTGGCACAAAAGATGTGAAACTTTCAAAAAATCTATTCAATAATAGAAAGATCCAATTTCTATCAATGATGATCAATATATGATTTATATTGGGAATATACTATCAATATCTTTTAAAGAATAAAATAAATCCTTATCATCATATCTTATAGAATACTAGGTCCATCCAAGGAACATTCAAAAATCTATGGCCAAAATAATGAATATCTACAAGGATGGACATTGAAGGCCTCAAAAGAGACATTATTATTGTATATTAGTAACTATTTTTTCCAGAAAACTCAACCTATCCCAAATGGTCATCCCAAGCACCATCAATGTTAAGAATGAAAACACATAGAATTTCCTCAAGAATTTATTTATATAAATCTATATATCCATATATCTACTGATGACATGTCATTCTAAAATATAATTGGGATCCCATGGCTTTCTGGAGGCCACTTCAAAAGCTTGAAGTGAAATGGGGATCCCAGTTAGAGACTACAGTAGATCAAAATACCATAAATTTCATAATATCCTACACACATATATATCCCATGTTCTCAAATTTTGTTATATATCAAATGGATATAATTTAATATGATTTGGTTAGCCTATCGATCACAACTCATATCATATTATTCCCTCATGTAGTACCTAGAAACCCAAAGACAAAGTCCATATAAATTTCATTTCATTTACAATTCATAACTGGTAGTGGATAATCCAGAAATAATGGTATTTGGTTTTCAACATTAAACTATTTGAATGTATAAAAACAAGAACAAATGTTAGAAATATATTATCTCATACCTAGCCACCATAATCACCATTACATTTTATTGAACATTTTCATGGTTCTAGGGTAAACCTACAACTAGAAATTATGGAAATTTCCCATCACATTCTTTCACATAGTCTAAGTCACAATAAACGATTTTTGGAAATGTTGGATACTATGAAGAGAATGAAAACTCACCAATGGTCTCCCCATAATAAATATTGTCCCCAATGCTGAGGATTCATCATAAAACTAATAATCCTGAATAATCATCTTGAGAAGAGAGGTGGACCTATACAATTGTGAAAAAACAATCCCAGAATAATTCTAACAAATTCCCAAATTCAAATGAGAAAATATAGCTCTATGTTTCCTCTATTCTGGTGATTCTTTTTCTACCTAGGTTAGAATTTTCCTTTGTAAATCATCATAATTTAAATTCTCTTTTCTAGGGGAGTAAGCGATGTTGAAATAAAAATAATATAGGTACTCTACTCAATGACACTATTATGAGTTCAAATATTTTTGATAGAAGATATAAATAAATTTTTTTTCTTAGAAATGATAATAAATATATCACAAAAAAGTTAATCCTACCAACCCTTAATATCATGCATCATATCTATGAGTTTAAGATATTAGGTTGGATAATTCTTATCATATGGTCTAAGATTTGGGAACCGTAGGCTATCATGTGATCACCCCGAATAAGGAAAAAACCCAAACCCAAACCTGATACGTCATAGAAGACCATATAGACCTACCTGGCCACTAGAAGAGTTAACAACATCACAAAAGTCAAAAGTCATTTCAGCTCAAAAATAAATCTCTGACATTTTTCATCCCAAAAAAAAACATAAGCCCTTTCTGAGTGACTGTGGTCCTCAGATACAACGGCTTTAAGAAATATTAGATGAATTAGTGGTAATATCATTCAAAACCCAAGAATCTATGAATATCATAAACATTACACAGTATCTCCTATATAATAATAGATTTCACCTTCTTAGGATCAACTAAAAAACCATGATCTAGGACCATGTATCCCAAAAACTTTACTTCCCAAATCCATAAATTACATTCGGAAATAATCATTTATATTCAGTGATTTCTAAATTTTTATAGAGTTGTTAAAAATTGACATATATTTTCCTCTTTGGTGGTTTGAGAGTGTGTTAGGATTTCATCAAGAAATAGAACCATGAATGAGTCAAAGTACTTATGAAATATCATATTCATAAATTCCATAAGATCTAAATGTGCATTGGTTAAACTAAATTTCATAACAAGATACTCATAATTGAGATACCTACTATTGAAGTCTATCTTCTAAAATCCATATTATTTTATTCTCAGATAATGATAACTAGATTGATGAAATATCTATGAGAACCAATTCAACCCTTTTAGCTGGTCAAATAGACCATGTAACGATGGTGATAAATAATTTTTGTCACTAGAACTCGATTGTGTTTCCAATAATCAACATATAGGCCAAGTTTCACAAAAACATTATTTACAAAGAGAGTAGGTGCTGCCAAAGGTGGCATAATAAATCTTATAAAACATTTCTCTATTACATCATCCAAATGAGAATTCAATTTTTTTATCACTACTTGTTCTATACAATAAGAAGGAATATAAACTGGAAAAGTAATAGGTACCAAATCCATTGAAAACTACACCTCTATTAGCGGTGGAAATATAGATAAATCGAATGTAAAAAACATTGGAAAAAATGAAAAAAATTAGATGGAGATCATCACTCAAATACCCCCACTCCAAGTCAAAATCAAAAACTAATATTACCCAACACAATTACAGTAAAGAAGGTCTGGCTCTACTTGACCTTGGGCCCCATTCCCCCTGAAAGACATGGCACACCCCATCATGTGTAGTATGGGTGACCATCCAAAGGTCAAACTCAATCATGGACTTATGATAAATATTAAAATACATCTAGAAAATTATTTCAACAGGTTTCATGTTGTGAAATAAAAAACTCCAGGTAAGCTTATACTCTAACAAAGAGAAAACACAAGTTAGACACTAAAGACCCTGCTATCTTTTCATTTTTAGGTGCGTGGTAATATCCATCACATAAGATACAATTTATATATCAGGATTAAATAAATTCACAACATGGGTTGATATAATTGGGTAAGATATACTAGAATAAAATAAAACAGTCACTAAGGATATAGAAATAGTAATGGTACCTCTCCAAGTTATTGGACCCCCATCAACTTCTTCAAGAGAATGTTCCACTGCGTGAAGAAGATTCATCAAGGAATATTATTTATTGAACACCTTAGTTAATTAATTATCTGATTTAACTACATTACTTATTGATGTTGATGAACTCATTCCACTATACAGAGTAGAAAATAAATGGAAAAACTTTATAGGTGGCTTGAGTGACTGTATGAACTATAAATCTTAGGTGGATCAGTGCAAACCTGCCTTGAATTACAAACCTTACCGTAATGGAAGCATGTAAAAGGGCCTCTTATAAGAATAATGGGAGGCATGGATGACACATTTTTTCCAAAACCACTATAAGACTCATCATACTTTCTCTTTCCTTTAAAATAACTCATAGAAATTTCAATGGGTGGAACATGAACTCCCATCAACCCTGATGTACCAGATAGGTCAAGCTCAACCATCAATGATCTATCTAGAATATAATCATAAGAAGTGAGATTCAATAATAAATCCTTTTATTGGATATTATAATGAAAAATATTCTTAAATAATCATGCCTCCATCTTCTAATTAGTCACTACTATTGATGAAAACTGACCAATACTAGAAAATCAATTTTTGTATTAAGTCACGATCTAATAACATGGATTTAGATTTATAATTTCCATTGGTTTCACTAACATAAAAGATTCTAGAGAGAATTGATCTGTGAAAAGAACCCTAAATCCTTTCTACTATAGACAATTATGCTTCTTCTACACCACAACTGAATCCCACCATCTCCTTCTAGGTCCCACAAGATTGAATTTAGCACACTTCACTTTAATCTAATCATATATTTCTATGAACTAAAAAGTTAGATCAATATTTTTCATCTAATCATAAACACCTTGAGAATAATTATAACCTTATAAGCATTGGTTGTTTTAGAAAAGAAACTCTTAATCCCAGACTCTTGATTCATCCCTTTGAGGTTCCATAATTGGAGTTTGAATAGGAATAAGTGACAATGCTTGTCCCAATGCATGGTAATCATTCACCACTAACTCAAAATGATTTAGGTCAACTAGAGTATTTTCCTACTATGTCTAACTAGAATCTTCCTACTTTGGCCTATTCAAATTACTTCTTAGAGGTGTAATGAAACATAACTTCAATGGACAACACTAAAAGCATCAACAAGTATACATAGATCATAAAAAAAATAAGAGTCACATGAATATAAATTCTAGAATATAAAAGTAAATATTTAGTATTAAATATACTCAGATAAAAATTATAGAAATGTTTATAAAATAGATCAAGTCATTCCTCAAGACATTTTCCAAATCACCAATAGTAACTTAAGGCTCAATACGATTAGAGAAGTCCATATAATCACTCAAAACTACATCTTATGTCCCATAAATCCCAACACCTATCTATTAAGACCACCTACTATATATTGAAATCCAGGAATGATGGAAAACCTACCTTTGATACCACTTTTTCATGAACTAGCTAGGATACCATAATACCTTGTTACCTGATCCAACTCTAACATTGACCAAAGGGTATTCTTGATACCCATAGATTGGAGACTAGCTACTTTTATTATACAAGGAACATGAGGGAATGATTTTATTCATATTACAATGGAAGAAAAATGATACAAGTCAGAATGATCAACACTCTAGAGTAATAGATTAAAAGAATCTAATAATTTAAATAGTTCCAAAACGTTACATCATCAAAAGACAAAATATTTTCCAAGATAGAAACTAAAATAATATCCCACAAAATAGGCGGATCAAATCTCCATCAGTTACCTCCACTATTATGGGTCCCAAATATCAAGAACATCCACCACCACCATGTGGAAAATTCCATTTTCTTAGACCTAGAATAAGATAATTTACAATCACCCAAAGGAAAATGTGTGAGCTATAAAGTTCAATAGTGTCTCACGAAGTGTTCCATAATCAATTACAAATAAATTAAACCAAATATGATTTGATTTTAAATAAAATAAGGGATGGAATAAAATTAATGTATTTTAAAAAACATATGATTTCATAATCAAAACATATGGAAGATATATTAATACTATATTAAATGAACATTTTCAATAAATCATTTATATAAAGAAGTTATAATGAATAAAATATATCTTTAAATCAATGTCATGTAATAATAAAATCACGTATATCATAAAAACTTGTTTCAATCCCAAAAATATGTTAGTTTTTAATAATAACATCCTCAAACTACCCATTAGTGATATCAGATCAATGTGTGCACAAATCCCACAACTCAGGATATCAGATCTCAACTCATGATTAAAGAGACAATCTTGTCACAATATGTTTATTTTATTATTTTCATCATCAATCTAGTACTTTTGGTTTATATCATAGCTTATTGTCAGAAATATCCACTAATTACCCACTATCACATGCGATTTAGTCAATCAAGAAATCAATTATGGGAAAATGAAACATTTTTTATTGGATAAAAAATAAAATTTTCCACTTTCAGTGTTCAACAAACCTTTCTCATTAAAAAAACAAAGTTTTTCATAAATTCATTCCTTTTAAAATGAACTTTTAATTTGATCAATGTCAATTCATTTTATAAAATAAATTTTTCAAATATATCCATAACTTTTCTAAAATCCATCCCAATAGTTTTAACTACATTGAGTTTGGGGGTTTTCAAAATCTCCATTCATTTTTCAAAATTATCCATTAATAATTTCAAATCCAGGTTCTAAAATCATTTAAAAGACCATTTAAAATTATTCAAGATGACTAACATTTCAATTATAGGACAAAACCATATGGAACCAACGTACTTTAATTAGTGATCAAATAAACTCCTACAACGGGGAAATGAAAATGAATAATTAAGGTAAAATAGACCAATAAGGAAATACTAGACCAAAAACATAAAGATCAAACTATGATTCATCTAGAAAATTGGATATCTTAACACATCCAAATATTGATAATGAATAGGAGGATAATGATAGGTCAGAATAATACAAAGACACATAATGGGGGAGGGGGTGAATTGTGTCTTTTTGGTAATATTTACAGATTACGTTTTTTGAATTTTATTTGTGATTGATGTAGACATGAAACATTATGTAATATAAATAACCGAGTTGAAGATCAATAGAAAATAAGAACACAATAATTTTGATAGTGGTTTAGGGAACAAATATCTCATAGTCTACTCCACCAACACTCTCTCTGTGAGCTTGGTAATTTTCTCTAGAAAGGTCCTCTTATCACAAGACCTCAAAATCCAAAACTGAGTGTAGACAGTTGATACCATTACAAAAAGGATAAAAATATTCTTCTAGTTCTTTTATAGGGAACTAACTATCCATATATTAGTACAATAATCTAACACTTAACCATAATTGAGTACAAGCAGTTGAAACTCCCATGAATCTAAAGTGTTTTATTTGTGGATGATTCTGGTTGAACTTCACAATTGCTACAACAACTGACAATATATTGATCTTCTTATTCTTATTAAAAAATTAATTTCTTCTAGAAATAATAACTATGAAGTGATCTTGTTTCAAATAATCTTCAACTTGAATAGAAACATACAACAATAGTAATATTATAGCAGTATGAGGTTGAAATACATAGAAATTTCATAGTGTATCTTCTCTCATAAATGACAGAGTCGATCGTTCTTTGGAATAATTATATTTATCAAAATATATTCAAAAAATATGCAGTTGTATATTTATATATATATCTATTGAATATCTTTTCTCACTATCATTCATGGAAATGATCTAATCATATATATATATTTCTTTCTCTTGGTTGAGTAGATCCAAAAAAGTTTCCTACTAGATTATAGAAATTAAAATTCAAATTTTCCAAGAAAGTCATAATTTCCCTCAAGAATAGGAGTGATTATATCCCGAGAATATGGTTCTTGAAATTGATCATAACAAGCCTTTGAATCAGAATGAAATTATTTCATGATGTTTGTATGAATCTCATATAATTTTGTGGCTTTAAAACTCCACTGTTGAATCGTCAAATGTAGGGTTTAACTATGTGACATAGGGTTCCTTTGCATAGCATAAGTTCCCTACTAATGTACGTTTCCTTAAACATACTTTCATATGCATATAACATAGGGATAAAATCTAACGTAGTGATAAGGATCCATATGTTTATCCTTCTAGATTAAGAGTAAAACTGAATGTAGGTTTGATTAACTATACATTTAATATCCCAAATATAGGGTATGAATAGTGATTACAGACATTAACATTGGATTGATATACCATACATTTATTGTTCAGTGAATATGGGATTTCTAATCCATACATTTAATGTCCAACATATGGTTGTTGATCCATACATTCATTCATAGAATATAGGGTTTGAACAGTGTTTCCAGGACACATCTCACAATGTTAAATTCCCTAAAACAAGATACATATAATTATAAAATATAAATTCTTGAAAAATAATTTAAGAAAGTTTATTATAAAATATAAAAGGGTATTTTTGAGAAACAAAATCAATAAGATTTATAGATTATTGTTGAAACAATTCATTCCCAACAATCTCCCCCTTTATGATGATCACAAAACCCCTAAAATAATTTATAGAATATATGGGATTTGTAAAAACTTAAAGAAATAATATTTTAAATAGAATATTTTTTGATTTAAAGAGTAATTTTATGAAAGCATTATCAAAGAATTAATTTAATTTTATTGTAATATTTTGATTAAAAGAAAAATATACTTGAAAAATAAAAAGATACTTGAACAACTAAGAATGTTGTGTTTACCCAATTTTCTACCTCTTATTACGATATCAAGAAAAAAGTTTATAATAGACTAAATCACATTCAATTTAGCACAATAATTTATGTGAATGGTTACTCAAACTGGTTAAGGATAAATAAATTTATGATTGACATTGAATAATTGGACATAAATAAATTAAAATAATAAATCTAAATAAAATTAATAGAAATAAATATAAAGTAGAGTAGATTGAATTCCAAATAAATTGTTTTGAAATTGATAAAAATCCACCGAACAACATAAGGAATGTTTCTAATAGGGTGGTCTTGGGTTAGATGGGGTGGATTCTACTTATTTTTCTTCTTCACTAGAAGAGGATTTCATAGGGTGGGGATGGATTGGATAACGCCATTAATATCATTTAGCTTCACCAAAAATCTCTAAAAAAGATTATTGAAAACTCTTATCCAGTGATGGAGAATATTCCCGAAATCTTGATCAATCCTCAAGATCTCAAACATATTAACCTTTACAAACTCATTAATGTATTCTTTAGACTAAATGAAAGTATTCAGCTTATCCCTTACTTGATGAATAACTATCCCTAAGAAAGAATCACTAGAGGTCATTTGACTTATCAAATGTCTATGATTATATATAACAACATTAAAAGGAGTACCTTCATATTGAAGAGTGTGCCTTATATCATTGAAATCACCCAATAATGATGTAATATCTTCAAATCATCTAACCAAATCTTGTGAGTTTTGCTGTATAGAGGTTGAATCCTGATGACTTTATATAAAATATTGAAAATCTTTTCCCAACATCTGCTTAAACTCATCAAAATTAGAATTATTCATAGATTCTTCCATTAAACTTATTAATTCTCTATCTAAGGTTTTTATTAAATCCTCAATAACTCCCTTATAAACAAAGTTTTCTTTAATATTTTTTAACTGATTCTAAAGAGATTCAAACTCATATCCAAGAACTATTAAACTTCTTAGATATTTTATTTCCTTCTTCTCAGCCTCCAAATATTTTATTAGCGACATGTTCTCCCCATCTAACTAAGTATTTTTATGAACCAAATCTTCAGTGTAAGTGTCATAAGTCTCTATAGAAATAGATCTTGAAGGTTTTCCAGCCTCTGCTAAAGAAAACCTTGGCTCTCTATCCGAACCATCCATTCCTTGAATTTCTATTCTTTCTCTTAATGTAGACACTTCTATATTTACTAAATTAGAAACAAGAAAACTAGGATTTGAAGGGGTATAACCACTTGAAATAGGGACAACTTATCTCTATTAATCATTCATTTGAGCCTCTTTCTCATTATTCTCAACCCCTTCAGTTTTAACACTAGTTTAATTTCATTATTTAGCTACATTGATAGTCTTAGAAATGTTGAATACAATTATTCTTCTCTGAGAAATACCAACCACTTGTATTGATTAATATTCTTTATCCGGACTTGGTATAATAGATCAAACTAATGGTAACATTCTTTATCCCCCCTAAGCAGTTTGCATCACCCAATCTTGATCCATCATACCAACAGGTAATAGACCATTGCAAGAGTTTCTCCAAAAATATCTTAGCTTCCTTATTATTCTAATATTTAAAACATTACTATGATGAAATATCTGAACTAATGAGATGTCTCATACTTTTCCCATTCTAAATAGTAAAAGAGAAATAATCCTTCCCTATGGATAAAAACTCATTTTAGAATCTTTATAACACTAATAGCTCAAATAAATAGATATATACCTATTGAAATTCAACTATATATGGTTTATTAATAAAAATATAAAATAAATAACAAGATAAAAAACATTCTCTAATTATATAGTTCTTGGAACAATTTATGACTGAAGAAACCTTTTCACTACCTTTGGATTAGGAGTTAGGTTTTTAGTCATCATTTTCTTGATAGGTTGAGTTCCAAATAATCTTCATCAAGAAATCCTAAAGGATCCATTTCCGAATGAGTGAGGACTGAAGTTTAGAAGTTTAGGGATTAAAAAAACCTTGAGTTGAGAGATACTCAGTAATCCAATGGGTCAAAAGAGTAGAAAGGAGAGAGGGAGAGGTCTGAAGAGTTTGTTATGGTTTTTCATACCGATGACATGGGTAATCATTAAAAAATTTAATTTTGAAAAGATATGATAAATGAAAGATAACATAAATAAAGTACTTAAACAAATAAAATAATTTTTTTTAAATAAAAATAATTAATAGATAAATTAATAAATTAAAATAAATTAATAAATAATTATTTAAAATTAAATAATCATAAATCCCCCTTAATAAAATCATAACTTACCGTGAAAAGTAGTTTAGTAAAAATATAAGCTAATTAATGTTCGATATTTACAAATTTTAAAGATATACCCTTTTTAAGAACATGATCTCTTAGAAAATGATTCCTTATATCAATATACTTAGTCCTAGAATGCCTTATAGGATTTTATGAAATATTTATTACACTCGTATTATCACATAAAATTGGAATATTATAAAAATTTAGTTCAAAATCTAGTAGAGATTGGAAAATATTTCCTTTTTAATATCCATAAATTCCTCTAACAAAATTCAGATGTGATTCCTTAGGATTTTACTATAATATAGCACATAAATATATAGAAAACATTTTTTCTGGCATACTATTAGTAAGATACAACAAACTACCATTCATACCTCTTTATAACTTATTGTCAACTGGTTTTCCATATTCATCTAAATAAAGTTTTGTATTGGTACACATGGTATTTGTATAAATCATACTATTTTCTAGTCCAAAATTTTTCAGTAAATCAAAAATATATTTGATTTTATTTAAAAAAATTTCCATAATATATTTTTTAGATTTAAAATCATAAAAATAAATTCAATTCTCCCATAATACTCATTTATAATTCTTTTTTCATTAGATTTGAACAATCATTATAAATGTTTTTATTTATTGAACCAAAAATAACATCATCAACATAAATATATACCAAAAAAATATTATAACAAACAATTTTCTTAAAATGATTAGGATTAACTGATCTTATAGAAAATCCATTTTCATATAAAAAGAGCTTAATATTTCATACCAAGTTCTAGGTTCTTTTTTAAGGCTATAAAGAGCATTAGTATGTTTAAAAATAAAATTTGGATTAAGGGGATTTTCAAAACTAGGAGGTACTTCAACATAAATGTCCTCCATTAAATATCCATTTAAAAACAATAATTTAACATCCATCTGATATAGTTTAAAATTAATATGAGATGCATCGAATAAAAGGAATCTAATGGATTCTAATATAGCTACAGGTACAAATGTTTCATCATAATCTATTCATTATTCCTAATTATATCCTTTTGTAATTAATCCAACTTTGTTTCTGGTTATGATCCATTAATCATCCTGATTATTTATAAAGACCAATTTCATTCCAATTACTGGATAATTGGATGGTCTTTCTACTAATTCAAAAACTCCATTCCTTTTGAATTAGATTAGTTCTTCTTGAATTGATAATAACAAAATCTCATCTTTTAAATCTTATTCAATAGACTTTGGTTATATCTGAGATAGAATGGAATAAAATTCAACTTAATTTCCTAAATTACTTCTAGTTCTAACTCATGTGTCTAGGTTTCCAATAACTATTTCTAAAGGATGATACTTTAAGGTTATAGACTATCTTGGAAATACACTTTTGGAGTCTTTATTTGCATGTTATTTTAAACTGGACTGAATTTCATTAATATCACCTTCAAAATCACCTTTAGGATATTCAAGTTTCATGTTGTCAGACTAATCAGTAATTTCATTTGTTTGATTTTTATCTTTAATAAAAGGTAAGTTTCCTCAAACTTCACATGCACTGATTCTTCAACAATCCTTGTATTTTTATTAAAAAAATTATAGGATTTATAAGTAACATAATATCCTAAAAATATTACTTCATCATCTTTTAGATCAAATTTACCAAGTTTATACTTAGTTTTCAAGATATACGCATTGTATCCAAACACTTTAATGTAGTTTAATTTAGGTTTTTTGTTATTCTAAAGTTCTTAGGGTGTCTTTTTAATAATTGTTCTTATTAAAATTATATTCATGATATAGAAACATGTGCTTATAGATTCTTCCCATAAATAAGTAGGAAGTCTATATTCATTCAACATAGTTCTTTACATTTCTTGAATAGTTCTATTTATTCATTTATCAATTCCATTTTGTTGTGCTGTTCTTTGTATAAATAAAGTTGTTTTAATACCTAGATTTGAGAACAAATAATTAAATCATTTATTCTCAAAATCTCCACTATGACCACTTCTTAATGAAATTATTTTAAAACTTTGTTCATTTTGAAAAATTTTACAAAAATTTTAAAAATAGTGAATACTCCACTTTTGAGTTTTAAAAAATATACCCAATTAAATCGAGAAAAATAATCTTGTAAAACATAAAAATATAGTTTTACAGTCAAAATTTATAACATAGATGGTTTAAATATATCTATATTGGTAATTTCTAAAGGTTTAGATGCAAAATTTTGTTAATATATTTGAAAGATGATTTATGTTGTTTGCCAATTTGGCATGCATCAAAAAATCTATCATTTTCAAATTTAAGACTAGGTGAATCAGAAAGTAATTTTTTCATAGATAATTTATTTAAGGAATATATATTACAATGTCCTAGTATCCTATTCTATATTGATGACTCATTTGTCTTAGAAGTAAAACAATACAATTTTTTCTTACATAAAGAATTTAGATCCAAAGTATAAACATTGTCCGTTCTTGGTGCTATAAATTTAAGAAGTTTATCTCTGAAAACAGATTAGGAATTGTTAGATAAATAAACATAAAAACCATCATCACAAAGTCTTGAAATACTTATTAAGTTGTTACTTAACCCTTTCACATATATTAATTTTTTTTATTGAGATTGAATTTGGATCTCCAACACTTCCAACTCCAAAACCATTCCTTTTTCATTATCACCAAAAGTGTGTAGACCTTTATCCATTTGAGTCAGTGCATAAAAATTTAATGAGTCTCCAATTATGTTTCTAGAACAACCACTATCCATATACCATATAAAATTTTTGTTTTTATGACCTTTATCTTCTTCTTCTTCTTCCTTATCCATAAAGTATATATTGTCTTTGAGATTTTATGGCTATTTCTATAAATCTAATTTTGAGGAGCTACTGAAGTATTCAAACACACTCCATGTAGCTTTCATTGATATCTTATCTTTATGTCCATAATCATTTTTCTTTTGATATTTGTTTTTTTCCTTTTTATTTTGTCTTTCAATTGGGGGAAATTAGGTCTGATGTGACCAAATTTTTTGCAATCGTATCATCTTACTTATCTAGGATCTCTTTTATCCTTCTTAAATAGTTTTATGAATCCTCTTTTATTTTTGTAGAATTTACTAATTTTTTACTAGCTGAGCCAGTTCCATTTTAGAGTCTGAGGAGTCTAAATATTTTTTAACCTCGATATTTTTTTTATTTTCCTTCATGCATCTTTTATATTTCTTTAAGTGCAATGTTTTTCCTTTTTATAATTTTGTGATATTCAAATTAAAAATGATTTTATACTTCATACACCATCAATGTTAAAATTAATTCTTTGATTTTTAATTTCTTGATAGGTGATAATTGATGAATAACTACAAATATGCTATTCCATTCATAGGTAAGTACTCTGAGTACTTTTAGTTCTTGATCTAATTGATTGAATAGATCTCCCAATACTGTAATATTATTGATAATCTATGTTAACTATCCATTCATTTTTGTATTCTATATCTATAATAAATTATAAAGGTTTAAAAAATTTGGTTTCATAGTAGCATATCTCATTTGTATGATGTTATATATTTTTTCATATGTGACAACTATTGTTTACCACATTTCATGGGAAGTAGGGCACTGTGATACTTGATTAAATTCATTAGGATTGAGTCCATAGATCACTGAATGAATTACCTTTGAATTGAAGTCATATTCGGCTTCTATTCTAGAATTCCAAGTTTATGGTTTCTCAGGAATCACATAAGAAGTGACCATCTTTGAATAGGCTTCGAAACCCAATTTTTTTAGATAAACGATTATACAATATTTCCAGCGTCCATAGTTTTCACCATTAAAATATGAATCATGATCCATAGAAATACCTTATTTTGGATCCTCCATTTCCATCTACATTGTATATACCTTATTCTTTTAATATTTTTAGATATTTACCTACTTTATCAAAAAATATCTCATTTGAAAGCAATTTTTAGGTCATAATAATAAAAAGTCACACAAGAGGGGGGATGGTGAATTATTTATTTTTGGTAATCTTTAATGATTATGGATTATGAATTTTATTTGCGATTAATGTAGATATACAGAGTTATATTATATAAATAATTGAGTAGCGTATAAATAGAAAATAATAACATAATAATTTTTATAGTGTTTCGAGGAATAAAGATCCTCTAGCCCCCTCCACTAACACTCTCTCTGCATTGTTGGTGATTTTCTATAGAAAGGTCCTCTTATCAAAATACCTTAAAATCCACAACTGAGTGTAGGCAGTTGAAACCTTTAAAAAAAGTATAAATAGATACTTCTAGTACTTTTATAGGGAACTCGTTATCCATATCTCAGTACAAGAAGTTGACACTTCACCACAACTGAGTATGAGCAGTTGAAACTCCATTAAATGAAAATATACTCTTTTTTTATGGTTCGGGTTGAAAATCATAATATTAGTAGGAAATGAAAGTATATATATATTCTTATTCATAAATTAATTCATTCCAGATATAATAAATTTGAAGTGATCTTGGTTGAAAATGATCTTCAATTTGTATAGCAACATAAAACAACAGTAATATTATAGAAGTATGAGGTTGATATGCATAAAACATTCAAAGTGAATCCTCTCTTGTAAATTACTGTGTCAATCATTCTTTGTAGTAGTTCTATATATCAAAATATACTCATGACATAGCTTGTTTTATATTGAGATGTATATCACTTGAATATCGAATCTCACAATCTTTCACAAAAACGTTCTCATCATATATATACTTCTTTCTCTTGGTTGACTAGATCTAAAAAGGTCACATGATAGATCATAAAAATTTAAATTGGAATTTCTCAAGGGATTCATAACTTCCCTTAAGAATATGAGTGATTTTCTTCTTTTATTAGGGTTCTTGAAATTGATCATAACAAGCCTTTTGAATGAGCCTGAAATTCTACCAAGACTGTTGCATGAATCTAGAATAAGGTAAAGTCTTTAAAAATCATCTGTTGAATAGTCAAAGGTAGGGTTTAACAATGTAGAGTTGGGTTACTTTTCATAGCACAGGGTTGTTACCAATGTAAGGTTCCTGAACCATACTTTCATCTCCATGTACCATAGGGATCAAAAGTAACTTAGTGATGAGGATCCATATATTCTCCCTTCTAAAGTAAGATTGAAAATAAACTTTGGGTTGATTAAGCATACCTTCTCTCTCTAGAACCTAGGGTATGTAAAGTGATTCCTTAATTTATCACTGGATTGATATATGATACCTTTTTTGGTCACTGAATGTAGGGTTGTCGATCCATACATTTAATATCCAGAGTATGATTATTGATCCATACATTTATTCACCAAATATAGGGTTTGAACAATGTTTCCAAAACACACCTCGTAGAGTTAAATTCCTTCAAACAAGATACATATAATTATAATATATGATTATATTAAAAATAATTAAATAAAATTAATTAGAAAACAAACTATGGTATTTGTGATCATCAAAATCAATAATATTTATAGAGTATTGTTGAAAAAATACATTCCAAACAGAGAAAACCAAAGTAGGGGAACACACCAGATTTCAAAATCCAAAATGAGACTTTTGGAAAGAATAGAATCACATAAAAATCACCTTGATAGAGATTTAGAAAATAGAATATATGTCAAAGGAAATATTTTTTCAAGATTCATAGTATAGAAACTCACTAGAACTGTGGAATTCACAACGTGAATCCTAGATTCATGACGTGATTATCTTGAGTGGAATATAGGATAAACACGACACCACCTCAGGTTAAAAATCCTAACCAAGACCAATTCACATTATGAATTCAATTCATGACCTGTATGTCATTATCATCATGAAACTATTTCATGTATTCTTCAATGTTATGAATTTACATTGTGAATTATGTTGATGACATGAAATATTCCTCTATATTGTAAATATCCAAAACATTCTGAAAACAAAAACCTATAAAAGTCTCCATGTCAGAATAAACACCAAAGGACATCCTCTAATTCTTTTGAAACACTTATAACTAGACTATATTAATTCCAAGAAACATACAACCCTGAAATTCAGGTAATTTTACCAAAAAAATTCTCTATATCCTCAAATTACTTAAATTTACACATGAAAAATGGGAAATGAAAAGAGAGTCAAGAAGTACCTAAAAGAAGGTAATAAGATATTACATTGAAGGATTTGTATTTGGTGAAGATAAAAATATATAATATGAAGGTAAAGAATATACTAAGGGTTTTTAGTAGGTATTTTATAATGTATAAGGCTTAAATGGTGTGAATAAATGAAGTTGAGATTTTCCATTTTATATGTGGGAGGGCACATGTGGAATTTCTTGAAAGATTTCAATTATATATGTTAACTTTATTTGGAAATTCCATCCAAATGGATAAGGATTAGAATTTAGGATAATATATTGTTTTAATCACTTCAAAAATTATTAATTATTTAGGTTTTGGTGGCAATCCTTCTATTTTATCTTGATTTAACCCCCATTAAACCCATTTTAACCTTAATTGTTGTGACAAAATTTTACTGTTCTTACAATTCATGGAGAAAAAAGTTGAGATTACTAAGTTATGTTAATTATAATTATTACAAATATTTATTCAATTTTATCAGATTAAAATTCTACAATTGGTATAATTTAATTTTAAATAATAATAAAAACTACAACAAAAACCCTATTTCAAAAAAACATGCATGAAGCATAAAACACAATTTAATACCATTAATTTCCTTGTAAAAACCATGAAATGAATGATAAAATATATGATTTAATATATAATAAATAAATAAAATAAAATAAAATAATAAATATACTTTTATTTAATATATTATGATAAAAATACTTTTTATGAACAAAAATAGTTTTTTTTACAGAAAAAAGTATATTTATGCCCAAAATTTTACTTAAACCAAAATAAATTATAATAATGATAAATATTTAATTAATTATATTATTTATAATTAAATTATATATCTTTTACTATAATATAATATTCAAAAAATAAATTTAATTTTACTTGAAAATAAATGAAAGTTAAAAAAACAATATTTTTCACTACCCAAGGAAAAGTAAATTTTTTTAGAAAAATCCTAAAATATTAACCTAAGATAATTGTGACATTATGATTTCAAAAATGATAATAATTTATTTAAATAAAATTTCTAAATTTTTTATAAATTAATTATATTATTCAATTATGTAAAATGAAATCAAGACCATTTCTATAGAAAAAATATTGTTGTTGCATAAAATGAGATTACTGAAAACCGAATGATTATTTATTTTTCATTAGTCACTAAATTTTCATTTTTTAAAACTAATATACATATTTTTCATAATTTGATTACTATTATTAAAACATTCCAATTTATCTGGTATCATATAACAGTTTACTATATCATAGTTCATATAGACTTTGGGTTGCATATAAGGCAAGCTATTGATCACAACCAATTCATTTAATGAAAAATATATTCTAAAATATTAGGGTGCTAAAGTATCCCCACTAAATAAATTATTCCCTCAATGTTATTATATTGGTAATATATAGTTTAATATCTAAAAAATCTTTATTGAAAACTCACAATGTGTAAATGAATAACAAAAGTTCCTTGGAAAAGGGAAGTGAGAAACATAAAGGTTATATTAAAAATACCGAATTAGGTTACTGAATATGGAGAACATTGGAGAGAAGTGAAAATATAGAAACAAAAGAGAAAGATAATTTCGAAATAATATTAGAGAATTTTAGATATAATGTTCATGAGAAATTTATTAACCAAGAAACCAAAAACTAGTGAGGGGTTAAATTGAACATAAACTACTAAGAAATATATGTTAAAATAATGAAATTATCCTTCTAAAGATAGTTTTTACTAGATTCAGTGAATTATTTTAATATAATAACATAAAACACAATAAAATATAATTAATTTATTAATTTCTATTTCATAATAATAATTTTAGGCCTTGGTTATGTTTTGATCAATTTCCTCTACTATCTTAGAACATAATTGAAGAATGGAATATTCAAGTTTTTTCTTCAAGACTAAAGCACTAAAATTTACTCTTGAAGGTTATAAGATTCATAAAAGAATGAAAATTCGTAAATTTCATCACTATATATTTTCCAAAAACAAATTATAAGAAAATTTTATTTAATATGGATAAATACTCATCTCCTAAAATAATATATTATTCTCTATAATCTCAATAATAACAAAAAATATTTATTTAAAACCATTATATAAATATTGAATCTTAAGACTCCTCCAAAAGATGTTTGAAAAAATAAAAACCAAAAAACAATCTGAATGATTTGATCACATATTTTTTAAATGATAAACATCAACATTTATCCCCAAACCACAAAATTAAACTGTTAATGTCACATACCAATAATGTGAATACCTTAGTGATATATTATCCTAAAAATTCTTTCATCGATGATAATTTTCTTAACAATGGAAAAAATGATAACTTGCAGCAAGCTCAGCCTCAAATAAAAACCATTGTTAATGACTTAAGGGTTGAACAGTCAATGAACAATAAATACAACAAGTGGTTGATCATATGATTCATCATAAATGAATGGTTTCTTCAGGTAATCGAAAGTGTAAACGTATTTTAGAAGATTATTCCCCTTTTACTGCTAATTTTTTTTTATTCCATAAAAACCCATCATCGATAGTGAGGGCTTACAAATTATTTCTTACAAGAAGACAAGATCTTTGGGTAACCATGAAGTGGTGTTTGAGAAGACAACTGAAGAGACTAAGTGCCAGGAAAATCCTCCTCAAACTGGACCACTAGAGGTTGAGGGATTGCGAGACACCTATCTTGAAAAAACCACAAAGAAATAGTCAGATATCTATAAATCTAACTGAATTGATTCTGAGACCCTATATGAAAGGATTAAATCTCTTTCACCAAGTGGGTGGAGATCTAGAGGTCTGGGGTGTAGATTTGGAAGATCCATTTATAAATGGAATGCAATGTGAGAGGAGTAAAGAAAACTAATTGAAAGACTAAGGAAAAAGTTATGTAGATAGATTTAATGCTTTGGGTAGTTTTCTTTGTATTCCCACTCCCTATCTAGTTCCTTGCTTTTCTTTCTTATTTTCACTTTTTCATAAAATCACTTATCAATTCCAAGCGCAATAGTACTATCAAATTTAATTTTTCAACATTAGTCATATTTTTATCCCAAATAAACATTAATATCTCAAACTCATGAACATATAAAGGGTTATATATCCTCCAAGAATATTTTTTCATAAAATATAATCATACCACTAAATCAATTTTCTAGGTTATTAGTACCATTTCATATATCCTAGAAAATATTTCAAAGAAAAAATAATGAAAAATAATACATGGATGATTAATGATTCTTATTTCTATAATACCATTGATAAGACACTATAAAAACACAATTCCTGAATCCAAATAAATATAAACATTAATGATTCCAATTTAACGATTGGCATAACATAATATGTTCCTTGGATAGGGAGTTAGACCTTGGATTAGAGAACTAACTCAAATAATTCACATATTCCCTACATATAATACACTGATCTATAAATGATTCCTTGTCATGAAATTTATTTCCATCCCTTAAACACTTTATTTTACCCTATATATTACTTTCTCTATATACTTTTTTTCTATAAATAAATCATCTTCCCATTACATTAATACATATCCCATGGTTCTTATTCTTACACACTCGACATATAGGAAGCTAAATCTTATTTCATCCATGATCTTCGTGAATATCTATTTTTATATTATCTGTTTCACTAGAAAACTCATATATATTGATTATTTTTTCATATAATGGGATGGATATTTAGGAATAATCATAAGATTTTTCATTCCATCTCTCATATCATTTGGTTTCTATTGAGTAAAAACATTTAATCATCCATCATATTTAGTTTTAACCTAGTTTATGTTGTTTATAATGATTAAGTAAAACCAAAATCATAGTTTGATCAATAATAATTAGTAATTATATAATCATGAAAAATCATCAATATGATGTATAAACAATGAAAAATTATTTTCAACCTATGAAACATTATCCTTAACCTATATAATTCATGGCCATTATCTATTCAAATATTTCAGAATGGATCAAAAAGAAAATATGAGTTAAACTAATCGTATTTTAATAGAGTGTCTAGCCATGTGTATAGTAAGAGATCATCCCTAGGAACCAGAAAAATGGTTGAGTTATACTAAAAAAACTCTTTTCAGGTTTATTACCCCCAAATGCATTTGTACCAAAAGTGCATCCCCTTTTAGTATTCATAAAGGGCTGAATCACTAGAAAAACCACAGTCATTTCATTACCATAACATAACGTGTTCTCCTGTATATATATATATTTATCCTAAGGTTTATCACTATAGTTTTATAGTCAATACTACCAAAATTCCCTAAAATTTACTATGATACCAACTATAAAGACCCTTAATTTTTGTACACAATGACGACATCTTATTAGAGGAACATTCATTACATATAATTATATTCTATTTCGGAATAATAAAATATTAGGGTATTTAGAAACTTGTATACATAAAAAACTAATACATAAATTATATACATCATTTTTCATTGTGTTATTTATAAAACCCCCATTATTAGACAAATAAAACATAATAAATTTTATCATAAATTTGGGAAGTTAAATAAAGGAAAGGGTGTTCTCATTTTCTCAATAAATTTAAACATAAGAGATATCAATTAGTGATAATATGTGATAACAATATTGGCATATGGTTATGAGAACATTATCAAGACAAAAAATTAACATACCTATTCAATCAAATAAATTTTATCATGTATCACGGAATAAGGTGTTTTAATGAAGAGAAATAAGACATAAGTTTGTGGAATCCTTAATAATAAATCATAAACCATGAGAACAACTGCAAAGCCTAAGAAATAAGTTTTAGGATTTAGCATAATCAAATAAAATCACCTCCTTAGACAATATTCACTCCCAAGACTATCATTGTTGGAAATTTCTTATTTTCGAAATACATACCTCGTTATTTCCAACATTCTCTTAGGATTAACTTTTATCTAGTTTACTCTATCATCTCTTAAGAGTTTATTAACTCTCACATCTCATATGATTTTATCAACTCCATCATCATTAAAAAAAATGTATTATAGGGATATTATGGAACCAACCATCATTTAATTATAACATAACTATAAGTCATGGGTTTATAATGAAACCACCTATCACATAATCATAATCCATTGATTTGTATGGCACAATATCATGAAAACATTTATCATTTCTTCAAATATTATCCCATGGAAAACAAAATTTGTTTCATTAATATTTCATAATCATAATAATAAAACATTTATATAATGAATAAATATGGTAATATTGTATCATATTACTAGTTAATCATAAGAAACATAAAAGGATGTTGGAATAGATGAAAATAAATTTTATAAATAACTAAGTAATTTTTTAGGGAAATACCATCTCAATTTTAAAATCATTTATTTAAAATCATAAAACATCCAAAATATCAATAGAAATAAGTAACGCCCTGACCCTAGATTCCAAGAGTTAGTGCATTATTTTAATAAATTAGCTTGATTACAAGGAATCATATCCCGAATGACCGATGATTTTAACAGTCTTGGAAAATAGATTACATACATGAACATTAAATTACACATTCCAACATACAAAACAAAAAAACCTTTGAGAATGCCATTGTTCCCTTAGCTTATCCCTACATCTTAAACATAAAACACTTCTTGGGATCCTGGGAAAATAAAACACAAAAAAGGGGGGAGCTCAGATGCTCTATTAGGGTAAACAATTTAGTGGAATCTATAAACTTTTAAGGCAGGATGTGTAATCAAAACAACAAAATTTTAAACATAAACTCGAACATAATATAGAGAAAATAAATCAGAAATTACCATATTAACATGAACATGGATATTCTATTAGTCAAATAATCACATGTAATTACTAATTTCATAATGAGGGAATGTATAATACCGGACTTCAATTTCTATGTCAAGTCCTCGTTCCAGGACCTATGGTGTAACTGTAACCGGACCCAAACACGGAGAGCCTCTGTAACCAGACTCTATCCTAGAGAGCCTTTGTAACCAGACACCAACCCGGAGAGCCTCTGTAACCAGACTGCAACCCGGAGAGACTCTATAATTGGAATCCAACCCGTAGGGTCTTCTGTAACTGAACCCTAACCCGAAGGGCTTATTATTACCGGTCCCCAACCCAGAACATACTAGTCCAACACATTCATCATAAGAAGAGGTTGAAATATAACATAAGCATTTGTATTAAAACTAGCATACGAAATGTCAATAATTTAACCATAAACCATGAATGACATAAAAATAACTTATCCATAGTCAAACATATCACAAAACCTTAAATACAATATGAAATATTTGTATCATAATAAATCAACTTCAAACAAGTGTAAAATTTATCAAAGGATCTTGACATAGATGAAATCAAAACTATTTGAGAGAAATATCTCTTTCTATTTTGAAATCATTTAAGAGTCACATAATTATAAAGAAAACATTTATTTTGAAAATATTCTTATAAACTTGTAAGGGAAGCTTCGACGATGTCATAATGGCGGAAAATAGTCGCACCTGCCGTATAAGTAAAAAAAACATTCTTTCATTAATTTTGTCGAAAAGGTCATAAAGTACCTTGTTTGAAAAACGATAGAAAGATTCCCTTCAAAAAAATATAAGGTCAAATAATGGTATAAATGAATTTAACCCATTGTCTATTAAATATTAAAAATGTTTTGAAATACATTTTTAAGAAACATAGATGTGGATGATAACGAGGTCCCAGTAGATAATTAGGTATAAACAACCTCAGATAATTAAGAGATTGTGAAATTAACCCTTACCTTGAACTTTTCAATATTCAAGGGTACATTAACCTCATTTATAATAGTTATATCATTGTTATTAAATTATACAATAAACATACACATAATTATGATATCATATATGATCTTCTAATAATTCTTTGTTAATGATATTTTAGTATTATCGTCGTTTTGGGTGTTAACTGATTTGTTTTCCTTTATATTCTTCATTACATGAGTCATGTTTGTTATGGATGGGATGTATATTATTCATATCCATAATTATATCTAGTCTATAAAAATTATTTTTAATCATCAAATGAAAATTAGTCTTGAATGGTTATGATGGGAATGAATCTCATCACATTCGTGGAGACGGTAATCCGTACGTACGCATGAGCTACAATATCATTATTTTGATATTAAAATCATATATAATTGGATGGTATATCATATATACAGAATCATTATCATGTTATATTTATTATTTAAATCAATTATACATAATTATTATACCCATCCAAATAATAATGTATTGAATAACAACTACACCACGACGTGGAGACGGTAAGCCGTACGTACGCATGAATGGTGACATGTCATTCAAAGGATGGATAGAATAATGAACATGGTTGTAACATATTTATAATAACATAACAATATATATAACATACTGGAGTTATTATTTTATAATGGAAACAACAAGGAAATAATAAGTGGAAGAAGAAAAGAACTTGAAAGAGGTGATGAAATATTTACTTCTTCTTCAGGTTTTTTCCTTTTGATTTGATAAAAAGGGCTCCTTAGGTTAGATTTATGACTAAAGGAAGGCGTCTAGGATTAATTTAGGACAGTTGAGAGTATATTTGGGTAGATTTTGTCTGATCCAAATGGCTTTGAATGTGTGAATTCAAGAGAATGGGGATTTCCCTTTTATAAGAGGGGTGAGGGGCACCTTAAGAAAAGATTGAAATATTATTTTATCTTAAAATAATTTTCGGTTTTTAATGGATCCAAAATGATTTATTTCGAGGATAAGGAAAGTATGAGTCAAAAACTACTCAACCAATAGGTTTTAGATAGTATTGGGTCACTATATTAACATAATATTTTAGATTTAACTCTTATTTAATTAGTTTGACATTTACCATGTCTCTTTGTATTTTTATATTATATGGTTAATAAACTTACTATAAACTTCCAAGAGAACCTCAATTAGTTCATTAATGACATATATAATATTATTTAATACCTTTTTCCAAACCTTAGATTTGTAGAAATAAAATATCAATTAATAATATAATATTTGTTTTAAAATCTCTTTTATGTCAATTTTCACACTATTTTCTATTTTGTTTTTTTTTAAATTCATAACAACATTATTACTTCAAAAAAAAAAATTCATTTAATCAACCATAACATTTCATATTAACCTATAAAATTAGTTTAATTCATAAAAAGTCTCAAATTACATTTATTTGGATATTTATAATATCAATTATTTTAATATTTCATTTATAAGGTAATTACTGCATCATCATTGTGTCATAAATAAATTAAATTATTTAATGTATAAAAAATATAAATAAAATACCATTATGTAGGAAATAATTTTTAGATTTCCAATGAATATTTATAGTAGAAAATATTACTTATATAACTGCATGTAAAAATTGATTTACTAAAATATATTTTTTTATTTTATTTTTGCCTTTACTTTAAGTTAATTAAAATAAAGTGTCATTATCATTCATAAGTGGATACATGGGGTCCCAAAATCGACCCAAGGATTCCCATGGTTGTAAATGACTCATCCAATATGATTAGTACAAGTTTTAAGGTAATTTTTTATTATTATAATATTCTTTTTATATTGAATTACCTTATTTACCTTTAACCGTGGTAAATAAAAGTCAAAAGTTACTATTCAAAAAAAATTATTTTCATTTTATTTAACAACATTTTACTTAATTATATCAACCATGTCTCTTGGATTTTTGAAATTAAATTCACAGAAGCGGTAAAATTAACTTTTAGGAAAATTTGCAAATGCTCCTACGAGGTGGGTAAAAGACGGTAAAAAGTTCGATAAAATTTTTATATATCTAAAATTATTATAAAATAACTCCAATGAATTATATTGAACTTATATAGGTATTATATATATATTTTGATCTAAAATAAATTTAAATAAAAAAAATAATTATTTAAATAAAAAGTTGGTTTTAAACAATAACTGAGTGTTTTTCACTATTCATTAAAGATTGAATGTTTTCAGAAAAATAACAAAAATTCACCCTAAGATAATTTTGATATTTCAAATTCAAAAATGAATTCTATTTTACCAATTTCAAAACATAGAAGATTCATTAATTAATTTAAAATTAATTCTCATTGTCAAAACCAAAAAGCATATTTTTAAGAAATAATGACTATCAAAAGATTGACACATGTTTATGTCCATTTGCAAAGTGAAATTACTTAAAATGACCATTATTGGATTAAATGGTAAAAATATAATCTAATTATACTTCCAAACCATTAAAATGTATAATTCAACACTATAAATTATTTTGAATACAAAATTTGTTTTCAGTTAAAATATAGTATTTTTCACTATTCACCCAAATATGAAAGTTATTAGAAAAACACCAAAAATTTATTTAAACTATATTCTTATGTCATAATTCTAATGAAGACGTTTTTTATCAAATTAAATATATAAAAGTTTCAAATATCGGATTTAAAAAATGTTCGCCATTAAGAGGAGGCAAAATTGCATTTTTTGAAAACTACTTCTTTTATATGAAAAAAATGAATTTGTTCTTACATTATGTCTAAGAAACTCCTAATATGGATTCTAAAATTATGATAATTATATAAAGTTCAAAATTCAGTTAATACTATTCATAACCACTTTTGAACGACTAGTTTGGTAAGTCGTGGTGCGCTTGAACTCATTGTTGCGTGTAGTGCAAGTTATTGAATTACTTGGAAGAAATAACGTACTATGAAATATTGGTGCGTTACATTCTTCAATAATTCAATAAATTGTGTCTTCACAATTTGAAATTGTTCTTCTAAAATAAAAGGATGAAAATAGAAAACACCTTTGTGGAGAAACCCACATCAAAAATTGGGTTAATAAAATTTAGTCTTTATAAGAGGAAAAGGGGAATGAAAAAGTAACCACCAAATTATAATCTAAATTAAGAGAACATTGGGTGAAATTATAGAAACATAATTTTAGGAAAAACATAATTATTTATAGAGAGTGATTGAGGTCATTAGTCACAAACAATTGTAGAATTGAGGGCCTAAAAGCCATCAATATATGATGATTTAAAATATAATCGGTTCAACAAAACATAAGGTATTAGGATAACACATTTTTAGTTTCAATATCCCTTAACTAAAGTTTTAGAATTAATTTCTTTATAGAATAAGAGAAGAAAAAAAATATACTTGACAAGTAGACTTCCATCCTTTAACTAATTTCTACCACAAACTCATCTTTCACTCTAAAAGATAGTAGAACTTAAAAAAATATTCTATTTATCCTATTCTTATAAGGTTCCAAAAAATTGAATTTATAATTCATTTACCAGAACTTTTAAAATACTACATTATTCAATCCAGGACATCAAGTGGGCTAGTGGTAAGTGATATACCCATGTCACCCTTCAGTTGCGGGTCCAAGTCTTATGGTCTTGTTGGACGCGACGGGTTGCTGCCCGACCTCTGAGTTGTCCTTTTTATGGAAATCCAAAAATAATCTCATACTAGAATTGTCTAAAATAATTCTGTACAAAATCACAGTCCAAAATTTATAAGGAAGGTAAACACAATGAGGATTCTTTTTTCCACGTAATAACATGTGAACACCTTCATCATGTATTCTTTTAAAACACCATAACATCCTGAATTACCATAAAACCTTATTGATTGCATTCATGCTCCCTTATTCCTTATAGAATACTGGATATACTCCTTCTATACAAAAATGTTTTAAACTCCAACAATGATGTAATATACAAATCATTAATCATTTTCAAGCTAGTCAAGAATATACAATATAATTTAGCCAAATCAATCATTTATTATTCCAAAATCACTACCTCGGTATCAGAACCATATTATGGTTTATCTTTCTCTAAACCATATATTTTCTAAAAATTTAACCTATTATTGAGTCACTTTTCTTAGTTCCACACAATCTCAAGTCATTAATGAAATAGTACTACAGTACAATCCTTATATACTCTATAATTCTTATAAAATGTACATCATTAATACAATACTCAAATGACAGAATATATTAATAACAACATAAGAAATATAATCATTCCTCTTCATCTTCAATAGTATCATAACTTTATTATTATCCAATAGCAGCATTTGGGGTATACTCTGATGATTTGGACATTGATTCCCATAGTGTCCCAACTCTTGGCTTATGAAGCATTGTACATTTGAAACTTTTTTCTTACCCTTGAAATCACGTACTTGTTTTCCTTTTTCTCCACACTTATAAAAAACTTCCATTCCCTTCAAGCATTTACCAAGGTGATTCTTTCGACAGTTATCACATATGGGAAAATCTTTCTTTTCCCACTTCCCTTTATCCATATTTATGTCTTCCATCCTTTTGTTCTCTTGCTTCATTTCAAATACAAAGGACTCAGAGAATTATTTACTTATCTTATTAACACATGATACTATTTCTTCATATGTTGAGAATATATGGGAGATTATTTTCCTTCTAAATTTTGGCTTAATACCATGGAAGATACAATCCTTCTTACTCTTTGGATCATATGTATTGTTGGAGTTCACATTCCTTCTACTGGAATCCATTTCTATACAATGGCATACACAAGGTCTATTTATGAATTGCAATGAATAATTACAAACTTGTAAAATACCTAACTTAAATTGAACAGTTTATAGATATAATCCATAATCATAAAAATATTTTCTTTGAGGAAATATATACTTACAAATCCTTCCTAATGATTTGTTAAGAAAATGAGAATTATCCTAAGAATATCCCCCGATAGTGTCATAACCAAGAGTGAAGAAAGGTCCATTGTCGTGCACCAGTTCCCATTCGAGTCTAGCTCAAAGCGGTGTTTTCAGGTTTTACCCCTATGTACATCTGTTCCAGATCCACCTCTATCTACTTGTATCCAGACAGGGATTTATTTTCTTAGAGAACTCACAAAATCTCTAAATTACCAAAATTCTAGGAAGTTCATTTATACTAATACTCAACGTCTATTTTCGGGTAATGTGCTCTAATCAGAGTTTATCTAAATCTAGTTTCCAAGGTTATTGCTAAACTTCCTTTAATACCAACTGTAACACTCTGACCCTAGATTCCCAGAGTCAGTGCATTATTTTAATACATTAGCATGATTATAAATAATCATGTACCGAAAGACCAATTAATTTAGCAGTCTTGGAAAATAGATTACATACATGAACGTTACATTACACTTTCCAACATACAACACAAAAAAATAATAATCCTTTGAGAATTCCGTTGTTCCCTTAGCATAACCCTACATCTAAAACACAAAAAACTTCTTGGGATCCTGGGAAAATAAAACATAAGAAAGGGGTGAGCTCATATTCTAAGTAAGGGTAAATAATTTTGTGGAAGATATAAACTTTTAAGGAAAGATGTGTAATAAAAACAACATCCTTTTAAAGATAAACTTGAACATAATATGGCGAAAATAAATCAAAAATTACCATATTAACAAGCACATATATATTCTACTAGTCAAATAATCACAAGTAATAACTAATTTCATAATGATGGAATGTATAGTATTAGACTTTAAGTTTTGTTTCAAGGCCTCGTGCCAGGACCTATGGGATAACTGTAACCGAACCAAAACCTAGAGAGCCTCTGTAACCGAACTCCATCCCAAAGAGCCTCTGTAACTGGACTCCAACCTGGAGAGCCTCTATAACTGGACTCCAACCTGGAGAGCCTATATAACTGGACTCCAACCTGGAGGGTCTGCTGTAACCAGACCCCAACCCAGAGGACTTACTTTTACTAGTCCCCAACCCGAAACATACTAGTCCAACACATTCATCATAAGAAGAGGTTGAAATATAACATAAACATTTGTTTTAAAACTAGTATATGAAATGTCAATAATTTAACCATAAATCATGAATGGCATAAAAATAACTCATCCATAGTCAAACATATCACAAAACCTTAAAAACAATATGTAATATTTGTATCTTAATAAATCAACTTCAAACAAGTGTAAAATTTATCAAAGGATTTTGACATAGATGAAATCAAAACTATTTGAGAGAAATATCTCTTTATATTTTGAAATCATTTAAGAGTCACATAATTATAATTAAAACATTTATTTTGAAAATATTATTATTAGCTTGTAAGGGAATATTTGATGATGTTATTATGGTAGAAAATAGCCACACCCTCTGTATAAGTAAAAAAAACATTCTTACCTTAATTTTGTCGAAAAGGTCATAAAGTAACTTGTTTGGAAAACAAAAAAAAGATTCCTTTAAAAAACATATATGGTCAAATAAGGGTATAAATGAATTTAAACTATTGTCTATTAAATATTAAAAATGTTTTGAAATACATTTTTAAGAAACATGTATGTGGATGATAAAGAGGTCTCAGTAGATAATTACGTATAACCAACCTCAGATAATGATGAGATTGTGAAATTAACCGTTACATTTAAATTTTCAATGTTCAAGGGTAAATTAAACTCCTTTATAATAGTAAAATCATTGTTATTAAATTATACAATAACCATATACATAATTATGATATCATATATGATCTTCTAATAAAGCTTTGTTAATGATATTTTAGTATTGTCGTCGTTTCGGGTGTTAACTGATTCATTTTCCTTTATATTCTTTGTTACGTGAGTCATGTTTGTTATGGATGGGTTGTTTCTTATTCATATACAGAATGATATCAAGTCTTTAAACATTATTTTTAATCATCAAATAAAAAATAGTCTTGAATGGTTACGATGGGGAATCAATCTCATCGTGTTTGTGGAGATGGTAATCCGTACGTACACACGAGCGACAATATCATTCTTTTGATATTAAAATCATATATAATTGGAAGATATATCATATATAAAGAATTATTATAATTTTATATTTATTATTTAAATCAATTATACATCATTAGTATACCCATGCAAATAATAATGTATTGAATAACAACTACACCACAACGTGGAGATGGTAAGCCGTACGTACGCACGTATGGTGACATGTCATTCAAAGGATGGATAGAATAATGAATATGGTTGTAAAATATTTATAATAACATAAAATTATATATAAGATACTGGATTTATATTTTATAATGGAAACAACAAGGAAAGAATAAGTGGAAGAAGAAAAGAACTTGAAAGAGGTGATGGAATATTTACCTCTTCTTCGGGTTCTTCCTTTTGATTTGATCCAAAGGGCTCCTTAGGTTGGATTTAGGACTAAATTAAGGCCTCTAGGATGAAGTGAGGATAGTTTAGAGGATATTAGGTCAGGGGTTGTCTAAGAAAAATGGATTTTAAGGTGTTAATTTGAGAGAAGGGGTATTCCCATTTTATAAGAGGGGTGAGGGGAAACTTAGGAAAAGATTGAAATATTATTTTATAATAAAATCATTTTCGGTTTATAATGGAACAAAAATGATTTATTTATAAGATAAGGTGGGGAAGTATCTAATACTACTCAACCAATAGGTTTTAGACAGGTTTGGGTCACTATAGTAACCTCATATTTTATATTTAACTCTTAGTTAATTAGTTTGAAATTTACCATGTCTCTTTGTATTTTTATATTATATGGTTAATAAACTTACTATAAACATAAAATAGAACCTAAAGTGGTTAATTAATGACATATATAATATTATTTAAGACCTTTGGCCGAACATTATATTTCTAGGAAGAGAATTTCAATTAATAATATAATATTTATTTTAAAATCTCTTTTATGTCAACTTTGACACTATTTTCTATTTTGTTTTTTTAAATTCATAACATCTTTATTACTTAGAAGAAAATTCATTTAATCAACCATAACATATCATATTAACCTATAAAATTAGTGGAATTCATAAAAAGTCTCAAATTAAATTTATTTGGATATTTATAATATCAATTATTTTAATAATTCATTAATAAGGTAATTTCTACATCATTATTGTGTCATAAATATATTAAATTATTTAATTTCTAAAAAATATAATTAAAATACCATTATGTAGGAAATATTTTTATATTTCCAATGAATATTTATAGTTTAAAATATTACTTATATTACCCCATGTAAAAATTTATTTACTAAAAGATATCTGTTTATGTCATTTTTGCCTTTACTTTAAGTTAATTAAAATAAAGTGTCATTGTCATTCATAAGTGGCTGCATGGGGTCCCAAAATCGACCCAAGTATGCCCATAGTCGTCCATGACTCATCCTATAAGGTTAGGACAAGTGTTAAGGTAATTTTTGTTATTATTATAATATTCTGTTTACCTTGAATTACCCTATTTATCTTTAACCGCGGTAAATAAAAGTCAAAAGTTACTATTCAAAAAAAATTATTTTCATCTTATTGAACTAAATTTTACTTAATAATTTCAACTGTGTCTCTTGAATTTTTTAAATTCAATTCACATAAATGGTAAAATTAAGTTTTATGCAAATTTGCAAATGCTCCTAGGAGGTGGGTAAAAGACGGTAAAAAGTTCGACAAACATTCTATATATCTAAAATTATTATAAACTGACTCCAATGAATTAAATTGAAATTATATAGGTATTATGTATCTATTTTGAATGAAAATAAATTTAAATAAAATAAATAATTATTTAAATAAAAAGTCAGTTTTAAACAATAACTCATTGTTTTTCACTATTCATCAAAAATTGAAAGTTTTGAGAAAAATAACAAAAACTCACCCTAAGATAATTTTGATATTCTGAATTCAAAAATGAATTCTATTTTTACAATTTAAAAACATAGAATTTTAATTAATTAATTTAAAATTAATTCCCGTTGTCAAAACCAAAAAGCATATTTTTAAGAAATATTAACTATTAAAAGATTGACACTTGTTTATGTATAATTTCAAAGTGAAATTACTTACAATGACCATCATTGGATTAAATAGTAAAAATATAATCTAATTATACTTCCAAACATTAAATTGTATAATTAAACACGATAAATTATTTTGATTAGAAAAGTTGTTTTAAGTTAAAATATAGTATTTTTCACTATTCACCCAAATTTGAAAGTTATCAGAAAAACACCAAAAATTTATTGAAACTAAATTATTATGTCTCGATTCTAAAGAAGAAGTTTATTTTTGTCAAATTGAATATATAAAAGTTTCAAATATTGGATTTAAAAAAGGTTCACCATTAAAAGGTGATAACATTTCATTTTTTGAAAAATACTTCTTTTATCTAAAAAAATGAATTTGTTCTTACATTATGTCTAAGAAACTCATAATATGGATTCTAAAATTATAAGGATTATATAAAGTTCAAAATTCAATTAATACTATTCATAACCGCTTTTGAACGACTAGTTTGGTATGTCGTGGTGCGCTTGAACTCAGTTTTGCGTGTAGTGAAAGTTATTGAGTTACTTTGAAGAAATAACGTACTATGAAATCTTGGGGTGTTACAAAATATTTTCGTTAAAAATAACCAAATAAAAATATAATGTAATTTTAAAAGGAAAGATTACTAATGATGGTATGGAAGGTCATTCATGTAGTGTACATTAAAAAAACCCTTCCATATTTTCTGTTAAATGTTAAGAGTACCATTTTTGGAAACAATAAGAGGAATCCTTTTAAAATTTAAAAAATAAAGTAAAATATAGATTAAAATATACTTAAATAATCTTTATAAAATATTAAAATCATTATTGAATTCATTATATAGAAAATATGGACATGGATGAGAATATTGTTGACTTAAGAGAAAAAAATGTAATTTTGACATAAAAAATTCTTTTAGTATAGGAACTTGAAGAGAGGAAAATTAGAGGAAAACATGAAATATTTTTTAAATAAACATAGGATATTAAAAGGTAAAATATTTATGGAAGATATATCGTATAAGTTAATTGATGAAATATAAGCATAAAAAATCACAGTAAAAATGAAATTATTACATACAACCCCCACCGTTATGATAACTATTGAATCATTACCCCATGAAATAAATAAATTAAAATGAATCATTATATATATATATATATAACCATTCATATTAAGGGGTGATTAAAATTAATTACACCACTTTATTGTGATGATGATTTGTATGTACACATGAGTGACGTTTACATTTTTTAATGGATAGAATAAATGAAGGGTAAATAATGATTAAAATTTAAATAATTATTATTATATAAAAAATATCATACATTTTCATTAAATCTATCCTCTTTAAAAGACAAGTAGATTGGAAATTAGAAATAAATCACATCGCATTGTGGAGGTGGTAGTCCACATGTACACACGAGCGACATTGTCGTTTACCAAATAGATATGAAGGTAATAAATTTGACAAGATATTATATTTATAGAAGAATATTTATATTACAAATATAATAAATTAAATTGAATCCATCATTATTACCACCTATGATAGATTTTGTTGGAAAATGAATTGTATTTCCATGTGGAGGCGATAGTCTACTTGTACGCATGAGAGATACTTTTATTTACCATTTTATGGATAAGGGGTGGAAATTGACTGTTATATAATAATTATATCATATAATTATTTGTATGATAACATATTAAACATGTTTTTATAATTAATATGAATTAAAATATAAAATTAAAATGAAAGATATCAGTTAAGATTTATACCTATTATTTTAGTTACCTCCTTTTCATTACTCCTTACACATTGAAGGTCTGGTATAAAATAATAATTGAAGATATAGGATTAAGGGAAGGAATATTTTACGGTTTTTTGTAGTTATTTTATGATCCATAATTCTCAAATTTTTTGAATATGGTAAGAGTAGAGGTGCCCTATTATAATTGAGGGTAGGGATACACATGAAACTGCTTAAAAGATTTCAATTTTGTGAGGTAATTTTTATTATAAAGTAGATCCAAATGGGAAAGGATTTGAATTTAGGATAAGGTAAGTTTGAAATAAATTTAACCATTTATAATTATATTAGTGAGGGTGGAAAACTTAATATTATCATTGGGATTAATCCCATAGTAAACAAGTTTTTAACATTAACCGATGTAAAAAAAGTTTACTGTTTTTACAGTTAACTATGGAAAAATATTAAGTTTAATATATTAAATTATTTTCATTATTCTTACTAAAAACATGGAATCAATTTTATATGATTAAATTTCTAAGAGTGGAAGAATTTAATTTTAAATAATTTCTCAAATAACAATGAAAATCTCTTTTAGAAAAATATTTTTTTACACATAAAACATAATTTACTTCCGTTATATTATCTATAATAATCATGAAATGAATATTAAAATATGTGAATGAATATATAATCAATAAATTTCATTAAAATAATAAATAAAAATATAATAACTTAATTTATTAAAATAAATACACATTGTGATCATTAAAATAGTTTTTTTAGAAAAATATGTTTTTAAGGACAAAAATTAACTTATAAAAAAATCATGTATATTGATGATTCCAATCAAATTAATTTTATGATTTATAAATAATTGAATTATAGGTTAATTTATGATAAAATTAAAAGAATAATTTTACTTTTACTTGAAAAATAATTACATTTTTTACAAAACATGTTATTTATCACCAATCACTAAAAAATACAACTTTATATAAAAATAATAATAATAAAACCTAAGAAAATAATAACATGATGATTTAAAAAATTATGTAAATTTTATCAATTATATTTTATGAAAGTGTTATAAATTGATTATATTTTTATGTGAGTAAAATGAAATAATTTTTTTATAAGAAAACATAATTTTAAAGCAGAAAATGAGTTTAATGGAAATTGAGTTCTCATTTATTTTAAATTAATAAAAAAATTTAATTTTTTAAGAAATTTATACATATATTTCACAATTTAGTTATTGATATTCTTACCTTCCAAATCAATAACTACCTTATAATATTTTACTATATCACAGTTCATATAGACTCAAGGTTGCATGTAAGGAAAGCTGTAGAAACACATATAATTAATTTAAATAAAAATTGATTCTAATATATCAGGGTGTTATATTAACCATCATCCCATATTTTACTATGAAGAATACAAAAACATGAATCATGAATTGCATGAACTAGCACCTCCATGAAGTAATGTGTTTTTTTCTTCACTTCCAAACCTATCCAATTTTAATCCACAGTGGTTGATTATATATGTTATATATAATTAATACATGTCATTTATATGGTTAGTTTTAGAAAAGAACAACTAATAATCATTATTAGGTAATGTTTCAATATCAGTAAATAACCCAAAACTAGTTCATCACCATTTTTCAAGAAATTTGATTAAAACTACCATGAAATTATAACAAAAAATTATATTTATTTTTTAAAAATCAACTACTAAAATTTTAGTGGTTTGAAAAAATTGATATTTTGATAACTAAGAAAGATAAACATAGATTTTACAAACCTTGTTCAAAAAAATAAATATTGTTAACACTCAATGTTGAAAATTGATTACAAAAATCTAATACATGCAGAGAATTTATATTGACGAAGTGTGTAAATGGAAATTTATATGAATATGATTCTAAAATAGTAAATTAAGAAGTTTATATTTATAATACATGTTGTTAAATCCCTTCTATGTAAATAAAGGGTAATATTAAAGGACTTGGTAACTCAAACTTCATTGAACCATTTCATTTTTAAATTATGTGATTAAGTTTTAGTGATCATGTTTTCATTGTCAAAATATTTAATTCATGATGTTATTTAGGTGTTTATGAGACACATTTTTTTATTTGGATTCTTTATAAAAATTTAATGATTTTAATTTGGATTCTATATGAATCAAATTATATTTATGTGGGTTGTTTTTATGATTATTTGAAAATTCCATGAAACCCATTTTCATTTTATTGGATATTTTCTAATATGATGGTTTTTTATTCATGTAAAGACCTGTAAATTTCAAGGAAATTTTTTCTTAATTTCTTTGGGATTTTAAGAGTACGCAGTTTCTAACGGCACCTGATTCTGAGGCCCGGAGTGCCCGTAATAAATTTACAAAGTATAGCTCGGGTACGTTCAGTGAATGAACGAGCGGGTTTTTCTAACTATTTAACCAGTGGTCAGAATCAAAATCCAAAAGCACCAATGAAACCGCAGCGCCGATAATTTCTTAGGAAGACCTTTTCTGGAGTTGAGTTTGCTCGGGAGATGTTGTTAAATAAATGGATTAATTGAAGAGTGAAATAAAATATGTGTTACAATTTTATTTCTACTCTAAGTATTTACAACCTATGTAGGAAGTTGGGGTTGGACCCACTAAATCCTAACTCCACTTGATCGGATATTAGTGTGGTGGGGCCCACACAAGCCCCACCCCTTCAATTTCCCTTACTTTTCTAAACCTCCCCTCTTAAATTATGTGACTCACCCTCACATTAATGTTGCCAACTTAGCACACCATTAATTTTGACAACTCAAAATTAATTAGGTGAATTCAACTTTTGAATTTTTGAATTGTTGGCATAAGTAAATAAAATAAGGCAAAGCCTTATTTTATTTTTGTTTGGCTTTTTCTGTGCAAAGAAAAGGAGAGAGCCCTTGTGTCGTTCCTTTGAAGAGCATCAACCTTCCGCGAAGAACAACACTCTTCATCGAAGAACTCTGACACCACAAGAAGAGATCAATGCATCATTCCTTCTCTTCTCCGCAGCCAGTGTGAGACGTAATTTCCTCCATGGATGTCCTCCATTGACGTATATGGAGCCACACCCCGCGACGCTGTTTTCTGAGACGCTAGCTTCTGCGAACTAGTTTGAGCTAGAGGTTGTTTCATCGTTCAAGGATTATTATTTTTGATGTTCTTAATTATTTCTTGGATGCTTGTTATCAATATAACAGGAGGAGGTCAGACCGCACGAACATTGCCGACCCTCCTCCCACTTTGTTGTTGGTCTTCATTGTGGTTTGGAACGGGGGAGACGCGGTGCCGTCGCACCGTGTGGGAACGAGAGAACCGCGGCTAGAGCGGGCCGCGACGAAGGGGCGTGGAGATGTCGCGCCGCGCCGGTGAAGCCGAAGGAGGCCGCGGCCAAGAGCGGGCCACGACGGAGGGGCGCGGCGCCGGTCGGACAGGGGCCGCGGTCTTCAGCCGCGGCGGAGCAGCAGGAGGCGGCCGGCCAAGCCGGCGGCCGACGTTCAAGGAGGTGTGACCCCCGCGGGCTCCCCGTGGCACAACCGGCCAGCCTTAATTGCCAGCCGTTTCCAAGAAAGCCAGGGGTTTGAAATCCCCGGAATCCACTTAGGGCGGAACCCATAGGGGTCCGCCGTTTCGGGAAAACAGGGGGGCGGCCCCCCCCCCCCTCCGCGTCCAGCTCAGCCTCAAGCCGAGCCACAGCCCGCGCTGGGCCGCCCACGCCGGGACCGGCCGCCCGCGTCGGGCCAGGCCACGATAGCCGGGCCAGGCCACCCCCTAACGGGCCGAACCCGGACTCGGGTTGGGTCGACCCGGTTCGAGCCAACCCAGGGGTAACAGACAGGGTCGGACCGGGCCCGAACCCCCTGATTTTCGGACAGATCTGTTCAAACGCCCATAACTTGGGCTACGAACCTCCGATCGACGCAACGTCAGTTGAGTAACGATCCTTGAATTGAGGCAGTCATTTAGGTATATTAAACTCAAGGTTTAAGAGAACTTTGGGTATGGCTAGGTTGGTTCGAGAACGAAACCAACCGAGCCCTCGGAGCGGAAACACTTATAACTTGATCTCCGGACGTCCAATTGACGTGTCGTCAATTTTGTTGGATTCCTCTTAGTGAGAAGGTTCATTTTGATTACTACTCTTGAGGTTTGGATGTAGTTGGAGTACGGGTGGGTTGGTTTTAGCTTAAAAACCAACCGGGACCCTCGGACAAATAAGCCAATAACTCTCAGACCGGGTGTCTGATTGACGCGCCGTCTGTCGCGTTTAGTTCCTTTAGACGAGGCGGAACTTTGTGATACATCAACTCTGGACTTCGTGACAGTTGATGTATCAACCCCTTGGCTCTTGGAGGGTGCCCTCCTAGAATCGAGCGTGCTGTGTGCGGGAACCCTAGAGCTGGCTGCGACTGCGACAACGATGACGACTGTACTAGGATCCTCTGTGGGTTCAGTAGTGAAGACGACCGTACTGGAATCCTCCATGGGTTCGACGACGATGACTACTGTTCTTGTATCCTATGTCGGTCCGGTAGTATTTGACTACTGTTCTTGTATCCTATGTGGGTCCTGAAGTATTGGACTCTGTACTTGTATCCTATGTGGGTCCGGCATAGTAGCTGGTCTTGTATACTTTGTGGGTCCAAAAACTTAGCTGGTCTTGTATTCTATGTGGGTCCGACAACTTAGATGAATTAGTGTCTACATCTGATCATCTCTATCATCTTACGATGTGTATACCTCTATGAGCTGAGTCTTAACTTACAATCACTATCATCGATATGATTGTTGTGCTTTCCTGTGTGGATTGGGTTATGCTTTCCTGTGTGGATTGGGTTGTGAATTCCTATGTGGAATGGGTTATGTTTTTCTGTGTGGACTGGGTTGTATTTGGGCTCGTGTGCTGGAGCCGAGCTGGAATATATGACTTAGTTATATGTATGGGAATATACCTAAGTAGAGTTGGTTGTTACTTCGTGATTGTATCTTTCCTTTGTGGTTTATCCTTCATGGATTCTGGGAGACCTTCGGGGGTCTTGGGGTACCTACTGAGTAGTGTATACTCACCCCTTCATGGGCTATGCCCGCACTAGGTTGTGTTGGATGCAGACGACAAACAACACTGATCGAGGTGGGAAATCGTGGAGCTGGACGGTACCTAGAGGTGGATCACTGGACGAGACGTACACGGAGCGGACAGCCAGAGCCGAGGAGCATAGGAGGCTATCTGTACCCACCCTTCAGGTGGGATTTCCAGAGGATGGCTCAGACTCATTGCTTTACTTTTTAGTTGTTGTACTTTCATTTCAGTTGTACTTTACTTTCAGTTGGGTTTGTATTTTCGCCCATTTACTTTTCAGCACTTACTTTTGTACTCAGTTTACTTAGTGTTTACTCAGATTACATAATTTGTGGTGTTTTTTTACTTTATAAAGGCAATGCCTTCCCATTTTATCAAGATTTATGCCTTTGGTGCTATTCTCCAGCCCTTGGCCTATGGAAGGCGGGCTTGGGGTAGTCACAACACGGGCCCCGAGGACAGGTCGTGATGAATTGGTATCAGAGGAGTTTGGTTCTACCACAGAACTCAGGACTTTGATCTTTCTTCTATGTGAAGCAATAGTTTTAAGGGTATTGAGTGTGGTAATCAGTCCAGGGAGTGCAGTGTTGGTGCGGTAGCTAACGTATCCATACACCAGGAACCTCACTTCTGATTTCCAATTCAATGGACGAAAACATTGTTTGCATGTGTGTTTCAAAAGTTTTCTTTGTGATTACTTTGTGTCAGCTCACCAGGTATACTGTATTGACCGTGGGGCTCCTGTTTTCTTTCAGGATGGCCCCACGATGACAACCATCTAGGGTTCTGAGCGTTATACAAGATGACAGCCCACTGAGTGACGAGGCCTCGGTGTAGGGCCCTATTACAGCAGATTCACCAGCGGAACCTCTACCTACTGAGCCACCGATCCCACCAGCCCCAACCGCTGAGAGTGCACGTCTCCTTAGTGAACTGCATGAGTTTCAGCATCAAAGACCACCCAGGTTCCGTGGGGAGATGGACCCTCAGGCAGCCGAGGATTGGATGGAGGCTATTGTATGAGTTTTCAGATTACTAGGGACACCAGTTGACCTCATGGTGATCCTTGTAGCGAGTCTCCTACACGCAGTAGTAGGTACATGGTGGATCTTGATGCTCCAGGTGCACGACAATACATCACTTCTTTGGATGGACTTCGAGAGCCTCTTCCTCGCGAAGTTCGTTCCATCCTCCCTCCGTGCGGTGCGCATTCAGGAGCTACTACAGCTGCGGCATGGTAGCATGACAATAGCCCAGTACTCAGCGAGATTTACGGACCTCTCGCACTATTCCATGGACATGGTACGAGACCCATTATTCTGGGCCCAGACCTTTGAGAAGGTACTGCGACATGATATCAGGGCATCGATGATCTCCCTCAGCATTCCAACATAGGCGGGAGTACTGGAGCGATCCCTTCTTGTAGAGAGATTTCTTGATGAGTCTACACCAACAGAGAGACCTGCCGCAGGGCGGCACATAGCAGAGTCTTCTGCATCTGGCAGTCGACGGATGTCACAGGGGTCCATGTGTACCAGACCATCAGGCAGACGACCTATGGATACTGGCTCAGAGGTGTGGGGCACACGGCGCAGAGCCAACCTTCCGAGGAGCAGACAATGCTATGCATGCGGCGGGTAGGGCCAAATGGCTTGTGACTGCCCGACTCACCATGCAGAGGAGCAGCAGACGGTTGAGGGACCACCCAGGAAGAGGGAGAGGTTCGACCATGGCGGTCCGCAGGGAGAAGGCAGACGAGGTAGAGGATCTGGCCGATCGGCAGGTGGTGGACGACATTTTGAGGCTCTACCACCACCACCACCAGGAGGTCCACCCTGACCATAGAGAGCTGGAAGACAGAGGCGGGCATAGCTTCAGGAAGTGGAGACCTACGACCACGACGCACCAGAGATGATTCGAGGTACTATTCATGTCTACTCCACCCTTGCTGCAGTTCTTATAGACATAGGAGCGAGTCATTATTTCATTGCCACTACCCTTGTTCGGAGCTCGGAGATTCTGACGGAGCTGTTGGCTCGATCCTTACAGCTAGAGACTCTTAAAAAAGTAGACTTGACGATTACGCGCTGGTGCCGTCAGTGTGAGCTTACTCTAGGAGGCGAGAGCTTCAGCTAGGATCTTCTTATAGCGGCTTCGAGGCCTTAAGACGTCATCTTGTGCATGGATTGGTTATCTACAGTTCATGCTCAAATAGACTGTATTAGGTGCAAGGTGCGGTGTGTCCACACCGATGGGAGCAGGTTCACCAACACTGGCGAGAAGGGAGACTTTGCAGTGCAGGATGGACTCACGTAGAGGAGAGGATAGATGATCACTCATCAGTTGGATATCCTCATCCTAGGAGTAGTTGACGTGTGGAGTCTGAGTTTCCATGTTATGGTGGATCAGTATGCAGACGTTTTTCCTGACGACGTTCCCGGACTACCTCCTCGCAGAGAGGTATACTTTTATATTGACATTTACCCCGGGACAACCCTAATATCTACTCCAGTATATCAAATGGAACCAATTGAGCTTCGAGAGCTATGGGTACAGCTGGAGGACTTGCAGGAAATTGATTCATCCGACCCAGTGTTTCACCCTGGGATTCCCCAATTTTGTTCTCCAAGAAGGCGGACATGAGCTTGAGACTGTGTGTCGATTACCATCGCCTAAACCAGGTGACTGTGAAAAAAATGTATCTACTTCTGAGGATTGACGGACTCTTCGATCAGCTCAAGGGAGAACGGTGGTTCTCGAAGATAGACCTCAGGTCATGCTATCATCAGCTCATAGTTTGAGACGAGGATGTGCAGAAGACGGATTTCAGGTGTCGGTATGGCCACTATGAGTTCTTGGTTATGCCTTTTGGCGTAACCAACGCTCTAGAAGTGTTCATGAGTCTCATGAAAAGGATCTTCTAGCCTTACCTGGATCAATTAGTCATAGTATTCATAGACGACATATTGATTTACTCGACCACTGAGGAGGAGCATGTCTACCACTTTCGGGTTGTACTGGACACACTCTGAGAGAACCAGCTTTATGGTAATCTCTTGAAGTGTCATTTCTGGATACGTGAGGTCCACTTCTTGGGGCAAATCATCTCTGAGGCAGGAGTTGTGGTGGATCCTATGAAGATCAAGGCAGTGCTAGCTTGTGAGGCACCTGGGAGTGTGACGGAGGTGCGAAGTTTCCTGGGTCTGGCTGGGTACTATCAGAAATTTGTGCCAGACTTATCTAGAGTTTCAGCATCACTTTCTACTTTGACGAAGAAAGGGAAACCCTTAGTGTGGTCAGATAGATGCCAGTAGAGCTTCTAGGAGCTGAGATAGATATTGACCAGTGCACCCATCTTGAGGCTATCGAAGGAGGGAGTAAGGTTCATAGTCTACTGAGATGCATCAGGGACCAGACTCAGGTGTGTCCTGATGCAGGAGCGGGCATTGATCGCCTATGGATTACGACAGTTGAGGCATCATGAGAAGAACTACGCTACCCATGACCTGGAGTTAGCAGTAGTGGTATTTGCTCTGAAGATGTGGCAACACTATCTGATGGGCGAGTGCTTTGTAGTCTACTCTGACCACTAGAGTCTCTGGTATATCTTCTCACAGAAGGAACTGAACCTGGGACAACAACGATGGTTCTAGTTCCTCCAGGACTATGAATTTGAGATAGTCTATACTCATAGGAAGGGGAACGTAGTAGCCGATGCTCTCAGCAGGAGGACGAGAATTCAGCTACTTGGAGAGGCGACAGAGCAGCTAGCCGCTTTGCAGATATCCTTCGTGGATAGAGATGGAGCAACCTTTCTTCAGTCACTCACAATCACTCATCCACTTCTTCACTGGGTCAGAGAGGCACAACATGGGGACGTTGACTATGAGAAGCGTCATGCACAGATTTCCTCAGGACAAGAACCTGATGGATTCTCTATAGGAGGAGAGCACGTCGTCCTTTTCAGAGGACGTACCATGGTACCAAATGCTTTACAGGATGAGGTGCTAAGAGAGTTTCACACTTCCCCATTAGCGGTACATCCAGGAGTAGCAAAGATGTACCAGGATCTCAGACGACATCACTGGTGGCCGGGTATGAAGAAGGCTGTGGTAAAGTTCATTTCTTGATGCCTCACCTTCCAGTAGGTGAAGGCAGAGCACCGGGTACTAGCAAGCTTGGTACAACCCTTGGAGGTCCCTTAGTGGAAGTGGGATGGGATATCTATGGATTTCATGACTGGGCTTCCACGTACTTCCAGAGGACACGACTCCATTTGGGTGATTTTCGATCGACTCACCAAGTCGGGCCACTTCTTACTAATCAGAGAGCAGGGCTCAGTGGAGATCTTGGAATGCCTCTACGTTCAGGAGATCGTATGGCTTCATGGTGTGCCATCATCTATCATCTCCGATCGAGATGCTCGCTTTACTTCCCGGCTTTGGAAGGGGTTACAGGAGGAATTTGGGACGCATCTACGCCTGAGCACCGCCTTTCACCCACAAACGAATGATCAGATGGAGATGACCATTCAGACTCTCGAGGACTTACTCCGTGCATGTGTCCCTCGACTTTGGTCGCAGTTGGGAGGATCACCTACCTTTGGTGGAGTTTTCGTACAACAATATATACCACTCCACCATCGGGATGGAACCATATGAGGCATTGTACGGCTGACCTTGCAGATCACCTCTATGCTGGACAGACCCTGGGGAGTTAGCACTTGTGGGACTAGAGATGGTCCAGACCACAACGGAGAAGTTACAAGTCATCTTGGAGCGGATGAGGACAGCTCAGATCCAACAGAAGTCTTATGCTGACAGGAGGCAGAGAACACTAGAGTTCGAGGATGGTGACAATGTTTTCTTAAGGGTCTCACCTCGATGTGGATTATAGAGATTTGGCTGGGGTGACAAGTTATCTTCGCGCTTCATCAGACAATTCCAAGTTCTCAGCTGGATAGGCAAGGTGGCTTATCCCCTGGCTCTACCACCTCATTTTCACCGGGTGCATGAAGTCTTCCACGTATCTCAGCTGAGGAGATACGTGCACGACCCGACGCATATCATCGACCATGGGTAGCAAGACATCGATGACGGGGCGAATTTTGTGGAGGTCCTGGTGGAGATCGAGGATCAACAAGAGAGGGTCCAACGTGGGTGGTTGATTCCTCTAGTGCGCATCAGGTGGTAGCACGGGAACCTCCAGGAGAGCACTTGGGAGGGGGAAGCTCAGATGCGTGCTCAGTACCCTCATTTGTTCCCCTAGTTTGTGATGTATCTTTACGGGGACGTAAAGCCCTGAGGTGTGAGTAATATAAAGACCTGTAAATTTCAAGGAATTTTTTTTCTTAAATTCTTTGGGATTTTACGAGTACGTAGTTTCTGACGGCACCTGATTCCGAGGCCCGGTGTGCCCGAAATCAATTTACAAAGTGTAGCTCAGGTACATTCAGTGAATGAACGAGCGGGGTTTTCTAACTTTTGAATCGGTGCTCGGAATCAAAATATGAGAGCACCGATGAAACCGCAACGCCTGTAATTGCTTAGGAAGACCTTTTTTGGAGTTGCAATTGCTTGGGAGGTGTTGTTAAATAAATGGATTAATTGAAGAGTGAAATAAAATATGCGTTACAATTTTATTTCTACTCTAAGTATTTACAACCTATGTGAGGAAGTTGGGGTGGGACCCACTACATCCTAACTCCACTTGATAGGATATTTGTGAGGTGGGGCCCACACAAGCCCCACCCCTTCAATTTCCCTAACTCCTCTAAACATCACCTCTTAAATTATGTGACTCACCCTCACATTAATGTTTCCAACTTAGCACACCATTAATTTTGACAACTCAAAATTAATTAGGTAAATTCAACTTTTCAAGTTTTGAATTGTTGGTATAAGTAAATAAAATAAGGCAAAGCCTTATTTTATTTTTGTTTGGATTTTACTGTGCGAAGAAAAGGAGAGAGCCCTTGTGTTGTTCCTTTGAAGAGCTTCAACCTTCCGCGAAGAACAACACTCTTCGTCGAAGAATGCCAACACCGCAAGAAGAGATCGACGCGCTGCTCCTTCTCCTCTCCACAGCCGGTGTGAGACGTCATTTCTTCCTCGGACATCCTTCGTCGATGTATATGGAGCCACAACCCGCGACGTAATTTTTCGTGATGCTAGCTTCCGCGAACTACTTTGAGGTAGGGGTTGTTTCATCGTTCAAGGATTATTATTTTTGACGTTCTTCGTTATTTCTTGGACGCTCGTTATCGGTATAACGAGAGGTGGTCAGACCGCACGAACATGACCGACCCTCCTCCCCCTTTGTTTTTGTTCTTTGTTGTGGTATGGAACGGGGGAAATGCGGTGCCGTCGCGCCGCGCGAGAACGAGAGAACCGTGGCCGGACAGGGCCGCGACGAAGGAGCGCGGCACCGTCGCGCCGCGCCGGTGAAGCCGAAGGAAGCCGCGGCCTAAAGCGGGCCACAACGGAGGGGAACAGAGCCATTGCGCCATGCCGGTCGGACAGGGGCTACGGCCTTCGGCCGCGACGGAGCAGTAGGAGGCGGCCGGCCAAGCCGGCTGCTGGCGTTCAATGAGGCGGGACCCCCGCGGGTGCTGTGTGGCACAACCAGTCATTATTAATGGCAGGCTGTTTCCAAGAAATCCGGGGGTTTGAAACCCCCGCCAGCCACCTAGGGCGGACCCCACAGGGGTCCGCCATTTTGGGAAAATAGGGGGGGTGGCGCCCCCCCCTCCGTATCCAGCTCGGCCTCAAGCTGAGCCGCGGCCTGTGCGGGGCTAGGCCGCGCCAACCAGGCCGGGCCGCACCCTAACTGTCTAGACCCGGAACCAGGTCAGGTCGACCCGGTTCGGGCCAACCCAGGGGTATTGGGCCGGGTTGGACCGGGCCCGAACCCCCTGATTTCCGGAAAGATCCGTTCAAACTCCCATAACTTGGGCTACAGACCTCCGATCGATGCACCGTCAATTGAATTGAGATCCATGGATCAGGATAGTTGTTTCTATATATTACACTCAAGGTTTTGGAGAACTTTGGGTATGACTGGGTTGGTTCGAGCACGAAACCAACTGGGCCCTCGGAGCGGAAACACTTATAACTTGAGCTCCGGATATCCGATTGACGTGCCATCGATTTTGTTGGATTCCTCTTAGTGAGACTGTTCTTTTGGATTACTCCGCTCAAGGTTTGGATGCAGCTAGAGTACAGTTGGGTTTGTTTTAGCTTAAAAACCAATCGGGCCCCTAGGACGAATAAACCAATAACTCTCAGACTGGGTGTCCGATTGACACGCCGTCTGTCGCATTGAGTTCCTTTAGACGAGGCGGAACTTTGTGATACATCAACTGTGGACTTTGTGACAGTTCATGTATAAACGCCTTGGATCGTGGAGCATACCCTCCTGGAATCAAGCGTGCTGTGTGCGGTAACCCTAGAGCTGGCTGCGACTACGATGGCGATGACGACTGTACTGGGATCCTTCGTGGGTTCGGCAGCAATGATGACCGTACGAGAATCCTCCATGGGTTCAATGGAGATGACTACTGTTATTGTATCCTATGTGGGTCCAGCAGTATTTGACTACTGTTCTTGTATCCTATGTAGGTCTGACATTATTTGACTCTATACTTGTATCCTATGTGGGTCCGACAGAGTAGCTGGTCTTGTATCCTTTGTGGGTCTGACAGCTTAGCTGGTCTTGTATCCTATGTGGGTCTGAAAGCTTATATGAATTAGTGGCTACATATGATCATCTCTATCATCTTACGAAGTGTATACCTGTGTGAGTTTAGACTTAACTTACAATCATTATCATCGATATGATTGTTGTGCTTTCTTGTGTGGATTGGGTTGTGATTTCCTGTGTGGATTCGGTTGTGAATTTTTATGTGGAATGGGATATGTTTTTCATGTGTGGACTAGGTTGTGTTTGGGATCGTGTGATGGAGCCGAGATAGAATAGATCACTTAGGTATATGTATGTGAATATAACTAAGTAGAGTTGGTTGTTACTTTGTGATTGTATCTTTCCTTTGTGGTTTATCCTTCCGGGATTCTGGGAGACCTTCGGGAGTCTTGGGGTCCCTACTGAGTAGTGTATACTCACCCCTGCATAGGCTATTCCTGCACTACGTTGTGTTGGATGTAGACGATGGACAACACTGATCGAGGTGGGAGCTCGTGGAGTTGGATGGTACCTGGAGGTGGATCACTAGACGGGACGTACACAGAGCGGACAGCTGGAGCCGAGGATCAGAGGAGACTATCTGTACCCACCCTTCAGGTGGTATTTTTAGAGGACAGCTCAGAATCGCTGATTTACTTTTCAGTTGCTTTACTTTCATTTCAGTTGTACTTTACTTTCAGTTGGGTTTTTATTCTGTCCCATTTACTTTTCAGCACTTACTTTTGTACTCAGTTTAGTTAGTCTTTACTTAGCTTGTGTACTCTATGGTGTTTTTTTCTTTATTAAGGAAATTCCTTCCGTTTTTATCAAGATTTACGCCTTTGGTGCTAGTCGCCAGCCCTTGGCCTATGGAAGGCGGGCTTGGGGTAGTCACGACATGGGCTCTAAGGACAGGTCGTGTCAATTCACGTGGCACATAAATATATGTATTATCAGATAATTGGGACCTATATCTCCCTAAAATTAATTGAGAAATGTTTATATATCATGATATGGAAATATTATGTGAATAGGTTAGTGTGTATCTATATTCACAATGGGTGATTTTGAATGTGTTTATCCATACTCACAATTTTATGACTGAACGAGTTAGAGGGTAGCTAGGTTCAAAAATAAAATAAATCCTATATTTATGATTATTCCACATTCATTCCTTGGTTCCATGGACTATGTTATATTCTTTATGTTTTATTCTCCCATTCAATGTAATTTTTTTTAACATTTTATATGTTATAAAAATCTTCCCATCTTAGGGTTAATATTTTTTTATTTTAAATAAATAAAATTTCCATTATTCGTATTTTTCAATATGTTTAGAATATAAACATTATGTATGTTGTCACATGACTCCAACAACCAAGAGTTAGTGTCTAATTTTTTTACAGTGGCATAAAATACATGGGATCTCATTCTAAAGGACATATCAGTTAAGTAGTCTTGATAAACTAGATACATATATTATCCCTAAATTATGCAGGAAATATAAAATACATAGCATAATAATAATTCATTCATACTTGATATTATTCATAATATTTTGGTAAATTTTTCAAGGAAAGGAAAAAATATAAAAGTTAATATCAGATACTCAGTAAGGGTTAGAAATAGTAAAAGATATCATGAGTATATAAATAATTATCAATATAAAAACATAAATAACTGAAAAAATGTGTCATTTAATCAATAAATAGAGCACAAAATGAATCCATGGATAATGAAAATATAGTAATATCATGGATAATAAAAACCTAATTCTCAATGAAAGAAATGCTTAATATTACACGTCATGATCTCATACATTATGATATCTTTACCATTAAGGATTTTTTCTAAGATAGTTTAATCGATGGATATATATACACAAAACGATCATTTAAAAAGACCATATGATTGGTTTGTCTCTTAAAACCTATTGATGCATCTAGGGACTATCTATAACTTGACCACACCTATCTCTACATTCCCAAGGCATTCATTATTTATTGAATGATCAATATAATTCATAAATAACATGCCTTAGATTCAAATATCTATATTGAGTAAAGAATACATAATATCAAAATTTCACCAATTAATAAAATAAATTTCATAGTAAAAAAATATATATTGAAATGAAATATAGTTTAGATATTAAGATTATCTAGGAAATAAAGAATATAGATATGTAATATAAAAGTAATATCTAATAAAATATGATCATAAGAGAGTGAATTCTTAAAGTGAAATTTAATGGCCTAAATATTAATTAGTTATAAAAATATAACAACCGATTCATTATAAATATATTTTTTATAATAAAATCACGTATTTTACAGGATTTAATAAAATGTAAGAAAATTATTAAAATATCCATTAATTAAAGAATTTTATAGGTAAAACCATTGAAAGATTGTAGAATAAGAAAAATAGTGTAAAATGGTTATGGAACAGGGAAGATCCATTAATTTCTAATAAGTTAACATGAAATATTCTATTTTATTTTAAGTAAAAAATGTTTAAAATGACCCTTTAAGTAAACATTAGAATAAAACAATTGAAACCTTATAAAAAGCCAAAGATAACATGAAATTTTCACAATTTCTCATTTGAGTAAATAAAAAGGACTTTTAAAAAATATTAAAATAATATGGACATGGAATAAAAATATAACTAATTGAAAAATTAAATAATATTGAAATTTCTTTTAAACGTTTATTTTTTTGAATCATGTTCCAAAGAGAGGATAAATTGGTAGAATGTATGGAAGCTTCTTAAATATCTATATTATTGGATATTATTTGAAGTTTATTATTGTTATGTTTTAATACTACTTCAATTAAAATAAGAGAATTACAAAACTGTGATTGTAAATATATTTAGAGTCATGTGATAAATATAGTGATATAAAAATGAAATACACCATTCATAGAGATGATAGGACATAGAGATGTAGGAACACTATTTTAAATTATCTATAGATCTAATAAAATAAAGGTAAATAGTAATTAAAAATTTCACAATAATATATATACTGTATATATAATATATGTATATATGAATACATTAAATCTATCCTTATTTCCATCTATGTCAAGAGGAAAATAAAAATGGATCACATTGTTTTATGGAGTTGGTAGTCCTCAAGTATTAATGATCGATGTTATTATTTTCAAAAAGATTGGAAGGTAAGATGATAGATATGATATTATAATTTTAAAAGAATAATTATATAATAAATACCACACATAAATATTAAATCCTTCATAATAACCATCCATGTAATATTGTTATGGAAAAATTTTTTATCACTAAGTGGTGGCGGTAGTTCACACATACTAATGATGGATACTTTCACTTCCCATTTAATAGAAAAATGGCTGAATATTTGTGTTTTATTATTCATAATAAAATTTTCATATATTTTTAATTATAAATATATCCTTTTATAATTAATTAAACAAATTTAGTGGATGTTAGAGTAAATAGTTTGATAGAGGTCGAGTAGAATGACTTCCCCTCCTTTAGTTGTCCTCCTTTAGATACTTCTTTAAGGACTATTGTAATAGTATTTTAAGATGAACAAATCCTCTAATTTATTGATAATTAATTTGAGAATAGAATCTATTAGGGGTTGGTTGAGCTAGATGGATCACTATGATGTATAGAACATAGATAAGGGTCGTCCATTTATAAGGGTGGGAAATAACACACTTGGAATTTCTTAAATAATTAATATAAAATAATGCAATACTGAATCCAAATGATTCCACATTGATAATTATAAAATGTTGAAATAATATTTTTTCTAAAAATATACATAAAATGTGACTTATACAAGTTTAATTTGAAAACATAATCTTATATCTTTGTTTAACCACCTAGAAAACCTTTTTTAATCTTAATCACAATAACAAAATTTTCAATCTTAAAAGGGTTGTAATTTAAAAAATAATTCAATTATTTGAAATTAAATGGATAAGGGATGAATTTTTAGTCCATTTTAAATCCCACCTATCAAATTTAAAATTTTTATGACTTTTAATCAATTTATTAAAATATTATTTTTCATAAAATATCATTAATGTCATTTTTTAAAATATTCATTTAATTTTACATAGATATCATGAAAAAGTTTTAGTTAGGATATAATAATTTTCATCATAATTAATAAATTATTATTAAATATTAAATTCATTTTGGACCATAATTCCTCCTAGAAACATTTGTTTTATATTTTCAGAATTCTGTACTTTGATTTTCCATTGGCAGAACAAGCATTATATCAACATTGTATAAGAGAATAATTTAATTTTATAATCACTAAAAATTAAAAATAAATTACAATCATAAAATAGGTTAATTATTATAATGTAAAACATCAATAATAATTCAAAAATTATTTTTATCCCTAGGGAACTTATAAGATAATTTTAAATGAAAGGGAGGTAAATTTGTGAGTTTTTATGTACTCAAAATTTTAAAAATGTCATTATCAAAGGATAATGATACCAAAATTCAATATATTCAATTTCAGGATGTGTATTTTAGATTTAATATCATAAAATTATATAATATAAATTTTTGGATAGATTTATAATGCCTTATGACTTTATTTTTGAACCATAGTTACCTAATTTACTCTTTATCAAGGCAATTGATTTTACCATGGTAACGATTCATAAAGAATAAAAAATTAATGATATCTAATTAAAAAATATGAAAAATTGGATTAAAAATATGGAAGCCATTTTAAAAAATTTAATTCTTATAAGTCTGTTAATTAAATTAAAAAACCCGAGAAAATGCAATGAAAAACATATTTTCAGAAAAATTTTCTTTAAACATAAAAATTACTAATATGGAAAATATATAAATTGATGATTATACTGAAACTAATTAGATAGTTTTAAATTAAATTATTATTATATATAATTAGAACCAAATATAGAATATAATTATACTTTTTAAATTACTTCAATTATAATTTTTCAGAAATCTGAATTGTTTAGTATTCATTAAAAAATAATTTATTACAGAAAAGTACAAAAAATTAAACCTAAGATAATAATGAAAATAATAAAAAATAATTTAATTATCACATAATAATATTTATATAATTTTTTATGAATGTTTTAAAATCATTTTTTCATGTAAATAAATATATCCATGAAATTAAATTTATTTAAATATAAATATATCATAAAATCTCAGGGTGTTACATTTTACCCTATATAAGAATTTCTCCCTAAAAAATCCATCACTCTGATGCAATCAAATAAGAATAATTATTTTTCATCACTTTTTAGGGATATAAAATTTCTTACTTAATCATATGGTTTCACCATTAAACTTTGACTAGATGATTAGTCATGTTTTGTAGAACTTTCTCTATACAACCCCGAATCTCCATTGCTTGTTCCTCATAAGACACGTATTACTCTAGCAGTATGAAATCTATGTTATGTACAAGAGAAGGATTAATTATGTACTTCAAATACATTGAAAATTTTATGAACTTGAGGGAGATTCATTGTATGCTCCATGTGAAAAGCTATCATCCCAATAAGAATAAGAATTACGAAGGGACCGATATATCTAGGGCTCAAATTTATCTTATTTATAAACCTCATAATTTTATTCCAAGGTTTAAAAGGAATAAATTTTCAACAACATCATACTCAGGATCTCATAAATGATTGTCACCATAAAGTTTTTTTTCTTCTAATTTGATCTTCCCTTATGTGTTGTTGAATAGATCCAACCTTCTTTTCTATTTCCTACGCCAAATCAAGTCCCAATAAAATTATTTACTAACTTCATCCCCACACATTGGATTTTAGAAATTCCTTTTTATAAAAATTAATAAGGATACATATGAATAATTGAGTTAAATATATTTTTGTATGAAAACTTTTCCTAATAAAGTTATTGATCCCAACAAACATTGAAATCTCTAGAGTATGTTCTCAAAATGCCTTATAGAATTTGAATAGCGCACTCAGGATGACCATCTGTATGAGAGTGAAAAGTTATAATAAAACTCAACTCTTTATCCATATCCTATTTAATACTTATATATAACTTGAATTTAATCCTATTATCCAAATTTTATATGACTAATATTGGTACTCCATGAAATCTCAAATTTTTTTTAATGTATAACTGTGTAAGTTGACCAAAGAGAAATTTGTCTCATAGACATAAAATGAAGAGAATTTTTAAGGTGATAAAATAGAACGCAAGAATTATTGTATAATTTAGATGTTTTAGGGATTCAAATGAAGAAATAAAAATTAATTTTTCCCCATTTAATTTTGGTATGGGTAATGGTTATAACATTCCCATAAAATTATTTCTCTCTACCATAACTTGTGGGCACACTTTGAATCAGGAAACATTATGAAAAATTTATATTTTCATGTTATATGACCATAAATACTCTTTAAAATCTCCATAAATATTCATACTTCTTGGATGAATTGAGAATGATGAATTATGTTTGTAATAAAACAACCACTTCTTTGGGTCTTGTATTAAGGGGAAACACACACTTTTTTTGAACACAATTATTCTAGAATTATCACGGTTGAACTCAGGAACATTCCTCACCTTATTTGTAATTAAAAATCTTCCTTCTGTGAATTATTAATCCGATATAGGATTTATGGTACAACATTAATCTAAGAAATGCATGATAAGTCCCCTTTCCTTAATATTTCAATATTTGAATTCTTAAAATCCATAAATATTGGAACTATTTTAATCATAATCATGGGAAAACTATATTTATCTTTTTCAATAATATCATAAACAAACTTGTATACATTTCCAGTGTGGTGATGCATTAAATTGTCACAATATTTTATCAACTCTAAAAATTTCTTTTGTTCATATTAATCTCTTGTGGTTTATATATAGACTTAAATATTTTATGGTTAGTATATATATCAAACCTTTCATCATATAGGTAACACTTCTATGTCTTCAATGTAACAAATTCACACTTCCATGTCCAAATAATGAGTCATGATATTGTTATCATAAATTTTATATTGGAAATAAGAATAATCACCCACAATATAATTCTTCAAGAGGATACAACCCAATACCTTATTTCTTGTATCACTGAATATCTCAAACCAGTAGGATGGAAATAGTGTATGAATATACTATTTTACAGGGGGTGTGAATTTTATGTTTAAAAACATTATTTTTTAACCATAAAGAAAACTTTGTTTAACAATGTTAAAGAAGGTAAATTCACAAACCCTAAAATAATTCTATAAGACAGACTTGCTAGGTTCCTAAAATATGGTTCCGGAAATGAAACTTAACTAAAGTTTATAAGAAAAAGACTCTACCTTAAAGAATATAGAATCTTAAATATTAGAGTATGAAAATGTACAAGAATCTATAATAAAATTATACTTTCTTCTTATATCAAAATTAAGTGGAAATAAAACATGAAACAAAATAAGTAACAAGTCGGAAATATTTTAACCCAAAGTGTAGGGTATCTAACAACCTTGGATAAAGGTCCCTTTATTTATAAATTCATGAACATCTGTCTTACCAACACAAGGGTAAGCCATTGATAGGAATATTGGAATCTGTCTTGATTTACTACAGGCCCTCGATATTTAAGGTAGTCGAAACCTCTATCTTCTAATCCCCAGAAGCCCTCGATTTTACTCAATATTAATCAGATTCGCACAAAGAAATCTAAAAAAGATGTTCAGATCTGCACAAATCATGAGAGTCTATCTCTCTATAAATCACTTCAAAGAATGTAATCTATAGGCCAATCAATATATAATGAGATTGTTTGAATGAGATCATTTTTATAGGCACATATCCAATGATCGACTCCCTCCTCCAATAGTCATATTTTTCCTTGAATCTTGGAGGGATATATACACGTGTCACTCAACCAACAGTTAGTTATAAATAGATTGCACAGAATCGTTTCATAATTATTGTATGAGTAAGGAAAACAAAATTACTTAACCAAATATATTTTTCTGAGTCTAAGGAAAAAAATAATGTTCGGAGTCTTAGTATATAAACATTCAGAATCTATAAGACATGGGAATTCAGATTCTATTTTACCAAGAATTTAGAATCTCAATTCTATAGATTCCAGAGTCTGAATTCCAATTTATTCAGAATATGAATTATGAGGAATTCAAAGTCTGAATTCTGAATAATTCGAAGTCTGAGTTCTAAAGAATTCAAAGTTCTCAATTATAATGAATTAGGAGTTTGAAATTCTAAATAATTTGGAGTGATTAATTCTGAATAATTCAGAGTTTTGGAATTATAAATAATTCAGAGTATGAATTTTAGAGAATTCAGAACTTGAATTTCAATGAATTTAGAGTCTGATTTTCAGAGAAATCAGAGTCTAAATTTAAGAGAATTTCGAGTCTAAATTTCATAGAATTCAGAGTCTGATTTTTAGAGAATTAAAAATATGAATTTTTGAGAATATAGAACCTAAATTTCAAAGAATTTTGAGTCTAAATTTAAGAGAATTCAGAGTCTGAATTTTAGATAATTTGGATTCTGAATTTTAGAGAATTCAGAGTCTGAATTTTAGAGAATCCGGAGTCTGAATTTCAGAGACTTTGGAGTCTGAATTTTAGAGAATGTGGAATCTAAATTTTAATGAATTCAGAATCTGAAATTCCAATAATTCTGTATCTAAATTTCATAGAATCCAGAACTTGAAAATAGAATACCCAATATCCATGTAATTATGAGATTCCGTGGTTTTATATGTGAATCTGAATTTTAGACTTAGAAATAAAAAGAGTTTTATTTAGAGAGATTATAAAATTAGATAATGAAAATAGGAATAAGATAAAAATTTTCTTAGAGAAGGGAAATTTTCCTTTAGAAAATTAACCTTATAGAAATATTATTTTTCTTAAGAAAATGTGTTTCTAATTATCAAAACATAGAAGAATGTAAAATTTATAAGGAAACCTTATTGACTTAACAATCTCCCCCTTTTTGGAAAGCAAAAACATACTTACAACAAAGAATATAAGGAAGAAGAATTTTTCTTTTATGAACATAAAAGAAAAAATTATCTCCCTTTAATTATCAATCATATTGAATACGACTAACTTCCCCTTTAGGTTTTGAAATCCCCAAGTATCGTATTTTTGACTTCCCTTAAAGTGATTTTTCTTTTTCTTGCATAAGGAAATCTTCTTTGAGTAAACCCCCCCCCTTAGATAGAATCCCCCTTACTTTGGGAATCCTCTTCTTTACTTAGTATTCTTTTATATCATTCATTTATCCCCCTTTTGGATTTTCAAAAAGAAAAAAAAAGAATAGAAAAAATATATGGCATCTAAAAGATTAGAACTACATACAAAAAAACAAATGTAGTAAAACCAGAGTTTTTCATTAATGTAGGAAAAATTAGTACAAGAAAATTACAACAATAGATAATATTTGAAAGAAAAAAATTTATCCTTATTTTTACTTTGGCATGAACTTTTTCACTATGGTATTTAGCTTCTTAAGTTCATTATGATCTTCTTCAAAGTTCTTAAGAAACTATTCCTGATCCTCATTTTTCTTCTTTAGAGCTCTGATATTTTCATCCCGAGACTTTAGGATTTATGACTGAGACTTCAAAATATCTTCTTGCTTACTAAAATTCGCTTAAAACTTGATTCTGAGATCTCTTTCCCTATTTAAATTCAAAGAAACTGAATTTAGCTTCCGATTTAGATCTTTGTCTTCCTTCTTCCGAGATTCTTGTTCTAGATTAAACTTCTCAGTGAAACTTGTTATAATATTTTTGATCCTTTCATCCAAATTATTAAAAGCATCTTTCAACCCATCTTAAAAGACATACAGAATTCTCAAATCATCAATAGTATTCTTGGACCAGTTAGTGATTTCCTTGCATGACCTTATGTGAGCATCATAACCAATGTAAAATGATTTAAAATCATCCTCAAGCCTGATAAATTTCTCTACAAGAATGCTAACATAATCCATTATCTGATTGAATGAATGTTGAATCATCTAACATCTCGAGTCAATACTCATAATCAAGGGAATAATATCAACCAATTTCTTTAGTGAATGAACCATGAAGTCTTGACCCATGGAGGACGATTCTAAATCCAATTCCTTTATTAGTGGGGATTCTTTCTATATATCAACAACCTTTCTTTTTAATTGACCAAAAACATCTTTCTTAGCTACTAAAATTTTCTTAGGTGTATTAAATATCACTCATTTTCCTTTATCAACTCTGTAAATAGTCTCTATAGCATTTTGGGTTTCATGTTCACTATCAAATACTTGAATTATTTTTTCCTCATCAACATTTTCCTTCTCAGCATCTGCGACAAGATCATCTAGTTGAACAAGATCATGATTAATACTTTCATCATCAGATGGTTTGTTTAATTCTTCCAGACCTTCATCACCTTTTATTGGGGAAGAAATTTTTGTTGATTCGGCCTAAGAATTATGGATCAAAAACTTTTCAGAAGGGATTTCCTTATCATGATATTCTTCAACTTTCCTTATCATATCATCAGTATCATCACTTACTTCCTCTTCCTCTTATTCCACTTCCTCTTCTTGAACAATCTCTTACTCTTCTTATGGTTCTAGAATTACCATCTTCTTTCCCAAAGTCATAGGTAAGGATTCTTGTAGAAATGATTCTGATACCAGGATTTGTTTGAAAGCTTTCTCAGTATGTTTGAGAAGATATTGAACTATTTCATCCTCATACATCTTTTTCTTTAGATTCTTTTTCTTTTCTTGCTTCTCATATTCCTCAAAAGCCTTAATATTCAAAGATTTTGCCTCGGACAGATCCAATTCAAAGATATGATCTACTTACTTCCTATTATTCTTCTCATATCTCAACTTAGAAACCACTTAATCAGGGTAGTTTTTTTTCTTCATAGACTTTGGGTGTGCTGATTGAGTTTCCTGAACTATATGAGTTTTTCCTTCAACTTTCAGTTCTTTCTGCTCTTTCTTCTTTCCAACCTTCTTGGAAGTCTTATAAACTTCTAGTTTCTTAGATAAGGATTTTATTTCAATTTCCGATAAGTCATATAATTCTTCAGATTTTATATTAAAGCCTACCTTATTCCTTCTCAGGGTATCATCACTCAGCAACAAAACCTTGAAATTTCATGGCTTAGAACTGAATGGGATTTTTAACAAATCTAAGAAAAGGAAAATGATTTTTTAAAGAACTGCTGGATACATGATAATTTGAGATTTGAGGGTGCCATTCTTGATGTTAGTGATAGTAAGAAAAATATAATGTTCCAAATTTATCTTCCTCAAGTTCACTAGGAAATCCATAATATAGATATCACTTTTATTTAAAGTTTCCTTATCACCTATTCTCGGAATGAAAAATCCTTGAACCTATAATTCAAGGATCCTGAGATTCATAGAGAGATGGTTGATTTTTGGTGTCTTCACTTTTGTAAAACCAAGTCACTCTAGAGCCTTCTCCTTCGGAAAACATCCTGATTCATTAAGCAATTTATGAGTATAAAAAACAATTTCACCTTCATATAGAATTTAAATGATATTAGATGCCAAGTTAAAAGAAAGGGAATAGGTTTTCCCATAACTTTTTAATGAGAACTTATCACTTCCACCTTCATTGGAAGAACTTATAGTCTTATAATACTCTACAAAAAACTATGGATAAACCAGATCTTTTTCTTTTGATTTGGTTATTCCCATGATTTCCCATCCATTCAGTTTGATATTTTTCATGATAAGATAATCATACTTGGAAAAGATCTTTGAATCTACTAACATCTCTATGTAAATATCCCATTCTGAAATTTCCTTAAGTGATGAAATTTTCTTTTAAAGAGATGCTTCTAAAGACCTCTGGAGTTAAGAAAAACTAAAAAACTAGAATGAAACTTAAGTAGAGAGGTAGATGTTTGGCCTATAAATGCTTGAAAATTGATGTGGGGCAAAGAATAAGGGGCCTTTATATAGGTGTTGAAGTGATGATTCATATTCCCAAATTGATCCAATGGTTGAAAAAAGCTCCATCAAATTTGATGGTTGAGATGAAAACCGAAGAAGGGGTTGGTAGGTTCCAATATTTAGAGGTTTTTAAGGTAGAAATTCATATTTAAGGATAGTGAATCCAAAAAAATTTCTTAAAAAAGATGAATATACCAACAAATAAAATGTTCAATTACAAAAACTACACTAAGGAAACATACCATCTAGATTGCTAGAAAAAGTATCAGTTATGAGGATAATTCTCTATGAAGAAATTTAGATTTTGAAAAAAATTCTTAAAGAAGGAAAATTTTGGATTCCATAATTTTGGGAAAAAAAAAACCTGATTAAGGAAAATCTGATTATGAAAAATTTTGATTAAGAAAAATTTTGATTAATTAAGAAAATTTATGCCCCCTATGAAAAGAAGTTTCTTAATGTAAGGATATTGGTTTCAACAAAAAGTTAATATGGAATTTTACTTTACAATTATCATTCCTAACTTTTTTTATTATATTTAAATCTATTAGAGGGTAAAGTTTTTTTAAAAATATCGGCAAGTTGATCTTGTGTTCTGATAAATTGAAGAATGATATCTTCTTTAAGTGTGTAATACCTAAGAAAGTAATGACTAATATCTATATGTTTTGCAAAGAAGAGATGTTTAAGGTTTTTTATTAGAGAAATGACACTAGTATTATCACACAATATATTTATTTTGTTAAAACTCATGCCATAGTATATGAGTGTGTGTTGCATCTATAATACTTGGGCACAACAACTTCCAACTTCTATGTATTCAGCTTCAGTAGTGGAAAGTGCTACTAAGTGTTTCTTCTTACATGACCAAGAAACTAATAAATCTCCTAAGAAATGATGAGTCCTAGATGCACTTTTTCTATCCATTTTACATCCACCAAAATCCCTATCCGAACAAGTTTTATAAAAAAAATCATTTCTAGAAGTATAGAAGAGTCTTAAATCTATGGTTCCCTTTAAATTTGAGAAAAATTGTTTTAGCTAATTTTAAATGATATTTATTTGCATTAGATTGATATCTGGAACATAAGAATAAAAAAAACATTAAGTCTGATTGACTAGCTATCAAGTATAGTAAACTAACTATCCTCCCTCTAAATGATGTTTGATCTACTGGTTTCCCAGCTTCATCAAGATCAAGAGAATTTGAGGTACTGAATGGAGTACTTATACTTTTAGTGTTGTCATATCCATACTTTTTAAGAAGATATTTAATATTATGTTGATATATATAAGGTCCTTCTTGTTTTTGAGAAATTTTAAAACCTAGGAAAAATGTTAACTCACCCATCATACTCATTTAAATCTCAGATTTCATTATATTCAAAAAAGAATTAGTTAAAGATTGCTGAGTTGAACCAAATATAAGTCATGAAAATAAATTTGAATAATAAAAACATTTTTATTATCTTTATTTATAAAAAGAGTTGGATTATAAATTCCATTAACATAATTGTTTGGTAACAAAAATCATTTATGTCTATCATACTCAGATCTAGGGTCTTGTTTAAGTCCATATAATGCTTTGGTAAGTTGGAAAAAATGTTCAGGATGTTTTTTATCTTAAAAAACAAGAGGTTGTTTAACATAAAATTCCTCTTGTACATATCTATTATTAAAATCACATTTTATATCCATTTGAAAATTTTGAAATTAAATAATGATGCAGAGGAAAGTAAAATGTGAATAGATTCAAGTCTAACTATTTGAGCATATATTTATTCATAGTCTATTCCTTATTTTTGATTATATCCTTTAATAACTAATCTATCATTATTTTTTAATATGATTCTATTTTCATCACACTTATTTCTGAATACCCATTTTACTCCAATTATAGAAGTTTTTTAGGTATTTCAACAAAGGACCAGACTTTGTTCCTTTCGAATTTAGTTATCTCATCTTGCATGTCTTTAATCTAATCGGCATCACTTAAAGCTTCATCAGTGATTTTTTAGTTCTAATTGGTAAAGGAATGATATATGTTCTACTTAATTTCTTAAGTAACCTCTAATCATTATAGGATGATTTATATCACCAATGATAATATCAATGGAATGATTCTTAAGAAACAACTAATTTGGGTTTTGAATAACATGTTCATCAACATATGGTAGGAAATAATTTAGGGTAAATGTTTTAGAAATATTTTCTTGAACATTTTCTTTATCATAAGGATATTCTATCAAAGGTTGATAATCAGTTTTTGAAAACAAATCTAAATATGTTGGTTGAGGATGTTTAAAAACAAAATGATCAGTTTCATCAAATTTAACATGCACTGTTTCTTCATCTGTATAAGTATTTTTATTAAAAACCTATAAGACTTATAAGTAGTATAGTTTCCTTGGAAAATTTCTTCATCAGAAATGTGTAAAAATTTATGTAAGTTATCTTTAGTATTCAGAATGAATACCTTGCAACCAAATAATTTTAAGTAAGATATTCTAGGTTTTTTACCATTCCATAATTCAAAGCTGTTTTATTAAGAAAAGGTCTGATCAAAACCCAATTTAAAGTATTACAAGATGTAGTTATAGCTTCATCCCAAAAGTGTTTAGTAATAGAATATTCACTCAACTTGGTTTTAGTTATCTTTTAAATAATTCAATTTCTTCTTTCAACAACACCATTTTTTAGAGGGTTTCTTGGACCTGATAAGTAATGAGTAATGCCTTTCTTACTACAAAAAGTTTCAAAATCTGAATTTTGAAATTATCCTCCATGATCATTATGAATAGTAATAAATGGAATGTTTTTTTCATTTTTGACTTGGGATCTAAATGTTTTAATATAAGAAAAATATTCATATTTCTTTGCTAGAAGATGGACCCATGTAAATCTAGTGTAATCATCAACTAAGGAAAATAGATAATATTTTCTTCCAATATTTCCAGTTTGTATAAGAACAAAAAGATCCATATGCAATAACTATAATGCATCAGATGTTGATACTTCACCGATTTATTTAAAACATTATTTATGTGTCTTTCCAAATTGACAAGGATCAAAAACTTTTGAAGAATCAAATCTAAGCTCCGGTAGATCCTTAACAGGTATTTTCTTCGAGAATTTACATAGGTTACTGAGGTTATAGTGTCCTAACCTTCTATGAACAACCATGATAGATCTTCCATTACACTAAGGAAAGTTAGATATTGGCTCTTAAGGTCTTATAAGTTTAATGTGTACACATTATCTTGCCTATTGGAAAAAATAATAAACTCTTCTTTGGAATTGTGTACTAAGAATTTATCATTCCTAAAATTCACAAGGTAACCTTCATCCCATAATTGAATTATGCTAAGGAGGTTGTGATTAAGACCCTTATCAAATAAAACATTTGAAATCAAGGATTTTTCAAGAAGAATAATTTTAACTATATGAACAATTTCTCTATGAGCATTATATCCAAAAGTTACTTTTCCTCCTTTTGTATTGATAATCTCTTTAAAGAGGTTTTTATTCCCAGTCATATGCCAGGAACATACAATATTCATGTACCATGTATTGATTTTGGTAGTATATTCGTTTTTCTGAAAATAAAAGAGTTATACTTTCTGAATCTAGAATTTCTTGGATCTATAAATTTCAGAAAGTAAGATTTTAGGAATCCACATTTTCTTAAAAAAAGTAGACTTTATGAAAACCTAATTATTGGGATTTTTTAAGAATAAATTTTCTCCCAATTTCCACCACACTGACATTAATAAAAAATATATCACTTTGGGGAACAAAATAATTATTACTCAAAACAAGTTTTGATTGAGTATAACCAAATCCAGAATTATTCATTAGAGGATGGATTTAAGAATACATCTTGATAAAATTTTTCTTTACTATAGGTAAAGTTTGACAGACATTTCCTTAAGGAAAATATTTTTGAGTTTAGTTTCATATCCAAGTTCTTATCTTCAAAAATATTAGTTTTAGAAGAATTGTTTTACTCTAAAATATTTTTATTAGAAGTTACATTTTCAAGATCCTTAGAAAGTTTATCCTTATCAAAATTAACTTCCTTAAGGTTTTTAGACACACTTTCAAAATAAATTTTTTTGATCAAGATCTTTATAAATTCCAGATACTTCTTTAGTTAAAATAGAAATTATATAGTTTTATTTCTCTAATTTTCTTATCTTACAATTTTCATTCTCAATAAGTTTAGAAAATCTAGAAATTTCTTCAAAAGTTGGTAAAGAGTTATATTCATTAGAAGAAGATTATTCATTTGAAGATTCATAATATTTATCATCTAAATAATTTTAATTCAAATAAACATTAGTAATATAGTTTGAATTGTGTACCGTGTCCATTAGACAATGATTTTCATTGGGTAATTTAGTTAGTAAATAGAGATTCTTCTGTCCAGAAGATTCATACTCTGAGGATTCCTCAGATGAGTCACCACCATTGGCACTCCAAGTATCATTGGCCTTCAATAATTTCTTAGCCTTAGTCTTGTAATACTTATTCTTATTTCTCCCAGAATTTTTTTATTTCCTATCTTTTCTCTTAAGCATAGGAAAATCTGGCCTGAAATGTCTTTCTTTTTTACATTCATAACATGTGAATTACAAATATTTCTTATCCTTTCTATCTTTCCTCTTATATATGTACTGAAAATCTTTCTTCCCCACTATCTTGTTCATCCTTATAAAAAGATTCGCTACCTTATTTTCAGAGTATCCAATTTCACTACATTCTGATAGAATAGTGAATTTCTTAGACTCATATCTTTTAACCCTTTCAGGAGTCTTGACTTTAGTAGTAGTAAAGGCTGCACTTCCATTTACATTCTTCTTTTTATTCATATCAGAATATATTTTTCATTCTTGTCTCATGTTGAATAAGATTCACAAAAATATCATCAAGAGTGATTTGAGATACTTTTTATTCTCATCAATAACTATTCTCTTAGATTCCCACTCCTTAGGCATAAAATAACTAATATTTTCCACAAGAGATTCATCATCAAGACCTTTCTATCCCATAGATTGTAGAATTTTGATGATAGTCATAAATTTTTGTTGTACTTTGAAAATAGGTTCTCCATAAAGAAATATAAATCCATGATATTCTAATTTAATCATAAATATTCTAGTCTCTATTAGTTCTGAAGTCCCAAAATGAGTAGCTTTAAGTTTCTACCAGATGTAGTTGGAAGTTTTACAAGAGGAAATTTGACTATATATATTCCTAGTAATAGAACACAACAAAGTATTGCTTAACTTTTATTTTAGTTAATATTCTAATTTTTCCTGGTTGGTAAAGGTTTTTACTTCCTTGTCAAAAATTTTGTAATCACCAAAAAGAATAAACAAATTATCTACTCCAGTGTTAATGAAGAAAAGTCTTAATTATATATCTCCAGTACTCATAATCATTTCTATAAAAAATAGGTGGTCAGGTAGGATTTAGATTTTCAATAGAACCAATATTCATTCCTGCCATTCTATAAAAAAAATATATTTCCACAAAACTTATTAATAGAAAAAGTTTGTTAACAAAGATAAAAATCTATGAGAATAATTTATGATAGAAATGTTAAGAAAGAAAATTTAGAAAAAAGGAAAACTTGAGAAAGAAAACTTATATGTTAATATAAGTATTTCAGATACCTTCTCTGAAACCAATTGTATGATTGAAATAGTGTATAAAGATGTTCAATTAAAATAGGGGGGGGGGGGTGAATTTTAAGTTTAAAAACTTTCATTTTTAACCATAAGGAAAGATATTTTTAACAATGTTAAACAAGATAAATTCAAAAACCCTAAAATAGTTTTATAAGAAAAAGTTTCTAGGTTTTGGAAATATGGTTCTAGAAATGAAACTTACAGAAATTTTACAAGGGAAATATTCTACTTTAAATTATATAAAATCTTACTTATTAGAGTGTGGAAAAGTACAAGAAAGAATAAGAAAATCATACTTTCTTTCTTTATCATAATTCGAAATAAATAAAACATGAAAAAAAAGTAACAAGTAAGAAATGTTTTAACCGAAAGAGTAGGGTATCCAACAACCTTGGATAAAGGTCCCCTGATTTAAACATTCAACAAATTCTATCTTACCCACACTAGGTTAGACCCTCAATAGGAATATCAAAATCTGTCTTTCTATCCCTGTAATCCCTCGATCATTATGGTAGTCAGCACCTCTGTCTTCCTATCCTTCGAAGGCCTTGATTGTACTCAGCAACAATCTGAGTCGCATGAAGAAATATGAACAAGATGTTTAGATCCACACAAATCACAAGAGTATCTCTCTCTAGAAATCAGTTACCAACATGTAATATCAAGGCCAATCAATATATAATGAGATCCTTAAAATGAGATATTATTTATAGGCACATCTCCAATAGTCAGCTCCCTCCTCCAACATTTATATTTTTCTGTGAATCTCAGAGGGATCTATATACGTGTCACTAAACCAAAGGTTAGTTAGAAACAGATTTCACAAAATCATTTCATAATAATAGTATGAGTAAGGAAAATGAAATTACTTAACCAAATATATTTTTTTGGATTGAATGGAAAAAATAAAGTTCAGATTCTAACCATATAAACATTCACAATCTTTAAGACATGGGAATTCAGAAATATTTTTACAAAGAATTCAGAATCTGAATTCTATAGATTCTAGAGTCTAAATTAATGTGTATTCATAATATGAATTATAAAGAATTCGGAGTCTGAATTATGAATAGTTTAGAGTGGAATTCTCAATAATTTGGACTTATGAATTATGAAGAATTCGGAGTTCTAAGTTCTAAAGAATTCAGAGTTCTGAATTCTAAGAAATATAGAGTCCGAATTGTAGAGAATTCAGAACCTGAATTTCAGATAATTCAAAGTCTAAATTTTAGAAAATTTACAGTCTAAATTTAAGACAATTCAGAGTATGAATTTCCAATAATTCAGAGTCCAAATTTCAAAGAATTCAATATATGAATTTCAGAAAATTCGGAACCCAAATTTCAGAGAATCTGGAGTCTGAATTTTAGAGAATTCGGAGTATGAAATTCAGATATTTTAGAGTCATAATTTCAGAGAATTATGAATTTGAATTTCAAAGAATTCAGAATCTGAATTTTAGAGAATTTGGATTCTGAATTTTAGAAAATTCAGAATCTGAATTTCAGAGAATTTAGAACCTAAAAACAGAATACTCTATATCTAAGGAATTATGAGATTCTGAGGTTTTATATATGAATCCTAATTTTAAACTTATAAATAAAATGAGTTTTATTTAGAGAGATTATAAAATGAGATAATGAAAATAGGAATAATCCCATTATAAGTAAACATAGTTCTTTGAAATTCTCCTCACATTTCTTTATCCACAAGATCATAAACCCATTAAAACTAAACCTAGTTAGTATACTAGATAGTCATAAGAATATATCAAAAAACCTTAGTAATATGTAGAAAACCTAAGAAAAATAAAAATCATGGTTATCACAATTAGATTAATCCATTTCTTAATGACTTTAGTCTTTGAGATATCCACCGTATACCTCACTTGAAATTATTTGACCATAGAATAAGAATTTTTGTACCCAAAGTCACACTAGGAAAATTTAGCATATAACTTCACCTTCCTCATAGTCTTCAGACCTATCCTCATATATTATTCATGAACTTCCTTTTTATTTGAATATATATGAATATCATATATAAATACTATTAAAAAATGATCAAGGTAATTTCTAATGGATCCCTTCATTAAATCCATGTAGATTAGAGGAGAGTTCGTAAATCCAAATTACATTATTAGAAATCCATAATGATCATACCTCACACAAATATCTATCTTGGGTACATATGCATTGTTGATCCTTAACATATAATATCCCGATAAATGAAAAATCTTTTAAAACTATTGGTATCCTCATAACTGATCAAATTGATCACCTATATGGGGTATATGATAATTTTCATTATTGGTGATGTTTTTGATGTTCTTAATAATAAGTGATAATATGAATTGAAGCATCTTTGTTATTAAAAAAACAATAGGCATGCCCTATTATGAAGAACTAGGAGGAATGAATCCATTATCTAGATTCAATTGGTGTTTCTTCTTCAATTCCAGTAACTCAATATGGGCTATTTTATATAACATATTTGAAATAGGTGAAACATGAGGTATGGTTACTACCTCATTAATAGGTATATAAACCAATATTTTAGAAGTAATTTCCCATGGGAGTTTATGTTCTCCCTTTCATCAATAGACTATTAATGGTTGATTAAAAATTTTGATTTTAACTTCTCATCCTTGAAAATAGATATGAGCTCTACACAAAGAGGGACAACACATTCCCAAGATTATATAAAATTTAACTAGAGGAAGAATAACAACATTATTGTAAAGAGAACTCCAAAGAAATGCTATCGAAGAGGAGCTGTATACTTGAGATGAAATCATCCTACAATTATGATTTTTCACTATCAACTAAAAATATAATGATTGAGGTGGTGTTATGATACCCTTCGAGGACTCATTAAAAATAAATGTTTTGGTAAAAACTAAATCAAATAAAACATTTCCACTTCTAGAGTGGATGAAAAATTATACATTTCCACAAATCTCTATACACTTCTACTTCGATAATAACAATTCTATATACTTATACTTTTTCCATAGGATTATTCTGTGGAAATTTACCTTCATTATTATAGATCTGGGTTGAATAACACCGTAACTATTTATATTTACATCATCAAATATTTTTTGGATTCTTATTCTACCTTACATTAATTTACAAGATGTCCATTATATCTGTAGTTGTAATAAACTCCCATCCACTTCAATAATTTTATAGGATTTTTAGTTCCATAATTATTACATGATTTAAATTTATTTGATACCTTATTCTTATTTGGTGTGTTACCTTATTATTGGTGCTTTGAAAAGTTATTGTTATCTTGAATTCCATTGAACGAAGGGAATATAGAGAAATCATTCTCTATATTATTGTAACTTCATACTATATAATCATATGATGAAAATTATTTATAATCTAGTTTGATTAGAGGACTCACCTTAATTCTATCAAATAAATAGTGAAAGTTATTTTATATATTAGAAATAAAGTTTGAAGTATGCCTGTATAATCTTATAAACCTAACCTCGTACTGTTCTATACTTTATTTTTCTTTTTTCTTTAAATTGAGGAAAATTCTCACTATTTTCTTTGGACATTATTAAGAGAAGTATTTCTAAATTAATATCACTTTAAAAGTTATTTGTTTTATTCTTTTTATTTCTTCAACCACTTTAGTGTTCTGTATCTATGACCACTATTGATCGGTATCTCCTATCAAACAATACACTACTAGGACAAGATTTTAACCATCATTACTTCTGAAAGCTAATAATATCTTTTTGAGATATTTAATACATTTCTAAACTACCATTGGATTTCTAGTTCCATAAAATATGGAGCATTTTTTCACATTAAGTGATTCATCATAGGTTAATCACACTATGGAATAATTATTTTTTCTATATAGGAAACTTTATTCATCATAAACTAAGTCATATTTCTTAATATGGCCATGATATACTCATTTCTAACACTAAATGCAATGGATTTATCAATTGAGAAATATCTACGTTATCTATGGGTGTTGATTCACTTTAATGAATTAGGTCCCATCACTGAATAACAAAACAAACAAAGTTAACTCATAATTATCTTGAATATTAAGCCCTAAAATAAAAATCCTTATAATGGAAAAGGTTTTCAAATAATATATGACATTATCATAATTCTCATGATAGCTATGTTCATTTAAAATATAGTTCTAAAGGTTTATACTAAATTTATTTTAATGCCAATTATTTAATCCCCAAATACAATAACATAGAGGCAATGTATATTTTATTATAGTGGTATACGATTCAAGGGATCTCATCTTACACAATTGATTAGTTTATTAGTATTGAAGAAGGAGACCCATACCTGATTCCTAGATTCTCACATCCTTAATGTTATTCATGATATCATTCTTCATTTCTTAGTGAAAGGAAAATAAATAAATAGTGATATAAAATCCTTAGTAAGGGTTAAGTAAAGTGGAAGTTATCATGCATGAATCAGTCATAATCATTATAGTAAGGTAAATAAATAAATAGAAAATCTATTTAATCAATAACTTCATCATGAAATGAATTCATGGATAATATCTATATAGTAATCTCGTGGATAGTAATAACCAAATTTTCAATGAATTAAATACCTAATGTTGGAAGTCATGATCTCATAAGTCATGATATCTTTACCGTTATGGCCCTGTGAAAAGATAGTTTAATAGATGTGTCGGTATAGAACAATGACCCATTTAATAAGGCTCACCAACTTGTTTGTCTCATTAGACCTATCAATGAATCGAGGGGAAACCAATAACTTATACCTACCCATCACTAAATTCTAAATTAATTACAAATATATTTGATGATCAACTTAATTTATAAACAATATTCCTTAATAATAAATTTCTATACTGGTTATTGAATACAAAATATCATGATTTACTTTAACAATCAAATTACATCAACAGTAAAACACCATATAATGAAACAGAATATGAATTCCTAAATAAGAATATTTATGATACACATAATATTGATATATAATATAAATATATTATCTAATGAAAAATTATTATAAGATAGATAACGTTTCATGAGAATATTAACGACTGCTAAAAATAATAAATTGCAAAAATATGACCATCAATTTATAAGAAATATAATTTTTATAATAAATAATGTTTGTTAGAGAATTGAAAAAATAGGATGTGAAAAATTATAATAAAATTTAAAATAAAATTTTAATATAACTATATAAAACTTTTAGAATAATTTAAATAGTGTAAAGTGGTTATGATGGCTAGAAAATTTGGTAAATCCATATATGTTAAAAAGAAACATTACTTTTGATTTTTTGTATAGTAATTTGAAAATAAACCTCATAAATTTTGTTAAGAAAATTAATTTAATACCTTTTAAAAGAGAATTATAATGTCAAATGTTCTTAAAAAATAATTTTTTTAAATAAAAATGGATAATTGAAAAAATTTAAAAAAAGATAGACATGAAAGAAAAATAAATCTAATCAAAAAGCGAAAAAAATATTAGATTTTATTTTAAAAATTTATTGTCTAGATTTAAGTGAAAATTAGAAGAAAATTTTGAAGAAAACAAGTAAACTATTTAAATATATATATAATAAGAAAATATATTGGGTTTATGTTTGATATATTATAATATTTATTTAATGAAAATAAGTGCAATCCCAAAAAAATCAGACTATAAAATAGATTCATTCCACTTTGGTAAAATTCAATTAAAAACCCCATTAAAGAATAAAATTGAATTGAAACATTAATTATCATGAATAAATAGATATTCATGTTAAATACATCAATAGGTAAGTATATACACCCATATAAAAAAATAGGTTCATAATACCAAATATGTCTCAAGAGAGTAGAAATTGAAAAAAATCCATTACCTCAAGTACAAATTGATTAAAAAGTGGTCTAAAATTCATTTTAGTAATTTTGACTATAATATAATTCTATAAAAAAGTCCTTTATATCCTTATAATATCATATATTATGAGATTATAACAATTTAACACCAATTTATTAATAATTCCATACTAAAATCATCTTTTTTGGCTGTCAACTGTTTCATTTCTGAGGATAATTTTTGTTCAGTAGTTCTAGAAATTTTATCTTGATTATGGTTAAATTACATCTAATTTTTTAATTATTATATTAATATAATTTATATTTATTATATATAAATGGAAATAAATAAATCATATAAATAAAAAAATTAATTACACTGGTAATGGAAATGGTAGGCTGTAAATAAGCGTGGAAACTATTTTGGATTTTTGATGGATAAAATAAAAGAAAGGTATATAATAAATAACCTTTAAAGAGTCATTATTATATCATATATATCATATATTTTCATTAAATATACTCATATTTCAATATATGTAAATCGAAAAAAGGATCACATCACGACATGGAGGTGGTGGTCTACACATACTAGTGAAAAACATTATTGTTTTCTAATAGATTAGTCTTTATTCTTATGTTAGAATATACAAAGTAATACAAAAGAAGGAGGGGGGTAATTGTATCTTTTTGAAATCTTCTATGATTTTGGATTTTTACACTCACTATTATTTATGTGAAAACGCAGCATTATTCTTCTGTATAAAAATATGCAACAGATAAATGAAAAGAAAGAACACAAATTTTTATAGTGGTTTGAGGAAAAAAGACCCCGTAGTCCACTCTACATATCACTCTCTAAAAAATATTGGTAAATTTCACTAGAATGTTTCTCTTATCACAAGAAAAAATACACAACTTTTTTTAGGAAGTTGACAAATTACAAATAAGACAAATAATAAAGCCTTCTGGTTCTATAATAGAGAACTGATTATCCACAACATAGACTGAGAAGTTGATACTCCACCATAAATAAATATGAGTAGTTGAAACTCAAATAAATCAACAGATTTAGATTTTTTGAAATATGTTAAACTTCATAATTACAAAATCACATAATTGATAGTAGATGAATCATCTTATTTATAAATAATAGTCTTCAAGAGAGAACAAGTATGAAGCAATATAGGTTGCATATAGATCTACAAATTAAAAGAAGCAAACAATAGAGCAATTAAATACTTCTAGTAGAACAATATCTAACATGTATATCTCAAATAAAGTAGTCTTGTATATGAATCGCTTGTCACATATTTTTTAAGAGATATTTTGAAGGAATATATAGAATAGAAAATAATTTATTCAGTGTTCTAGATCCAAAATAATAGCCTAATTAGTTGTAGAAAGTCAAATTTTAATTAACTAAGAGAGTCGTAACTTCCCTTAGAAATATGAGATAATTTCTATGATAAATATGGTTCATTGGAACAATCAAAATTATCCTCGAATCAGTATTAATTTCTTTCTTGACCGTTACAGTTATCTCAGATTGAAAACATGGCTTGAAGAACTTTTCCTTTAAGAACACAATGTAGGTTTGATCTACGCAATGCAGGGTACCATTGCATCGCATAGAGTTCCTTTGCGTAGTGTAGGGTTCCTTTCCATTGTGAATCATATTTTTTATTTTCCATCCATTTATTCTTGTTAGCTTAAAAACCCAAATATAGAATTGATTAACCATATGTTCAATTTTCTTGAATATAGGGTTGTAAACTATAGATCTAGACTCCAACGTAGGGTTTCTGATCTATACACATGTCAATTTTCCAAATGTAAGGATGAATATACAAATTTAAAACTCTTTATCGTAACATATAGTTGACAATATATGCAAATTTTAGTTTTTTAGCGTAATGTAGGGATGAAAATAGTGTTTCTAGAATCATTCTCTTAATGAAAAATTCCTTTAAAATAGAATAAAAATTCTTGTAAAACTCACTTAAAAACATTATTAGAAAAAATCGGGGTTTTTGTGAACATAAAAATCATCATAAAATATTTAGTATTTTGTAGATAATACATTCCCAATAGTCTCCCCTTTTTTGATGATCACAAATCCCATAAAATAGTCCTTAAAAAATTAACGAGAAAATTGGATTTGTACATCAAAAAAGTAAATATAGAAATTTTTTCAAAATTTCAATTTTACAAAATTATTTCGATAAATAAAATTTAACAAAAGAAAATGTTTGGGATTGAAAGTATTTTATTTATCTCCCTTAGAGATAGTTTTTCTACAAAATTAAAACATCTCCCCCTTTTGGGGATATTATAAATATGGCTGTGAAAGAATAAAGGAAATAAACCATAATTAATATTGCATATAACTATAAATGAATAGTTACTAATTCTGGCATAAGAAAAATAAATATAAGATTAGATTTGAAGTATTGAACTAAAATAAAAATAAATAAATCTAAATATGAATAAATTGAAGTTAAATAGATATTTAAATGTTTTAAAAGGTTATATTAAAATCCAAAATCCACAAGGGAATTCAAAATTATTGGCTAAAGTTCAATTTCGGTAGGGAAACATGGTTCTTCTGGATGAGGAATTTCTTGAACTGCACTGCTAAGATCAACCAGCTTCAGAAAAAGGCTATGAAAATGGTTATTTAATACTTCTATCTGGTGTTGAAGTAGCTTCCTTGAATCATTTCCAACCTTTATACTTTCAAAAAAATTAATTTTAAAAAACTCATTAACATATTATTCTATCTGGATGAAAGAGATCAAATTGTATTTAACTTGGTTAATCACTAGTCCCGAACAAGATTCTTTGAAAGTTAGTTGACTCACCAGATGCCTCTTATTTTCCAATAGAACATTTGATGTTATTCTATCACACTAAAGAATATGTATTCTATCATTATATCATCCAACATAGTGGTAATTTCTTTAAACATCCTAAGAAATCCTGGAGGTTTCTGTTGAGGATAAGTAGATGATTGATTTCTTGATTTGAGAGATTGAAACTCTCTCACAATCATCAACTTAAATTCATCAAACTCTGTCATCTTTATAAAATCATCCATTAATGAAAAAAATTCTCTTTAAATCTTGTCCATAGCCTCCTCAAGATCTCAAAAATAAAATGATATTTTCTTTTAAATTTTCTTAAATGAGGCTTCTGATATTATAACTCTGATCTTGGTACAGAAACAACCTTTTATTATTCAAACCTTTTCTTCTCAACTTCCAACTGTTCTTTAAAAAACTAATTCTAAGACTCCAATAACTATATTTTTATAAAATTGGCATTAGAATCTGAATATTAAGATTCCAGAGAATAAGCTTCTACTTGATCAACTTCAATTTAAGCCAGGATTGGCTCACCAGTGCCTTCTTTTCTTTTTTCCAAAATTAGATCCTCTAAAAGCACAAGTATCTGGTATAATTTGATTGTGAGGGTCAAGGATATATACCCTATGAAGTTATTTACATTGGGCCTCTTACTCAACTTGCTGAACCACTTGATCCTTATCATCAAATTCTCTTCACCCACCAAGTGGAGTGATATCCACACCTCTAATGGTATCTTCAACAAAAACTTATGGAACATTGAGTGAAACTCTTATTTTATCTTCTAAACAAAATATTCCTTGGGCCTTGAAGTTACTTCATCATTAATCCTCTGAATAACTAATCCAACTAATGCAATAACCCTTTGATCCCCCTAAGCAGTTACAAATAAACTTTTTTATTGCTCTTCACCAATTGGTAGTAAATTGTTTTATGAGTTGCTACAGACAAAACAAAGCTTCTTTATCATTCCAATATTCAATGTGTTTCTATGGTGACATGTTTTTCCAAAAATATATTCACAATATTTCCTTTTATTCACAGAAATAAATAAATTATCCTACCATAGGAATTATATCCCATTTTCGCTTCCTCATGGAAGCAATGATTTAGATATCTTATCATAAACCAAGAAAAACTAAACCTTAAAATATTCTGAAGTAGAAACATGGTATACACACCTGGATAGAGAACTGTCTCAAGATCAGTGGTCCTAGGAAAAATCCTAGAGTGAATAAACACCATCATCACGTGGTGGTCCGGAGAAAGTTCTTTTGTAAACACTTTTTTGATAGTTCTTGTACCAAACATAGAAAACGCAATATCCTAAAATGTGGGTCATCCATTATCGATATTATGTTAATCAAATCGAAACTCCCCATCATGGGGACAAAGAAGAATATTATAAATTTCATCATAGGGAAAAGAAAAATCCTTATTATCAATCAAAGATATAATAGTGTATTCATTAAACAAAGATTGAAAGAAGCATTTTTAAAAAACTCTTTAATGTGTATTTCATAAACCATTGGAATGTTATCTCCACCAAAATTATCAACAATAACTTGATGATGCATTGCTACCTGGAGAGATATATTTGTTGAATCTAGATATCCAAAATCTATTACCTTTCCTTATAACACCTTATGAGGATTTTCTAAGGAATATACAATTTTATCCAATTCAGAATCCACATATCTTCATGAGGTTTCAATCTCAGAAGGTTTTTGGATGGAAGGGATTGGAGGTTTATGGTTTTTGGTAGATGATAATCGAAAGAGATAGGTACTCTGTGAGTTTAACGGAGAGGAGTAAGAGAGCATGAGAAGGTAAAAGGTTTTCTTATACTGATTGAGGATGTTCTCATTATGTTTTTAATTTTGCAAAGTGAAATAAAATAAAATCATAATGTTATTATTTTTAAAACAAATTAAAATGAAATCAAATAAAACATATTAAATGAAACATATTAACACAAAATCATAAAAACTGAAAATAAATTAATATACAGTTACTTATAATCAAATATTCCTAACCCCCCTTAATAAAATCAAAACTAGAATTGGGAAGTGATTTATTAAAAATATCAGTTAATTGATATTTGGTATTAACAGATTCTATAGAAATATCCTTTTTAAGGACATGATCTCTTAGAAAATGATGCTTTATATCAATTTTTTAGTCCAATAATTACTTATAGGATTTCTAGAAATATTTATAACATTACTATTATCACATAAAATAGGAATACTATTAAAGTTTAGTCTAAAGTACAATACAATGTTTTTCATCCAAAATACCTGTTCACAACAACTGACAACAGACACACATTCTATCTCAACGCTTGACAAGGAAACTAAGCGATGTTTCTTACCAGACCATGAAACTAAATATTTTTCTAAAAAGTGATAGGTTCCTAAGGTACTTTTTCTGTCTAATCTACAACCTCTAAATTCTAAATCTGAATAGGATATAAAATTAAAAATATAAATTCTAGGGTAAAGAAGTGAATGAAGAATGGATCCCTTTAAATATCTAAAAATTATTTTAACAATAGTAAGATGAGATTATTTTGGATTTGATTGAAATGTAGAACAAATACATACAAAAACATAATGTCTGGTCTACTAGCAGTAAGAGATAACAAAATTCCAATCATTACTCTATATAACTTATTGTCAACTGGTTTTCTGTCTTTATCCATATCAAGTTTTATATTGTTACTCATAGGAGCTGTATATGTCTTGCTATTCTCAACACCAAAATTTTTTAATAAATCAATAATACACTTTCATTGATTTAAAAAAATTCAAAAATCTTTTTGGTAAATCTGAAATCCTAAAAATAAATTTATTTCTCCAATAATACTCATTTCAAATAAATTTTTCATTTAATTTGAAAAATCATGATGACGCTTTTTATTAGTTGATCAAAAAATAAAAACATCAACATAAATTTGGAGTAAAAAAATATTAGAACAAATTTTTTCTTAAAGAGTACTGGATCTTCCAAACCAATAAGAAATCCATATTTTGAAAAAAATGAACTTAAAATTTTACACCAAGATCTATGTGATTGTTTATTGCCATTGAGAGATTTGGTAAGTTTAAAAAAATATCAATTTTTGAGAATTTAAAAAACCAGGGGCTGTTCAACATAAACTTCCTCCATTCAATAACCATTTTAAAAGGCATATTTAACATTCATTTTAGAAAATATAAAATTTATATGAGATCCATAAGATAAAATAATTATAATGGATTCTAATATTTATACATGGACAATGGTTTTGTTATAATGTATACCTTCTTCTTGATTATATCATTTTGCAACTAATCTAGCTTTATTTCAGGTTATGATACCTTCATCATAATATTTATTTCTAAAGTCCCATTTTGTTTCTATAAGTAGATAATTGGTCGGTCTCTCTAATAGTTCCCAAACGTCATTTCTTTTGAACTACTTTAGCTCTTCTTGCATGTCTAATAACCAACTCTTATCTTTTAAGGCTTATTCAGTAGTCTAAGATTCTAACTGATATAGAAAGGTAGAAAAATATTCTAGGTTTTTTATATTTCTTATAATTATAATTACTATGTCTAGATCTCCTATTATAGATTCAAAAGTATGGGTTTTTAGTGTTATAGATTATATAGGAATGATACTTTTCGGTTCTTCAGTATCACATTCTTCTAAATTGGACTAATTTTTATCAAAATCATTTTCAAAATAATTTTTAAGGGTTTTAAGTTTCATGTTTTCAAAAGAGTCTCTGACTTCATCAGTTTGATATTTCTCTTTAATTAAAGGGTCAGTTTTATCAAATGTCACAAGAACTGTTTCTTCAATAATTCTTGACTTTTCATTGAACACTCTCTAAAGTTTATATATAGTAGAATATCCCAAAAATATTTCGTCATCAGCTTTAAAATACTTTACTTTTGGTTTTTTATTATTCTAATGTTCATAAGGTGTATTTTTAAAAAATTTTCCTTATTAAAACTCTCTTCATGATATAGCAGGTTGTTCTTATAGATTCTTCCTAGAAATAGGTATGAAATCTGTATTCATTCTATATAGTCCTTTCCATTTCTTGAATAGTTCTATTTATTCTTTCAACAATTCCATTTTGTTGAGGTGTTCTTGGTGAAGAGAAGGTTTGTTTAATACCTATATTTGAGAGAAAAGAATTAAATTATTCGTTCTAAAATTCTGCACTGTAATCACTTCATAATGAAATTATTTTAAAACATTTTTCATTTTGAACAATTTTAAAAAAACATTCAATAATAGTGAAAGATTCACCTTTTCATTTAATAAAATAAACCCAAGCATATCTAGTATTATCATTTACTAAAAAATAAAGATATAATTTACTGGCCAAACTTTCTATGCTTTATAGTCCAAAAAATTGATATAGATAAGTTCTAAATGTTTATATGTAGCAATTTTGTTAATAGATTTGAAAGATGATTTGTGTTGCTTCCCAATTTGGAATGCATCATAGAATCTGTCATTCTCAAACTTAAGACTAAAAAAATTAGAAACTAACAATTTCTTAGATAATTTATATAAAGCATAAATATTAAAATGTCCAAATATTCTATTCCATATCCATTATTCATTTTTCTTAGTAGTTAAACAATTCAATTTCTGTTTATAAAAGAAATTTAAATCTAAAGTATACAAATTATCAGTTCTGTTGATCTAAATTTAAGTAAGATATCTTTAAACATAGAACAAAAATTATTTGAAAATAAACATAAAATACATCATCAAAAAGTTGATAATACTTATCAGATTGTTCTTTGAATATTTCACATAGAGTACTCTATTGATTGAGTTAGTATTTTGATCTCTAATAGTTCCAACTCCAATTACTTTTCCTTTGTAATTGTCACTAAAAGTGAAAATACCTCCATACATTTGAGTTAGTGTGTAAAAATTTGATGGATCTCCACTCATATAACTTGAACAACCACTATCTATATACCATATAGATTTTTATTTATTTATTTTTCCTATTACCTGAAAAATTATTTAAAAAAATGTTTATTTGGTACCCATATTTTCTTGGCTCTAGAAGTTTTAGCTAGAAATGATCCAGGAATACATATTTTATTTATTTTTATATTATTTTCTTCAACCAAACTCTTAGGAATAAAAGTTATTTTAATGAGACTTATATGAGGATTTTTTAAATGACAGTTATTAGTGACATGGCCTTTTGTTCCACAATTATAATAGGTTTTATTTTTAGAATTTGGAAAAAAATAATTTTTATACAATTCTAATTTCTCACCCTTTCTTCCTATTCCATATCTTTCTATTTTAATGACATTCTTTACAAGAATTTCATTTCATATATCTTCTCCTTTAGTAAAAAAAGCACATTACTATTATACGTTTATACTTCATCTTGTAATTCTTTGATCATTTTTTCATGACGAACATAGTTTTTAATGGATGAATTGATTTTTCTATCACTATTGATGTATTTTAAGAAAGGTATCTCTTTCACGTAAAATATAATTATGAATATTTTCTAAATACTTATGATTATTTATCAAATAATAATATTTTTCTTCAATCATTGAACAATATGAAACTAGTTTATTATTTGAGAAACAACTAGTATCATAATGAGAAGAATAATAAGTTTGAACCTTTTCTTCTTCAATGGACATAGTGAACAATTTGGACTCTAGATTCGATTTCTCTATCTCTGAATCATACTTTGAAGGACTGATGGAGTCTTCATATACACTCCATGTATAATTTATTTCTCTTTTACCTTTATGTACATAATCAATATTTTTCTAATATATTTTTTTGCAATTTTTATTTCATCTTTTAGTTGAGGGAAATCATGTCTGATATGACCTAATTTATTGAAATCATAACATATAAACACACTTAGTTATTTATCATCCTTACTGAAGGATTTTATGAATCCGCTTTTTTTCTTGTAGAACTTGCTAAACTTTCTGGCTAACTGAGCTTGTTCCTTTTCAAAAACTAATGAATTTGAATTTTTATCCTCTTTGACTTATTGTTTTGATCTTCTGCTATGTTTTTGAGTTTTTATTTTAGATAATTATTTTCATTCTTTATTATAATCTTATAATATTTAGATTCATCTTGCATTTTTCTTCATACATCATCAATGTCCCAATTAATTCTTTAATTTTCAGGTCTTTGATAGGTGATGATTGTCAAATATCAGTAGATAAGTCATTTTATTTAAAAGGTAATACTCTAAGTTTTTTTAAGGCTCGAATGGATTGTTTGATGGGTTCACTTAAGGCTATAATATTTTTGATAATTTCTCTAAGCCTTCCATTAATTTGTGTGATGTTTTCTCTATCTAAAATTATAAAGGTGTCGAACTTCAACATTGTTGTTGCATACCTCACCCATCTTACATAATCTAATCCTTCATAGGAAACTGGAATAGTTTTCCATATTTCATAGGCAGTAGGACATTGTGAAGCATGATTGAACTAATCTGGTCCAAGACCACAAATTATATCATTCATAGCTTTTGAATTCATGTCATATTTAGCTTTTGTTGCAGTATCCCATGATTTCATTTAATTAGGAATCTTATATTGGGTAATGTTCTTTGAGTAAACTTTGATTCCAATATTTTTCAGATAAATAATCATCCTTTATTGACAAAACCCATAATTTTCACCATTAAAGTACAGATCTCAAACCATTAAAATTCCTTCTCTAGGATCAACCATTTCCATCTTAATATAGAAATAATATTTTTTTTGATTTCTATAGCTTTATAAAAAAATATGACCTCTGACACCAATAGTTAGGTTATAATATACAAAGTAATACACTAGAGGGGGTGAATTGTGTCTTTTAAAAATCTTCCACATTTTTGGATTTTAACACCCACTATAATTTATGTGAATATGAAGTATTATTATTCTGTTTGAAAATATGCAGCATATAAACAGAAAGAAAGAACACAAATTTTAAAAGTGGTTTGGGGCATAATGATCCCATATTCCACTCTGTCAATAACTATCTCAATGATCTTGGTAAATTTCATAAAAATGATCATTTTATCAAAAGACCAAGAATCCACAACTAAGTGCAGGCAGCTGAAACCTTACAAACAAGAAAAATTAAAATCCTTATGGTTATTTAATAGATAACTGATTATCTACAACTTTTATTGAAAAGTTGATACTCCACCACAACTAAATATGAGAAGTTAAAACTCAAATAAATAAAAAGATATTGATTTGTTGACACCGGTTAAACTTCACAATTTCAGCAACACAAATTGATAGTGTATAGATATTCTTCTTCAAAAATAATATTGTTTAAGAGATAACGTGTCTAAAGAGATCCAGATTGCATATAGACCTTCAAATTAAAAGAATCAACAAAATAGAGAAGTTGAAAACTTACAGTAGAACAAGATAAAAATTATATATCTCTAAAATGTAGTCCTTTACATAGTTGTTTTTTTGATGTGGAATTGTAAAAGGAATTTCAATAAAATAGTCTAGTATTTTAATCACTTATCACATATTTTTGAAGAGATATTATGAAGGAATATTTAGAATAGAAAATAATTTCTTTGGTATCTAGATCATAAAGAATAGCCTAATTTCTATCAGAAATTCATTTTTTTATTTACTAGGAGAGTCACAACTTCACTTAGAAATAAGAGAGATTTTCTCTGATGAATACAGTTCTTTGAAAAAATAAAAAACTATCCATGAATCAGTCTTCATTTCTGTCATGACCGTTGTAATAATCTCAGATTGGAAATACGAATTGAAGAAATTCTCTATTGAGAACACAATGTAGGGTTGATCTGCATAGCATAGGGTTCCTTTTCATAGTGTAGGGTTCGTTTTCATAGCGTAGGGTTCCTTTTCATATCCTAGGGTTCCTTTACTTCGCATAGCATAGTTTTTTTCCGTAAATTGTTCTTTTCATTATAAAATTAGAAATTTAGAATTGATTAAACATATATTCAATTTTCTTGAATGTAGGGTTTCAAATAGTAGATCCACACTCTAACATAGGGTTGCTGACCCATACACATTTCAATTTGATGAATGCATGGACGACGATCCAAACAAAAAATGTTACATGTAATGTAGGGTTAACACCATATACAAAAATTAGTTTTTCAGAATAACATAGGGATGAAAATAGTGTTTCTAGAATCATTCCCATAACACTAAATTCCATTAAAATATAATAAAAATTCTTGTAAAACTCACATAACAAAACATTATTAGAAAAAAATGGGGTTTTTGTGAACATCAAAATCATCATAAAATATAGATCATTGTTGAGACAATACATGCCCAATAGTTATGTAGGTATATAGGATATTATATTTAATTAAGAATAATTATATCATAAATGTATTCTATAAACATTAAACCCATCACAATAATCATCCATTTATGATGGTTATATAAAATGAATTGTATTTCTATATGGAGGTGGTTGTCCACACATACCTATGAGGGATAATTTCACATACCATTTGGTTGAATTTTGGTTTAATAATGGTGGATCTATAATCATAATAAAATTTTAGTATATTTAAGATAATGATTTTTTTGATGAATACCAAAAATTTAGTGTAGATAAAAGAAGAAATAATTTGAAAGAGGTCAGGTATAAAGATTATGTCTCATTTAGTTATCCTCATAGTTATCCTTTCATACCAATCCTTGGAATGTTATTTTAATAAGAAAAACATATCTACCTCATGGAAAAGGAATTTTAAATTTTATTTGGTTTGTTTTTTCCATGGTATATGACTCAATGTAGTGTAATGAAAAGAGAGAAAGTGTGTCCTTTTATAAGGGAGAGAACTGACACACTTTTAATTTCCTAAAAAATTAAAATATAATAACATAATTATAATGAAAAATTATTCCAAATAGATATATATTCAAAGGTGTAATAGGATTAGGTTTTATTATGGACATTCAATTTGATTTAGACAAATTTAATTTTAAAGAATACCCTTATCTCTAGTTTTTACCCCTGGTGAACAAGTTTTAATATTAACTCTAGTAATTCCTTTTTCAATTTTAACGGGTTATGATTATATATATAAGCTATCTATTTTCCCATAAATTTCCAAGAGATTAAATTTTAAACCATTTTCTCTATACTTTTACTCTATCAATATTTTTATTATTTCTAAATTATTTAATAAACTAATATTTTTCAAAAAAAATCATTAATGTCATTTTTTACACTATTCATTTAAATTGACTCTAACGACATTAGGAAAAAATATAGAATTTTAATTTAATAATTCTCACCAAAAATAATAAATTATTATTAATTTTACAACCCCCTCCCACCAAAGATACTTCAATGAAGGGAGATAGAAAATAACCCCTGAGCCCTATCTTCAGTAGGCCCCAAGTTGTAGACTATAACTGAGGGTCTAGAAATATCATGAAAAGAGTAGCATTAAAATCTATAATAATATAAAATTGGGCGATAGTATGAATCAACCATAATAAAATTCACATTAAATTAGAAAAAGAAATAAAAAAACTATCCCACAATGCATGTATAATTAAAACATGTACAAATAATAGTATCAAAAGTAAATATCCAAATAAAAATATAAAGTAGTGATGCAATAAAAATCTAAAGGTCTAATATTGTAATTTACATCATGATTGACATATTCCAATTGAAAACATGAAAAAATAGTTTATATACATAAGGTGAAAATACCGGTATACTTAGTAAAGAATCCAAAGTCCCTTATGCACATATTAAGGAAGCATACTAATGACCCATGAGAAAACAACAAAACCAAAAACACCTAAAACATGTCAACTATCCAACCCCAATACTCAACAAGGATCCATCATTAAATAACTCAAGAAAATTATAGTAACATAATAAGAATAATATCTATAAAGGATACCTCACATCGTCTTCCAACTTATTTGACGCACTCACACCCCAATGTCATACACCCTGTCACTCCCATACATTATGAATAGAAGATACCAGAAACCCACAACATGGGAACATCACATAAAGACTAAAAACAACTAGTATTTCACCCCACAACATGGTCACATAATTTCACACTCATATACACCTCAGAAGCTACCCCACAAGACTGTCACATCACACCCCACCCAAAGGTGCCTGATTTATGAAATCAAAATCACACCCATAACTACAATCATAGGGTATCAAGAACATATATTACATAAACAACATTACCTCCTCCTACCATGAATTAATCTCACAATAAGACTCACCACAACATAGTCATATAACATCCCTCCCAAAGACACCTGGGCCACTGCCCCACAACACGACCACATCACATCTCGTCCGTAGGCACCTGAGCTATCACATAGTTTTCTATCATACCTCCAAACATCAAATCCTATGTATATATACTCACATGGAAGAGTTATTGGGAAATATTTATTATCTATCCATCCATCCTCATCATCGATATGTTTGGAAAACACCCTCCATATAAATATATGAGTGTCGACACATGGTGATCGACATCGGTGGGGTGCGCATAGAAATCAACTCACTCACACACAAACACACACACACACACACACACAGATATATATATATATATGTAAAATATGAATATAATATGAACATGAAGGTTCACATAAAAAAACTAATCGACTCACAGTATTTCCTCTTTTTCTGCCACCACTAATTGCAGAACACCACATAACAAACATAAGCCATAGATTACTTCCTATACTACTAACCAATTTCATTATTACATCCCAAACATATCATATTTAAATATTAATTTTCTCAACAACAAATCCCATTATTTATTCATTCTTTATCCTTCTACAACCCATTAACCAAACCAACACATTCCATTTCAACCATTATTAACCTATTATTGCATCGCTACTTGGGAAACAAAAACAACACATCCATTCTTTAAAGCAGCTGATCATCCCCATCAAACCATCACCTTTACTCCCCAAAATAACAACCACTCAAACCATCACCTCACCATCCCAAAAGAACTTCCAAATACACCATCACCTCCCCTCCTCGAAATTCTGACCAAACAAAGCATCACATCACCGCCCAAAAGCACATCCAATCAAAAGTCCACCTCACAACCCCAAAAGAATAGAAAAAAAACTACACATCACCCCCAAAACACATTGTAACCACATAAATCACCTTCCCACAACACAATTACACCACAACACATCACGACACCTGACAACACATGACAACACATTAAATACCTTTTTTTTACAGATTTAACAAGGGCCTTTTTATCACATTTTACTTCTTTATTTAGGTCATTCCCACTCAAGCCATTATCCAAGGGAAACCATTTTATTAGCTAAATATATGTGATTTTTTAATTTCTATTTTTAGTGTGATTCCCAAAAATCACAATAAGAAAATTTTCCATAACTCATGCCAACTCAGCGCAAACAAAGCTCCCAACAGATAAAATTAGCAGAGGATCATTTCACCCATGAAATCATAATATGAAGATAATATCAAATATATAGAAGCATGAAAATCATTCAAATTCCCAAAAAAAATCAATTAAACAATTTATTTATCTTGACTAGTCTAGTACAACCACACCAATAGGTAAAAAAGAGTGAACCCCTCTTGTATTATACACAAAAGTGAGAAATGAGGGATTCCAAACCACATAGAAGCTTTATGTGATTCCTTGAACCAAAATAGTGGTTAAAAATAATATGGGATCACTATTAGAAGAAACTAAAACCAAAATAATAAAGGATCCTTGACATCAAGAGAATGGATTCAGAAACTCTAGTCTCAAGGGAAGGCAAGAAGGAAGGAACAATGTAAGGATATTCATTTTAAAGTAAATATATACAAAGTAATCTAGATTTTTGCTCAAAATATAATTAATTAAACAATTATTACATATTTCATTAAAATACATCTGTTAAGAATCATTTATAGCCTTGTACATCATAGAAAATTAAGTACATAATCATCCTAAGTGAAACAGCCATTAAATACCTCTGATTCCCACTGCCAGAATACCAACATAGTTTTTTTCATGTAATAAAAAAATATCCACATGGATGTCTTCATATAGATTAATTCCCCACACCCCCAAAATATTTATGTTATCATTTTTGTGTAATTTATTCAAATAGATAATCCAGACATGTAGATGATTTGTCTGCATCACTAATTCCTGTAGCCAATCACTTCAAGTAGAGAATTCACAAAGCTGATTCACCTTACAAATCCATCCATGAAGTCGATTCATCTACATAGCCGATTCACATAGTCAATCACTCTACATAGGTGATTCAATTAACTAATATAAGAAAAAAGTGACCATGCCAACCGATCACAGAACCAACATAAAAAACACAAAAAAAAAGATCATCTCCACATACCACATAACCAACCTACCCACCAAACCAATAAACAAGATATTTTTCTAACTAACCACCTGAAAAACCTATATACTGCATAAAAAAAAGCGATCAAAATAAGGTAAATAAGAAGATCTAGAGGAAAAGACACCTAACACCCTTTTGACTCCACCAATCCTTGGAAAACACAGTGTAAGATGATTTATAAATCATGGACCTTAAATTTTATTCCACTCAAACAATTCTATTCCTCGAGAATCAAAACTAAACTCGAAGAAAGAAATGGGGTCTGAACAACCACCTCATGAAATATATCTCAAGGATATCATCATAACTAAAATTCCACCACTAGCCAAACACACCAAACTAAATAGCCATATAAAAACTCACACAACCTCATAACCACATAGCCACATTACCCCAATATTTCATATCTGCTATAAGCCACCACACAGACACCTACAAAACCTTCCAAACACTTCACATCCCAAACCAAAAACTTCTATGTCAAACAATTGACACATCCCTAAACATAAAAATCAGAAAATTCCATATTCCATGTAGAGATAGTATCCGATCTGGGTGGAATTGAATTTCTCACATGTGTTTAATTGTATCATAGAATAATGTTTCTCAATTAGAAATCATGTCCTCTATTTTTCATATGTCCAAAATTTATCAAAAATTTTACATCAAGAGAACATCACATATCGCCAAAAAATAGATCTAAAAATAACATCATAAAAAAAGGAGAAGTAAGAAAGTATCAAAAACAATTAGGGTACTGTGCACACATTTGTGTCTCATACTCCCAAGTACTATACCATAGGAAAAAATACCTCACCAACAAACAAACCAAATGAATGTTCTATCCTCACATAACCTTATCCTAAGGATCCTGGGTCTCCACTGACTGTTCCCTGAACATTTCATCCTAACCGATATCCAAATTTTCGTATGAAATAATGTGGGATTCATCCTGATTATATCAATAGATCAAAGAGATGTGGAAGATGGAATGGTTCTAGCTCAAATGTGGTGGAAGTTCCAACTGATAAGACTCTTCACCAATGTGTGACAACATAAAAAATGTCCAAAAAATCATCTCGAGATCTTACTCCCCCATCCAAACCTCTACTCCCAATATTGAGGAAATACCATAAAAAACATGTGGTCTCTTACCTCAAACTCTAATGGAATCCTACTATGATCGGTATAAAACTTATTCTAATAAACAAGGTGAATATTCCTCTACACAAGGTGAACATTCCTCTACTATGATCGGTATAAAACATATTATGGTGAGATATTACTCTCCCATTCCACATGTGGTCTCTTCCCACAAACAAGGTGAACATTTTATTTTATCCTCTTCACCACATTGGGACCATGAACCGATGACTCCCCAACCTTAGTAAAACACAACGGATAATGACACATCTATCTTTACGATTCCTTAAACAGATCCATTATAGCAGATGAGTGATGATTTTAATTATATAAAAACTCAAAAAAGGAAAATTGATTATCCCAAGATACATGGAAGTCTATAATGCACACTCACAATATTTCCTTTAGCATATGGACATTCTACCCATATGTTTTTCTATCTTAGGGTGGAAAGAAACGTTGAGGTGAAACTTAGTGACAAAATAATGTCTCAATACACTCAAGGATCATGAGGTAAATTTAGCATCCTGATTAGAAATTTTTGACACGAGGAATCCATGAAACCACACTACCTCATCCACATACCTCTTCACCAAAACATCCCTGGTTCCCGACTCCTTGATTACTAATAAGTGATGTCATTTTCTCAATCGATAAAAGATTACCCACACATTATAAAAAAACATAATACTAAGGTAATAATGTGATGAAATATTTGGATATGGCATCCCAGTTTGACCTAGAAACATATAAGGTATTGAAAAAACAGTAGGAACACGATTCTCATACTTTACCTTTTTGTAAACCAAACAACTCACTAAAAACTACACCACCACTTATTTCATCATAGGCCACTAAAATTGCATCTTTAATCCATGATACTTCTTGGAAAATACCACGTTAACTAAAAAAGGTGATATATATAACTCAAGAAGGAGTCCCTTAAAGGTCACTATTAGAATAAATAACCTCCCATGAAAACACATTTGGTTCAGAAAATCTTATAACGATCCCTCTAGAGAATCATTATGACCAACATGAGAGCGCATCACCATTACCTATGATTCTTTCTATTGAAATTCCTCCACCTACGACATCATAAAAGACCACACCATCATTTAAAAAAATAATCTTCAACCATTAACCACCCTCACATATAAATGAAAGGATTCCAACCCCTATATTCATTTCCAAAAATCTTTGGACTCCTTGAAAAAAAATTCTTCCAAGAATTCCTTCTCAAATATCTGTACACTTTATTCCCATTTACTAATGTATTGGAGATCTCAAAATTACAATATTGAAGAAACTACATCCACCACCACTATTGAAGATTCAAATCATGTTGAGAAAATATATACTTCAAGCTCTTATGATTCATGAAGACCACAATGGATTCCCCAATGAGACAATGTTTCCATAGCATCAACACAAACCCAACTACTCATTCTATATCATTGGTATCATAGTTATGTTTGTGGGGATGTAACTACCTAGAACCATAAGATATAACCCCAATTTTCTATATTAAAAAAAATTCCAATCCCAGATAGGACACATCACATAGCACCGCCCACAATACACCATAATCAAGAAATTAAAGCACTAGAGCACTAACCATATTCCCCTTTTTATAACCAAAAACTACATAACACTAGTCATTATACACAAAATACAAGTCCTTCCTAGTCAATGAAGTAAATAGAAATGTAAATAAATATAAATTTGGAACAATCCTATGATAATAGTCTAAAATAATAAGGAAATCGTGATCCTCTTCCATGTTCTCATATGTTTCACAAGAAAAAACTCCTTGAACATCAACATGTCCACCACCAGACCCTTCTAAGAGAGAAAATGCACAAAAAAAATCACCTCTCATGTCCAAAACATACACTTGGAAAATATTTCATAGATCTGGTGTCATTGATGAACCTATAAGAGAGTTATGAGATGATAAACATGCCCCTCTAATGACTTCGAGTAGATCAATATGTCTCTAATGAACATGAATATAAATTGGTCCTAGAATTCATAGAACATAGAGTTAATTAGCTACATAAACACAAATAGTGTGTTCATGACACCAAATGGTATGAAAAAAATAGGATGTTCTCTTATATGCTTATGAAGTTAGTCTTTAAGATATCACACTACTTCACCCTCAACCTATGATATCTAGACCATAAATGAATATTAGAAGACCAAATAACCCATATCAACTGGTCAAAAATATTTTCTATCCTTGAAAGATGGTAAATGTTCTTTACATTCTCATGATTCATCCTCTAGTGGTCTATGGACAACCTCATACAACCATTCAATTTGTTGGAAAACTACATAGGATCAACCATGAAGAAAAATTGGTTCTGATAATACCCTTATGCATCAAATTATCTATTTGAATATTCAATACCTACAAAATCATAGGTTTCATCTCATAATTAGACTTAAAAATCATAGAATCACCAGGTTTCATGTTTATCTCAAATTCAACATCACATTAAGGGGTAACATCATAAACATAGACTACCCACCATGTAACTTCTCTCACAAATAAAAACTACATGTTGGTCATCCAAATATGAGAACATTAATATCCTCTTGAAGAAGTTGATAACATTATACATGGAATAAAACCAATATATTCCAAGGATGAAATCATTTGGATGCATCCCTAGTAATAAAATTTCTTAATGAGACTAATTTAGCCCCAAAATCAGCCTACACCCCCAACACACATAAAACAAGTTAGTCTAGACTTCAACTGACATAGTAAACACCAGAGGCACAAAAATAATCTGTACATCTAGATCCAAGGAATATAATATATTAGGTAAAAAAAGAGTGTGAAGCTTCCAAATGAAACCTGGAATAAGAAATAGTATATAATAAGCTAGGAATACCTTAAATGTTCTCTGGAACCTTTTGTACAACTACCTCTATTGCGTACAACTAACCACACCCAACTCCTTCACCACTCTATTGATGGACACCTCTATAAAAACACTCAGTCAAGGTCCCTAAACTAGAGGAACATATTCATGTAATACTCTACCCACTACATCTCTCCTTGGTGCATTATAACCTGCTTACCCTACTAAAGGGATAACAACTCCTTAAACTTGACTACCTTCATGGTTGAAGAAAGAAACACTGACCAAAACGTTTTTAAAAATCCGACCCATGAAACATCATCCTCCTTCTGATAACCTAGAAACAACATCCAACAATGATTTAAATGTCCTCATATTATACTATCTACCAATGGGACCCATTATTCCATTGGGGCCTAGATAATACTTAAGATGATCCCAAATATTTCCGTCAAACTCTTTTTTTGCACACCAGAAACACTTCCCTCTAAATTTCCCAAAGAATGTCAGTGAAGTGGGAAACATTATCTACAGCTGATTATCCTCCTCAACTGGATCAACCCTCTGATGATCAAATCTATTAGTATATTGAACCTCTATATCCAAATATACACATGGAAGAATATTGGGGTCCATTTCTGAAAAGCGAATCAATGATATCCTAAACCCGATAGTGTGTAAATTTAATAATATTTATTTAATTCATTTTAACTTATTTTAATTTATTGGAACCAAAACAAACAAATTAAAACATGAATACAAGTCATCATGATTCATGTACCTTTCCAGGTTATCTACCCTTCAAATAGACCCATCTCACTTAGTTTTTTAATAATTTTAAAGTTTGTGAAATAGTTCACAGGGGCCCTAATATCCCATGACTTAGCCGGTCTCCCTATCCTATGTCATGCACCAAGGTCAACTTGCACTATTTCCATATATAAGCAATAAATACCTAATGTGATTAACTCCAAAAACTATCCTATCCATAAACCACTAACCTTATATTCTACTCTTTAATGAACGCCTCCCACTAAAAATAATGCAATGAAGAGAGATAGATAATGTCCCACTGAATCTCAACTCCAGTAGGCCCCAGGTTGGCATCTAGCACCAAGGGTATAGACATATCATGAGTATAAAGGGATTTATCTATATAATAATATAATATTGGGAGATATGATAAATCCACCATAATCACCTCCATGACATAATATAAAAAGAAATCCAAAAACCAACCCACAATACTTGTATAAATAAAACATGAAAAAATAAAAGTATCTAAAGTAACTACACAAAAGAAAATCTAAAGAAATGAACCAATAATTATCCAATGGTCTAAGTGATTAATGACCATCATGGTTCAGATAGACCTCTTGGAAACCTGAAAAAATAGTTTAAATACATAGGGAGAGCATACAAGTATACTTAGTAGGAAAACCAAAGTCTTTCATGCACTTTTGAATGAAGCATATTGATGCACCAATGAGAAAAAAGTAGAACCAAAAACACCTAAAAAAAGTAAACCATCCAAACCCATAACTCACTAAGGAATTCTCACCAAATAACTCTAGCCATGTATAATAATAATATAATAATAATCATATCAATAAAGGGATCCCAAAACTGCTTTCCCACTAATTTTCTCCTCTCACATCCCAACATCATATATTCTAGAACTACAATATCTTCTGAATTACATATACCAACACCCCACAACGTGGTAACATGACATCAAGCTCATTGAAACCTAGTCCACCGACCCACAACATTTTCACATCACATCACGCCTGTAGACACCCGGGCTACTGCCCCACAACACAGTCCTATCTCATTTCTAATGAAGACACCTATTCCATCACATCATAACCAATTCCATAACCAAAGTAATGAGGTATAATGAAATTTATGGAAATAATCCTCATTTCCTAATCCTACCATGCTTGATCCCCACCCTAAGATGCCCCAAAACATGATCATATCACATCTTGTCGGGCAAAAAATGGGCCACTAATCCATAATGTGATCACATCACATCTCACACGAAGGAACCTAGGAAATCACATAGTTCCCTATCAAACCTATTTTAGTAATCTCTTATGCATACCTGCTCACATTTCAGAGACATTTTTAGAGATATGATAGCTATCCATTGATATATCCTCTTCATTTAGATGTTGGAAAAAACATCACTCGTATAAATATACGGGTGTTGGCACATGGTGCTCGACGTAGGTGGGTTGAATATAGAAACCACTAGGAATATATATATATATATATATATATATAAAATCTAAACATAATAAAAACATATGTGTTTACAAAAAAACACTAACCAACTCACAATACTTATACTTTCACCACTACCAATAAATATAGAGCACCACATAACAAATAAAAACCCCAAGCTACATTCCACACTACCAGCCAATTTCGTTATTCTAGATAAATCATATCATATTTAAATATTAATTTTTTCAATCTCTAAGACCATTATTAATTAATTCATTGAATTTTTTTACCCATTAATCAAACCAACTCATTTCATTTCAACAATTATTAACTAGTTATTCCATCACTTCCCAGGAAACTAGCACAATACAACTATTCCCACAAGAATATTTTTATCCTTATCGAACCATCACCTCACCACCATAAAAGAATTTCCACACAACCCATAACATCATCTCCCAAAATCATGACCAAAAAAACCAACATCACACACCCCCCAAAAAAAAGAACATCCAAAAAAACCATCACCTCACGGGACCAAAAGCACTACCAATATAAAATCCACTCCACCACCCCAGAATCACAAAAAAAAAACAACACATCATACCACACTACATCATAATAAAATAAATCATATACACCCTATAAAAACACACAAAAACTAATAAAAACACAGCAAAAAACATTTTTACATATTTAGTAATGGGATTTTTATCATATTCAATGTCTTTATTTTGATAATTATCACACAAGAAATAATACAGGGGAAACTATTTTATTAGATGAGTATAATTGATTATCAAATTTCCATTTTTTGGGAGATTACAATAATTCACAACAAGAATGGTTATCACAACTCATTCCCAATAATCACATAAAAATCCCTCAACCACCATGATATTTGGTTCCAAATTTAGCCTGTACAATGAAAATATCAAGAAAATATCAAATCTGTAAAAGAATGTGAATCATTCCTATCCCCCATATATTTCAATCAACTTGTTCATTTTAAATTTATTATTAAAAAACAACCATACACTATATATAAAAAATAGCAAAACCCTCCCAAATGACATACAAAAGTAATAATTGAGTAATTACAATAAAAAAGAATCTTTATGCAATTAGCTACACCAAAAAAGGGGTTATACACAAGTTGAGATCAACACTAGAGGAAACTAATACCAATTTAAGAAATGTTACATGAATCCATGGGAAAGGATTTTGAAACACATTCCCAAGGGATGAAAATAAAGAAGGAACAAAAGAAGGATAATCATCTTCAAGACAACATATAAGAAATGATCAGGATTTGAAATCACAATAGATTAAATAAACCAATTATTTCATAACTCATTAAAATCCATACAGAAGGACTGATTTATATCATTATCATCATATAAAATCAAATATATTATTATCCTTAGTTAAAAAATAATTTAAATTTCCCTAATTCCCACTATTGAAAGACCTACATGGCCTTTTTAATCTAAATGATGGAAAACTCCATGTGTCTATTATGACATAGATGAAATCCCCATATTTTCATAAACTTCACATAACTATCTTAAGATTGCTGGTTCATGTAGCCAATACAACCACATAACAGATTATTCTATGTAGATGATTCAAATAGATAATTGCTCCACATAGATGATTGATGAAACCAATCCGTCTATATAGTGGATTCCTATAGCTAATTCAAACAGATATACAATTCTTATATGTAAACGATTCATGTAGCTAATCATTCTATGTTTCTGATTCAACTATCCATGAGAAAAAACAGGTGATCATGCCAATTGACTACATGAAAAACCTACCAAATTATCAAATGAATAAGTGAATATTCCAAATAATCCCTTAAAAAACTAGCTACCAAAAAAAACTAAGTGAGAGTTCCAATTAACAACACGATCTACCTACCTGTTTAAAAAAAGAGACCATAATAAGGGAACACATATGGTTAAGGGGAAATGACACCTAACACAATCTGGAATCCACTGAGACACAAAAAACAGAAAGTATTTTTTTTATAAATATTAACCTTAAAATTAATAGTAAAATTGTTTTGTAACTATAATTAATCCAAAAAATATTAGTTTAATAGGTTTTTAAATAATTTTAATTGAATATTCCACTACTTCCACAAGAAATGTGTCTAAAATTTACAATTGATTATGTGAACTATAAAGTCAATAAAAATTAAATATAGATTATCATTATAAAAATGGTTTCATTATTCCCAAAATAAATATTTATATTCATTAAAAACCTTTTTTATCCCAATGTGAACAAATAATATAAATTTGTAGGAAAGAGAGTGAAATATTTTTTTTTCATTACATAAAATAATAAAAATATCAATATCAAAGGGAAATAGAACCAAAATACCAAATATTGGATGTTGGGATGGATATGGTGAACTTTTACTCCTGAAATGATTTAAAGGAACATGTTAGATATATTTTTAATTCCTTAGAAAATTATTTTAAACCCTAATTACCCAATTAACCCTTTTCTGAGGTGGAATATTTTACCTTCGTTACTATTCATAAATCCAAAAAATTAATAGGAAACTATTTACCAAACTTTAACCTCATAATTTGGAATATTGTGTCCATTTTATTAAATTTAATTTATATAATTTGTAGAAATTAATTTAAAAATAATACCACAAATGTTATGAAAAATAGTTTTCAATATAAATGTTCTTTTAGACAAAAAATTGACTTATGTCAAAATCATGTAAAGTACTGATCATATTAAAATTAATTTGACTACTGTAAATCAAATATATATTCTAACTATTTAATAAAAAATCCAAAATAGAATAATAATTTTTAAATTATATGGTTTAAATGAAAGAAATTAATTTTTTACAAAAATATTTACTTTTATATACTTAATAAAAATAAATATTTGTCATTAAATAACAAAAATTCATACTATGATAATAATAACATGATGAAAAATGATAAAATTATCATATAATAACATTTCAATAGTTTTTATGTTCATTTAAACTTTGTGTTTCATATATATAAAGATATCAACCAAATATTATTTTAAAGATAAATATATCATTAAATCTCTGGGTGTTATAGTTATGTTATCCCTTACATAGCGTTAAATCTCACCAAATATTTTTTTTCCATTTAATGGGATTTGAAGAGAGTTATATTTGAAAGACTATTATAGTGAGAATTTTGATTATGGTGAAACATTCAAAACTTGTGAAATAAGTATTTATATGTTTATAGACTCCCAAAAACTAAAAAATTAGGTCCATGGGTTGTGAGACTTTTTTTTGGGATGTAATAATTAAACCATGGTATCTATATATTATTTAATAATGTTTAGATTATGTCTCTTCAGTCACACAATTATTATTATCCTTAAGGATGAGAGTCATCATGGAATTATCTTATACCCATCCCATCCCCTTTTTACTAATTAAAATTTGGATCACACTATCATAGCTGCTTTCTTATAGGATTCTTCTATAATATCTTATCTTCAAGAAAGAATACATCTCCACAATATCAGTGAACAAAGGTTGAGAACGTATTCCTCTGATGGCCATAACCTCAATATACATAACAAAACACCCCTGATATTCTAGAAATGGACTAAGAACTTCTATCCAAAGATAAACAAGTTGAATAATCGTAGAATAGTCCTTGAACTATATGAATCTTTAAATGACCAAAAAACTGAGAACATATATACAAATCTCCTCTCCCTGAAAAGTCATGTCACCTTCCCTCCCATGATTATTCAACCTTTTTAAGTAATATCTCTACTGTGTTTTCCTTTATCAGTACATTTAGTTCTATTATAGACAAGAAGATGGGGACCTAGAACAATATATTTTACTAAAATACTATTCAAAATACCTAACAATAACATAATAATCTGTTAGAAGGTCCAAAGAATAATGAAAGAGGATCTTATACATGATATTATACTCTGGACGCTAAAATTCATCTAGAGTTGAGTAAGAATCTCCTAGAAACAAGTTGTATTTGTGGTATAAAAACAAAAAATAACCTAAAAATGGTACAAAAACTTCTCTTATGAAAAAGAATACTCTTCATGATCCCTAATGAATAAGAACAACCACTACAGATCTATCCTATAAAACATCATCATAACTAGTGAAACCCAGTTCTTCCTCTAAAAGAAGTTAATACCAAACTATTCTATCTAAGAATCAGTCTCCTGATCTGAAAAGTATCCCTTAGAAATCTAAAAACCCTTATTCTAAAATTATTAGAGTGTCCTCCTCTTGGTTTCATTTTTATTTTCTACTCTATGTAAGTCTATAGGACCATCCTGCTAAATTCCATCCTTATGAACCTGATAGGGATGTTGAAATAGTGAGATTACCAAAAAAGAACAAATATTGAAGACTCTTAAACCAATAGTATACAATATTTAGTGTTATTTAATTAATTAAATTGATAATTTTTCCATTTTCAAGCCAATTCCAACACTAGAATAAATAATCAGGATTCGTAGTCCTTACCTAAGTCTCTACACCTAATGAAATATCACTTCCCTTAACAAGTTCAGTAAGCTTTATGTTCCATATGTTATATAATAGGGGTCCTAAATACCTATTCCCTAGCTAGTCTCATTTATTTAAATCACATACCAAGTCTATATGAAACTAATTATCTATAAACCCATGAAATCATCAATAGTGGATATCTCCAAACTCCATCCCATCTCCCATCCATCAGTGCTTATATAACTCTGTCATGAAACCTGACTAGTAGCCCTATTGGGAAGATAATGAAGACATGGAGTGAACTTAGAATCCCACCAAAAATGGGCTATAGGTCGGTGAGAAGAAAAAGGTAAGAAATACATACAGTAGGAGGTATTCCCATAAGTTAATTATTTTAAAGAAAAGATATAGGATGATACCCACCAACTAACACCCAATTATAATGAAATAAAATACCCTAATACATGAATGTAATGTTAGTGAAACATAAAAAACTAAAAAGTTTTAAAAATAATATTTTGAAGTGACTATAAACTTTTAAACTTCCTATACACCCATTATGGGCTAGTAATGCCAAGCACGATTATTTACTAGCTCTCGTGTACCATAAAATAATATATATACATATTATGAGAATATATTTATACTTAGTAGGATCTAATCCTAAAAAAATCCTAAAATAGTGGAATAATAGTACTATATCATAGAGAATAAACAAATGTAAACAACTCAATTCATAAATAGGTAATGCTATAACTAATCCTCACCATGTCTAGCACACTAAGTAACACAAACAAGTAAGAATATCCATTTCAAACTTATACATAAGAAATTTACCATACTTTCACCTCTACACTATATTGTCACACTCTACCCCCAACATTGAACATATCATTCTCTCATCCCATCCATAATTCATATCTGATGTGAGTCAAACCTTGACCCAACCAACATTTGTCCCACATAGGTCCCAAAATCTCATATTTTCATTATTTCACATATATATGTCACCACCTCACCATAAAAATCTCATCAATAACCATGAATTATGTCTAAAGGATACTTCCACCCATGTATCATGTATTATACTCCAAGACATAATATCCTTTTAACATACAAATATAAAAAACTTTAGTCTATATAGTTAAAAAATGTATTTTTAATAACCTCATACAATTAAAGATTAAAAAAACATGTATATAAAAACTTAGAGCTATCACATCCCATGTGGACACATATAATCATATTTAAACCATTATATCCTTGATAATACAACACATCATCCTATAATTAAATAGGGAGTGAGGTAGAGGTAGTTATTATCTATTTATTCCCTCACCAAAATGGATGTTAGGGAATCACCTATAAATAAAAAATTTGGGAATATGATCCCCACTCAACTCAATTGGGGTATTTTATGAAATCATAAAATAAGAGAATATGTCATTAAAAAACCAAACTAAGGGAAACTACCCAGACTTTGACTAAACAGTAGATATCATCACTAAAAAAACTCAACTACCACAGTTAGGGCCTATAAAACTAGATTGAATATTATCCAACTATCACTATGATTTGTCAACATTAATTATTCCCATTTAGTAATTTGAAATTAATTATTCATTCATTATTAATCATCATACAAGATTTAATGTAATAATTCAATTTCATTACAAGACAACATAGTTTATAATAAACATTATAAATTCATGATTCAAACCCATTCTCTTAGAGAACTCATTCCGACCATCCCACAACATCTATTATTCAACCAAACCAATATAAACACCCATATAATTAATTAATTATATAATTATTTACCATTATAAAAATTATACGTATTATTGGACTATTCCTATGATACCATAAGGATATGTTCATTCTTTTTATAATCCAACCAAAAAATTTAGTTTTAAATCAAAATAAATAACCATTCAATGACTAAACATCAAATAAAAAGCCCTGAATTATAGGAAAGGTCACTTCTCAAACTATTCTAACCAAATAAAATAACAAATATATTAAATGATAAAGACCATTTACAAGTTACACCGTTGATTTCATCATCATTATTATCTCCATGACATGCAATAATAAATACTAGATATGATGTTGTGCCATCTATATTGATCCTAAACTTCCTCAACACATTAGGTTCACAACTAAAAAACTTGGGATCTTCTATCTGTGAGTACAAGAATGATAGTATAGTTCTCTCTAAAATGAAAACAAAAGGGGAAACTAATGCCATAACCCAAAGGTATTGAAGCCTTAAATCAAAGAGGCTGGATTTCTCATCCAAAAAAAATTATATTCTAAAAATATATAATTAATTACCATACGAAATTAAGTAATTAATTATAAACTTGTTCCATATACATGCAACCTATATACAAAAGATATCAAAATACAATATCTATCCATAACCATGTTTTTTTTAAAATTAATTTATATAAAAAATATTTGAAGGTAAAATAAAAATTTGATATCTTTACATAATGTAATCACCATTATGGAATTTTAATTATTCATCCAATTCCAAGTGTGTTAGCCATGATAAAAAAATAAAAAATAAAAATACATATTTTTCAAACGATCTTGAAAATAACAAGTTTCATCGTCAACATAACATCAACACATGATTTCAAGATATCTCTTAAAATTCATTCTTGGTTCATGTTATTATATTTTTAGTTTTATTCTACCATTTACCCAAGGAAAGTAGATCATGGTATCCTCACACTTTTAGATAAATATGGTAATTAATGAAGACTATATTTGAAATAAAATAATCACATTATCTGATAAAGAAAGGAAAACCATGGATCAACCACCACCAAACTTAAAGAAACCCACACTATAATCTATCCAAAATAAATTGACAAAAAATAATGTACACTTTTTCGAAAAATAACTATATAAAACCAAACAAACAAACTTATGAAATTAAGTATGGTATATCTTGATGATGAGAAGGGGGAAGTGATGGTATATTTATTTAATAGAAATTTATCCTAATGGACCAAGTTACCAAGACCCTCAAGGGTAATGTACAGATGGTAGGAAGAGTATTGGAAGGAAACTAGTGTTAAATTTAAGATATTATAAACTATTTCATGAAATTTTAGAAATTATATTTATAGAGGAACCCCTGAAGGTCTCCACTATGACAAATTGAGTCCCACTATACCTACGATTCCTTTATTCAAAGGTAGATAAGGTTTATCAATGCTTGAACTGGAATATCACCTTGAATGTTTCACATTTAGAAAACTAAGTATAGATAATTTAACCATGACTACAATATAGTCCACTACATCATGCAAGTAATTTTAGATTCCTAGATGTACACTATAGAATTTACCATAGAACATGAGAAGAAAATTAGTTATTTTGACCAACCACACCAATTATTTTTTCACGAAGATATATGACACACAGATTCCCTAACACTTTGGTCCACTTGACCCTATCACAACTATGAACCACTATGTCCACCAGCATGGCATTGTGGTCGCCCCATTTCTCATAATCATACACACTGATATCCTCATGATATTATTCCCATCACTACTAGAAGTTTAAATGCGCCCAATTTTCTAGTGGGAAACACTAAATATATCTTAAAAGACCACACCTTCCACTATGTCATGAATATTTTCACTTTTGATCATAAGAGAAGTATACCGGAAAACACACCATGGAAAATGGACACCCTTAGAATGTTACTCCCAATGGAAAACTGAGAACCCCACAACCAATTCAAAACTTCCAAGAAATAATTGACCGATGAAAAATAGATTAAAACTACGCCGATGTCAGCAAAGAGATATTTTGAATAGATATAACCATTCCCAACACCATGGCATGGTGGGCCTTTGGATAGAAAAAACACAGTTATCACCTATTTAATAGCTCAAATATTTAACTTAAAACCCCCAAGAATATATAAATTGGAAATAAATTGATTTAGAAAAATGAAAAAATTTGAAAAATATAAGATTCCATCATTTTTGAAAAATACTTCATAATTTTCACTACATCACATTATAACATTAATCATAGTGCTATTTTTTATGTTAGTTACTCAATAAAGATCTGTGAACCAAAGATTTAAATCAGGTGATGATATAATGTGTTCTTTATTGAATAATCCTCAATATAACTTTGTGAGATAATGATTAATGTAATGTAGTGAGATTTTATGTATTACAACAATGTGATGAAGATAACCATGATGTGAATCTATTTGAGGAGGAGATCATGAAAATTATGATTTTTTATTTAAAATTCATTCTCACTGTGAAAATATTTTCATTCCACGGTGAATGATATAAAATAGATATTGTGGGAGAACATTTCTACAAATTAGAAGGATCCAAGACTATAAATACCACACATAATATCCATATATAGTTGAGAAAGTTATGAATTCATTTTTATTTTTTAAAATACTAAATAATAGAGACAAGGATACAAAATTTCTAAATATTATGATAAATTCATTACGCAAAGAATAAAGATTCCATTAAATTTAAGGTCTATAATTCATTGGAATAAAAATATTTATAATTATGAGAAAATTATTATTCCAAAATGTGAATATAAAATAAGAAGAATGATATAGTTAATTGAGTGATTTTATTTTTAATTTTTTTGTCTATCTTAATTGTTGAAGAAGAAGATAGATCTGATACAATAATAATATGAACATTCTATGAAATTTATCAAAGGAAATATACTACATGTGTGAATGACTTTATCATTTTACATTGAATAGGAAGGATAAGAAGAAGTGGAATTGTGTAATTTTCCTGAATTATTATAATATCGACTGAAAAAGTAAGAAAGTTGTACTAGAATATCATCTATCACAGGCCCTAAATATGAGAAGATAAAAAACTAGATTACTATAAGGGATATATCCCATAATATTTTATTGTTAGGGTATACCCCTCTGATTGGTGAATTTTGAGTAATAACATCAAATACATGCTTCCTAGGAGGGAAATTAGACTATTGTTTTTAATATAATTCAAGATTTTAAAAGAAAAATTTTGTGATCATAGAATTCCATTTTGGTTCTTGCATTATACTTGGTTTTTTCTAGGATTACAGGAAGAAATCCGTATCCTTACCCAAGTTTTGATAGATAATAAAATAGGTACTACATATATTAGAAAAAACCATATAACACTAGGGTTGTAGTCATCCTAATCAAAGTATAACCAATACAATTAATGTTGTTGACATTTGTTACATTAAATTTCTTCTTTTAGTACATTAATACTGAATATGAGGGTTGAGTGAGATACATCCATTCAATAAATAAGTGATTAGGTAAATTGGAAAATAGTTTTAATTGGAAAAAATAAATATAACATTGAATCACCCCTATATTTGTTGGGAACATCCCATAGTGGTGATGACAATGTGGAAATAGAGATGATTATAGTGGATAAATGATTAGGATTTCTCAATACCTTATTATAATTTATAATTAGTGAATCTGACTAATTCATTAAAAAGAAAGGATCATGTTTTATTCCCAAGGAAGATGATTGAATTAGACCTAATATTTATAGACATTCAAGGTAAATACAATAAAATCATAATAGAGGGGATGAAATTATATATTTCTAAAAAAATTGACCAAACATACCTATTTTTGAAAAACCTATAAGAATAAAATAATGATATAGAATTATACATAAAATAGAATTAACAATATTCTAAATTGTATATATGATTAAAACAATATTAAAAGATTCGAACATGAATATGAGTCTAATATATGAATGAACTCAATGAAGATATTTTGGATAATTCCCATAGCTCATCATTATTTGTTCACTATAAAATCAATAATTAATATTGACATATCAGGGTTAACTTCACGTAGGATAATGATAAGACTTATATTTGTTTGTATGTATCTTGATAATTTATCTTCCAAGAAATCTATGATAAATACCTAGATTATATGGGGATAATAGAATAATTTCACATACACTTATGGTAATATGAAAACATTATAGTTGAATTTAAAATAGGTTCTCCTAAGACCTTCAAATGAAACAATTTTATAGAGGCTATACTTGATTGTAATTCAAAATAAACACACATAATTATTATTATATGGGGTATCTCCCATGATCAACTCCCTATGATATACATTTAGGATGTCATAAGGCTATAGGGAGAACCAATTTCATTTTTATCTAATTAGGATCTATGTTTTATATAAATATTAGGAAGAACTATTTAACATTAGTAGGATACATAGATAAATTTTTTTCCAAACTGTCATTCTAAAACTATAAATCAATATATAAGGGCCATTAAAACATTAAAATATATTTTGATATGTGTCTAGAAGTATTTTAAAGGATGATGGTATTGACAACTTCTTATGGTTTAATTCTCATACAATAATGATTTAATATGAAGAATTCAAATAGAACCATTAAAATCTCCATATGGAAATGGATATTGATATCTGACACAATACGATGAAGTTAAAATTTTATGTTTCTAGGATTAGATCATTATTATAAAATGAAAAAATTCTAAATTTCATGAAACAATCCAATATTTCAATCCATTGGATGCCTAATCTAGGCCACAAAAATTCCAGGAGGGTGTCCCGATCCTCATTGGTTAGAAAATGGTGCATGGGCATCATGACCATACATTAAGAAATATTTTACCAAAATATAATATAAATAGAAATGAAAAAATGTGCCTGAACACATCATAATATAGAGTTCCATGAATAAACACAAATGAAATAATATAATATAAAATAAGCTTAAGAAATTAATCAAATACTATTAATTTTAATTAAAATAAATCCTTAGGTCACCATGAAACTCAATCTATAAAAACTACCATCAACTTATCACCTAGTCTCCACATATATATTGTGTCTTATAATAACCATAAAAGAAAGTAGGAAAGGCATATTTGGATTAAACTACTAAAGTACTAAAACAATTACACACATACTTTGTGTTACCCATGGTCACTCTCCATCAACAAACTAGGGAACATCACTCTAATAGGGGTCTAGAGAAAATCTTAAAAAGTGGAAATCCTTATAATCTTGACATAAACATAAAAATAAACTTAATCTATATATAATGAGTAGTGATGCTTTTATTTGAGAAAAAAGCTTCCATTAATGTTTCTCCAATAAGTATATGATTTTCAATTCCCAAAACATTCCATGGATTATAGTATAAAATAAATATATATAAAACAAGCTTCATTTTTAATGGTGAGAATACATGAAACATACTTTTATAATTTTTAAGTTACAGTTAATTACATGAAAGTAAGAATCTAAATTTTGTAAATAAAGAGAATAAAATATACTTTGAAAATTCACAATTGAAAATAAATTAATATATATTAATTATATTTAAATGAAAGACAATAAAATACTTTTATAGAATTTTAAATTAAATAAAATACCATAGAAGTAACCATTTCATAAATGTTCAACATGGGAAATGGACTAGGTTATTTTTAGATATTGGAACCCTATAAATTCATAAAAACTAGATATATAATCATTAAACATAATTTTTTATACTAACTACTAATGATAACAAGCCTTTGTCCTATAAGGGTTGTTTTCCACCTTCAAAATAGAAAATACGACCAACCAATAAGGAGTACATGTATTTACCTATTGGTTTGGAGATGCCCCTCCATGGAACCACTACCTTTATCCATATCTAATTTTCTAGTAATTTTGGTAAAATACAAATGATACATAATATTTTATTTATACGTTAGATATTATATATCCCAAATTCTTTACACATTTCAAGATATCATATTTCAGTATAAAAATGTGACTTTCATCAATCTATCTTATGAAATTTAATTCATCAAATACAACATGGCTTATTAAACCATATTTCTTCTCAATCAAGGTAAAAACTCAAAAGTGTCCATAAAATATATAATAGATCAAAAAACCAACATAAAAATTAGTAAAATAATTGATTCATAATTTTTATAACACCATAATAAGTGTATATCAGACTAACCAAAAAATTATAACATTTAAAATCCACTTGATAAAATGTTTGAAACTTGTGTTTGACTATCCATTTTAAATTCTCAACACTTTCCTCTATCATTATGCTAATTTTTATTTACTCATATATATATATAATTCACATATTCACATATTATCTTGTGAATTTTTACTAATATATATGTATATGTATACCTATTTATATTTTAATTACTATTAACTACTAATAAAATGAGTTTGAAATAATAAAATTTAATAAAATCAGACATGAAATAAATCCCAATCAAATACCACATTTTCTATCACATAAAATTATATAAACAATTTCAACAATACAAAACTACAAACATTTTATATGAAAAATAAAATAAATATTTTATAATTCACAGATATAATTATTATTTATGTACAGACACAAAATAGGAGAAAATATATAAAAACCACCTTGAAATCAACTACAATGTCTATAAAAACACGATTTATTTGTAAGTATTGTTATATATAAAATCTGAAGTCCTATACAATTATAAATTACAATTTATAACACCCAACCAAATAGAACATGTAGTTGGATATAAAAATAATGGAGACACCTACCTAAAACAAGATAATGTAAAATATTCAAAAATAGAGAGATAAGGGTCTTAATAGAAGATTACATGACTTATAATACCATTCCATGTGATATTATAACATTAACCACCTAGGGTTTACTATAGGAAACACAGATCAAGGGGAAAAATAAATTCAATAATGAAAATAGAGGAAAAAAGAGATATAGATGAAAGAAATATTACATAAGAATATATCAGCAAAAATTTTAGGGAGAAACACTTAAAATTGGATGGGATTAGAAATATAGAACACCCCTATGATAGCGATAAATCTTTTATTTTTAGGGGGAGGTGGTAAAGAGGGAGGTATCTCTATTTACGAGTATAGGTTGTTTATGTGTTTTTGTAATTTCTGAACTTTTTTTAGTCCGTATTCACCTCATGGTTTGGAAAAACAGTTCACCAGACCAATCAAAAAAAATCCATCCCCTACTTGTCACTATGAGAAACATTGAAAATTGGTCTACATGTTTGGATGAACTATGATCCAACCATGAAAAATTGCTTTGTAATGTTAAAGACTCTTAACAAATGTCTAATTGTGCGATGACCATGCGACATGAAGATATTCCCAAATTTAATAAAATTTAAAAAAATTTAGAAAAATTTAAAAATAAGAAGACTCAAGACACCTGATTTATAAAATAATTTTCAAATTTGGGTCATGGTTTTATATAACACCCCACAATAACCCTTTATTTCCCAAAAATCCATGGATTCTCTATTAAGGACATGTCAAAAAGAGTCCAGGAATTTAAAAGAGAAAACCCTTGAAGTACGGACATCATGTCCCATAAGAACAAGGTAAAACTGTTAAATATACACCCATATCCAATAATATATGACACCCAACCACGCCAAAGAATTAATTTTTAAAAGGAGATACCTATTGTGTCTCTTCACCATTTATGAATTTCCCATCCATGGTGAACAACTTATGACCATATAGTATTCAAAATCAAATGAAAAAATAGAGAAAGGAAAACCTTAGTAACATTTTTGAATTTCACTGAAAAGGATAAAAGACTAAAAAAACAGTTAGATATTCTAAAATAAAAAATATTGGGACAAATAGTGACACACATTGAACTAGAACTGAAAATGGACGGGACATGAACCACATGTATCCCTTACAAAAAAGAATGGGATTTAACTATATTCCAAGATCATGAGAATATTACCTACGACCATATTACAAGAACATATATCATGGATATTCTCAAAAAATTCTAACCAACGCCAATTGGTGAACACAATAAATAGTCTCACATCAGTCCTCATTACTTAAAACACCTTAAATAGGATTTAATTATGCTCAAAAATCCTAAAACCATCATGGAAACCAAACCCTACCAAAAACCTTAAGAAACATATCCATAATAGAAATATTCATACAAAACAAAAAATATATACAAATAAATGTTCCAATCCATGACAACACCTGACCAAAAACACATGGAACTAAAAGAGATGAGGGATAAACATTACTATAATGGACAATGTAATTCTAAAATAATCCCAATAGAAAATAACCAAACAACCAACCATAGTGAAGTTAAATAGAAATATAAATTCCAATCAGTTACCCTCCTATTATTTCATGGAACAAAAACTATATTTTTCACATAATATAATGGAAGATAATATCCATATATATATTGGGATAAAGATCAAGGAAAGTAGAATGTAAAAAGTGAAAAACCGAAAAAGGAATCATGATCTACCACTCCACTAAAATTATGTATTGAGTAAAAAACAAGAGAAATTAAACTCATGTAACATGAGATATGACACTAAAGGAATCCATAAGGCCTAGAATCTTTTTGACCCCATGGTAATATTGTAGGAGACATACATAAAATTCTAAACGAATCAAAATACCACATAAAAACCAATAAAATGTAAACCAAATTCAATAAAACATAAATTATAACAAAAAAACATCATAATGAAACATACAAAATGAAAAAAAAAATCTAAATCATTTTCAAAATCACACCTTTACTTTAAATCATAATCCTCATTTGAAATCCTACACTAGAACTCTATGAATTATCTTTTATAAAAACACCCATGGATTCTTAAAAAATGAAACCCATTTTTAAGTCCCTTGAAAAATAGGTAACCTTAGTTTTAAAAATTATGTTCTCTTTTAAAAATAAATTTATAACCTTATAGTTTAATTATAAAAAATATTTATAGGGTTACAATACCCATAAAGTTCCATTTAATCCCAATTTTAAGGCTTTGAAATTTTAATTTTTTTTTCTATAATCTCAATTTTAAATTCTATAATTTAATTTCTAGAACATCAAAAAACATGATTTAAACAACCTTAAAATGTTCTATTATTATTGAAGTCAATTAATGATTATCAAAATACCAAAAAATTTTAATTAATGTTCTGAAATTTAGTCATTCATTACAACAAACACTTAGATAATTTAAACCAAATAACACTTTAATATATTTTTTAAAACATGCTGTTTTCGTTTAATTTCATTTATCCCCTTAAAAAATAAATGAAACTAGTCAAATATAATATAAATACACAAAAATAATATTGATACAACACCATAAAAATGTAAGGTCTATTGATTCCAAGATAAAAGAATAATTGATATTAATGATGATGAGTGATTTGGCTACACTATGATGAACATTATGCTAAACATGCCACAATAAATGAAAGTTTATAAAAACAATGTGAGAGGTATCCAAATGGGTTTTCAATCCATGTTAGATATTGGTGACTATAATTACTTTACCATATTCATCTCCATCTTGAAACCCCAAAAAATTCAGAAAATTAAAATCTAAATCATACACTCCCTGCGTAAATAAAAACATCAAACAAATCCATATGTAATGACCAAAAATCCATGACTCATATCCTAACATCCTAGGTTAATATAAGTATTAGAATAAATAAGATGTAGATGAACTCTTTATATACTCAACTCTCCAGTATAAACATCCCAATATGTAATCTGACATTTCTCTGTAAATAAAAAATGGTATACTAAAACATAGGTCCTATTAAGAACCAAGTAAGTGATACCATTTTTCTAAAAATCACCCTGATCCTTCCATCATTCCTATAGATGATATATATAATAAAATCCTTAAGGGTGTCATGGATTACAATGGGTTGATAAAATGTGTCAGTGTGTTGACAATGTACTATTTTAATGATCATTCACACAAATTAAATTAAATAAATTTTTGAAAATTTATCATAACCATTCTATATGTTGGAGGTATGGAGACAATAGGAACACAATAGTATAATATAAAATAATTTAAAGAAATTTTAAAAATTTAAATAAATTTTGTTAAAAAAATACCTTTACTCACCTAGTAACTCCCTCCATAGACATAACTGCCACAAGATTACCAAGTCATCTATATATATATATATATATTTCACCACTAACCACAAGTAAATACAATAAATAATTATTTTTTCATAATTAATAAATAAATAAAATTAAATATAGATATACTTGGTGTGACACATCGTAATATCCCATAAAACAACTGAAGAAATCGAATATGTGAGATTTCTTAAAAAAAATACCATGAAGTTGAACTCCTATTAATTAGAATATAAACCTAGAAGAGAAAATTCACATATAGACACTAAGTAGTGTGTAAATAGAATGAGAAAAAATTTCTTAGTAGTGTTTCACTATTGATTCTATTATTATCCTTTTGAAAAACTATTCCACATATACTGAATTTAAATAAATTAGAAGAAAATATTCTTGAAATTTAGTGGTGGGAAAACATGTTAAATTATTTATGAATTTGTAAATAAATTTTAATGCCATGAATGTAATATTTTCTATCTTTTTAAATAATGACCACAAAACATTTATTTTAAAGGATATAAATGAAACCAAATAATATAATTTAGAAAAATTATTATGAAATAAAACAATATAATTTATCAAATTTTAAAAGAAATAATGTTCAATAAATGAAACAATTTCATAAACCTAACCAATGGGATAGGACCAAGGTCATTTAAAGATACGGGAATACAAGATCATCATAGAAGCTAATGATATAATTGGTCAAAATATGATGTATGTTTTATCGGATAAGGAGAACATGCTTTCGGTCTTACAGGTTGGTTCCAACCATCCACAACACCACATCCAACAAATTTATATTGAGTACATTTATTATCCTAGAGGTGCGGTGATTCTACTCCATGAAACTGTGACCTTTATCCTAGTATAGTTGTTTAGTTATTTGGGAATAATTCAATGTATTCTTAATATATTATTTCCCACTTAGATACAAAACAAACGATGCAATTTACCCATTTAATGATGTAACATTTCATATTAAAAAGCTCTCTTTCAATAACCCATCTTAAGAAATTCAATTAATCAAATTTCACATTCCTTATTAAAAAATGTTATTTATTGACAGGTGAAAACCTCCACAGTATCAAAGGAATGTAAAATAGATCATAAAAACCAACAAAACAATGATTTAATTAATTTATTTTCCTTTTAAAAGAACCATATGTAGTTTAAAACTTGATTGTTGATCATTTTTAATTATCTTTAGAAATAAACTTAAAAACATGTCTAAAATTGAGTTTTATTAATCTATTTAAATTCATAAATAATTACATAACTGCTATGTTCATATAAATTTAGAAACATATATATAAGCCTCAAAATAAAAAAAGTCACATATTTTCGTATGAATTTTCACACAAAGATAGGCATATACGTTCATATTTATTCCCATTTATATGTGTATAACCACCAAATAAAAATAATAAAAATATATAACAAATAATCATTATAAAATTATACAAAAATAAACCCCAATAAATAATCCCCTCTTTGAACTCATTTCCCAACTAATAAAATATTATATACAATTTCAGCAATACAAAACTACTTAAATTTTATACGAGCACTACATTAAATATTTTATAAGTAAAAAATATAATCATTCATCAAGTGAATAGAAGTAATATGTGAAAATACCTAAAACCACATTTGAAAAAAAACTATAATCTCAACATAAACTTTATTTCCATGTTTATATAGATATATTTGAACCTAAAATGCATGAATAAGTTTTGAAAAAATAAATTTGAATCAACAAAGTGTGAATATAATCTCTTTAGGAAAAAAAATCGAAGAAAAACTTTCTTGGAATATGTTTGGATGTCGTAGAATCTTTATGATCATGTAAAAGAGGGTCCCAATAGAGATCACCCTTGTTATAGAATCATGAAAACCAAAATTTAAACCCAAAAAAACCTAGGGTTATACCTTTTATAAAAGAAAAAAAGTAGGGGAAGAAATGGAATGATTAAGAGAGAGAAAGAAGGAGACAATGATGAAACAATCCTAACTTGAAGAGATATCACCTAAAATTATAGGGAGAAATGCTAGATATCAAAGAAGATTATATGGAGGGAGCATTCATGGGATTTGGATCAACTATGAATATTTAAGGGATTTTGTGAGGAGGGATGTGGTTCAATTTAGGGGTAAAAGGGAGTGAGTTATTTTTTTTTAATTTTAAGAAATTTTTATGTCTTCATGCATTCCATGGTTTGGCCATAAAGTTGTCCAAACCAAGCATCAACCATAAATTCCTTATTATATACTACTGGTCACACTAATTATTGGTCCACACTATTTTAGAAACCATATTAGAACCATTAAAAATGGATTTTCATTTTTAAAAACCCATACCACATGGTTATCACACTATTATAAAAAATCACGCACTAACTATGTGACAAGATTATTATTTAAAATTGATAAAATTTTTTAAAAAAAAATTTCCTAAGTCTAATGTTTGAGAAAATTTAAATATAAATATATATAATCATTATTAAATTATGGTTATGGTGTGTTATTTATACTATTAAGAAATATATTGTGTCACTATAAAGATAAAATCAGAACTATATTGATATTCTTGAAGAGATCTAGAGTTTTATTTTTGAGAAAAAGTATCCATTTCAATATAACCATTAAAAAATATTATTTTATTTTTAATTAAAAGAAAATTAATCATTAGATACATTATCCACTTAATTATTTTTGATCACATGGAGGTCGTATCATATCAATTATCAAATATTAAAATTCTATGATAAGTATACAATGTGTTAATTGTATCGTCTTTGAGAATGTATATAATATGTAAATGTTATGTTTTGACCTTTTAGGGTGTATAAATGTTGAAATATATTTTTTATGAGGAATATTTGGTTTATATTTTTGATAATAAAGATAATATATGGTGAAACCAGACTACTCACTAGCTCAAATTTTTATAGAAAATCTTGAAGTTTGTGCATGCTACAAAGGAATCCATAGATGTAGTTTAACACAAGTTCTTTCTTTTGTGAATGAAAAGAAAATTTAAAGTATTTTTTTTCATATTAAAATTAATATAGAGGTTAATATTCTTAGTATGATTTTATCATTAGTATGTTCAGTAACACATTTTACATGATTTATGAAGATGGAATGAATAATACCTTATTTTAGGAAGTTTGAGTACTATAATTTTAGATGAAATACAATACATGGAATCTAAATGAAACTTAATTATGAAAATTAAAATAAAAAAAAATATAAATACAAATACTATAATATTTTAGTATTCATCCTCATTGTATCCCATGATGTTCTTATAGTTGTTGATAAATATATAAATAATTAAAAAAATTAGGAATATGGTAGGCATGTTGGGTATGTAAAGATGATAATTAACTTTAGTAAAGTATGTAAGGCTATATATTAGAATATAAATAAATATACATTTGGTATGTCTAGTCGTTGAGGTGTTATAGTCTTGGGATATATGTTAATTAGGTACACATGTATCCAATATATAAATTGATAATTTTATTATTAGAATATAGGAGGTTCTAATGTTTTATAATTAACCTTTTTTTATGTGTTAAAACTAAAATAATAAAATTAAAATTAAATTGAAAGATAATAACTCATTTGTTAAAGTGTGTTATTTTAATGAAATTGATTTTATTCATCATGAGTTTTTTTGAAATTTATTTCTTTTTGTGGATGATTTTAATAAAAATAATAGATATAATTCAAGTACATAATATTAAAATAATGATTTAAATTTTTAAAAATTATCAATGAAATAAAATGAATAAATTTTTTATTATTCACAGTCAATGAAATATGTTTTATTTAAAAAATTGTTTTATTTTATATTATATTTTTTTATATAAATTTTAAATTTATCTTATTAAGTTCATGAAATCAAAAGAAATGTAATATTTTTATATTTAATCTATATATATATATAATTTTTACCAATTGGTTATAAATAACACTAAATATTTTTTTTTATTTAAAATGATATATTTTAAAAAATCATTTTTTATATATTATATTTTTTATTTTAATGTTAATTTTAATCAATTTTATAAATTTATTTTCATAAAAAAGATTAAATATTGAAAATAACCATGGAAAAATTATGTAGTATATTCAATTTTATATTTAGAAAAAAATAATTTACTATGATAAAAAAATGAGTTACCACGGTAAAGGGTAAAGAGAGCTTGAACCGTAAACAAAAGTTAGAAGTGTTAAATTCTCAATAATCCATATAAAAAAAATTGAGTATGATATATTTAAATACCAACCTCCATTAGTTTAGATTTTTTATTTTTCTTGTAAAGTTACATTCCTTACAAATTCATGAAATGGAAATTAAAAATATTCCACAAAAACAAAACTAAAAAAGTATCCCTCCTCTACCAAAATTACTCAAATCAATTAATGTAGTTTACTCTCAATTACATACCTAATTTTCATAAATAACAATAATCTTGTTTTATAAATTCTTGTTAGAAGGAGTCTAAAAATAATTTATTTAAAAAAAGATCATCCGATAATAATTGACTCTTCAACATATGTATTTCATTTTATATAATAATATATTTACTTTTCATCCACCTTTTCATAGATAATATTGAACTCATTAATAAATAGTAATATAAATCATTATTATGTTTGGAAATTTAATGTTGTAATTTTATAGTAACACCTCAAACTAAACCACCAAGTTTGAACTAGTGTGTCAGATGACCTCATGTACACATCACCATATGTAATAGCTTTATGAATTAAAGAAAGGGTTTGAGTCTGTTAGTGGGGATACTATACCACCATCATTAATTTAATTCAAAAATAATAATATAGAAGAATATTAAAAATGATAACAATTTGTGTCAACATGAATATACTATTTAAATAGAATACTATTCACACATGTAATTAAATAGGGATCCAAGTGCTTTAATCCAAACCCAAGTATAGCTGTAAGTAGAAAAAATAAATATAATAAAATCATGGTTTCCTTCATAGTATGTCCCATCCCACTTCTAGTTATATTCTCGTCTACTCAGCTATCATCCATGGAACCCTCACCCTTACTTGGATCCATATACATGAAATTTTCATGTGTATCATAATCCTCCTTTAGGGTGTGATTAATAAAACATAGCAGGACCCCACCAATGCATCCAAAAAAATTATGCACATGTTTATTTGGAGTTTTACATGATAATAATAAATTTTTATTAATTATAAAAAACATATAATCATGTATCAAGTGGTCATATTCTTACCAGGATTCTAAAAACACTTGGTTATAAATACTTCAAATCCATTGTAGGAGAATAGTCATATGATGTCATAAGTGAGAAAGAACTATCCATAAGGATTATAATCATACCTCTTGAGGATCTCAAAGAATTTAGATAGATCAATCCCCCAAAGAATTATACCTTGTCTCTATCACGTGTTAGGTCTCCACGCTTTCATCACTCATCTACACCTTATTTCGTTCTTCTAGGCCGTCATGCCCTTAATTTCAGTGCTTCAGGTAAGGCCCCCAGGCCATCATGTCCCTAACCTACACCCAATTACATTATAAACATTATTTCATGCTATACCTAAGAAGAACCTTATATTTGTAGGACCATGGTTGATTGTTGTGTTGCTTGTACTTGGGATTTAATAGAAAATGACTGATCTGGAGATCTAGACGCTCATAGAGATTTCCCTGGGGGATTTTCTATCTTTTAATTATTTTTGTATTGAATGAAAAATCATACTGTACCATTTACTATTTTAGGATGTGTATTATCAACATTTCATGCATTCATGTGTTGTATAAGCTAGCATTGATGAAATTTAGTAAATTGTTACGATTTGTCTTCCATTTCTTTCATTCATTTATTTAATAATTCTCCGGTTATTTTTTATTTAGTTTTTTTACCATTTTTCTACTCTTATACAAGTGTATAGTCTCCAAACTATCACCTCCTAAGACCCCCACTACTAGTCGTCAACCTCTAGCATATAGGGAGACAGGATTGAGGCTAAGTGACCCACCATTCTGACTTCCAGTTTGATGGTAATCCGGGTCAAGATGTATAAAGTTGTATCATAGGATGTTTTATTTCCGTTTCTTACTATTTTGGGTGGGTATATAGGAGACATGGAATGTTTCGGTGCATGGTTAATAGCTGTTCTTGGAACTAATCACACCATGTATAGGAAATGACCAAGTGATCGGGGCTGGGATTGTTTCTCATTGTGTTTTCTATTACAATTTATGTGATTTTACCTTAAGTGATTGGCATGTTTTGTGCTACTTAATGTTTAATGAATTTTCAAGTATTTTTACCCCGGGCCAAAAATGGCATGTAAGTTTCATTTCATAGATCATACTTGGCACATAGGAAATTCACATGCCATGTATAGTGTCATGCCATGTAGTTGCATTGTAGTTTTCCTTTTGACTATATTATTATCCTTAAATGATTTTCCAAGTTTATCTATTATAAAATTCTTTTATTTTACTTATTATGATAACATTCTATGTTTGGTTAATATGTAACCATTTAATGGGATGAAAATATATGGGTTACGAATAAACATGACCCAATTTTCAATTGTAAGGTGTATGGGTGACTTTTGAACAGGAAATGGTAACTCATAGATTCAAACCATATTGGGTATCATATTACTACATTTTAAGTTTGTTAATAAAATTTAAAGGTTGTTAAATTTTAAAGTAAAAGGTAAATAGATGATTAAATGGGATCCAAATGTCAAACTATAAAGTGTATGAGCTCTTTATAGTTTTGTCGGTGGACACCTAGCTATTTGGACCACTGTTTTAAGCATGTTAATTTCTGAAATGTAATTTTTTTTGATTAATGGGAGCCAATTTTTATTCCATGATGTGTGTGGGAACTTTATAAATTGGGAAATGGAAACCCAAATTAAATGTAATGGAATAATGAACCATGAGATGTATATAAATGTGAAATATGTTTAGTTTTAACATGAAATTAATTGGTTAAATTCTTAAAAGTGAAATTTCACCCAATTACGTCAGTTGGGGTATGTTTTTATGACATTAACCATTTATGTGTTTGAATATTAATGATTTGAGAATCTACTATTGGTTTTCTATTTGAGGAACCCATGTTGGATTAGTGGGACCCTTGTAGGTCACCTTATCTGTTAAAAAGAAATTTTTATGATAAATTTTCTCTTTATAATGGGTTTTAAATAATGTTTACATGTTTTAAATGATGTTTTGTGAAACTTTATTATTTTTACCTTGGGGAGTTTGTTAGAATCAAGTACCCTATGTGTTGTTTTGTGAAAAACATAACATGTTGTTTTGATTAAATTTCTGAATGTTTAAAGGTTAAATGTGAATAATGGTAAAGGGATTCTAAATTGAACTTGTAGAGGTTTCCTCTGTTTAAAACCCTTGTGTTAAGGTAGGTGAGTTTCTCTTTTAGTTTCCTTGTAACCTAACCATAGGTGTTTTCCAAATGTTTTTTCATGTTTAGTAACAGATTAAATGTTATTCTCTTGAGCTTTTGATTATTTTTTCGCACGACCAATTGCCTGGGTCAATTATTGTGTATTGTAAGGGGCTATCCCATGCTATGTAGAACCCTTAGAGTATTTTTCCTTGATTAAACTATGAGATTTATGATGTTTGGTATCATTTGGATGCCTTTATCCCTAGTATGACCTTCAGTTTCCAATGGGTCGCTTGTTCTAATGGTTGGTCATGTTTCTTTTGACCTTCTTTTTATGTTTTGATTTTGTGATCCGGTCTTGGAAGAGTGTCATGTTTTAGTTTGAGTTGTTTGACCTAGATCACTTATGAGCGGCTAGTTTTTTTTCCTTTTTTGATCAAGACACTCCAAAGTTGGAGAGTGTCATGTTGAATTTGTTAAATTTTTCCTTCCATGTATAAGGATCACAACCAATGAGGAACATTGAGAAATAGTTGATCATGCTTAAATTCCATTGAGTATTGTTGGTCTAAATCGTGTCAGTGCTTGCTCGACCGCAGAACTTTGATCTAATTTATGCTATATGAAACCCTTATGAAGAACCATAGGTCATGGATAGTCTTAGGTGTGTAGTATTGAATGATCATGAAATTCCTTTTGTGGAAAATGACTTTGTGACTAGTTAGAAATTATAGTTCATTGGCCGGTGATGTTGAGTTTCTTCCATGAAGTCTCCTAGTTGTGAATCGACTGCTCTCCATTCCAGTAATTTGTTATGATTGACTAGAAGTCATTTAAATACTTTTAGTACACTCATGTTATGTGATGAGAATGTCCCCTATATTTTAATTATACTATATGCACTAAGATAGAATTGGTATTACACCACACTAAATCTTTAAAATATGTTGAGGTAGTTGGGTTGTTATTTTTCGGTGTTACATGCAGAATGCATGGTTTCCTTATTGTTTTGATTAGGAAACATCAAAAGTGGTCTGAGATGGACATTGGTGTGTGTGTGTGTATGTTGTGAATGTGATATGAATTTGGAGAATTCATCATGATTTAGCTTATAAAATGTTGACCATCTAAGCTGATTTTATTATTAAATATTCATATAAAGTGGGTCAACCCATTATCCTTCTTGCTCAATGTTTACAGTTAGTGAAAGAATTTATTCTATCATGTTGTATGGTGGAGACGAGTGGAGCTTGTGTCTATCAAGTATTTTCATGAAAATCATGCTTGACTTGGGATTTGATGTTGATGGGGAATTAACTGTTGGATTGTTTTAAAATTACACTAGGAGCATCATCAAAATTCTTGGAGCATTATTTGAAAGTTAATACCAATGGTGGAAAGTTTCATGACTAGGAATTACAAATTTTTAATATTAAATCCTAAGGGGGAAGTAACACTGTCAAAGTTCATAATGAGATGTTGACATGGTCATGTTACTAACTAAATAGGTTTGGGTAAATGAGTTCTTAGTGTTCTGTTGGGAAGAAATCATTGGCTCAAGTTTTAACGGATTAAGCTCCATTTTCCTTTGGAGGCTTAAGGGAGTGTAGGGAATTTGGGAACATAACGTGACCTTTTTAATGATCATTTACGACCCCTATAGGTTAGGTTATGTGTTTGTTGTTCCTGAAAGATTATCAGGGATGAGAAGTTCAAAAGTGGGATGGTGGTAACGATCCATGCTTTGAACTGGATGAAAATAGAGAGGTTTTTGAACTTTTTCAATTACTGAATGGGTATTTTTAAAATAGATCTTTGTAATTGAATTAGAATATTTGTAATTCTTCAAAGTGATGTTTTTAGACTTGGGATAAGGTTCATTATGTTTCCTGGGTGGATCGAGGAGTTTCAGAAGTGTTGGACCTAGAAAATAATGGTTATTGGAAAGCTGTAGAGGGTGCATGTTTTTTTTGAAACTATGTATCCCACTATAGGAAACCATGAAACCTTGTTTAAATGGGGTAGTGTAGGTGCACATAGTTTTCTAAACCATGTACCTAGCCCACACGATGTGCATTTGGATGCAGTAGCCTCACACTGTTCACCACATAGTCGGCACATGGTTTCCAAATCATGCGGCTATCCCATGTGGAGTATCCAAGGTGACCAGTAGAAGGCACATGATTGTAACATGTTTTGTTAAACCATGTGACACAAACCATGTGCCGATATGCCATTTTTAAAAAATAATTAAATTAAATTAAATAAAAACTTAATAAAATAAAAACACTCCACCTCACCCCTCTCTCGCAAGACCCGCACGGCGCACCCTAGGGGGTTCCCCTTTGATTCAAAACCCTTCTCTCCACAACCTACTATCCTCTTATGAATCCACCTAGATTTATTCTCGTTCTTCATAATAATTGTCGAGGTAATCTCTCTCTATCCTTCTACTACCTATTTTCGACCGATTTTTGGCCTCTATGTCACCCTATAGTGTTCATCCAAAACCATAGTTTAGGGGTTAACCCCTATTTCAGTTTTATTTAGTTTTACGGTTGTACGAATGGTCTCCCAATAAATATTCTTGTGAGTTTCAGCAACTGCCGCCAATGGCAAAGTGGTTCACTTCGATTCAGGCCAGCATCACCATCCTAGGTGATGCTTTATTTTTTCTCCAGGGTTTTTCACCATCTAATTTAAGATCTTTATTATTTATGGTTCCCAGTAATTTATCATGTATTGTGTTGGACAATTCCATGATATTTCGAGGCACAAGGTCTAAGGAGACTTTCCTGCATGTTCGTAGGTAAATAAATAAATATATATATATTTATATAGGTCCCTCCGTTATGTGTATATTCATCCATGGTAGTGAATATGTATGTATAGGGATAGGTGTGCCTATGTATATATATGAAAATGAATACGTAGGTGAGTAGAGACTAGTATATTCATATAAACATATATTTAAGGATCCTATTTCACATGTTAAGGGTCATGTGGATGTGATCATAGGTTCTAGGTATCCTTATATATATGTGAAGGTATATATGCTTAGTGGGGGTAGCAACAACTTCTAGTTAAAAAGGGACCAGAACTGAAATGTTCATCTTGGTTCCACTCTGAGGTAGGGTCCCTTTCCAAGCCCTTTTTTATTTAAGAAAGCATTAATTAATTAATTACATGTCATTTCACCCATATTAATGATTTTCTAGGTATAATAGTTTTTATTAAACAATTTTCTTTTTCGAAATTGTATAAATGATTAGATGAGGTGAATAATATTTTTATTAAAAAAGTCATGAATTTGTAATAAAACCCCTCCAAGGGAGGTGTTCTTCCTTCAAGCTAAAAATGTAGTGAGTAGTCCTTTATGATTACTCCTTTATTACCCAACTTCTCTTTTTATTCTTAAGGTCCAAATTGTTCAATGGAATGTGTATGTTCCTTGCCTAGTTATTTACCTAAAATTTCCCATGTGGGCATATGCTATGTTTCCACGACCCTCTCCTTTTCACGCGATCCCTTGAAATGTAATTTCCATGTCTTATTGAGAGATATGAATATTCTTAAGGTAAATGAGACTATATTGTGTATTTTAAATGAGAAAGTTCCATCATTTGAATTGAATGACCATAACACTTGTACATTGAATCAATTTGACATGCCTATGAAAATTGAGTGAAATGACCATGAGTAGGTTGGTCCACACCAAATGGCATACCTTGAATAAATGGTTTAATCACAGTGAAATGATTTTCTTTGAAATGTGTTAAGTAGTAAAAGCATGATAGATGCATATTTTTTATGAAATATATCAAATGGTTTATAAGTGAAAGGATCCTTTGGGATGCTAAGACCATGCCCTTTTCTTTTTACCTATGAAATGCATATTTATTAAATGTAATGGTTTAAAAGGTATAGAAATTAATTAAAGGAACACATGAGAGGTTTTCCCTCACATGTCGTGTCATGTGTTTGACTATGCCTTGATTTTTTTTGAAAGGGCTTGATGATATGACATAAGACGCAATGCCTTATTATTAACTTATAAATTATGTATATGATTATATTGAATATTGAGTTATGTAAATGATTATTGATGATAGGAATTCTTACCCCATGTGAGTACTATATAAAATTTATGGATGGGAGGCATTCCCACCCCATGGAAGTTATGTAAATGATTATGGATAAGAGACATTCTTACCCCATTCCAGTACTATATAAACATTATTGATGACAAGAATTATTATCCCATGCCAGTTATGTAAATGATTATGGATTGGAGGCTTTATTACCCAATTCCAGTACTATATCAACATCGATGGGTGGGGGGTATTCTTACCCCACAACTATTGTCTTTTATTTATGGGTGGGGGGAATTTTTACCCCACACCATTTATGATATATATATATAGTAGCAAGATCAGACCATTAATTTGGCATCGAGCTGAAGCTATTATAGTCATTAGGTGTACCTTAGGAACCTGGGTAGGTGTTTATTTATTATACAGCTTGATTATTAAATTTAATATACTTTCACACTTTTTAATCATTATTCACTATCTAGTTTGGTCTGGATATAATGGGGTCCGACCTTATGAGATTTCATCTTACACCCTGCTCGAGTACCCTTGGTACCTAAGTAAACTTGTATATTTTCAGGACATAGTTTGATTGATGTGTTTCTTGTACACAAGAGTTATGAGAAAATGAAGAAGTTGGACCATAGGATGCTCATGGAGATCGCCCTTGTGGATTTTTGTATAATCTTTATTCTTGTATTGTATTGAAAAGCATACTGTACTGTTTTCTACTTTCAGATGTGTATTTTCACTATGTCATACAATAATCTATTGTATAAACTAGCGTTGGACACTATTATTAAATTGTTACTATTTGTCTTTCGTAGCGGTCTTTCATTTATTTTCTACTTTCATTGTTATCTACTGTTCAATTTCTATTTCACCGTTGTGATACTATGATATGAGGATGTAGTCTCCCCAATATCACCTTATGAGTCCCTCACTACTAGTTGTCAGACTCTGGTATATGAGGAGATTAGCGTAGGGCCATGTGACCCACCGGTCTAGATATTATATTAATGGTAAGATGGGTCAGGATGTTACAGTAACAACTTCTAAATTCCTGGTAACACACACAACATGGTATAACATACAAGGAAAATATAGCACATCATCATGAAAAACTAACCAAAACAAAAAATACATGTGATCAATCTTCAAACAAGGTAAAACATAGTATACGTATACTTACGGAATCATGTAACATGAAATAACCCCAAATCCAGAAATCTATGGTAGATGTAAACTTTATTACATTACTATAGGATACATGAGAACTCATCTGGAAGGACTGATATGATTAGTGTTCTTGATGATCTAGATACAAATAAAATTCCAATTTTACATGGGAAATAGATGATAGAACATAGAAAAAGTAAATATTATATATCCTTGAACACTTTAAATGATTACATATTCACATACTGGAAAAAATATCAAATAAATAATGACATTGTATTATTTTAATGGGTTACATAGAGTGGAATATATCATGAGTAAATATGATATAATCAATATGGATTTGTAAATAATAGAAACACATTTCATTTAATCAACAACTTGTGCATGAAATGAATCCATGAATAATATCAATTCAATAATCTCATGAATAATAATAAATAATTTATCAATGAAGGAAATGGTTAAGGTGGTATTTCATGAACTCAGACATAATGATATTCATACAATTCAATCCTTATGTTGAGAAAGTTTAATTGATGAGTAGGTATAAACCAAAACTCCATCTACTAAGTTTTCCAACGATTTGGTCTCATTCGACAAGTAGATGCAACAAGGGTATAAATTTTACTAGGCCCATCTCACCAATGAATTTGTTATATATTGCGTGATATCTCTAATTCAAAAAGAATATACTTATCAATAAATATCCATATTGAGTAAAGAATACATAATATCGATATTTCACTAGTTAGTCAAATAACTTTCATAGTAAAACATTGTATGTAATTTTTTTTATAGTTTAAAAAATAAGCATATCTATTATATAAATAGTGTGGACATATGTAATTTCGAATGAAACATGATCACAATAATATTAATGGTTCAAGAGAATTTTAATGATGATAAAATTAATAATAGATAAAATATGGCCATCAATTAATCATAAATATATCTTTTAGAGAAAAAATAAAATGGAAGTGAAACATTCAAATAAGTATTTAGTAAAGATTTATTATTTTTTAAAACCAAAAAAATGTTATAGAAGAGGATAAATATCATAAAATAGTTATAGTGGTGGGATTGTTAGATAATTCCATATTATTTAAAAATAATAATTCACTCTATCTTTTTGTAAATGAGTAAAAACTGACCCCTTCAGAAAAAATTAAAAATATTCCATTAAAACATTATAAAAAATATATGATAGTATAAAAATTCCTAAATAAATAATTTGAGTAAGTAAAAAAGGCAGTTGTGATTTTTTTGAAAAATATGGATATTGAGAAAAAATACACCCGATTAAAATAATAAAAAAATAATATTATCTTTTTAAACATTTATTTGATTGATTCAAGTTTTAATAAGGAATAAATTTGGATGAAAAAATTTAAATTATTCAAATATAATTCAGATAATAAAAAAGATGATTTTTATGAAGGTTATATTGATGTTTTAAGTATCATATTAAATCACTAGTTACATTTTTAGAATCATTAATTAAAATGGACATGGAAAATGAGTTACATTTCTTTTTGGAGATGATAGGTCATACATTTTTTGAAAAAAATGGTAGGTCATACATACATACAAGAAAACTTATGATTTATTAATGGGTCAAAGGGTAATTTAGTAGATTATATATTAAGATTATATAATCATGATTATTTAATATTTATCATATATATTCATTAAATTAATCCTCATAACAATTCAAGTAAAATTGTGATGAAAAATAACTTACACGCTACATGGGGAATCTAAGCCTTACGTTCTTATGAGTGATATTTTTGATCTTCAAAGGATGCAAAATAGACAGAAAATGGTTTTCCTCTAATAATAATAACATCTCAATATATTTATTGTTTTTTATTTTTTATTTCATCATGGGCCCAAAATATTTAGAGAAGTGAAAGAAGAAATAAATATAAAAGAGTCAGTAAAAATGATTACATCTTCTTCAGATGACTTCCTCTATATCCCTTCTTATGGAACCTTAGAATTGTCTTTTATGAAGATAAAAAAATTCTAATTCCTGGATATGGAATTTTATAATATAAATTGATAGGGTTTGTCTGATATAGATGGTTCAATGCGCTGTAAATAAGGGAAAGTATGCCTTCCCTTTTATAATTGAGGAAAGGGGCACTTTTGAAAATTTATGAAATATTATAATTTAATATGTTCCTAACTCATGCAAATTGGTTCCAAAATGACATTGATTCATAGAAAATGATTATTTGGACTTATTATATTTATAAAATCAAATATATATGTTTAAAAATTATTTTAAACCATATCTATTGGTGTAACCTTATAGTTAATAATTTTTAACCTTAACAATCATAAATACCGTTTTAACATTAAAGGGGTGTCATTATATATATAAGGTAAAAATTAGATAATTAATGGCCAAGTGATGAAACGTTAGACCATTTCTTATTCTAATTTTACAATTTTAATATTTTTAATATTTTTAAATATTTCAATTAAATGTTTTTTCTTAAAATTTAAATGACATCATTTTTACCAAGTTATTTTAATTTGAATGCAATATCATAAAGTGAGTAATTTAATTAGAATACATACTTTTTACATCTTAATAATATGTCTTATATAAATAAAAAATTTATATAACTAAATAATTTATACAAATTATATTACTTTTATTGTTTTGAAAACCATTCACTTTATTTTTATACTATTTTACAAGAATTTTTTAGCGTTTCATAAGGATTTAAAGTAAATATCAAATATTTAAATATTTGAAAAAAATATACATAGTGTGCATAATTTATTAAAATTTTATATTACCTTATATAAAATAAAATAATTATTTTTTTATAAATATCAAAACATATTAGATAAATTAAAGTAATTAATGTGAAATTCTTTATTTCTTTATTTACATAAATTAATATAAAAGTCATAATTAAAGATAAACAAATAAAGGTCAGAAATTCACTATTTATATGATTCTGGATGAAATATACCCATACAATGAATTAATTTAATGTTTGTTAATTACTTTAATGCCTTATCACATTAGGTTTAATAATAATTAATCTATTTAACATTTACCATAATGACAAATATTTTATATAGTTACTATTAAAATTAATAAAATATATGAGGGAACTATTTATCAAATTTAAACCTAATAATTCAATATAATGAATAAATTTTATTAAATTTATTGCCAATAATTTTTATAAATTCATTTAGAATTTAACACATAAAAATATGAAAAATGGACGTTAAAAAAATGTATTAAATATGTATGTAAATTATTTTATATAAAATTTAATACCAAATGAAACTTTGTAAATACTTTAAAAGAAAAGATGGTTTTTAATAAAATTAGTACTTTTCGCTATTCATTGGGAAAAAAATATTTTTTAGAAAAATCTAAAAATTTCACACTAATGTAATTTTGATATCTAAATTTAAAAAATGATATTAATTGTTAAAAATACTATTGATAAATCTTGAAAAATTTAATTACAATATCTATACACTAAATTTGATTAAAATAAATAATAAAATGAATTTATTCTCTTTCATTACATAGTAAAAAATATATGAATTTTAAATTTATTGGTAAAATTAATTATTTAATTAAATAAATAATTTCTAAATATATTTTATAATTTGTTTATTCCTATTTATAACCACTAACCCAAGAGCTTGGATAAAACAATTATATTTAATTAATATTATTTTGTGATTTTTTTAACCTCCTTGTTATGTGTGGTGTATGCTATCAAAAATAGTTCTGATTTTAAAACAAAATATAAACTAAAATATTGGGGTGTTATAGAATATTAATGGGTCTCATGATCTACACACCCACACACACCCACATGTGATCATAATCAAGTATTGTCAAACAAGGTGTGCCATCACTAGAATTATACCACAAAAACAAGTGTATATGAGTACCCTAAATGGAATAGACTAAATCAACATTATTGAAAACTAAATTCAAATCACAACATGTTTTGAAGACTTAACATGTTTAACAACAATATTGAATAGCTTACGCATCAAGGTTTTCTAACTCTTGTTTTATATCATCAAGAAAGAAGTTTTAGAATGGAGACTTAGGTGAATTAAATATCAAGAATTTTGTTCTTGAATCACATACCATAATGAGTAAATAAATTCAATCAAATATGATGTATGTCAATATAAGGAAAAAAATTCAATAGATCCATTTTGATTCAAATAATATATTGTGAATTCATTTTTTTTATGGAAGAGGGCCTCAGATCTATCCAACAATCATCAATCAATCATGATTTTTCAAATGAAAAAGATATTCAAGAAGAAATTCAAGATGTGGATGACCATTTTATGATAGATAAACTAGAAACATTCTCAATTCATGAGAATTATTTCTCCATTCAAGGAGTTGTTGTTGAAATATTTAAACCTCCTCCAATATATCATGGATTATTATTTGGATTAAGATTATATCATAAATCTTTCATCCAAAAGGTTTCTAAAAAGGTGATTCAGTAACACTTACCGAAAGATTCCTGGTTTTCAATGGTAGATCATGTTTTAATCAGGATCCATTTTCAACACACTAGATCAAACACCGATCTATGAAGAATGGGATAAAAATTTTATCATATCTTCTTGTAATTCGCATGTATAACATAGATCCAAACTCATCTATCAATGTGAAGTTGGATTTGGAATTGATATACGAATATATTACCTTTCTTTCATCATTATATCATTTAAGTGATTAAGGATAAAGGGTTGGTTAATGAGAGATTTAAATGGTAAAGATTGGGGAATCATATTTGAATTAGGTTCTTATGGATTGTAATTTCAGTTTTAAAAAGATGTCAAACCATCTATAATTAAGACCCATGTGGTGAATTTAATGCACCCCTAGACTAGGAATACACAGGATTCAATATCACCACTAGAAAACCAGGAAGGTTTTCATAAAAATTCAGAAACACTATATCCCACAAACTAGCTGATGGATTCCACTAGATAGGTAGTGGTATGTTTTCTTCAACCTAAAGGTAATTCCTTAATAAACTCTACCACATTTGGTTCTCGAACTATTTGTCACTAAAAATCATATTTATGACAACCCATATTAGATAATAAGTAAAAGAGAAAATATGAATTTTTTAAACATAACATCACATTTATTGAAATAATATGTGGATGTTATAAATTTATTTTTATAGTGACATATCATACCCAAGAATTACATTAAAAAATTATTCTCATGTGACTCTGGTAACTATGCCTAAATATTAGTCTCCTACTATTGGGAATCCTACTAGATCTATTCCTAATTTCATAGAATCTAGAGTATCCATACTGTCTTCCCTTGAAATAATTTCATTGTATGGTATATAATCTAAACTAAGTTCTCCATGTATGATGCATCAGGATCCATCCCACCATCCTCTCAATCGAAGACATGAATATGAACATCCATGTACATATAGAGTTATGAAACATGAAACAATTAATTGATACCTTGGTATTGAGAGGATGATTTATACAATATGACACTGTCCCAACCCTATTCGTGATCTAAATGTATACAATATAGCATAATGCTAGCTTGATTTTCTTCCTCAAGTGACTATGGACTAACCATGGAGTCACTCTTAAAAAACCTGATTGCCTATAGTGACCTCCAAAGGTCTTATCTTATGTTTGTCATATGACTTTTACTTGATCTAAGATATAACCACTTGTGGGTGTGTCTGGATCCTATGAGTCTTGTTAATTTTTCGTGGTTCCATGATTATACCTATAACTTATTTGACCATGATTTATTATTGATCACATGCATTTTTATGCTACTATTTTACAAATGACGATGTGGTATTTTTTCCTTATACACTCTGTGTTATTATGTCTGTTAACAATTTTTTGATGGTTTCTCACGGTATTTGGGGTATGTGGATCACTGTATGAATATTATTCCTTAGATTGGTATTGTAAAAAATATTCAGTAATATTAATGATGTATCTGAGCATTGACTAGGGGCATGAAGGCCTGGACTGATGACTCGAGGTAGTGGTTTTAAGTGAATGATGAACCGGAGGTCTAACACAAGGTAAATGTGGGGTATGACATCTTGGAGTCCTGACTCATGATGGAGCTTGGGTACGATGTTTTGGGAGTGTAATCCAACTCAATGATTTGAGGCCACTAAGAGATAGTATTATGAGATTTGTAGATATTTATTACTCACTTATTACATTTTACGACTATTATTATTAAATAGAGATGAATTAGGTACTGATGATGGTTTTTGGAAGCATGGTTACTGTAAAACCACTATCTATATTATTTTATGTTCATTATACATGATTCAAATTTATTATTATTATTTAATAAAAATGTTACACCTACACAAAATTTTTAAGGTGATATTTTTTTATCCAATTGGGGTTTATTACTCACACCCTACACAAGTATCTCTAGGTGTGTGAAGAATTCATGTATAAGGATCAAAATAAAGGAAATAGTCCCACGAATGATAGTTTTGTAGAATATCTTTAAGATTTTGGTAGATTTTTAAAGATTCTAGATGACACAATAACTATTTTTTTGTGTATTTTACAAATATAAAATTATAATTGTTTTTTTATTACAACAATGGGAGCCTTGTTTACTTACATGTATTAATGGTATGATATTTACATAGTTTACAAATTTTTACCATGATTATTATATATTTTTTATATTTTATTATATTAATATATATTCGTGGACATGTTAAAGTGGGGAGGTACACATCAGGATATGTGTAACTCTAGTTCATATTGAGTTGTTATAATAGGGGCATTATAAAATGGTATCAAAAAATAGTTTTCTTTATTTAATTATTACCATATTTAGATAGGGTATAAACGAGATACGCAATGTGGGATTTGGGTAGGGGAGTTACCATGCTCCTGACTAACTCATGCTAAGGAGACCTCTGAGTTATAGTTGATGTAATTTTGGTTACTATTTTATGAATTTTTAGGTGTATTCATATATAATGAAAAATCATATAAGATCACATTCTATATATACACCTGTTGATGTGATGAATATTAATTTTTTAATTCATTTCCATGATTTGGCCTATCTATTCCGGATAGACTAGTAAATTATTGCATGATATACCATTTTATCCTTACTATTGTGATATATCTATAATGGTATTAATTAGTATAATATTATTATAATTTTTTTGTATATTTATGACGTACCAGTGAAAAATTCAAAAGTAAGATCATTTTATTTGATAGAGTGTATAGCATGCAACACTAAGCATATAAGGGAATATAATATATGAAGACTTTAAAATATATTTACTATTTTAAATAGATTTTATGTGTTATATAGCTTTAAATCTAAGTGATACTGAGTTATCATGTGTTTCACACAATAATGACTTTTTTTATATCTTATGTTATACACAAGACCGAGTTTTTCCAAATAACAATATATTATTGAAACATTATTATTTAATACAATAAGACATAAAATAACCATTAAATTGGAATTTATGAAAAGTATTAAATAAATTTTGAAAATATATGGTTTATAATAATATTTGATGAATTATGAGTTTTATAATTACTTAGAAATGAAAATATATTCCAATTGAATATCAAGGAAATATTTTAATTTTTATGCTCACAAATGAATTTTATCCAAATATATTAAATTAATTACTATTAGGGAATCATATTAATTAAATTTCTATATTATATATCCAATAAAATATTATTTACACTCATAAAATAGATTTTATATGCATAATATAATAACAAATCCAATTTTATGCATAAAACCAATATTTTTATAAAGTTAGTTTTAATGACTTTTAATGGAGAACATATTTTAAATAAAAATTTTAGAAATTTTAGAAATTTTATATGTATAAATAAACTTAATTTTTTAATTATAAGAATAAAAATTATATCAGGATTATTTTTTGGTATTTTTCGGAAATATTACATTTTTTGATTAATAGTGAAAATACTGAATATTAATTCAATGCTGCTTTTTATTCCCATTTATTTACGAGATTAAATTATTTTTTAGTTTGTTTTAACGTATAATTATATCAATTTTACATAAATTATTCCAATATAGGTCATTTTAATCAATTTCACTTTGAAATTGGATATAAATACTTAGTAAATATTTTGAACATTTTTTCTTTAAAAAACTGCTTTGTCATCCTGTCTACATGATTAGATTTAAATTAATTTATGCCACTTATATGATTGGAATTTGGAAAAATGGATTCCATATTTTGATTCATAATAATTTATTTTGTATAATAAGGTAAAATTATTTTTTTTCCAAAAATATCACTGAAAGTGATTAAAATTAATTAAAATGATTACAATAAATATTTTCTTAACAAATGACTAAACCTTAAACGTAAGGCCCCAAATGAGCTATAAATTTTTCCAAAATCCATTTTATGGCCATATTTCATATCTATACTCTCTAGTATTAAAATTTGACCACTATTGGATCAACATAACATGGGAAAAAGGTGATTGTAATTCTCTTTCCAAATATTTGTAAGAGTGACACTCCTCCTCCCCAATAAAAAAGGACTCACCCATCCCACATCCTCACACATCTCTAGTCAATTTTTCTCAAAAAAATATTCCCAAATAGATCCCAGTATAACTTACCTAATCCTAGAAGCATTACCTTGGGTATAAATCTATCCAAGGAATCCTTTTATTATAAACCAAAGGAGTTACCCAAAGAAGAGGTAACATCCTTCCTCAAGATCTTTTGTTTTATTTTCATTCTTCACCCAAAAAACACTTATTATTCCATGATTAAATAATAAAATAAGTATAATAAGTAAACTTAGATTTTATTATTTTATATTTTTGACATAAACCTACACAACCTTCCATAAAATGTGTAACGAACTTATTGTTCATGTACGACAAACTACTACCTCATGAAACAATATCATTCATTTTTTATTTTCCACCTTTCATGGTTGGGAATTATGATAGAAACTCTCTCTATCTATATAATATTTATAATGTCTTTATTCCTCTATAATTTTTATATATAACATACCTTCATGATTTCCATTTTGTATAAATATGATAATATTGTTTTTGGACATGAGGATTACCACCTCCTCAAAGCGACGTGATACGTTCACAATATACATAGACTATATGAAGGATGGTTTTAATAAAAATCTGTGATATATATGACATAAATATTATAATTAAATTATAATATACATATTTATTCTTTATTCTTTATTCTTTTAATATGACAAAGATATAGAAGTAGCATTCCTGCGTACGTATGACCAATAGTCTCCATAAACGATGCATTTCATTTATTATCTCCAAGATTTATAGATTACTATAAATACATATGTAATTAATTTATAAGATAATTACATCATTTTTTTAATTCCTAGATATTATGAAATCATGATCGGTGGAAGAAGAATAAAAATAAAAAGTCAAAACATACTCGAAGAACTAGGCAATTAACACCCAAAATAGTGAAAATAACAAATGATTGTTTAAAAAAGAGTAATAAGATATTATAATAGTTAAATATGTGATATTGTAAATATTATTATGGTTCTGTTATAAGTTATTAACATGATTAAAACCATTATACATGAGGTTATACCAAAAATAAATACAAGATAAATGATTATTGTCTCACTTTTCTTTATGTGAGGCATATGCCATTAACGCCACTTACATCTTTTGTGCGATGTACCTACTTCCCCTTTTTTTATATAATATATCATGGATTATTTTATATTCATGTTATTTAAATGTTTCATTTTATTATAATTATTTTGGTTCTTCTAATTCATATGTTACTATAGTGGCAAAGGACTTTGTCTCAATTTCTATTCTTTGAGGCATATTTATTATTGTAAATATAATTTATTATATATGGTGTAAATAATTCAAATTTGAAATGAAATATCATGATTAATTAATGATTAATGGTATATTTAGTTTCAATTTTAATACTTTCATATAATGGAAAATTAAATTAAAGTTAACCAAGTGGAAAGGAAATTCCATAACTCGATTCCTTTTTATTGGGTTATACTACTTCCTCATTATCATTAATATTTTATCATTTTGTGTATAATGAATTTTAATATTTATTTTAATATTTATAATTATTAATTAGGATTTATAATTGATTAACATAAATTATTCAATGATTGATTATCACTTTAATGTTGTAATATTTTTAAGGGATTAATCCACAATCTCATTTTATTCGGGATAGTTTGTACAAGAATTTATATTAGAGGAAATTATTTGTTTATTGTTCAATAATCCTTTAATTTTCTTATACTATAGTTATTCATGAAAATTTTTAATTAATAGTACCATTTTCCTCTTTTTTAATTTGTAATGTTTTTGAATTTATTTTAATAAAACCCAACTTCATTTCTATCTTTGGTCGGAGATCCTATTTTCTTTTAAAAAACCAGTATTCTAAAAAGGTTCTGAAAAATTATTTTAACCTTTCCAAAATGACTTATTAAATATATTTTTAACCATTTTGTCTTTTAAAAATGTTTTAAAATGAACTTTCTTTCCGCTTTACGAACAAATAACTTTTCTAACCATTTTAATATGCAAAAAGAATATTTTTTAACCTTGTATGAAATGTATAGATTTAACCACCATCATCTCTTCAAAGATTACATTAAAAATTAGCAGGTCAATATTTGAAAAAAATTTATTTAAAATAAACTTTCAAAGAAATTTATTTTCAAAATGGTTTAAAAAATGAATGTATAATTTCCTCAAGAATATTTTTAGTAGATATTTTTATTGTATTTCTATTTATCAATGACAAAACTCCTTTATCCTTACTCTACTTGGTAAATTTTTTTAGATAACATCTTTATTCTTTATTTGGAAGGTTTATTATCGAATTTTCTAAGAATAGTGTTGAAATTCATTTCCTTGATTCATTTTTGTAGTCTATTTGAAATATTCAATTTCTAGTGATCATCGAACATTAAATTTTATGTAAATATCCTTATCATTTTTCATAGATATGATAATTACCTAAACTATATAACATTTTTAAATATGGTATGTACTTGATAGTTATTTTATTAACATGGTAAATGTTTATAAATCTGTATCTTCAACTCTGTACAGATATTTGTTAAGGCACATTGTTCATGAATTATATCGATTATTCGATATATGAGGAATGCTTTGGATAGGTTCGACCCTGGTGGGGCTTAGTTATAGATATCCCCTCTATGAATTGGTATTTCATGGGATGAATCATTTATTGTGACTTAGATGGTTTTTTACATGATATGATAAAATTTATTATGAAAGGTATTGATGGTAAAGGTACCATGTACCAAGGAAATATGACATACAATAATTAATCATTTCCCTCATTCAAACTCAGTTTCTAATTATCAATGAGATTTTTCATTAAAATATATATATATTCATTTCATTTTCAAATTATTAGTTAAATTTCATGTGCTTTAAATTATTTTAATTATCATATTCATTATTACTTTACCTATTCTTTTGAATGGAATGTGTGTTTAGTTATTTGCCTTGCTATATTTCTTACATACACCCTCTTAGTTTATTAATTACATTGAACATGTGTTTTTTTATTTACCTTTCTATATTAATTATTATCATTGATTAATTATTGATTCCACTATATTTAACCCTTTATGAGAGTTTGATCTCACTCTTATTTGGTTTCATTTCCCCAGGATTACCTGAAGTGTACTGAGTAAAAAATGCAATGATACACTAGATCAAATTAATTTATTATCTTATAAAAAATTATGTTGTAATTTCTGTATTAATTTATAATACATGACTATTTATGTATCTAGTTTTCCAAGACTAATAAACTATTCGGTACTTTGGGACGTGATTGACTTGTACATTATGCCAATGACATGGCAGTACGACCCCAAATCCGGGCCTTATAGGGTCGGGCCACTATAGTTTTTTATCAGAGAAGGTTTAATAGAAACCATAGGAACTATATTTAGGAAAACATAGATCAAAGAACATAACCCTAAGGTATAATTTGAGGATAAGTATAGAAAAATATCCTAAAGTTTCAGTTAGATTGGGATTATGCGGTTTTCCAAGAATTTAATCCTTGTCTTGATAGTACATATTGATATAGTTCTAGAAAATATGTACCTAGGGGTAACAACCCCAAAGAGGTGCATTGGGACTGACATGAGTATAACCAGTTACACAACAACGATCCTTTTAACACACCTAGTTTGACAAACTTGAGGGATATGCTTAGGATAATTCACATTTTATTTATAAACCATTATCAAGGAGTTGAATAAATTATGAAAATGAATAACAATGGTTAAAATTAAGGCTATTTAGATTTAAAATAATTTCAATGGATTAAACTACTTTTTTGGTTTTCTGAAATGACAGTCTATGAAGATTAAAGACATTTTGGAGAAAGTGATGGACAGAATAGATTTTAGTGGTAATTTTTTTTGAATAATAATTACTTTACATTTTATAGACATAATTTTAAATATGTTGGTATCCATTAGGGTTTATATGATCAGTGATAACATCATATAAATAGTCAGATAAGATTATTTTACTTTTTAGAAAAACAGTTTGCATTGAAAACCACAATTAAAATTCTATTTAATGATTAAATTTCAAGGATGTACATAAAATTTATTTTGTAAATTATTATAATAGGGTTTTATAAAAAGAAAAATTGTTTTTAGGTGGCAACCCATCAATTTCGAAAAGGTCGCAGGGACTGGAACATAACACCGAAGGATGATAAGGGTTTAACATCAACCACTGACATACATAATGTCCAGGTTAATATGACATTGTTTTTAGTTGAAAATATTTGATTAATATATATTAATGATGAACCTGTAGTGTTACTTTTTGGATTGAGAGATTAATATATTCACCATATTGGATTTGGAGAATATTTAGAGGAAAATATAAATACATCTCACTCTTTTATGGGATTTATGATTCGTTAAAAGTATATTTTAGTGCTTCAGGAATTAAAGTAACTTTTTGCATGTCTATTCCTTGAAATAATGGATAAATTAGAAATTGAACATATAAAAAAAGAGGATGATTATGTTCATAAAATATAAATATTTCTGGATAGTATATTTCTTTATATTCTTTGATAGTAAAAGAATTACTAGACATTAGTAAAATTATATAGAAATATAATCTTGTCCTAAAACCTTAATTTTGGTTGAATCGATGTTCATTTAAATCATTAAATGTTTATTACTTTGAGACCCTCAAATTTCCAATGACCATTCAATTATTTTTGATCAATGACCTCAGTCACCCTCTATAAATATTTGTGTTTTTCATCCATGTACGTATCTCCACTTACCATGAATGTTCTCTTACATAGAGACCTTGTTATATATTAGTCTAGGTGATCTTTGTACTTACCATTATCTATTTTATAGAGATTTTTTTTGAAACCTTCATGAGATTTTGGATTTCGACATAGGAAATATCAAATAATATATTACCAAGATATTGTTTTAATTGCGAGGACACACTTTATTTAAGGCGGGGGAAATGTAATGCCTGAAAATTCTAAAGTAATGAAACTTTATTCGATAACATGTATGCCACACAACACCAAACACATGAGTGAATATAAAATCCAAAGATATTAAAATATATTTAATATTTTAAATTGATTTGATTTATTCCATATATTTTATGGAACTCAATAACTATTTATCATGAGTCGCACACAACAATATATTTTATTGGCATAAGATAAGAACAAACCCAATTTTATGCATAAAAACCTACATTTTTTATAAAGATAGTCTTATAGCCTTTTAATGGAAAACCCATTTTAAATCTAAATTTTGGAAATTTAATATATTTTTATGTCAAAATAAACTTTATTTTTTTAAATATAAACATCAAAATTAGGGTAGGGTGAATTTTTTGTATTTTTCTAAAATATTTTATTTTTCTGTGAATAATAAAAAAATACTGAATTTTATTTCAAAATTGATATTTTTTATAATTTATCTGTAAGGTTAAATAATTTTTTTAATTATTTTTAAGGAATCATTATATAAATTTTACCTAAATTAATCTAATTTAGTTCATTGAAAAAAATTTAACTTGGAAATAAAATATAAAAACATAGAAAATATTTGAACATTTTTACCTTAACACCCCATTTAGTCGTCCCATCGTAGGATAAAATTTAAATTAAATTTTGGAACTTCTATGACTATAATTTTTAGAAATGGATTCCATATTTTTAATCACAATAATTTATACTATATAATAAGGTAAACATTTTTTTTACCTAAAATATTAGTGAAAGTGATTAAAATTAATTACAGTGGTTAAGAAAAAAATTAGATTGACAAAGTACTAAAACATAAACTGAAGGGACCAAATTATGTTGAGACTTGTCCAAAATACACTATATATAAGTATTTCAACCCTATACTACATTTTATAAATGTTTCTATTAGATACACATAACATGTGAAAGCATAGGTGTAATTCCCTTTTGAAAAACTACAAGAATGCCACTCCTCTACTATAAAAAATCACCCACCCCTCCCACTTGCTCACACCTCTCAAGAAACTTTTATAGACAAAAATCGTCCTTAATAGCTCTTAAATATACTTACCCTCATCTTATAATCAAAAACCTATACATAAATCCATCCAAGTAAGCCTTTTGGTATAAACTAAAAGAGTTACCCAAAGAAGAGGTAACATCCTTCCTCAAGCTCTTTTGTTTTATTTTCATTATACACCACATAAATATTCTTATTCAATGATTAAATAATGAAGTAAGTATAATAAATATACTAATATTTTGTTATGTTAAGGTTTTCAACTACACCTATACACACTTCTGTCAAATGGGCAATGAACTTACCGTTCGTGTGTGGCGAACTACCACCTCACGAAATGATATCATTCATTTTTCCATTACCGGCTTTCATAGTTGGGTATTATGATGAAAAGAATATTTATATATTATATATATAATATATATAATATATTAATGCCTCTATAATTTTTATATAGAACATTCCTTAATGATTTCCATTTGTGTAAATACGATAACATTGTTTGTGGACATGTGGATTACCACCACCTCAAAGTGATATGATATGTTCACATTATAAATAAAAATCATAAAGAATCGATTTAAAAAAACTATGTGAAATATATGAAATAAATATGATAATATAATTTTAATATACATATATATAATTTAATCTTCATTATTTTAGTACGAAAAAGAAATGAACGTAGCGTTCATTTGTATGTACGACCTATTGTCACCATAAACAGTGCATTTCATTTATTATCTCAAAACATTATATATTATTAATAATAACTATATAGTGAATTTATATTATAATTAAATCATTTTATAAATTCTATATATTATTAAATCATTATCAATAAAAAAATAACAAGTCAAAACATACATGAAAAACTAGGCAATTAACACTTGAAATAGTGAAAATATTGGAAGATTGTTTACAAACGAGTAATAAGATATTATAGTAAGTTAATATATGATATTATAAATATGAGTATATTTATGTTATAATTTATCAACATGATTAAAACCATTATACAAGAAATATAAGGACATTCAATTGAAAGGAAACACATGGTAAGAGATTTTTGTCTCACTTTTCATTATATGAGGCTTACACCATTAACAATACTTAATTATTTTGTGTGGTGCACCTACTGAATTTTTTAAAAAATATATCATGAATTATTTTATCTTAACTTTCTTTAAATGTTTAATTTTATTATTATTACCTTGGGTCTTTCAATTCATATATTACCACAATGGTAAAAAATTTCGTCTCAATTTCCCATCTTTGAGGTATACTTTATTATTATTCACTAAATTTATTATATATGGAGTATATAATTCCAATTTGACATGTAATTTAATGATTAATTCATTCATCATAGTATATTTAGTTACAATTTTAATTATTTCATCTAAGGGGATTTTAACTTAAATTTACCCAAGTGGAATAAAAATTTCATAACCTGATTCCTTTTCATTGGGTTGTACTAATTCTTTGTTGTCATTGACCTTCTATGATTATGTGTATAAGGAATTTGAGTATATATTTAAGTATTTGAACTTATTTATTTGTATTTATAGTTGATTCAAATAATCTATTCATTGATTCATTCTCACTTCAATGTTATAATATTTTCAAGGGTTTACTTGACAATCTCATTTTATACTGTATTATATGTTATTGAATTTATATTAGGGGAAATTATTTGATAATTATTCAATAAACCATTTAATTTTGTTATAATTCGGTTATTCATTACCCTTTTCATGTAATAGTATTATTTTTACACACTTTGGTATTTAAAATGTTTTTAAGAAAACCCAAATTCATTTCTCTCTTTGGTTGGATAACCTGTTTTCTCTTAAAAAACTAGTTTTCTAAAAATGTTTTCAAAATTATTTTTACCCTTTCCCAAATAACTAATTAAGGAAATTTTTACACTTTATGTCTTTCAATTTTTTATGTAATTTTCTGGTCACTTTCTAAACAAGAAACTTTTCTAAACTTTTTTCTATTAAAAAGGAATGTTTATTTTACCTTAAATGATTGGTAGGGATTTACCTACCATAATTTCTTTGAAGATTCATTTTATAGTCAAAACAGTTAATCTTTAAATATTTTATAAAAATTTATTTTTGAAAGAATAAGATTTTTAAAATGTTTCTCATAATTAAAAAGATATTTTCCCTAATATTTTTTTTAAAATATATTTTTAGAGTATTTATATTCATTAATAAAATAACCCCTTTATCCTTACTCCACTTAGGATATTTTTATCAATACTATATTTTTTTATTTCTCTGGATGGTTTATGATTTAATTGTCTAAGTATAATATTGATGTTCACTACCTTGATTCTTTTTTGTATCCCCTTGAAATATTCATTTTCTTATGATCATTGAAAATTACGTTTCCCCTAAATAATCATATCATTTATCATGGATATTATTATTTCCTAAGCCATATAAAAAATATATATACGGTGTATACTTGATAGTTTTTTTATTAACTGGGAAAATATTGATAAATTTGTATCTTTTACTCTATATAGATATTTGATAAGTCAAAATTTTAATTAATTAAATTTATTATTCTATATATGAAGAATTCTTTGGACATGTATGATATTGGTGGGTCTCAATTATAAATAACCCCTTGATGCATTAATTGTCTCATGGAACAAATTAGTTGGATATCCTTGGATAAGTTTTTACCTAATATGCTAAACCATCTTATGAATGGTCTTGAAGGTGAATGTAACATGTACCTAGGAAACATGACATCTAATAATTTAGAATTTCGCTCATTAAAACCCAGTTACTATTTATCCATGAGATTTTTCTTTGAAATATCAATGTATGCATTTCATGGTCAGTTTATTAGTTTAATGAGATGTGTTTTATGTTACATTCATTTCCATATTGATTATTCCTTAACAAGTTATATACCATGACATATTGTTTACATACTCCCTCTTATTTTATTGATTATATGGAATGTATTTTTATATATTTAACTTTACATATTTATTATTCTAATGGATTCATTACTGATTCCTCTATACTTAACCCTTATTGAGAATTTGAGCTCAACCTTATTTTTTCCTTTTCTAAGGATTCCCTAAAGTGTACTGGGAAATATATTCAAAGGATAAACTAGATGGAATAAAGTTATTATCCTTGAAAATAATTATGTTTTAATTTATGTATTCATTTTTAATACAATACCATATATATATATCTAGTTTACCAAGAATATTAAACAGTGCGGTCCTTTGGGGTGTGATTTACTTCTATCTTTTTCCTAATTTAATGGTATCATGACACTAGCTCTAGGACTTATGGGGTTGGGTTTCTACATGTGACTATGAGTAAATTATAGGGATATAGACTGTGGTTAGTGTTATAAAGTTTATAACCTAGGTTATGGGTAAAGTTCTTTGAAAAAATTTTGTGATCCCTTATACTAATTAGGAAGTATTATAAATGTTAAAAATGATTCTATTCATGTTATTATAAATATTTCTTCATGTAAGGTTTATGGGATGGCTAAGTAATGTGGTATCGGGTCCTCCCATTAGGTAGGAGACTCTTGTTACACATCTTATTATACTGGAGGGTGATTCAAAGCTTTCTACCACACATTATATGGTACTATAATATTTTTTCACACACTAGTTAAGTACCATTTCTGTAGTTTTGACCTAGAGGGCATGGAAACAAAGGGTAGTGGTTGATAATTCTCTAGATTTCCAACAATTTAATACTCCAATAATTTAGGTTACTATAAGACCATAGGATTTTGGGGATTGTATCAACATTATCAAGGGTGTATATAACCTAGTTAAGATACATGAGGACTATAAGGTAATTCTAAAAGAGTTCATATTATAGGGATATTCTAGAAAGATGTGGGGTATCATGGGATAGACTTAAAGATGTGAGGGTATCATACAAGGGGCCTTTAATAACCTATTTATTGGGGAATTATTTCTTAATATGATTAAGTTTGGCAAAGAACATGAGTTCATAGAGTTAAAATATGTGTATATAATGTTATTCAAATATCGTTCCCATTTTAATGATCTCATATGTTTTTCTATAAACTTAGACAGATATCAAAACATTAGGCAGTAATTTTTTTGATGATAATTCAATTATGTACATAGAGGGTAGGTTTGGAGTTTTGACCTGGTGATATAACTTGAGGTATTTTCACAAGGCCTCAAAAATTAAGAAGTTATTATATAAGGATCGAGTTGTTGGCCCTAATTATCTGTCATTTATCATGTGGTTTTAATTCATACTACTATAGTGAGTATTTTCTCTAATAGTAGGAAGAGGATGACCAAGATTTACCATAGATATGTGGTGCTGAGTTTTGCATCTTCTGTTCTCTTTAGTGGTGATCCACAATGATTCAACTATGGAATAACCAGATACAACAATAAGGCCTTTTTAACACCTAAGAGAATGTTATGAAAATGTATCAAGAAGGGTAACCTTCAATTTTTTTACCAAAGATCATTTTTTTGGGATTACAGAAATAATCCAAGAAGATACATTCAAGTAATCAAGGATTTTGTAAAAGTCCCCATTCACAGGCTCAAATGACAATGAATTACATTGGTCATGCATATTAAGGATATGGTTTTAGATCTAATATAGTTCCTTCAAATGCAGTATGTAATACTGTAGCAGGTTTTGGTGAGGAGCCATCAGCTATTGTATTTACGGTTTTGATAACCTATACTTCATCTACTTCCTTGTTTGAGACTATTACTTTAACCTCTTTCATATATAAATTTTTTTTGATGGACTTGACTTACCATCAGTGTTATAATATTATTTATCAATTTTGAGAGTGTCCTATTGAATTTTTTAGTTGTGTAAATCTATTGGGTTTCATGATATTAGAGATGTTATGATTAGATTTCATTCACGAAAAGGACCAGCTGAACAATTTATAATATCACATTGATTACTGTCTATAAAAACCCATGTTTTTAAGAATTAATTTTTTTTATTAAATTTAAATTATTTTATAGATTAAGTTAAAATATAAACAAATTTAGTCTTACTTCACATGCAACATTAGCTTAGCTTCCATTTCACACAACACTAACTTTTAACAAAACCATGTAATGTAATTAATTTATTTAATCATGACCATTATAACCTAAATGTTAAACCATTTGATATTAGTAGTAATTAAAAAATTTAAAATATTATGTATAGTGGTTTTATATAATGAAATAGTATGGATAATAAAATTCATAATTTCTAGCAATGTATTTATATGGTTGAAAAATAATATTTTCTAAAAAAATGTTTTATGTATTTTTATGAATAATAATAAAATAAATTTATGACACTCTAAGAAAATTAATTTCATAAAATAGACTTAAATTTTTAATTCAAAATGTTATAATTATATTTGGGTTAATTTTTGTGATTTTTTGGATATATTTCATTTTTTGATAAATAGTAAAGAATACTGAATTTTAATTGAAAAGTGTAATTTCATTTAAATAATCTGTATTTATAAACTATATTTATAATTATTTTTGAAGTAATATTAGTTCAATTATACATCCATTAATCTAATTTAGGTAATTATGATCATTTTAAAATTGAATTTAGATATAAAATCTTTGTAAATGTTTGAAAATTTTCACATTAAAACCCGATTTCTTGTCACTTCAGTGGGATTAATTTTAATATGAAATTTTTTAATTTTAAGGATTAAATTTATAAATATAGATTAAATATTTTGAATCATAATAATTTAAAATTTATAATAATTTTAAATTATATTTTTTCTTAAATTAATAGTGAATGATGTAAAATTTAAATTACCACAGTTAAGGTAAAAATGGATTTACCAAGGGTCAAACTAGAATAATATGAGTGGAAATGACCTAAAATATTATCTAAATTTTATTTAATTATTTTACCTAGTCCTTTTACCTAATATTATCTAAAATATTGTAATTTATTGACACATTACTTTGAATATGAACTATATAATCATTTACGCATAGAAAAAGACAAAAATGATACTTTTAATATATATAAATCCCCTGAATTGAAAAAAAAAACATATGTTTGTTAATACATATCCTTTGGAAATATAAATGAGTTTTATTTATCATGAAATTTTTTTTATTAATTTTTTAGTTGAAGTAGTTACTTTAAATAATCCAGAAAGGTGAGCATAATAATTATTTAGTTAGTAGTAAAAGAAAGTAAATGATATTAAAAATTTTACAAGTGAAGAAAATTGAATGAATTATTATGTTATCTTTTTTAAATGAATATATCATGATTAAAATATTTTACAACAATACTTTAGAATTCTATAATTTTCTTGATATTTTTAAAATTGAAATTAAATGAATAATTTCAAAATTTATAATAGTGTTATTTTATAATAAATTATGTTTTAATATATGATTTAAAATCACTAAAAATATTATATTCCAAAAAGTGTTTTTTAATTATTAATAAATATAAAATATTATCCATTAAGATTATATTTTTTCTATTATAAAGATTATATTGATAGTTAAATAGTAAAAAAATCAGTTAGTGCATCTAAGGTTAAAGCTGTGATTTTTGACATTACATGTACCAATATTAAAATCAATTTCAAAAACACATTGGATTTATATTTTTATAAATTAGATAATATATCTAGAATAAGTGATTCTGAATTATATTAAATGGATAATTTTAATTTAATTATAAAGGATAAATTTCCAGGGTTAGAAAACTATTTATCTTAGTGAAAAACCTAAATAGTAAAAATATGGATACTTAGAAGTTAAGGAATGAAATGTTTAAAACAATTGTTTTATTATGTGGTAGTGGTTTTTAACAACCATATAATTCCTTAAAACCATAAATTTTCATATTTTGATCCACTTGAGGTTATATTGAACTCTCAATAGTGAATACTTTCAAGTATTTATAAGAATTCCACTCCTCCTCAACTATAAAAGGGAACTCACTTTATCCACATATTAACTCATATTAAGGAATTTAGATCGACCAATATCTACAAAACTCACATTAAAAATTCTCTAATATTATACTAGTATCATTTTTTTGGAATAAATCCATCCTATTAAGGATATTGTGAAATCCTAAAGAGAATGCCCGAAGAATAAGTGATGTTCTTCAACGAGCATCTTTAATTTTTTCATTCACCACATTATTATATTATTATTATAACATTATTATATAATCACCTACATATATTCCTTATACTAATATGTTGTTATGTTAAGGGAATTACCTACAACCATATCCTATTCCATAAAATGAATAATGAAATCGTCATTCATGTGTACGGTGGAAAACCACCTCAATAACCAATGTCTTTCATTTTTTCCATTAAAAACTTTCAATTATGGTCATAATGAAGTATTTATTATTTATATATGATATTTTTTATATTTTTTATATTTTTGATGTAATTTTAATTCTAAGGTTTTTATATGACTCATAAATACATGCTCTCCATTGTATTTGAATATGGTAATGTCGTTCATGTGTACGGTAGACTACCGCCTCATGAAGTGATATGACTCATTCATGCTTTAAAAGGAATGCATTAAGGTTGATGTTAATAAAAAATTATTAAAAATATGACATAAACTTGATTTTGGGAGGATAATATATATCATTTAATTTTCATTATTTAAAACTCACAAGAAAATGAACAATAGCAATGTTCTCGCGTACGTATGACCCACCGTCTCCATGAATGGTGTATTTCATTTCCTTTAATTATATTTTATAGATCACAATAAACACATATATAATGAATATATATTATGGTTATATAATTTTTATCAGTCAGGATATGATTAAATAATTATCAAATTAGGAAGATGAAATATATAAAATCAAAACATATATGAAAAACAAAGTGATTATTACACAAAACTTAACTTTACCCCAGAATTGTTAAAAAACATGTAATAAAAGGTCATAAAGAAATCATATAAGGTTTGATATATATGAATATTGTTTTATTATAAATTTATAATAAATTTATATTTATTATACAATAGGATTGTACAAGTATGACCAAATCCATTATCCCGAACCAGCTTAGTCACCCCAGTACACTATTACCTGAACTAATCTTAACATGGCCCCAAGGGCATTTCTCATCCACACAGGTTGGTGAATAGCACCTAGAATCATGAAATATAAAACTAAGAATGGTTTTTCCATATAAATAGTAGAATAAATAGATACGAGTCCAACAATAGTGAGAGGTGACATTATTATTGATTCCTCTTTAGTGACTGCTTTATTTGAAATTAGTTCATGTCATTGAATAATTTTGATTTTTATTGGAAATTTTCTAAATATTCCTTTGGAGATTTTATCTTTTGTGATGGATATTAATACACACCTTATAATGGAGAGAGTGAATGGTCTCTATTTCCCTTCATATGTTTTCTTGTTATCAGATATCAAGATTTCTTGACATTTTCTTATTCATGAAATAAAATATCTTGATGTCATATTGTTGATGGAATGGATCATTACTAATGAATCCCAAATTGATTTATATCACCAATGGTTCTTCTTTACTACACCTAATGCGGTGTGCTTTACCATTTAGGGAGAATGATATATGAGGTCAAGTAGAGATGAACCTTATTATCTAGAGCTCTGGAAAGTGATATCAATGTTTTTCTAACCTAGAGTGAGAATCTTTGAGTGATGATCTCCCTCCTACTTTCATCAAGTTTCCCAATGTTTTCCATTCTCACTTCACTAATTTTCTTAATAGTAATGGATGTAGCATTCTCTATTGATTTAGTTTTGGGTACAAAGCCAGTATCTATACATTCTTACCACATGAAACTTATTGAAATGAAAGAGCTAAAGCCTCAGTTGGATGATCTTTTATAGAAAGTATTTATACACCCAAGTGTGTCACTTTGGTCAGTGCATGTTCTATTTACAAAGAAAGTTAATGGGTCACTTATCCTTTATGTTTATTACAAAAAACTCTATCAAGTTATGATAGAGAACACATTTTTGGCCATAGATTGATTTTTTTGACCAATTGAAAGTGGAGAAGTGGATTTCAAAGATTTATCTTCGATCTGGTTATCATTAGTTAAGAATAAATGAACATGATGTTGAAAAATCTACCATACAGAGCATTTATAGCCATTATGAGTACCTTTTCATGACATTTTTTCTAACCAATGCTACTAAAATCTTTATGTATTTTATGAATAGTATTTTTGATGAGTATCTTGATACTTTCATGTTGGTATTTCTGGATGATATGCTTGTCTATGTATTTTTCCGAGGAAGATCATGGGCTTCATTTGAGAGTAGTTTTGGAATTAATGAGAATTCATTGTATTTTTTCCAAGCAATAAAAATGTAATTTTTGGATTCATGAAGTGATGTTCTTAGGAAACATGGTGTTTTAACCTGGTATCTATGTTAATTCAGAGAAGGTGAAAGATGCTATGACATTAGAGAAACTATGTTATGTTTTTGAGAATCATAGGATCTTTGGTTTATCTATACATTATCGTTGTTTTGTAAAGGATTTCTCTATGTTTTCTTCTCCTATGACTACCCTAAATTATAAGGGAGTGATCTTTTATTAGGATGATAAATTTTAGAGTTATTTTGTTGAGATCAAATGCGTTTTGATTATTGTTCTTATGTTGACTCTTCTGGAGGTTGGGTAAGGCTATGTGGTCTACTCTGAAGTATCAGGTTCAGGGATGGTCTATCTTGTTATCCAGCATGATCATTTCTTTGCTTATGGATCTCGGTAACTTATACCACAAGAGAATAAATACTCAACCCATGTCCCAAAACTTATAGTTTTTATTTATTTTCTCAAGAGTTGGTGGCATTACCATTTCAGAGATTGGCCAACTGTGTTTTCAGACCATAATATCTTGAGTTATATCTTCTGTAAAATAGGTTTGAATCACCACCAGAGGTTTTGGGTGGTATACCTTAAATATTTTGATTTATACATCACTTATATCCTAGTGAAAGATAATGTCTTTATAGATGATTTGATGATGAGAATTTCAACCCATGATGTGAATGAATTTTTAGAGGAGTATATCTTGATGGATCTTTTTTCACAGTTTCATATTAGTGTCTAGGAAATTGGGGATAAGGTTGTCTTGGAAAATGTTCAATTTACCTCCCCTCTTCACAAGATGGTTCTTCAATAATAATATATTTATGACAAGTTCTTTTTAATTAGAGTCTCTATTAATGGAGGGGAGACCATTTCTGACTGGTTGTTCCCTATAGATGGAATTATATGTTATCAGAATTTTTTTGTTGTACAATTATAATTTAGTTGCATTGTGTTGGGGGACTTTTATAATTTATAGTGGGATTTGCACCTAGGAACTATGAAGATTTTCTATGACATAAGATGATGATTCTGGTAGAGAGGTATGAGATGAGGCATTGCTATTTTTTCTCTCATTATAATACATACCAACAGGTCAATGCCAAGAAAAAAAGACCTTTGAGTTTTCTTCAGCCACTTACAATGATGAATCTAAAGTGGGATGAGATATCTATGGACTTTGTGGTTGGGTTTCCACATACCCAGAGAAATAAGAATTTGAAATGCGTTGTGATTGATTGGATGACCAAATCAATTCACATTATATATATTCATGATATAACAAAAGTTGAGGATTTGAGAAATATATATGAGAAAAATACTATTTGGTTTCTAGAAGTTCTATATTCTATTATTTCTAATGGAGATCCCCAATTTACTTCTCACTTTTGGGGAGACATTCAGGATGTATGGGGATCTCAGGATTATTTGAGTATAGCATACTATCTACAGTTGGATGGAAACAATGAAAGAGTTATATAGACTCTTGAAGATATGTTTTGTGCTTTCATTCTGGGATTTTTTGGATATTTGGATGAATATTTGGGGCTAGTTGAGTTTGGTTACAACAATAGTTATCAGTCAATTCTCAAAATATCTTCTTATGAGGCCTTATAAATCTATGTTGTGTTGGTCAGATATTGGTGAAAGTTCCTTGATTAGACCAAGCTTGGTCTAAGAGATGACAACATAGATTCAATTGATTAATTAGAGGATATTGATGTCACAAAAATTATATAAATTTTATTTTTATAATCATTATAAAACATTGGAATTTTTAGTTCCTGACCAGGTTCTCTTGAAATTTTCACCTTGTTTGGGTCATTAATGTCTTGGGAGGCAAGGGAGGCTTTTTCCTCATTATGTGGGACATATTGAATTTTTTGAACTGGTTGGTAGAGTGTCTTACCATTTATCCCTTCCATCACAACCAATGTTGATACATAACATGTTCCATGTATCTCATCTATAGAAGTATCATTTTGATCAATATCATCCTATGAGTAAGAGTGATCTTGATACTGAAGCTATTCTATTCATGAAAAAAATCATTTCATGGTAGTTGAATCTAAAACCATGTTACCTCGTAGGAGGATGATACATTTGGTTTAAGTGCAATTGAAGAATGATTTTTACATTTATGAGAAGTGAGAGAGAGAGTCATTGATGAGGGAGTAGGGAACTCATCTTTTTTACATTGAAGCTTCTTAACGGGATTTCTAGGAATAGAAAATTTCTATGGTGGGGTGGTTATAACATCCTATTAAATTTTTTAGGTACTCCTCAATCCATTTTTTGATCATGATTTGGTTTTTTCTCATTTACGGGTGGTTCATTTGATTTTTTGAAAATTTTGGAAGGCTCTTGTGTTGGGTATGGTTATCCCACAGTTTTCCTAAAATATGTTCCCTTCAAGTGAAAACCATGAAAAACCAAAAAATAAGGGTTTTCACAAATGATGCACAGTTTGAAAAACCATGGGCCTATCTTGTAGAAACTATTCACCCATTTAGAGGGCACATAGTTAGGGAACACAATATGATAAAACGTGTGGCCCTTCCCAACTAACTTTGTGTATGATAATTTTTATTCTGAAAAAAAATATATATTTTTTTCCAACCCTATTTTAGACCCCACATGACCGTAACATGGGATTATAAATCCTCTATGTTTATTGGAGCTCTCAAGGACCCATTTTGGCTCCTCCAAACCCCTTCCAAAGTGAATCAAAGTGTGGTGAAATTCATTTGATCACTTCCTCGTAAGAGTTCTTCTCTCATTACATATCTCCTGCTATCCTGTTATCTCATCCTTAGGGATTTATATATATATATATATGATGTTCGAGGATCTAAAATCCTTTGATTTGGATCTTTTAACTAGGTTAGATTCTTGGATCTCTATTTCCAACATTCTTCATTGGAGTTACCCATTACTTGTGTTGTGTTACGTGATCCTATAATATATAATAGGTGGTTCCATCTATATTTAGATAATTTATTTAACTTATAATTTCTTGATTTATATTAAATTTTCTTCAATTAAATTATGAAAAACCCAATTTGATGTGAATTCATTTGGAATAAAATTTAGGAAAACCCTAGAATTTCAATAAATCGAGGTGTGATTTGAAATTGATAGGATTGTGAAATTGAATTGGGAAACCAATTTGAGAAAATGGAATATATTTTTTATAATAACCTATTTTATTATATTATACAAAAAGGAATTAAATGGTTAAAAAACAAATGTTTGTGATTTAAAGATAAATTGGAATATTGAAATGGTAAATGGGTAAGTTTTATTTTAAAAATATTTGAAATAAAATTTCCATTATTGATTGTTATTTGAGAACATCAAAGCCTCGGTAGTTAGTGAGTTATTAGGTATAAGCATGCTAGGTTATAATTTCCTTAGCAATGGACTGATGCTTTACAAATCAAACATAAACTTATTGTTATATCTTATACTCAGTAATATTTTGACTAGTTTACTTTGACAACGTTGAAGGTAAGTGTGTAAAAATTATCTTTGTTACTATATGAGTGTTTGAGGATCACATAACCTAGAACTATCAAACCTCTTAGAAGGTGACCATGTTTCTCCTTTGATATTATTTTTATATAAATTCTATTGTTTGTAAAACTTAGTTACACATTCCTTATGAATTTATAAAGGTTTTTTAATATAAAATTTTATTAATCAATTGTTCTAAATTATTCCATCAATTGAAATGAATAACATGTTTTTTTAAATAATTAATCATACAACCATGCCTATTTTATTTGAAATTGACAGAATGATTTTGTTTATTATTATTGGGAACTTATTTTGGAAGAATTTGTGAGACCCTAACAGGATTTTAGATCACACTCTAACTTTTCTTTCAACAGTTTGCATATTTTTCTTATTCTTGGTTCGAGCAAGAGGAAATCTCCACTTAGAGGTGGTAGTTGTTGTTGATATCTTGGTTGTGAGATTCTATGTCCATTAGGACTTGGGTTTTTTTATCAAATTTTCATGTACATTTTTATTGTACTATGGGTTTTTTATGCATGTTTGACTTTTGGTATAGTTCTCCATAAGGTGTTTTTTTGAGCATTTAGATTGGTATATGTTTCTTCCATGGTTTATGTGGGAAAAACATTCCCAATTTTATCTTTTATGATTCTAGGTGATAGTTTCTAACTCATGGGGATCAGGAATTCTTTTAAGATCACATTAGGATTAGCTTGAATATCTGGGTACCAAGGTGTCTGGGCTGGTTCATGATGAAGTGGTATCATAGGTGTACATTTAACATCTTTCCTTCATGTCGGTAAGCATTTAAGTAATCTTGTTAGGACTTATGAGGTAGTTACAATTAAGTGCCTTTCCAACTCTCACTATAATGTGCCTCAATTCTCCATGGGTGGTTTGGGAAAGGCTTCTTAAGGATTAGTTCTAGTATTTCCCCTGGTTTTGATATGGATAGGTTGAAATAAAATCTTTTTTTATCTATATGATGATATTAATTTTCCATGTTTCTCTATTTGATTGTTAATCTGATGTCTTCAATTCTATATGTTGATGTTTTGTAGCATCATACCTTCAATAAGATGCATGTATAGTATCTAGAAGGATGTTTCTGGTAAACAAAAAAAATAAAATCCTCTCATTGTACAAAATCTTGTGGAGGTTATTTTGCGTGTTCTCTAAGCCTTGGGAGATGAACTTGCACCCATTCATGTTCAGGCTCTAGCAGTGGGACCTCAGATGGATGACATTTGGATTCATGATCCTTAATTCCTTCAACAAAATATTCTAGTGTTTTAAGTGTCTAATGATCCTGAACTAGTTAAGTTTTGGTTTAGAAATATCATGCTTTTGTTTGCGTTTTTGGAAATGTCTAATGATATCATGGTTAAATGTGCCACATTCAAAATGGAGGGACCTAACAGAATATGGTGGGACCTAATGGTGATGGTGAAGAATCATGATGGATTAGAATGGAAATAAATTAAATTTCATTACACCAAAATATTCCATCTAGAGTTTATGGTGCTGGTTAAGGCTATGTATTTTTTCGAATTTGAGCAGGCTCACAGGACCGTGACTGAGTATATAAATTTCTTTTTTTAAGCTTGTGAGGTTATCTCCTGAGATTTTATCAAATTATAAGATGATGAATAAATAGTTCAATATGGGGCATTAATTAGACATTCATTCTCATGTTTTTTGGCTAAATCTATTTTCTTATACTAATGTGGTAGATAGAGTGTTAAGGGTTGAGATTGACCTTGATGGTGAGTCATAATTGAAGGTTGTTCCTTTCTATCCTAGTGGAAGTTCTGTGACTTCCCATACAGGGAAGAGGATTCATGATGACTGTCATGGTGGTGGTTGACAACATTGTTTTTATATACCTCCTACAGTTCTTGGAAGAGTTCCTTTGATTTGTAACATGGGTGGAAAACTTGGGCACTCAAAATGCATTTTCACTGAGGCACCCCTGGAATGTATTTTCTTTGGATTCTTAGTTCACTTAAAGAAGTTATGACATATCTATTCTACTCTATGTAGTGGCACAAGATCATCAGATCCTAAAAAAATTACAGTGCAATTAGATGATTTCCAAAAATAGGGGTTCCATCCACAAGAATCCAGAATTAAGATTTATCATGTAGTAAAAGAGTCTTCAGAGGAAATATATACGGGACCAGTGTCTGTGATAGGTACCATCAATATTTATTTATCATTACTGAATACTTAAATTGATACTATTTCATCTCATTTTTTATTTTAAACCATATTTTAAATTTTATAAATCTTCTTTTGGTTCTTTTATATTTATTATGGATATTACTACACCCCTTGGAATAAAGAGAGAGAAGGGTATCCATTGTCCTACTTGTGTTATCTCATTATTAGATATCAAACTTGAATGGATTTTCTGGTTCTCAACATAAAAACTATCTATTTTATACTAAAGTTTGATTAGATCATTTCTAATAAAGCATGAATTGATTAATATCATCAACATTTATTCGTTACTACGCTCAATGGGGTGTGATGTATATTAATAGGAGAATGAGACCTGAGGTAGAGTAGATTTGGACATTATTATCTGATGTTGTGGAAAGTGATATAAGTTTTTTCTGACCTTAGGTGAGAATATTTTAGTGATGATATCCCTCCAGTTATCATCAAGTTTCCAACCATTTTCTATTATAACTTCTCTAGTCTGCCTTTAGTAAGGGAGATGGTGTTCTCTTTTGATTTAGTTTCGGGTACTCAGTCAGGATCTATATCTTCTTACCACATGGAACTAGATGGAATGAAATAGATGAAGACCTAGTTGGATGATCTTTTAGAGAGTGTATTTGTATTCCCAAGTGTGTCACCTTGGGCAGCGCTTGTTCTCTTTTCTAAGAAAGATGATAGGTTAGTTATACTTTGTTTTGATTACAAAAAATCAATCAAGGTATAGTAATGATAAAATATCTACTTCCAAGGATTGATTATTTGATCAACCAGTTTAAAATGGAAAAATGGTTTTCAATGATTGATCTTTAAATTGGTTACGATCCACTGGGAATAAAAGAATCTGACATTCAAAAAACCACCTCATATAGTAGTTATGTCCATTATTAATAACTTTTTATTCTATTTATTCTAACCCATTCTCCTAAAGTATTTATGTGTTCAATGATCCATATTTTCCATGAGTATCTTGATAATTTTGTGGTGGTATTTGTGGATTACATATATTCTTAATCTACATTTGTGGTGGATCATGTGTGTCATTTGAGAGAATTTATATAATTGTTGAGGAATCACTAAATTTATTACAAGAAATTGATTTTTTTTTGGATTAGGAAAGTGATGTTCTTGGGAAATTCGGTTTTAGAACATGGAATCTCAGTTGATCTTGAGAAGGTGAAAGTGGTTATGACATGGGAGAAACCACATAATGTTTTTGAGATTCAAAGATTCTTGGGATTAGTTATGTATTATCATTGTTTCATAATGGATTTATCAAATTTGGCATCTCCAATGAATTCTATAACTCAAAAGGTAGTGAGGTTTTCTTGGGAAGATTAATATCAAAGTTATTTTATTGAGGCACAATGTCTTTCCACTACTATGCTTGTGTAGAATCCTCTAGAGTATGGGCAGGGGTATGTGGTCTTCTATGATAGACTGAGTTTAGTTTTTGGATGTGTTCCATTGTCAAATGATCATGTCATTACTTATGGATCTAGACATTTTAGGCCACATGAGAATAATAACCCAACCCATGAACTTTAACATGCAGTCGAGATTCATGCTCTCAAGATTTGGAAACATTACCTTTCTGAAGAAAGGTTTATCCTGTTTTCGGACCACATGGGCATGGGTTGCATCTTCTATAAGAAATATTTGATTCTCTGCTAGATGAATTTCATGGAATAACTAAAATATTTTGATTTTGACATTTCCTATATAATAGGGAAAGAGAATTTTTTAATAGATTCTTTGAGCCAAAAGATTTTGACCCATGCCATGAAATAATCATTAGAATAGTGGAACATGATGGAATTTTTTCAACAATTTCTTTTTAGAGTCTGAGAAAAAGGGAACGAGGTTGTCTTGGAGTGTATTCAGTTGATATCTACTCTTCTAGAGATGATTTTTTAGGAAACAATACTTGATGATGAGTTCCATAGTATTTTATGCTCTCTTTATGGTGGGGAGACCATTTCTAACTGGTTGTTCTCTATAGAGGGTCTTTTATGTTATCCAAATCAATTGGTAGTACAATTATTGGTTTGGAATGATGTTTTGGAAAATTTTAATAAATTCTAGTGGTTTGTGCACATAGTAACCACAAACATGTTCTATAAAATACGGTTATAGTTCTGGTGTCCATGTATGATATGCGACATTACTTATTTTTTTTCTCATTGTTATATATGCCAACAGGTCATGGGTGATCACCAGTGACCTTTATGTTTTCTTTAGCCACTCCCAATGCCTACTAGGAAGTGGGATGATATATCTATGAAGATTATGGTTGGGTTTCTATATACAAATAGAAAGAAGAATGTGACATGGTTTGTAATATGCAGGCTGACCAAACAGGATCACTTTATACCCATTCGTGATAAAACCAAATTTGAGGAGTTAGGTAATCTCAATTTGAAAGAGATTTTTCATTTGTAAGGAGTTCCATTTACTATAGTTTCTGATATAAATTTCATGTTTACTTCACTCTTTTGGAGAGGCCTTCATGAGGCACTAGGATCTGATGTTCATATGAGTATGACATACCATCTGTAGTCGGATGGCTAGATATAAAAAACTTTACAAACTTTTAATAATATGCTTCGTGGCTGTATTATTGATTTAGGTGGATCTTAGGATGGCCATTTGGGGATGATTGAGAATTATTATAATAATTATACTTTTCTATGATCAGGATGGAAACTGTTCAGTCCTTGTATGTCCGACCTTGTAAATATCTATTGTTTTGGTCATAGATTGATGAAATTTCATTTGTTGGACCTAGATTGGTTCAAGATATGAAAAAAAAGATTCATTTGAATCATTAAATTATATTTATGGAATAGATCTAGTATAAATATTATGTTGATCTTCATTGTAGATCATTTGAATTTTCACTTAGTGATCAGGTTTTCTTGAAATTTTCACCTCGTTTGGGTCATTAATGGGTTGGTGGAAAGGGAAGTTTTCTGCTCATTATGTGGGTCCTTTTTAGGTTTTTGAACAAGTGGGGAAAGTGGATTACCATTTTTCACTTCCACTAATGTTGATGTCGATACATAATGTGTTCCATGTATCTCAAATACAGAAGTATCTTTCTAATCCATCTCATATTCTGAGATGGAGTAATCCTGTTGTTGAGAGGGATTTATCTATGACTGGTTATTCGGTCAGGATAGTTGAATCTTAAAATAAGGTACATCAAGTGAGGAAGATAGTTTATATTCAAGTCATATGTTATCATGTATTTGAAACCAATGAGATGTGTGAGAGTGAGCCATTGATTAGAGAGCAATGAACTCCTCTCTTTGATATAGAATCTTCTTGAAAGTATTTTTGGGGATAGAAAGATTCTATGGTAGGGAGTTTGTAACATCCTATTACTATTTTAAATAAATCATTGACCCCATTTTTCATTATTGGGTTGGGTACTGTTTTAGGGTGTTTCATACGATATATTTAAAAATTTTGAAGGCTCTTGGACTATGCACGATTGGCACACAGTCTTCCCAAACTGTGTACCATACTAGAGAAAACTATGTAAATCTAGGTAGTAAGGGTTTTCACAATCGACACATATTTTGAAAAATCATGTGCCCACCTAGTAGAAACTATTAACCACTTTAGTTGGGTGAATGATCAGGGCCCACATTTTGTGAAACCTTACAGACCCACCCACCTAACCCTGTTTATGGGAATTTTAATTTCTAAAAAATAATTTAAAATTTTATGAACCCTATTTTTGACCCCTGCTTGACCCTATCTTGGGTTTGGATGTCCTCCTTAGTCATTAGGGCTCCCAAGGACCCATTTTGACTACTCAAAACCCCTTATTAAGTGAATCAAATCATGGATAACATCATTTTATCTCTTTCTAGTAAGTTTCCTTCTCTTGTTCTCTATCTCCTACTCTCCTCTTCTCACCTCCTTAGGGTTTTTTAAATCTTCATGTTGTTGGAAGATCTAGACTAATTTTTTAGGATATTAGATCATGTTTTGATTCTTGGAACTCCATTTATAATGTTCTTCATTGGACTTACCTATTATGGTTGTTGTGTTATGTGATCCCATGATCTATAAAAGGTGGTTCCATCCAAGTTTTTCCAATTGGTTTAACCAAGAATTTTTTGTTTTAAATCAATTTGATTTCAATTGGATTATAAAAAAAAAATTTGATTTGAATTGATGTATTAATTAATATGGTATAATATTTGGGAGAAACCACAATTCCAATGAATTGGGGTTTGATTTGAAATTTATGGAATTAGGAAATTGAATTAAGAAATTATTTTGTGAAATTGATTTGAGAAAATGGATTAAATAGTTTTAATAAGATAATATTTGATTTTATCATAGAAAAAATAATAAATTGATTAAAAACCCATACTTGGTTTTAAAAAAGAAATTATAAAATTTAAATGGTAAATGGTATAATTTTATTTGATATATTTTTGAAATAAACTTCCCATTATTGATTATTGTTTGAGCACATACAAGCCTTGGTACTTAATGAGTTATTAGGGAAACATGGCAGGTTGGGATTTCCCTAGCAATAAATTTAAACTTTTCAACTCTAACATAAACATATTGTAAGATCTTATCCTTAGTGGGATGTTGGTTAGTCCTCTTTGAATAGTATTAGAGGGACTTGTGTGCACATTTTCATTATTACTAAATGAGAGTGATAGGATCCCAAAACCCAGAACTATCGTACCACTTGAAATATGACAATTTTTATCCTTTTGGATTATTTTTTATACATATACCATTGTTTGTAAATTTCTTTACACTTTCTTGTGAATTTATACACTTTTTATGTTAAATGTTTTTAAGTAATTTTTGTAAATGTTTCATTCAATTGAAATGAATGACATGTTTTGTTTTAAATATGAAATTATAATGTTATACCTATTTTATATGAGATCTAAATCATGATTTGGTTTTTCATTATTCTACACTTATTTTGGAAGACTTAGGGAGAACCTAACAATTATTTAGCTCACACCCTACATTTTCCTTTAGGAATTTTTATATTTTCTCCTTCCAGGTTAGAGCAAGTGGAAAACACTACATGGAGGGGTTTTTTTTGCTTGATCAATTGGATATGAGTTACTATGTCCATTGGGACATAAGTTATTTATCTTATTTTAGGGTACTTTTTTTATACTTTGGGTTGTTTATACATTTTTGATTTCTAGTATAGTTCTCTATGTGGAGTTCTATTTTTAGAATACTGGCTTGGATATGTTTCATCCATATTTATATGGGAAAATAATTCCTATATTCATATTGTATGATGCTAGGTGATAGTCACCATCTTGTGGGGATCAAAAATTCCATTTGGGCCATGACAGGATTGGCTTAATTTTCAGGGTATGAGGGTGTCCTAGCTAGTTCATGACAGACATGGCCTAAGGTTAAGGTATTTCCATCACACATTTAATTCTGCAAGACACATGTCATATTCACCACCCATTCCTTTTATTTAGTGTTTATACATCCCATCAATGTATTTTATGATTCTACTATAGATAAATATTGGTATTTATATATCCATTTGTGGATTTATCTTTAATGGGGTCTACATTTCAAAAGTAAACAAATTGATAAGGGGTTTTCATCTCCATTTCCATATTTCTGACGTAAGTTATGTTATGATCATATATTCTTCTATGAGGTCTAAATAATTACCCTTTGAAATTTTATATCATTAATATTATTTCATGTTATTCTATGTTTCATTTAATTTTATTTTTTCCTGGGACTTAGGATTCAATGTTACCAAAGTGGTAATGATTTTATAGTAAAATTTCATTGTTTATTAGGACTATTTATGATTTTGATTCCATTGATTAAATATTATGACATATCTCTCAAGAAACTACTAAATGTTCTTCTCCTATTGTTATGTCATTATAATACATTTTTATTTATTCATTTTCCATTCTTTATGTACTCATGTTTTCCAAAGGATGTTTTTATGAAAAATCATTTTTCGATAGAAAACACTCTTTCATCCGAAACCATGTTTTCAAATATAGTTTTAAAAATAGATTAAAAGGTATTTTTCAAAGATAAAATGATAGTTTACTCATGAAATGATGAAAATTATTTTTAAAATCTTCCCTTATAATATTTCAAGCTAGTTTTCAAATAAATGGATTTTGAAGAATGTTTTATGTTTTTACATTTATTTTTATAGAAAATTTATTTTCCTCAAGAATTATTTTAAATGATCTTTCGAGATTATTTTGATTTAAATGAAATCTGTTAATTTTTCATATTCCTTATTGGGGATATGATCCAAGGATACCATTCTTATTTTTTTCTCTAAATGGTTTGTGTTTATGATGGTGTGATGTTCATGAAACCTATTTCTCTCGCACCTATTATACCATGATAAAAAAATTAAGACACCTGATTCCTTTTTATGGGTTATTCTATGATGAAATGATAAATTAATGGTGAAAACTATTTCTTTTCCATAGGTTATAATATGATGAAATGTTTATGAAAACCATTTCATTTCATGGGTTATGATATGATGAATGTTTTATGATATTGTGGAACACATACGTATGATTTTCATTATGTGATGGGTGTGACCTATATCTCCCTATAATGAATTGGGTAATTATAAATGTTCTACAATATCAGAGGGTAAATGGTTGGTCATCCCAATCCTAAGAAGGATGGAAAATGGGTGGTTATCCCAGGCATGAAAGGGGGGACACGAGAGGTCATCCAAACCCTAAAATAAGGAAAAAAGTAGTTTTCATAAAACTAAATTGTAATTAATGTCTTTCTTGGTATACTTGACATAAGATTTTCAATTCTTATGTGTATTCCAATAATCTATTTCTTATGACAATATTATCCTCTCATGTCCCATGTTCTTTGATTTCCTTATGATTCATGTCTTATGAACTACCAATAATTTTTCCACAACTAAAGCTTATGATCATTGATATACAGGGTCTGGTTCTCCAAAATAATCCTCATATTCTCATACTATTATGATCATGTTATGCTTACGTATCTTACTTGTTTACCCTTAATGAGAATTTCAACTCACCCTTTTTTATGTTTTTCCCATGATTAAGAAGAATGGTTTCAAGTATCGTGTGTTTTTGAATTTTACTAAAAGGGAATATATTTATTTTAGATGTTAAATATATTTCACCAAGAGAAAATCTTGTGTACCTAGTATATAAAGACACTTAACTATTATGGTCCTCAGGCATGTAATTTTGTAATGTGTTGAATATGCATCTAAAAAGATACAATATTTATTTATGAAAACCTTGGGTCATTATAGTTGGTATCAAACAAAATGTTTAGTTAAACATTTGAAACTAGGATAAAAAACATTAGTGATATACCTAGGGATATTTTATTGATATGACTTGGGATGTCTTTAAGGATAATCCTAAGGATTAGATAATTTTTAGGAAAATTTCCTAGAATTTTAGTAATGGATAGAGCAAGTAGTTTCAAAGAAATTATATCCCTATCTAGATACAATAAGTGGGTATGGATTTAGGACAAATGTATATATGTGTAATATACCTGCAAACACCATATTGATATAGACATGATCAGAAACTGGTGCATGATAAAGGGACTTGTATCAGACCTGGTTTGACACTCCCTATGGATATGGTAAGGAAATTCACAAAAACATTACAACCCATCATAAAGTATTTAAATATAAGTTGGCTATGAATGAACTAGGATAAACCTATGGTGTCAGAAATTAAATAAGGTGTTATGATTTCGACGTCCCATAAATGATTTTTAAAGATTATGTGGTTTTCCACTATGATTAGTGTTGCTCACACTATGTTTTGGGTTATAGTAAATGGTTGAAGGCTGAAGAAACTTTATTAATTAGGAATATAATAGATAATGAAATGACTGTACTCATTAGAAACCAAATGTTTTGGGAGTTAAAATGAAAAATCTCATTACTATTATCACAAAACATTCTTAAGATAAGGATTACGTTGAACATTAAAATAAGAAAAGGAAGGAACAATGTCCTGTTAAGTCCTTCATGAGGAGGATCCCACAATCTATCAGTGATTCTATTGATCCTTTAGATTCAAAGAAATGGATCAATACCACTGAAAACATATTTTCCATTTTTTAGTGTTTAGAGCTTGAAAAATTCACTTTGGTTTTCAATTCTCTATATGGTGAGGTGGATCAATGGTGTAATCTTATCAAGAATACAAGGTGGGAATATGAAATTGAATCCATGGATTTAGATGAGTTCAGAAACTTATTTTTTAATAAGTACCTTCATTATATTATTTATATGAAGATAGAGACGAAATTTATAGAGATTTAGTAGAAGGATGATGTATTTTTTGGTACATATGAAGAAAATGTTTCAAGACTTTTGAGGTACTATTTGGGTATTATCATTCATCTTGAATTTAAAGTTAACTAATTTTCAGTGGATTAAAATAAAATCTTTGAATGGTGTTATCCATAATAGAATTTGGATTCTATGAAGAAACTATTAGATGTTATATAAAATTGAAAATGGAGGTTTTAGTTATCTATCAATCTCATGGGTTTTATGAGAAGAGAAAAATGGAATTAATAGGAAAATCTAAGATACATGAAAAGAGGAAGATTATATTTCTTTTCTTCTCAAATTCTGGGAAGAAATATGGATGGATTTTACATAATGGGATTAGTAAATGTTTTAAGTGTGGAAAAGAAGGTCATTTAGTGGATTGATTATGAAGTGATGGTAAAAAGTTAATGAATGATGTGAATAATGACAATTCCCCAGAAAAAAACTCCCACACTCCATTGTTTTAATATAAATGAGTAAGAGAATTATGAAAATAGGTTCTCAAATCCAATGGTTAATAATGACGATCAACTCCAAAAACCTATTAATAGAATGGACAATGGGAAAGCTTATGAAATCACGATGGTTGAAGTGGATCGTGAAAATTTGGGCATATTAATCCTTCCCTCCTTTGTTGGGAATTTCATGTTTCATTTTTTATGAATGAGCCCTGTGAAAATATTATTGTTCATACATTGGTGAAATTTTATGTCATTATCTCCATCTATAGGAATTATAGAATAATTAAATCACTTGTGAGATTCTATTATTATAATATTGAACCCAAGTGTCCAATGGAAATGTTTTTGTATAAGATAAGTTCTTATTTAAATAATAAAGGGAGAATTATCTTTTTGAAGAATATATGTCTCTAGGTGATATTAAATTATGATTTTTGGATACTATTAAGATTTTATGAGTTTAAGGTTGATCAAAAGATAAAATTCATTTACAACAATTCTGATTTCTTATGTGATAGGAAAATATCAAAATTAATAATATATTAATATATATTTATGGAAATGAAACTATTTAGTATTATTTGTAGTTATAAAGTAATTTGAAGGGGAATTACTTCAAAACATGTGAACATATAATTAAAGGATTCTCTAAGATATTTTCCTATATATTTCAAAGGTGGTTGGTATCAACAACATCCTCAAGTTGAGTTTTCTAACAACTATAGCTTTCACTTGATCATTAGATTGATATTTATGAGCCCAATAGTATAATAAAGGCTTTTAGTGACCGCTAAATGCCGTCACTAAAGGTCTATACAGGACATCTAGTGTTCGTCAAACGATAGATGCTTTTATCCCACCAGTGTTTCAAATAGCGTCATGTTGGATCGTGTTATAAAAATATGTACAAGAGGGGGGGGGGGTTAATTGTGTCTTTTCAAAACATATTCATGGAATCTTGATGATAATCAATTCTATCCTTTTATCCTTATCAAAATTCTTTTGCAGTGTAAAATAAATAGATTGAATAATCCACATATGTATTGTGGTTTGGGGAACTGATGGCCCCTAGTCCATTCCACCAACTGTGAATAATAACTAGAAAGTATTTTTAACAACAATATATTCATGATAGATCTTTTATATAGAATAAGAATATTTAACACTTTTCCTTTTATTTAGAAAAACAGAGTCTTATAGATCTTGGTAGCAACAGATCTGTGTGACTCGTATATCACAGTAAAAAATGATGTCATAAAAAACATGAGAGCTTGTTATTCTAATATTTTCCATGATGATTCATCTCTCAATTTCTAATTCCAAATAACAAAAATATATAAAGAATAAAGATAAGAATTTTCATTTAAAATTCAGATCCACAAATTTTACCTTAAGAATCATGATATTCAAATGTTTGAATAACATAACAGTCTAAACATTCCTTAATAATCAGCATGAAATCCTCCTCTTAAATAAATCCTTTAAATTATGAATAAACGGATTTAAATTAGTCAAATATGTGCTTTAATATAGGGAATTGAATCTAGATTAAAATTAGTCTGATATTCTACATAAATTCCATTGCATGATAAAGTCGTATTTTAAATCTCCGATGCTAAATGTAGGGTTAATGATCTATTCTTGAAATGTAAGGTTGATATCAAATGTAAGGATGATCTCAAATGTAAGGTCAATCATCCATACATTTCTATTCAACTTTAAAATGTATGGTATATTATCCACAATTTCCTCTTTAGAAAAATTTAAGATACATCATCCATACTTTTTTGATAGAACGCAAGGTTCATTATAAAATTAAGATTAATGATCCATACTTTTGTGAAGAAAATTCAAGGTTTCATACTTATATATTGTTCTTCTTCCATACTTTTCTAATATAACATTTGTAAGGTACCTTCCAAATTTGAGGTTCTTTTACCATAATTTTCTGTTAATGTAAGGTTGATAAACCATCATTTTCTAAACTCTCATAAATTAAATGCAGGATTTAATCCGTACGTTACGCTTTTAAACGTAGGGTATGAAGAGTGTTTCTAGAACACTCTAAAATAATTTCTGAACACATTTTCAAATATTACACGCTGATTAAATTCTTTAATATTATTCAAAACTAGAAATATAAATAATATCAATTTCTTGAAATATACTCAAAGTAAAATCATTATAATAACCTATAAGGGTATTTGTGAGCATTAAAATCATCACCAAAGGATAGATTATTGTTAAAACAATACATTCTCAACAATCTCCCCTAATCATAATAGTATAGAGTATTGTTTAAAACAACACTTTCTCAATAATCTCCCCCATTTTGATGATCACAAAACCCATAAAATAACCAATGAAATTAATTACCTATAATTTAGAATTTTGCAAGGATAAAATAATATTTTATTTTAATATAATTATTTAAACAAGAAATAAATAATGTTTTATCTATTTTTCACCCACATATAAAGAAAATAATTTTTAAAATTTCTTTAATAATTTTTAAAAAATCTCCCCCTTTATAAAGTAAAATAAAGAATATAATATTTTGTGTTTATAAAAATTTTTCCCCTTAAGAAAAAACATAAATACAATATAAAATGTTTTATTTTATCCAAATTTATCCCCATGAGAAAATGATTTATGCATTTTCTTAAAATGAAATGTTGTGTTTATGAAATTTCTCCCACTTTTTGTGACATAAAAAAGAATGATAGAATAAGGAACATAACACATTTAATGTAGCACTAAACTTAAGTAAATGCTATCATAAACTATTTATCAATAATTGAATCTAGATTCGGGCATTCTAACAGACAGAATTGTAAAATGAATTAAAAATAGATAAAAAAGAGATTCAAAAAATATTTTATTGAAAATATAAGTCCATAATTGACACATGAATCAAGTCTGGCCTAAAATGGTTGAAAAAAAGGTTTAGCACCATTGAATGACTTCGTTTAGCTCTGCTAACTGCATTCTCAACCTCTTCATTAGTCCATCTCCTAACTGAATTATCAGATCACTTCCTACTTGGGTTAAATTAATATCTTTAATTAGGTTTACTTTGAAAATTTCATGTAGTCGTTCTTCCTTCCCCATAAACTGATTTATCTTCTCAGTGAATATGTCCAGTAATTATCTAAAACTTGGTTCACCTGAGGTAAGCTAATCAACAAGGAATTTCACATTTTCCAACAAAACAGACATAGGAGCACAATTACATTTCATGTATTGAAACCTGTCATTCATATTTCTCATTACAATTATAATGGACTTGAATCTCTTTCTCAGATCAAGCAAAGTACCGGATGTATTATCTTGACTGCCTGATAAAGTTTCTAACTATTTCTCAATAAATTTTTCAAATATACCAAATAGGAATTCAATACAACTTCAGATTTCAACTTTGTAACCTCTACTAGCAATAATTTCTTAAAAAATTAAAATTCTTGCTTTGAAATAGAGATATCCTTCATATTTTGAAATCTCTATTTCTCTTTCTCTATCTCTCTTCTTAAAGTAGTATTCTCAAATTTAGCTCTATTACACTTTTTGACCATTTCCTCAACATGATTTCTCGGTTCTTTATTCTTGGATCCGCTGATTGATTCAATCATCCTCCTGCTTATGGCGGGTTTTGATCCATAGGAGGAACTCACATTCGTGTGAAAAGATCTCAAAGTCGAACCCTCTCTTGTTGACAAACCGGGAGGTATATACTTTGTTGAGGCTCTCAAAGGCGTCGACCATAGCATATATTCTCCCTCAAAGGCCTCTCTTTGTAAGAAGCTTGAGTATGGTGGATATGTTGTTGATTATGATCCATATGCACTTCAATAAATATCGACTCTCTGTAAGTTTGGTGTTATGGACCAAATTTCCTACCTTAAAGGTGATAAACCGTGGTCAAACAGGGATATAAAACTATGCATCTTTCACAGTTAGGGGTTCAATGATTGGAAATTAATTCCAATCAGAAAAGGATACTTTCAATTATTGATGAAGTTGAAGGATGATATCGATCGTGTATGGAGGATGGGTAACCTACAACTCAAACCGGAGGCTCTTCACATCTCAGAGTGGGATATGATCTTCAATTCATATAATTCTCGCAACACTCTGGTGAAAATATGGGTTCGACTTCATGGACATAGCTGGTTTTTTTAGAACCCGAAGATACTCAATGATAATGCTTCATATATTGGGACGCCTCTCAAAATCGACCAATGAACTCTTAACACGGAACTGGGATTATATGCCTGTGTGATGGTTGCGGTGGATATGGTGGCCAAAATTCCTAAAGTTGTTATATTAAATGCCAACGAGCATAAAGCAGATATTTGGGTTGAATGTGAGAGGATGCCTCCATATTGTGAGCTCCTCAAAAATCTTTGGGCATTCCCTGATAAAGTGTAGGGTGGTTAAAAGCCAGGTGCTTCCTCCGACGGATGATGGGTGGACAGAGGTCAAGAAGAAAAACAAGAACAAAACTGTGAGATCTGAAAATCCAATATCTTTGAAAAAAGTAGCATATTTATGGTTTAATAAACCTATTGTACTGGGAGAATCCTCGAAGCCCACCTGGGCGGAGCAGGTTAAAGAAGAGGAAAAAATGGAACAAGATCAACTCATTCTTGAAGATGAGCTTGAGATGGACAAATCTCTTTAGGATCTAGTGCATGTTGGCCAGTCTTCGGTGTTTCAAATTGGGATTACTCCAACTGATAATGATGAAACTCATATTTCTCCACAATCTACTATCTGCGACTCAGTAGGTAAGATTATAGATTTAGAAACTCCTTCTGCTTCGGTTTTGGTTCAAAACAGTGCAGGAGCAAAAAATGTTTCATCTATGGTTCCTACCGAAGCTGCTTCTCCAATGGCTCTGCTTGACAGTACAAGCACTAATTCTTTAGTATATGATTTTTCTGTTTTTTCATCATCTATTGATGTGGTATCTACCTCATAGCTTACTTCTGAGATTACACTAGATTCTAATACATGCATGGATTCTAATGGTTCAGTAGACTTGATCACAACATCTACAACCCCACAAATTCTAGGTGCATCAAGTGATGCACCGATGAATAATCCAGATAATAGTAAATATGACAAACATGACTTAGTTTCTAATAAATTTGTTACTGAGAAAAAAAATGATGTTAACTTATTGAGTAAATAGGATTTTAAATCCTCCCTATCTTCAGCCTCTACTCTCAGAAGATCTAAGAGGATGAAAATCCCGGGAGACTCTAAAAAGAAGAAGAGGATCACTGGCTCCAAAACCAGGTCTTAATGGATGTTGTTTTCTGGAACTTCCTGGGTCTAGCAAACCCTGGAACTATTTCTATGCTTAAAAGACTTTTCTTAACTCATAAAACAAAACTTTTTTCAATTACTGAGCCCAAAATTTTCTTTACTAGACAATACATTCACTTTGCTTCTTTTGGCTACTCCTTTCTAGGTGATTGCAAGAATGATACTTTTATTGATTCCCTTTGGGTTTTTTATCATAATTCTTTGGAAAATATTAAAATCATTAATCTTTCTGATCAACTATGTACTTGTGATCTTAATTTGGATGGTCAACATATTTGTTGTTCTTTTGTTTATGCCAAGAAAAGATATGAAGACCGTCGTCCTCTTTGGCACGACCTCTTTGCGATGGCTCTCCCCATCCATGACCCTTGGTTAGTCATAGGATATTTTAATTCTATTATATCTCCTAGTGAAAAAATTGGTCCTATGCACTCTCACATTACTTCTAGAGAATTTAGGGCTGTGTTTGAAGACTTTAATTTAATTGAAGTAAATTTAACAGGTGCTAAGTTGACTTGGTATCATCGTCATTACAATAGGACTGTAGCTAGTAAACTTGATAGAGCTTTCTTTAGAATCCCTAATTTGGATACTTGGGATACCATTTCCAATATTATGTTACCTAAATTAAATTCGGACCATCATCCAATTTTTCTGAGTCTCTTATCTAAATGGCCCAAACCAAACATACCATTCAAATTTAATAATTCTTGGTCTACGGATACAGATTGTTCCACTCTCATCAAAAAATTTTGGGATTCCATGAGCCACCACTCTGATGCCTTTTCCTATATCAATAAACTCAAATATCTTAAACATGTTCTCAAGAGTTGTTGTGTGAATAAATTTAAACAAATTGATAAGGACATTGTCTCTTTGGAGGATGAACTTAATCTTATTCAAAACACTTCCACTAATTTTGACTTCACATTAAATCCCTCTAATGAAATCAACATCTCTTTGAAACTTAATTCCCTTATTGTGTTCAAAGATAACATCCATAAGTAAGTCTTCAAAAAAGGCTTATTGATGGGGATGGAAATTCCAAATTCTATAATGCCTTACAACCAATTATGAAAGTTAGTAGAACTCTTTCTTTCATCAAGGATAATGAAATTCTTTTGAACACTGAAGCGACCATTCCTAATCATGTAGTCTCAAATTTTGAAAACATTTTTAATGGTACACCCATTATGAAAGAACTTATTCCTGATATTGTTCCTCCTCTTGTTGATGAGGAAGACAATCACTCGCTTCTGAGAATCCCTCTTGACCATGAAATTAAAGACAAAGTCTTTTCTCTTAATGTTGATAGTGCTCTAGGTCTAGATGGTTTTAATAATGGATTTTATCAACATAATTGAGACGTTATCCCTACTGATGTCTGTAATCATGTCAAAAATTTCATTTCTCATGGTTACCTCCCTCATGGACTCTATTCTCAAATTTTTACTTTGATTCCTAAAGTTTAAAATGCTTCAGAAATTCATTTATTCTGGCCTATTGCCCTTATTAACTCTCTTTATAAAATTATTACTAATATCCTGGCTAATTTCCTCTCACTTCTCTGTAATAAAATTATTTCTTAGAAACAATTTGGCTTCACTAAAGGAATATCCATTCAACATTGCATTTTCCTTGCCTCTGAATATACCAATGTGCTTAATAAAACTGCAAGAGGAGGAAATGTGGCCATTAATCTTGACATTAGGAAGGCTTTTGACACCATTGATTTGGAACTTTATCTTCAAGGTTCTCCATCAATTTGGTTTTAATGAGGTCTTTATTAATAGGATTCACTCCTTGTTCACATCTTCTACTATCTCTATTCTTGTCAATGGCTCCCCTAAAAGATATTTTAAATGCACCAAGGGTGTCCGAAGAGGAGATCCTTTATCTGCCATCCTTTTTTCCATTGTAGAAGACTATCTTAGTAGACTCCTCTCTAAACTGGTTTCTCAAAATAAGCTGAAACCGATTCAAGATGATCGTGGCCTTAATGCTCCGACACATCTTCTTTATGCAGATGAAGTTATCCTCTTTATTAATGGATGAAAAAGAAATATTCTGAATCTTATGAACGCTTTATCTCAGTATAAGGAGGTCTCAGGTCAAATTGTTAGTTGGTACAAGTCTTTTATCTTCTTTGGAAAAGGTTTCCCTGACAACTATAAAACCACCATCATTGAAATCCTTGACATTAAGGAAGGTATCTTAAATTTTACTTATTTAGGTGTTCCCTTATTATGGGGAAGACCTAAAGCTAAGTATTTCTCTTCTATGGTTTATCATATTCTTCATCAAATCTCTTCCTGGAAGGGGAAATCCCTTTCCATGGCTGGGATGCTTTTCCTAGTCAAATCTACCATAATATCCAAAATGGTATACTCGCTAATGATTTACAAATGACCAGCCTCTCTTCTGAAAATAATTAATGGTTTTATTAAAAACTTTTTTTGGTCTAGTAGCACTTTTGAGCGAAATCTTGTCCCTATACCTTGGTCCACGTGTTGCAATCCGTTGGAAAAAGGGGCCCTCGACAATAAGAATATCAAAATTTTCAATAATGCGCTTCAATCCAAGCTCACTTGGAACTTGATCAATAAAAATACTAATGCCAAAGAGTTTCTCTGAAAAATATTCTTAGACAAGATTAAAAGAGGTAATTTGAGTTATATTAGCTCCTATATCTATCCCTCCATCAGAGACTCTTTTCACAACATTATGCATAACTCTAGATGGCTGGTCCTTAAATATTCCTATTTGAATTTCTATCTTGATAATTGGACTGGCTCCCCCCTGATCTCCATGTTATAACCTCACTCCCCTCCAGAAAACATAAATCTCTCTATTCATGATGTTATGAATGGACACTATCCCTATCTCCCGGAGTCTATTAGACAGGTGGTTGATAGTCATACCTTCACTAATGAGGATGATTTACTAGTTTGGGAACCTTCTCATAATGGTATCTTGGATTCCAAATCTTTCTATAATCATAATGTTACTTCATCTGAAAATCCTTTTGGGTGGATCAAACATTTTGATAATAATTGGATCAAGCCCTCTAGACTTAATCTTATTTAGAGGATTTCTCATAATTATGTCCCTACTGATGTTTGCCTCTAGACATTTGGCATTCAACTCTGTTCTAAATTTCATATGTGTCATCAACATAGAGAGGATACCAATCATCTTTTTCTATCATGTTCTAGAGTTGCTGCTCTTTGGAAATTTATTACTGATATGTTTGATTGCATATGTATTTGTTCTGACTCAATCCTTACTCATATTAAACGTTGTGTGGAGCTCAACACCTCAAATAAAATCAATAACCTCTTTATTTCATCCATTTATGATCTCCTTCACGTTATCTGGTATGATCATAATGATATTTTTCATAACAGACACTCACTCAATATAAATACAGGTCGTTCGAGAATTCTCACTGCTATCAGGGATGCCACTTTGATTCAGAAAGATTTTTGCAAAAATTATGTTGAAGAATTTGTGATTCTTAGACGCCTCCATGTTTTCGGCCAATACAAAATATAGTTCCAATCAATTGAGGTGTTATGGAAAGCCCCTATTCCTGGGTGGATCCAAATAAATGTGGATGGAGCTTCAAAAGGGAACCCGGGTCCAGCAGGTTTTGGAGCTATCTGCCGGGATTATCTGGGTCACTGTCAGGGTTGTTTCTATGGAGGTTGCGCTAGAGCCACTTCCTTAGAAGATAAAATGATTTCCGTGATCCAGGCTATTGACTTTGTTCAAAGGAAGGGCTGGAACGACATTTGGATTGAAAGAGACTCTACTTCCATTGTACAAGCAATTTGGAATGGCATGGTCCACCTTTCCTGGTCTCATACATCTCGTTGGATGATATGTATGGACTCTCTTCATGATATTAGATATATTTCCACACATTCGTACTGGGAAGAAAACATGGTGGCTGATGCTCTCGCTAACAAAGGTATCAATCGAGGTGTTATGTGGTTTTATAATATTCCGGTTGACCTTATACCTATTTATGAAAGGGAATCTAATAAAATACCTTTTTCAGACTATTGTAATTCCCCTCATTAATTATCAATAAATTGTGTCTTGGTTTTTGACCAAGACCCTTTAAAAAAAATCGAGCATTGGATCTCTGATCAGTAACCTTCTCCACTGGTTGCTCAACCAATTTTTCTTTAGATTCATGGACTGAATCATCTATATAAAAATTTTCATTTAAAACTTCAGTATGAAATATAGATATATTCTCTCCTCTATTCACATTTTCATTAGGTTGTTTATCTTCATGAGAATCTTCATTTACTTACTCGATAATTGGTTCTTCTTGAAACATTTATTCTTGAATAACATTAGCAGGATGTGTAGACTATTCTTGAACAGATTCAGTTCAAGCCACTTCAACTTCTCCAGGATCTACCTCAACCCGAGGTACAAATTCTTCTTCAATTTGAGGTACCACCTCAATCTGAGAAACAACTTCTCTTACAAATCTAAAGCTTAAAGCTCTCCAGTTGTAACAATATTTGTTTAAATAGGCTCCTCACCAGATTGATTTTCTCTATGATTTTTTCTCAAAATTCCCTATTGACTTCCCTTATTAGAATGTGTAATGACTACTTCAAATCTAATTCTTCTTGATGTTTTTGAAACATCACAGGTCCTTGATTCTGGTATTCCTTCTAATGTTTTCCCGGTTTTATTCCCCTCAGAAGACTCCTGATCTTTATCAGCACCAATAGGCATAATCATTCATTTCACAGTGCTCTAGAAAAATCCTATTTTTCATAAATATCTAGAATTGAACCTATTATTGTGATGGAATCGCACTCTGGCATCTACTAATGTCATTAGATCAGACATAAACAATAATTTTGAAATGAACCTCCCATAGGGATATGAGTTTATTCTATCCCCTAGTTGACAATAGTAGTTCAAGTACCTTATCATATAATGAGGAAAATTAAGCTTGATATACCTTAGAAACAAAAACATCAAATACATATCAGGATATACAATCATCTCTATTTTAGACATCATTAGTGCAATCCCTATTTGAATAAATTTTACAAGAATTTTCTGATCTGGATCCAGATCCTTGACTAACATATTTCTGATATTCATAGAACCAAATAAAACTTACATAATGTCCTTTGAATTATGTTCATTATATCTAATGAATTTCAAATCAAAGAGATATAATCCCTTATGAGGGAAGTTTGAGATTCTATCAATTTCCACAGACAAAATAGAAAAATCCCGATCTTCAATTTTCATAAATATGGAGTCCTCTATATCTCCTAGACTAAATTGAATAGATTTAATGCAATTTCACAACTCCACCTCATACAAGAATTTCAATGTTTTCATAATTGAATGTTTTTTCGAGATTCTGAAAAGACAAAGATTGCTTCAAGATTAAATTGGTATGGTACAACCATTCCAAATCAACTACTTTGCCCAGTAAAATATTTCATCCTACCAAAAGTTGATTCTTGGAATTACTAGCTTATCCTTCCTTGATTGTCTTTATCTTGTCCTTTTCTATCTCAATTTTCTGAAGGTTTGAAGGATTAGGGTTTCAAAGGTTCATTCAAAGGTAGACGAAGGTTGTATGGGTTTCGGTGTTTCGAAAGGTTTTAAGAAAATAAATGGGTTTGGAATTTGAAACAGTTTCTGAGAACCTTTATTCTCGTGTCATTGCATACGTAATAATCATTTCATTATTTAAAATAAAGTAAAAACATATACGAAAAAAAAATGTAGCAGTACAGACGGAATTTTAAGTTATTCTAAAAACAAATAATTAAATTATTTAAAACAGAGAAGATTAAAATAAAATAAGAATTAATATAATCAAATATATAAAGTTAAAATTAAAATTTCATTTAAAATTAAATAATCCTAGCTCGTAATTAATAAAATAAAACCTTTCAGTGGGAAGTGGTTTAGTAGAAATATTAGCTAATTGAATTTTAGTACTTACAAATTCTATGAATATATCCTTTTTTAAGAACATGATCTCTTAGAAAATGATGTCTGATATCAACATGCTTAATCCTAGAATGATTAATAGGATTTTTTGAAATATTTATTATGATAATATTATAACATAAAATTGATGTATTATTAAAATCTAGTCCAAAGTACATAACTGTGTTTTCCATCCACAAAAACATGGGCACAACAAATATCTGTAGATACATATCATGCCTTGACTGTTGACAAAACTGATTGTCGTTCCTCACTAGACAATGAAACTAAATATTTTCCTAAAATGTGATAGGTTCCTGAGGTGATTTTTCTATCTAATTTATAGCTTCCAAAGTTATCATATGAATATGAAATTAAATTAAAATTAGAAGTTTTTGGATAGTGAAGATATTGAAAAATAGTTCCTTTTAAATGTCTATTTTTATTGACAAAACTTAAGTGAGATTATTTAGGATTTGATTGAAATATTTCACAAAGACATATTGAGTACATTATATCTGGCCTTCTATAAGTAAGATATAATAAACTAAAAATCATACCTCTATATAAATTTTCATTAACAGATATTCTGTTTTCATCCAAATTAAGTTATTTATTAGTACACATAGGATTTGTATATGTCTTGCTATTTTCAAGTCCAAATTTCTTCAGTAAATCAGCAATGTATTTTCTTTGATTCAAAACATTTACAAAATATTTTTGATAAATTTAATGTCCAAGAAAGAAATTTTATTCTCCAATCATACTCATTTCAAATTGTTTTTGCATTAAATTTGAAAACTCATGAATTTTTTTTTTGTCTGTTGATCCAAAAATGACATCATCAACATAAATTTGAACCAATAAAATATTAGAGTTTACTATTTTCTTAAATAATGTTGTATCTAACATTATAACATTAAAATATTTTTTCAATAGAAAAAACATAATCTTCCATACCGAGCTCTAGGTGTTTGTTTAAGGCCATAAAGTTCTTTAGTATGTTTAAAAACAGAATCTGGGTTTTAAGAATTTTTAAAACCAGGAGGTTCCTCAACATAAACTTTCTCCATTAAATAACCATTTAAAAATGAAGACTTAAGGTCCATATGAAATAATATAAAGTTCATATGATATTCATAGTTTAAAAGGATTATAATGGCTTCTAATCTTTCTACTGATGCAAAGGTCTCATCATAATCTATAACTTATTCCATATTAGATCCTTTGGCTACTAGTATTTCTTTATTTCAAGTTATTATTCATTGATCATCATGTTTATTTATAAATACCCATTTAGTTATTATAACTGGATAGTTATGTGGTCTTTCAACTAAATTCCAAACATCATTTCTCTTGAACTGGTTTAGTTCTTCTTGCATTGCTATCATCCAACTTTCATCAAATTTGGCTTCTTCTAATGTCTTAGGTTCTAATTGGGATAAAAATGTAAATAATTAATCATAATTTCCTACATATCTTCATGTTTTTATTCCAGTGTCTATGTCTCCTATAATAGTTTCTAAAGGGTGATTCTTTAGGGTTCTAGATAATATATATAATATACTATTAGGTTTATCAGTGACATGTTCTTCTAAACTGGATTGAATTTTATTTATATCTTTTTCAAAATCATTTTCACGTTCTCAAGGGTCATATTATTATTAGATTCAGATTCATCAATTTGATCTTTACTTTAACCAAAGGGATCAGACTGATCAAATTTCACATTTTTTGATTCTTTAACAATCCTTGAAATATCATTAAAAACTCTATAATCTTTGGAAGTAGAAGAATATCTTAAGAAAATGCCTTCATCAAATTTTTGATCAAACACACCATATTTTTCCTTGGTGTTCAAGATATAAACCTTGAATCCAAAAACATTTTGTTATTTTACTTTAGGATTTCTGTTATTCCAAATTTCATAGGGTGTATTTTTAAAAATTGGCCTGCTTAAAACACTATTCATTATATAATAGGCTGTGCTTATAACTTCTAGCCAGAAATAGGTAGAAAGCATGTATTCATTTAGCATAGTCCTTGCCATATCCTAAATAGTTATATTTATTATTTCAACAATTCCATTCTATTGAGGTGTTCTTGGTGAAGAGAAGGTGTGTTTAATACCTAGATTTGAGAAAAAGGAATTGAATTATTGATTCTCAAATTCTCCACCATGATCACTTTTTAGTGAAATGATTTTCAAATCTTTTTCATTTTGAACAGCTTTGCAAAAACATTCAAATATTTTAAAGGCTTCATTTTTATATTTTAGAAAATATATCCTTGTAAATCTTGAATAGTCATCAACTAAAACTTATATATATAATTTACTAGCCAAAATTGCTACTCATGAAAGTCCAAACAGATCCATATGTATATGTTTTGAAGGTTTAGATGTAGAAATTTTGTTAATTGATTTGAAGGATGATTTAAGTTGTTTTCCAATTTGACATGCATCATAGAATCGTCCACTGTCAAATTTAAGACTAGGAAAATCAGAAACTAATAGTTTCCAAGATAATTTATGTATAGAATAAATATTATAATGTACAAGTCTTATATTCCAGATCTAGGATTCATTTATTTTTGCTATTAAACATTTTATATTTTGTTTACACGTGAAATTTAAGTATATGGTATAAAATTTGTTGGTTATGGGTGCTCTAAATTTAGGAAATTTATCTTTAAAAACAAAAAATCAGTTGTTAGAAAAGTCAACACAATAACTATCATAAAATTTTTGAGAGATACTTATCAGGTTGGGTTTCAATCATTATACATAGAGTACTTTATAAACTGAGATAACTTCTAGATCTCCAAAAGTTCCAATTCCATTCATTTTACCTTTGGAATTGTCACCAAATGTGACCAATCCTCCATCCTTTTAATGTTTTAATGTTCGATGAGTTCCTAATCATATACCTGTAGAATCCACTAACCATATACCATATTCGAGTTCGACTTCTGTAACCTGCTTCATGCAAAGGCATTCAAGCAAAATTTTGTTTTGGTATCCATATTCTATTGGGTCCAGCAGTGCTAGCTAGCAATGATCTGGGAATCCAGACTTGCTTTATTTTTCTATAATCAATAGAATCATATAAACTCTTTGAAAAAAAGGATATATAAATACCACTTATTTTAGGTTTCCTTAAATAAAAGTTTTTAGATATGTGACCTTTTATTCCACATTAGTTGAAAATTATACATTTTTTACTTGGAAAAAAATAGTTCTTATACAGTTTGGGTTTCTCACCTTTAATTCCCATTATATATCTTTCCATTTTAATCACATTCTTTCCAAGAATTTCATTTAGTGATTTTTCTCCTTTTGAAAAATCAAGAGCCTCATTTTTGTATGTATCTACTTCTATTTACAGTGTTTTTAGTTTTGTTTCATTATCTATATAGTTTGTGTTTGAAGAGTTATATTTTTCAATTAATTCTTGATGTTGTTTTAGAAGAGTGTATCTTTCTCTTAAAACATCAGTGTGAAAATTTTTCAGTGATTTATGTTTTTTAAATAAAAAATAATATTTCTCTTCCAGTATATTATAGTAGACTGCAAGTTTATCATTAGATCAACTAGAACTAGAATCAGAATCATATGAGTAATAAGATTGTACCTCATCAGCTTCTACCATAAAGCACATATTTGCTTTTAGATTCAATTCTTCCTTTTCTATGTTATACTTTTATGAGCTTCTAGAGTCTTCAGAAACACTCTAAGTAGATTTCATTGCTCTTTTGTATTTATGATCATAATCACTCTTTTTGAAAAATTTATTTTTCTTTTCTCCATTTAATTGAGGAAAATCAGGTCTTATGTGACCCATCTATTTTCATTCATAGCATTTGACTTCCTTTGGTTATTTTTCATCTTTCTTAAAGTATTTTCTGAATCCATTCTTCTTTCGGTAGAAATTACTAAATTTCTTGGATAATTGAGCATGTTACACATCTGAATCAGATGAATCACAAATTTCTGGTTTTCTCTTTATTTCTTACTTTATATTTCTACTCTTATTTTGGGATGTTACTTTCAAAAAACTATTTCCTCTCTTGATAGAGACATTATTCTCATTTGATTCATCTTGAATCTCATCTTCATACATCATTAGTGTTCCAATTAATTCTCTCATATTTAGATCTTTGAAGGGTGATGACTGCCGAATGGCTGCTGATATCCCATTCCAATGGGTTGGAAGTATTCTCTGTACTTTTAAGGCTTGATCTACTTGGTTAATAAGTTTTCCTAAGGAAGTAATATTGTTGACTATCTCTATAAGCCTTCCATTCATCTGAGTAATGCTTTCATCATCAAGAATTCTAAATGTATCAAAGTTTTGTTTTGCTATAACATACCTCATTTTTCTGATAATGTAAGTTCCTTCATAGGAAACTGCAATTGTCTTCAAGATCTCATAAGCAGTAGGGCATTGCGATACTCAATTAAATTCATTTGGTCCTAGACCACAGATTATAGCATTCATAGCTTTTGAATTTATGTCGTACTCTACATCTGTAGCTGCACTCCATGTTTCAATTTTCTCAGTAATTTCATAAGGAGTAATAATTTTTCAGTAGAATCTATATCCACGATTCATCAGGTAGATAATCATCCTAGATTTCCAACATCCATAGTTTTCTCCATTGAATTACGGAGCTAAAATCATTGACATTCTCTCCCATGTACAAGAAATTTCAATATTTATATAATCTTTCATCTTTTTATATCTTTAAAAAGGAACCTTCCATTGAAAACAATTATTGTATTGTGTTATACAAATATGAACAAGACAGGGGTGAATTGTGTATTTTGAAAACTTCTTTGAGGAATCTTCATGATAATCAATTATATACTTTTATCCTTATCAGAATGTTTATGCAGTTTAAAATTAATAGATTAAAGAACACACAAATTTATAGTGGCTCAGAGAATAGAAGGCCCCTAGTCCACTCCACCAATGCTCTACTCCACGAGCATGGTGATTTTCACTATTTGGTCCTCTTATCATTAGACCGTCAACAACTGAGTGCAGAAAGTTGACACCTTTAAAAGATAATGCTAAAATAGAGCCTTCTGGTTAATACACAGAACCGAATACACAACTTAGTATGAGAAGCATCTTACTCAAAATGAAAAGGGTATCTGTATAAAAATACTTTCAAGTTATTCTTCACTATTACATAAACATGAAACTGACAATAAATGGATCGTCATCTTCAGAGAGGATGTTCTTTAGGTAAGAGAAGTTCTGAGTCGATCTAGTAACAAATATATCTTGAAATAAAATCAGAAACATTAAAAATAAAAGATTCATGATAGATATTTTATGTAGAATAAGAATCTTTAACACCTTTCATTTTCTTAATAAAAATAGAGTCTTATTGATCGTGGTAGCAGTAGATCTGTGGGACTTGTATATCTCTGTAAAAATTAAAGTCATGAAAAAACTTGAGAGCTTTTTCTCATAATAGTTTTTACAATGATTCATATCTCTATTTCTAATTCAAAATAACATAGATAAATAAAGAATAAATATCATCATTTTCCTTTCAAATTGAGATCCACAATTATCTCTTTAAGAATCATGATATTAAAAATTTTGAATAACAAAGTAGTTGTAACATTTCATAATAATCGACATGAAATACTCCATCTTAAATCAATCCTTTGAATTCTGAATAAATAGATTTAAATCATTCAAAGATGATATTTAATATCGGGCTTTGAATCTGGCTTGAAATCGACCTGATATTCCACATAAAGACCGTTGCATGATAAAGTCGTATTTTAAATCTCTGTTGCTAAACATAAGGTTGATGATGTATTATTCATGTGTAAGGTTGATCACAAATGTAAGGTTGATATCAAATTTAAGGTTGATCTCAAATGTAAGGTTGATCATCCATAATTTTCTCTTCAACTTTCAAACGTATGGTATATTATCCATATGTTCCTATTTAGAAAAATGTAAGATACATGATCCATAATTTTTGATTGAACTTAAGTTTCATTATAAAAGTAAGATTAATGATCCATAATTTTGTGAAGTGAATGTAAGGTTCCATACTTAGATAAGGTTTATATTACATACTTTTCTGATATAACAAATTTAAGGTTCCTTCTAAACATTATGTTCTTTTACCATACTATTCTGTTAATGCAGTGTTGATTAACCATACTTTTTTGAAATATCATTAAGTAAACGTAGGAATTAATCCTTATGCTACGCTCATCAATGTAGGGCAAGAATAGTGTTTCCAGAACATGCTAAAATGATTTCTGAACACTTTTTCAAATATTCCTCATGGATTAAACTCTTTAATATTATTCCAATATAGAAATATATAGAATATTAATTTCATTAAATATACTCAATGTAAAATCATTAGAATAAAAAACAAGGGTATTTGTGAGCATGAAAATCAACAGAAAAGATAGATTATTCTTGAAATAATACATTCTCAACAATATCACCTAATCATAATAGTATAGAGTATTGTTGAAAACAACACATGCTCAACATGTCCACCATTTGGTGGATGGTGTAGCCAAGCTGAACATGGGCTATAGTGACAGCCAAATGGTGGTTTCTATAGCCCAGTTCAGCTCTGGATTTAGCGACATCCATTAGGAAGTCACTATAGGTGCCGCTGAAATTACTTATAATGACTATTGAATAGCGGTTTGTATATGATTTTTTATAATTTTTTTTAAAAAATGATAGAAATACAATAAAAAACCCTATATTTCCAAATAGAAAAATCTTTCCAAAATATCTAAACTCATACGCACGTAAATCTCTCTATCTCACCATCTTCCAAGCTTTACATACATCATCAAATATAACTACATGAAAAAATTTAATAAGAAAAGTTTTACCAAAAAAAAACATCCAAAAAAATAATTGAAAGAAAATATATATTTCAATTCAATATTAGTGTAATAGATCGAAATTATTTGATTTTGAAAATATATTAATAATTTCGAATACCTTTTTAGAAATTTAAAATCTCAAATTATATGGTTCTAATTATACCACATTTTTTATAGATGTGTCATATACTCACACACCTCACAAATAATAATAAGTTAGGAGTCCAGTGATTTCTAGTCATTCTGATGTCGTTCCCTATAAATTTGACTTTAAATGCATGTTTTCCTTTTTTAGGACATGAGAAGTGCGCTTTCAAACACTGCGGTCACACAACACCTCTGATTGACATGTATTCTGACCATCCATTTCACAATTTACTGAATAGTTGTCATCATCTAATTTCATGGTATTTCAATGTATTTCAGCCTGTTTTTACCACCCACACACGTTTTTCAAGCATGCCAAACACTTAGAAAACACATATTCAACCATAACTTTCAAACTGCACTTCTGATAGATGTTCTGTCTCCTAGTGCATGTCACCAGCATTTATTAGATAGTTTTCATGTGATCTGAAGTCATTTCAAGCACGTTCTCTATGCATTTGACCATTAAACACTCGTTTTGGTGCTTAATGGCACCAAATTTACGTTTTGGTCACCGTAGTCACAAAACACCTCCGATTGACATGTCGTCTACCCAAACATTTCAAAATTCATTCAGAAGTTTTTTTCATCTGATTTAATGGCATTTCGAGGTTGTTCGACCGATTTTTACCACCCCATGCATGTTTTTCATGCACGCCAAACACTTAAAAAACATATATTCATCCGTGCCATGTAAACTATACACCATATTGATGTTCCATCTTCTCATACACGTAAATAATAACAATCATATTATGGGAGTCTAATTTCAAGTCATTCAGAGCACGTTGTCTATGAATTTTATTGTTAAACCATCATTTTGGTCATTTATGGCACCAGATTTTCGTTCTCGGTCACCGTAGGCAGACGACAACTCCAATTGACGTGTCTTCTACCAGACCATTTCACAATTAACTCACTGGTTGTTTTCGTCTTATTTAATGGCATCATGTGGTCATTTGGATGGTTTTGACCCACCTACACATATTTTTCAATAACACCAAACACATAAAAAACACATATCCAGTCGTACCACGCAAACCACATGTCCAGTTGATGTTTCGTCTCCTTATACACATCACAAATAATAATTAAACTGTTTTCCTGTGATTTCAAGTCATTCCGAGCACATTATCTATGCATTTGACCATTAAACACTCGTTTTGGTGTTTTATAGTGTCAAATTTCATTTTCGGCCACTGTGGTCACACAAAACCTCTGATTGATGTGTGGGCTTCCCTACCATTTTAAAATTCATTCACTGGTTATTTTATTTTGATTCCACAACATTATGAGGTCGTTCGGCCAATTTTGACAACCCTACAAACGTTTTTCAAATACACCAAACACTTAAAAAAACATATTCAACCGTATCGCACAAACTGCTCGTCCGATTGACATGTCGTCTCTTTATACACATCACAAAAAATAATTAGATTTTTTTCGTCTGATTTCAAGTCATTCTGAGCATGTTCTCGATGTATTTGACAATTAAATGCATGTTTGGGTCTTTTATGACCCGAGAAGTGTGTTTTGAGACAATGCGGTCACACAATATCTCTGATTGAATTTCCGTCTACCCGAACTTTTCAAAATTAATTCACCGGTTGTTGTCATCATATTTCATGGAATTCCGAGTTCATGCAACTAGTTTAGACCACCCCACACACATCTTTCAAGTGCGCCAAACACTTAAAAAGCACATATTCAGTCATATTGCACAAACCGCACATCTGATTGATGTTCTATATCCTCATACGCATCAAGAATAATAATTTGATTATTTTCTTCTGATTTCAAGTTATTCTGATGTCATTCACTATGCATTTGACAGTTAAATGAATTTTATGGTCTTCTGTGACACGATAAGTGTGTTTTAGGTCACCATGATCACATGACACATCCAATTGACATGTCGTTTGCCAGAATATTTCAGAATTCACTCACCAGTTGTCGTCATATGATTTCATGGCATTCCATGGTCACTTGGTAGGTTTTGACCACCCCATGCACACTTTTGAAGCGCGCCAAACACTTAAAAAAACATATTCAGCCATATCACACAAACTGATCATCCGTTTGATGTGTCGTCACCTCGTATATGTCGCGAATAATAATAAAATTGTTTTCCAATGCTTTCAAGTGATTCCAAGCACGTTCGCTATGAATTTGACTGTTAAATGATCGTTTTGGTGTTTTAGGGCAGTAGATTTGTATTTTTGGTCACCACGATCACACGAAACCTCTGATTGATGTTCCGTATGACTTAACATTTTAAAATTCATTCACCAGTTGATTTTTTCTAATTTCATGGCATTCCGAGGTCATTTAGCCGTTTTGACCACACCACGCTTGTTTTTCAAGCACAACAAACACTTAAAAAACACCTATTCAGATGTACCGTGAAAACCACACATACGATTGACATTTTTTCTCCTCATAAAAATTTAAAATAATAATTATATTGTTTTTGTCTTATTTCAAGTCATCATGAGCAAGATCTCTATGCATTTAACTGTTAAATGCTCGTTTTGGTCTTTTATGGAACAAGATTTGCATTTTCAGTCACTTTAGTCACAAGAAACCTCCGATTGATGTGCCTTCTGCTCAACCATTTCAAAATTCACATAATTATTATTGTTGTTAGATTTAATGGGATTCCGAGGTTGTTCGACTAGTTTTGACAACCCCACAGACGTTTTCAAGCCTTCCAAACACTTAAAAAACAAATATTCAGTCGTACCATGAAAACTGCATGTTCGATTGACATGAAATCTCCATGTACATGTCATGAATATAAATTATACCATTTTCCTATGATTTCAAGTCATTTTGAGCATGTTTTCGAGGCATTTTATCGTTAAACACTCGTGCTGGTGTTTTACGGCACTAGGTTTTTGTTCCGATCACTACGATCACATGACACCTCTGATTGACATGCTGTGTCCTGAGCATTTTAAAATTCACTCCCCAATTGTTTTTGTCTAATTTCATGGAATTCTGATGTTGTTCGACTAGTTTTGACCACCCCATGCTTGTTTTTCAAGCATGCCAAACACTTAAAAAGCACATATTCTATCATACCACACAAACCACACGTCTGATTGATGATCTATCTCCTTGTACACATCAAAATAATAATAATTATATTGTATTAAAACGATTTTAAGTCATTCTGAGCACGTTTGACATGCATTTGATAGTTAAACACTTGTTTTGGTCTTTTATGGCACCATATTTTCATTTTCAGTCACCGCGGTGACATGACACCTCTGATTGACGTGTCGTTTTCCTGACCATTTCAAAATTCACTCACCGATTGTTTTCATCTTATTTTATGGAATCATAAGGTCGTTCGGCCAGTCTTGACCACCCCACACATGTCTTTCAAGCACATCAAACACTTAAAAAACACATATTCAATCGTACTATGCAAACTAGGCGTCCGATTAACGTGACATCTACTTGTACCTGTCATGAATAATAATTATATTTTTTCCTGTGATATCAAGTGATTCTGAGCATGTTCTCTAAGTATTTGACTATTAAACACTCGTTTTGGTGCTTTATGGCACCGAATTTGCGTTTTCGGTCAACAAAATCATAAGAAACCTCATATTGATATGTCGTCTGCCTGACTATTTGAAAAATTCACTCACTAGTTGTTGTATTCTGATTTCATGGCATTCTGAGGTTGTTCGTCCGGGTTTCACCACCCCACGCTCGTTTTTCAAGCACACCAAACACTTAAAAACACATATTCAGCCATACCGCATGAACCACATGTCCGATTGACATGTAGTATCCATATACATGTCACAAATAATAATTTATTTTTTCTAATTTCAAGTCATTCCGAGCATGTTCGCTATGCATTTGACCGTTAAACGCTCGTTTTGGTCATTTATGGAACCAGATTTGCGTTTTTGGTTACTACGATTACAAGAGACCTCTGATTGACGTGCCATCTACTTGAACATTTCAATTTTCACTCACCGGTAGTCTTTATCTAATTTTATTGCATTTTGAGGTCATTCGGATAGTTTTTACCACTTTACATGTGTTTTTCAAGCACACTAAACACTTAAAAGACATATATTCACCCGTACCATGAAAACCACATGTACGATTTACATGTCGTCTCATATTACATGTCAATAATAACAATTATATTATTTTCCTTTGATTTCCAGTCGTTCAGAGCATTTTTTATATGCATTTGACCATTAAACGCTCATTTTGGTGTCTCATGGCATCAGATTTGCATTTTCGGTCACTACGGTCACATGACACCTCCGATTGATGTAACATCTATCCAACCATTTCAAAATTCATTAAAAGGTTATTTTCATCTAATTTCATGGTATTCTAACGTCATTTGGCTGGTTCTGAACACCCCACGCATGTTTTTCAAGCACGCTAAACACTTAAAAAATACTCAATAAGATGTACCATGCAAACCGCATGTTCTATTGATGTGTAGTCTCATTGTACATGTCAGAAATTATAATTATATTTTTTTGTCTGATTTCAAGTCATTTCGAGCATTTTCTCTATGTTTTTGACCGTTAAACGCTCATTTTGGTCTTTTATGGAACCAGATTTGCGTTTTCGATCACATCGGTCACACGACACCTTCGATTGATGTGTTGTCTACCAGAATAATTAAGAATTCACTCATTAGTTGTTTTCATATAATTTCATGGAATTCCAAGTTCATTCAGACGATTTAGAGTACCCCACACATGTTTTTCAAGCGCGACAAACACTTAAAAAACACATATTAAGACGTACTGTGAAAACAGCTCATCCGATTGATGTGATGTATCCTCGTACACATCAAAAATAATAATTAGATTGTTTTACTATGATTTAATGTCATTCTGAGCACATTATCAAGGAATTTGACTATTAAACACTCATTTTGGTGTTTTATGTTACCAGATTTGCATTTTCTGTCACCACGATCACAGAACACCTCCGTTTGACGTACCGTCTACCAAAAAATTTTAAAATTCCTTCATCAGTTGTTTTCTTCTGACTTCATGTCATTATGAGGTCATTCTTCCAGTTTTGACCACCCACGCAAGTTCTTCAAACACGCCAAACACTTAAAAAACACATATTCATCCGTACCGTGCAAACCGCATGTCTGATTGACATTCTGTCGCCTTTTACATGTCAAAAATAATAATTTTATTGTTTTAATGAGATTTTAGGTAATTCCTAGCACATTATATATTAATTTTAGTGTAAAACACTCGTTTTGTTCTTTTATGGCACCAGATTTTCGTTTTCGGTCACCGTAGTCACACGACACCTCTGATTGACGTGTCTTCTGCCAGACCATTGCACAGATCAGTCACAGGTTGTTGTTGTTGTATGATTTCATGTCATTACAAGGTTTTTCATCAGGTTTTTACCACACCACACATGTTTTTCAAGAGCGTCAAACACATAAGAAACATAGAGGTGAAAATATTATTCCAATAAGAAATGGATGTTTGTCTGCATGAGAGTGATTCTCATCGAAAGAGGCTGCTCCAAAAACCATTCAATTAAACTTAAAAGAAAGATAAATCTTAATAAATTGAAGTGTTATTTAATATTTCATTATTAACAATCACGTAAACATTAAATGAAATAATTAGATCACAAGAATTAAAAAAAAACACACAAAGGTGTAAATAAAACTAAAGGTTCGAGAATAATTATTAATTTCTAATTCATGTATGATATTTAAAATGGTAATGTAAATTACCTCTTGCATAGGGTTCATCTGCATCTGGATCACCAATATCCCTGATATTTCCACCAACTATATTCAAAGGCTACAATATATATCAATATTATGTATCTTAATCATATTAAAATATTTCAACACAAGTAGGGGTTGTTTTATTATTTACCTGCGGTGCCACATGTGTACCATCAACAGGATGTTGTGACATCACTTCATCTATATGTGCTAACTTATGTGATAAACTTTCCTCATACTCTACACGTAACTACTGAAATCACACATCCCTATTGCGCTGCATAGCCTGAAAGGTAGAATCTATCTCAGTCTGTGTGTGCATCCATGCATCTCTACATGCACCCATTGCCTCTGCTCTAACAATTTCACATCATGGGACACAAATTCCATAATTCAAAGAATAACCATGACCGTCACGCCCCACAACACACTAAAATAATTCATATCTACACACAATAATACAACATTTCTCCTCTAGAAACTTTGCTAACTTAGCGTCAAACTAATATTGCAGTGTATACATATTGAATCAATGAACAAATATGACTAATTTCTACAGAATAAAAATACATTTATTAGTAAATAATTTTCTTACTATAACACCAACAACATCGAGATCACCTGCCCTATGATTCCTCACCCATATGGACTTCTGATTGATTAGCTCACCTCATTGGTGTATCTATAATAAATGGGTTGAGCATGTCATACTAAAATACTTTTTATATATTAATGAATAATGAATTCTAAACTTACACCATGTGTGAGCTGTTACACATGTTGAGTGCCATGTCTGGAAGGCATGCCCTGTATCTCCCAATTACATGAATGATGAGAAAACTCAGCCTACATTCAACGTATTCAGTTAATAGAAATATGAAAATTTATTCATTTTTAGATTAAAATCAATAAATATTACCATCGTCGCCTCACTCAACCAAAACACAACCAAATCCTTCCACTACATGGGAGGAATTCCCAGAGGGACTCGCTATAGAATGTCTAGCACACTCACAAATGGTATACAGTGATCTATCTTCACCCATCCCATATAATACATCTATAATTTTCAGTATTTGGTGATACATATGGCCTGAAAATAATGTGGAAACGATGCCAAATTATCTTGTTCAAAAAATACTCAGTAGATGCGACAATAGTAAATACAATATTAGGAAATATTAAGCATTGAATTTACCTGAACCTCCCTCAATAATCTATTTATTGTATCATGGGGGAAATAAGTACAATCATGAGTCATCATAGGGAATCTATGTGGGTCTCGTATCATATGACCAAACTAATGAATCAATACAGCTGAACTTTCTCCAACTGAATGAAATGTGTCAACAAATAAGACATCCAGTCAACCTCTAGAGTTCTAGGATTAAACACCTCTACCAAGACCCCTACATTTTCTGGAAGACGCACTAGATCCTAATAAACATAAATTCATAATTCAATTATAATATAACTAAATTTTTAATTCAAAATTAGAAATAGTTAAGGAAATATACACAAAAAATTACAAACAATTAATTTAGAAAAATTAAAACATACATACCAACAACATCGGGTGAACAACTTTGACTACCTTGTAACATACCTACATTAAAAAAAATTATAGTTAAATCAAGAAATTTTTATACTTATATAACTCATAAATATTTTTACAAACATTAACTGGGGATATAATTACAATTCTCACTAATTATGGAAGTGTATCGTATCTCCTTAAATTGTATCTATGTCCCATTGTATATCTTCATCTCATATAGATACTATTTTTTGGACAAGTGTTTGATCAACAAATGAAACAAAATTAGGTTTCTCTTGGTCAATCAAAAAAACCCATCTTCTATAAATTTTCACCACAACATTCCAATCATAATCAATGTCGACAAAGAAAACTTTCCCTTCCTGTGATGTCAGTATGAAGGGTTCATTACTTAATTGGTCATCTTTATATAACATATTGTTAAAGTTTACTGATTTAAATTGGAAGATATCAACTTTCATTCCACGAACCAGATCAACCCAATCCCACTTTAACAGTATGTTTTTTAAGCCACGTCCATAAATAACCTCAATAATATCACTGAACAATCCATAATAATAACCCAAAACAACAAAAGAATAACTAACTCCACTATTTAGTGTGTCTTGATTCAAGTTAACATCACTAATATTAAATTAGAATCCGTTAGCATCCAAGGACTTGTAGAGACGAGCTGTAATAAATGGGTCATCGACTAGTTGGTTGAGTTCTTTGCACATAGTATGGATACTTAAATCTCATATCTTTTGAATCTGCAAATTTCACATAGTTCAATGTATAAAGGATTGTGAATTTAAAACTAAGTTTCACTATAAAAATATTAAATCAATTATTTATAAGTATATGAGTCTTGAACCACTCATGTAATGTGTTGAAATGATGTTTTTGTATTTGATAGTCAGTTGCACGGGTCCTTTCATGTTTCACTTGAACGATATGAATCCTAAATCACAACACAATAAAAGGTAATTAATAAAATAAATATAGAAACCAAAGACATATCAACTATAAAACTTTCTATATCAATGGCATAACTGATGGAGTGTTGTACAACACATATCGATGAGATTCAACCAACTCATTGATGTGCATATCAAACGTTATTCCTTTTTCCAATTGGACACTTTTCATTATGGGAGGGTTTATCTATCTTTGTTTCAACTTCATAAATATATTAAGCACATAAATTAGTACACTCATCAATTAAATATACCTTGGTAATTGATGCTTTGAGAAGAGATTCGTAGTGCACATACCATTTCAATGTATTTAAGTATCTCTCTGTTGGATACATCCACCAAAATTTTATGGGACCGCCAGCAATGAATTCACCAGTTAAATGCATAGTCTTGTGAACCACGAAATCAAAAAAAGATAGCAGAAATAGTTTCTCTAGGTTACATAGTGCAATTAAAATATTATCATGATGCTTTTTCAAATCACTAATACGGTGATTCCTTGAATAGTGCTGACTGAAAAGATTAAAAACATCAATCAATGGCTCAAATACCTTGGTAAGAAATAAATCACTAATTACTATAGGAATTAACTATCGAAGTTGAATACGATTATCATGACTTTTCAACCCCTATAATGTCATGATCATCATGTTGACATGCTTGGAAATATTAGAGCAATAACCACATGGCACCTAAACGGTCCTCAAAATTGATAGAAGTGTTCGTTTATACTTTTAACTCATTGTGTACTGTGCAGAAGGCATGTATGCCTGATTACCTTCCCCTATGTGTAAATGTAAAGGTTTTCTCAATCCTGTTTCTTAAAAATCACATTGAGTATTGGAATTGTCCTTTTATTTCCCCTTGACACCAAAAATGGTGCACAATATATTATCACATACATTTTTTTCAATATGAATCACATCCAAATTATGTATTAAAATATTATTTTTACAATAAGTAAATTCAAAAAAATACTATGTTTCTTCCAATTATGACTATGTTGTCTATTTTCAGCAGGAATAGAAGGCAATGTAGAAGCCAATAAATCTTGAAAATCATACATTGTATGGATGCTTTCTTGATCAAGTTGTGCATGAATTTGAACCCCAGATGGTATTTGTGGTGATGAGTCATGCTCTCTATTCCCATAAAATGACACATGGTATTTTATAAACCAGTAAAATTGAGGAATAAAGTTTATGTGAACAAGATATTCCCACTTTCTACAGTGCTTAATCCATATATATTTCTTACTCTTGTTATAATAAGGGTAGGCAGCTTCTCTTTTTATACTCCAACCTGATAAGTTAGAACATGCTGGGAAATCATTAATTGTTCATAACAAAGCAGTCCAGAGTCTAAACACTTCATTAGATGATGAGTCAAAAGTCATTAAACCATCGACCCAAAATTCATTCATCCCATCAAGCATGTTTCATATAAAAATTTATTTTATCTCCAAGTCCTCTCATCCCATCAATTAGAATAAATAGTAACAAAAATGGTTTCTTGATACATACCCATTAGGGGAGGTTGTATAGAACAAACACCACTGGACACATACTATGTGTCACACCAACCATGGAACTAAATGGGTTAAAACCATATGCTTCCAAACCCAATCAAACATTACAATCATCCCAGTAAATGTCTGGGTGTCTTTGATCATAATCTTTGCATGCCAAAGAATCTATAAGGTGATTTAATTTAGCAGCCACTTTGTTTTTATATGAATTCCAATTCATCAATTTATAAATTTTATTTGACATGAATAATCTCTTTAATCTCAGTTTTAGTATGAAATAATGCATCTACTTAGCTGCATCTTGTTTCCCTTGATTCAAGACTCTACCAGGAAGAATATGACTACCTTGATTAATCTCACTGGACTTCCAAATGGATTTATAGAAAATAGTACAAATATTTAATTGTGCATTATATTTATGAACAACATAAAATTAATGTGACATGCATCAATGGTATCAAATGTAAAACCAAGATCATCGGTCAAATTTCGAGCTTGATAGAATGACTTGGGATTCATTAATCCAGTAGGGAGTACCTTGTTCAAAAATAACAACAACATGTCAAATGAGGTTTCTGACCACTATTTCAAGGCCTTCAAATGTATCTATTCAACGATGAACAAAAATTTAATAAATTTAGTGCATCATTGATATAACTCAGTACACACATCATCAAGAATTTAAAATAATTTCAATGATTCTCCATCTGTAGAAGAATGAGGATTACTCAATCCTACCTCACCATTTATGACAATACTATCTTCAGGTTGAAACTGATGCATCGTATCATTGAGAATTATGTTCATCGGATCGACTGTTCTTGAATCAACATCCATATGAATACTTTCTGATTGATGACATGGAATAGAATAATCTATATGACATGTCCATGTCATATAGTTTTTTAGAATCCCATTCAGAAAAAGATGTTCTCTAACACTATCTCGTTTGAATAGATATCTATTTTCACATTTTCTTCATGTACAACTAATCAAATCGTTTGGAAATCTGTTGGTGAAATACATAAATTCCTTAATCCCGTAATAATATTCCTCAAAAACCTATCTTGCATATCAATCTAGATTTTATCCATATTTGTATTTAATAGAAAGAAAATAATTGAAATATCTTATTTAAATTTAAAAAAAACTCATATCATTAAAACATAAAAACCAAGGAGTTCAAATATATTTTTATGGAAAAATAAATGAAGTGTATTGGTTTTGGTAATATTATGACATCTCAATATATATTGTGATCTACTTCAATATGGATGAATTATGATTCCAACCTGGGAGTTGTATCTTGGAGAATATTTTCTCTTGATTTCAAGAAACATCTAACTGAAATCAAGGGAAGGGTATGTGCTGCACTACTAGGATTCATGGGATTTTGAAGTTCGGTCATGAATGAAAAAATATCCCCTCTCTGAGAGATCTCTCTGGACAATACAATTTTCATAAATAACATACATAATGGATTGAGGAAGTCAAACAACGACTTACCTATAGAGGAATTGACCATTGGTAATGGGGTGAAAATCAACTGTGGATCCATGACGGCACTACGACTTGATGATAGGGGTTCGACGACCAGACTAAATAGGGGAGAAACATGTTGACAGGAGCAGAATTGCTGGATGAAGCGCAAGAGGGTTCTACATGGTGGGGCACAATGATCCATGAGTGTTCAACGAAGGAGGTACATGAGGACTCGATAGAGGGGTGTAGTGGGGCAGGAGGGAATGATGGCGACATGACTATCAAAAGGTGCGTTGTGGAGGCGTGGGGTGGGGTTGCCAGGTCACGAGGGTGTCGGGTTCATGGGGGGCATAGTGCCGAGGAAAGGGGGTGGGGGTCGCCAGGGTCACGGGGGTCTGTTGGGGTCACGAGGTATGCAGTGCGGAGGCAAGGGGGTCAGGGTCGCCTAGGTCACCTGGTGTATCGGGGTCGCTAGGAGGGTGAACAGGGGAGAGAGTCACGGGGTCAGGGAGGGAGACACATGGGAGAGGGGAATTGGGTTATGGGGTTGGGGATAGTAAATGAGGGGGGGGGGGGGTGGAAAAATATGGGTGGGCTGTATAAAAAATACAGCGACCACTATTTGGTGGTCACTAATAATATTAATAACTACTGCCAAAAGGTGGTCTCTCTAACTAACCCTCCTAGAAAGTTAAAAATTCTACGAGTGGGCCTTTTATGGAAGGAAGTGTAGAACTCCAATGTACTAGTTTACATTTTCATAAATAAAGCTATATGGACCTGATAAATATGATGATATGGTAGACAATGTGAGATACATTCCACAACACACAAGGGTATAAAAAATTTAACAAAAATGTTTTAATCATTGAAATGATCTATAATTTGAAGTTGGTGAAAAGACTTTTCAATGAATTTTCCATGGATGAAATGAGGGAAAACTAAGACCTAAGTATATCAATCCTATTAAAAAACATGATTATATCAGAAAAGTAGATTATCATTTGGATCTACCACGAAACCTCTCTCAAGTTCTGGGTGAGCTCTATCCATCACATATGAAGATGCAGAAACTTGATCAATCACATATACTGAACTCCAAGTTTGTACTACTGGAGTATGATATTTTCTTTTAGGAATGACTAATAGAGAATTTGGATCAAATAGATATGGTTATAAAAAACAGGAACACTCACATGGTCTGTGTTTTTTGGTGAAACCACCAAATTGAGGATGCTATGTAGGAACATAAGGATATTATGAGGTATAACTATTCTCATTTTTTGTATCAGAATGACAAATTTTGAAGGTGAAATTCATTTTAAAGAGGGTAGAATGTAACACCCTAAGTTTTTATAAATTAAAGTTTTTCTTATTAAATTAAAATTCATTGAGGGAATGTGTTTCAATCTAATCTAAGTTAATCTTTCTTTACACACAACACTAGCCTAAATTGCATTACACAAAACCTTGACTTTTAACAAAACCATGGTGCATTTTTAACTTATTTAATCACAACCATTATAACTTAGCTATTAAACCCAATGATATGAATATTAATAAAAAAATTAAATATAAATTATAGTGGTTATACATAAATAAAACATATTGATAATAAAATATATAATTTTTGGTTAAGTCATCATATGGTTCAAAAGTAATATTTTTTTAAAATTTTTTATGTTTTTTTGTCATGAAAAATTATTTTTTTATAGTTTAAGAAAAATATTTAGATATAATAAATGTTATTTTTGAATTCATAATATCAAAATTATCTTAGTGTCAATTTTTTTTTATTTTTCTAAAATACATTAATTTTTTATCAATAATGAATACTACTGAATTTGAATAAAAAAATTCCTTTTATTTTAAATATTTTATTATATTAAACAATTTTTTGAATTAGTATTAATGTAGTATTATTTAAATTATACATAAATTAATACAATTTATTTCATTGGAATCATTTTTATATTGAATTTAGATATAAAAACTTTGTAAATTTATCTACATTTCCACACAAAAAACTCCATTTCACGTGATGGATTTAAAATTAATTTTAATTTAAAATTTTCCACTTATTTGAGTTAAATTTGGAAAAATGGATTCCATATTTTTATTCAAGATAATTTATAATGTATAATAAGGTTATTTTTTTTAACCAAAATGAATAGTAAATGTAATAAAAATTTAATTTCCCCGGTCAAGGTAAAAAAGAATTTACAATGGTTTAAACTAGAATTATAATAGTGGATATAACCTAAAATATAATCTAAATTTTAGTTTATGATTTTATTTATTCATTGAACATAAGATTATCTGTCATATAGAAATTTCTTGTCGCTCACCATTGCAAATGACTCATAAAATAAGCTAAGTAAAGAAAATAATAAAAAAGTTACCTTTCTTAATTAAAATATCTATAAATACTTAGTATGAGAAAAAAATATGTACAACTTCCAATGGTCTTTAAATAACACTATGATTGATATCTTAAATTACATATAATACTGAGATTTAGTAAACAATTAAATATAGTTATTCATGTTTGATAATTATCACCTAACTGTTGGAATAACAAGAATGAGGGAGATTAACTAGATTATGAAAATATACTTTAAAGATGATTATAAAATGAATTTATCAGTTACTAATTAATTAATAATGAAAATAAAAATAATTTAACAAAAAGGATGTGTTTTATAAGAAACTATTTTTATTCCCACAATAACATTCAATCATAATAAATTAAATTAACAACTATTAGTGAAAGATCTTAATGAAATTTATATATTATATATTCAATGATTTTCTAAAATTCATCTCGTAAGTTTGATAGTCTAAATAAAAAAATAAATCAAATTTTAAGCATAACAAGCTATATTTTGTTTCTAAAATCAATTTTAACACATTTTAATGGTGAAAATGTTTGAATTATAATATTTGAAACTTTTATAAATTTTATTTGAAAAAATAATCTTCATTTTTAAAGGAGTATTATAAAAATTAAAAAAGTATGAATTTTTTTTATTTTTATAAAAAGATAGATTTTCTGGTGAATAGTAAAAAATGTAGTTTTTATTATGAAATACTGAATCTTTTATGATACTTTCAAAAAATAAATATGATATAAAATTTTAGTAAACAAAATTAAAGACTTATGTAATATAATATAATAAAAGTATTATAAAAAATAACCCAAAACATAAAAATTATAAATTATTTCATGATAATTATAAAAATCATTTTCAGTGATGACACAAGACCTGTGTAACGTTGGAAAAGAAACATTGTGTGTGCCTCATAGATAACAATCGATAGCTAAAAATTATTTTCACAAAAGTTTTACTAAATATAATTAATTAATAATAATAGTCACTTATATTTTTTAAAAGTTTTAATTATATAACAAGAGTCTTATCAAAATTCTTGTGGAATTCTTGCACAATTCTAGAAAAGTAAAATTAACAAATTAAATAAGTTATCTTGAAATGGATATGAGGAAATATAAGGAATGAAAACATATAAATTATTATTATGAGATGAATTTATTTATTTTTATGATTTTAATCATTTTTAAAATTTTACATATGAAATAATTTAATTAAATATTTATACAATGATTTTGTAGTTCTTGGGGAAGCAAAAAAATATCAATAAAATAATTTTAATTAAATTTATAATAACAAATAAATGTCCCAAAAATTTGAATAAATTTTATTGGTTAGTTATATATTGAACATTGTCATCCATGGGTTGAATTTATGACCTTTTAGTGCCATATGGTTGACATTAATCCCCTTAGTATTTTATTTTATGAAAAGTCAAGTAGTTCACACTATGGTTTTCAATATATATATAATTTTTACTATATAGTTTTAGAGAAGTATTATTCGAGAATAAATTGTATTTTGAATTATAAAATATTTATATTCTTCTTGGAAATTTCTTTTTAATTTTTTGGAAATAAATAAATACCTTAAATTCTTATATAATGATGATACAATAATTATTCAATTGATAGAAAAATTAAATATATTATATTAAAAATAAAAATAAATAATTTTTTATACTTAAGTTGATACGTTAATTCTGCATAAGAATATGAAATTTAGAGGATATAATAAAATAATTTGTTCGAATTTGAATATTTATTTTTATGTTTTTAAAGTCATATTAATGAATAGTATAAAATTTGAAGATAATGATATTCCATAAATATAAAATTTTATTAAATTATTTAAAAATTATGAGAAAATTAAATAAACTAAATATAGATAATATATGTTCCAAAATGTCTTCTCATATTAATTTATAAAACTTTTCTATGTCTTTTGATATATAATATCATTATTATATTTTAATATTTTATGAAATTCGTAAAGTTCCCCTCACCTAAATTAAAAAAGGGAACCTTCTATCTCACTTATTCAAAAACAAATGAGCCATATATCCTAGCCTCTCCCTGAAAATTTCTCTTCTAAAATTATTTGATAAGTTCTAGATGTTTTGGTCCTTCTAAAAGAACAACATTAGATACTGAAGAATAGTTCTAAAGGAAGCTTGATTATGAAGTGTTAATTGTGTTTACGAACTCATTCAAGTTCATTTCATATTTTACTTCATCTTAATGTGTTGTTTCCATGATAAATAAATATCCATAGTATTATATATATTGGGATGTTATTATGATTATAGATTAAAAATATTTAACCTTTTATCCATATTATGAAAAGAGAAAGCAATGCGCGTATATACATACATCTTACCGTCTCCATGTTGTGTTGTAATTTGTTTTTCTTCACCACTTTACAAAGGGTGGAAATAATGATGGAAATAACAGATATATATATCAATTACAAAATTATATAAATTCTTTAAAATTAATATACCACCCAATTCCTTATTGTTTCAACCATTAATGGAATGATATCGTTTCTCGTGCGTATGCACGCCATACCTTCTCCACGATGCGATTCAATTCGTTTTCAATGTTCAAAATTACAGAATAGTTATCAAAATGTATTAAATGATAAAGTAAGACATTTATAAAATTAATATCTATCTAGAAATTATGGATCTATATCCAATGAAAATGAACCAGGACATTATTGAAAAAAATACATGTTATAAATGGAAGTTAACAAATGAAATAATGAAACTAATGAAATATTGTTAATGAATGAGTGGTAAAATGGTATATCGGAATCATATATGAGATCATAAATATTAATATGATTTTGGTATAAATTAATAACATTTTTAGAACCACTATATAGAAGGTTAAATCATATACAACCAAAAGGAATCATGAGGTAAGGGTTCCTCGTCTCACTTATTACGTCTTTGAGATATATGTCTTATTCACCACCAATTTATTTTTTGTCAAGTATATACATCACTTTGATATATAATATCACGAATATATCAATATTTATGGAATTATATGTTTCAATTTATGATTATTAGTATTATGGGGTATAAGATTCTACTAATTACAAAGTGGTAAGCGAGTTTTTCTCGATTTTATTTCGTTGAGGCATATTTTTAATATTATGAAACTAATTTCTTTTATATGGTGTATATACTAACCCTTTTATTTATGATCATAATTAATTAATGATTTAATTAAATATACATATTTCTTGTTTCTTGGATATTATTATTTCCTATGATGTGTACTAATTTTTTATACACTATTTTCTTTGAAATTTATTTGATTAACTAGAGAAATATTGTTAAATCCATTTCTTTTACTCGATATGAATATTTTTTCATAAAGAATATTAATTAATGAATTAAATAGGTCATTTAGATTTATGATAAATGCTTTGTACATGAATAAATGGGTGGGGATCAGTTACATATAGCTCCTCGATGCATCTGTAGTCTCATGAGACGATTCAGTAGGCCAAATCAGATGGGTTTCTACCTAAAACATAAGCTGTTAAAAGAATTGATCTTGACAGAAACAATCTGGAATATATATATATTAATAGTTCATACATGTAACATTATTCATTCTATCCTTATTTTTATTCCATGTGACTATTTGGTTTGTTATAATATCCAACGCCATGTCTCAAGCTCACGTGGTTATTTATATGGAATTATTTATTCATCTTTTATTCGTACTATATTATGATCATGTAATTGATTAATTGGATTGATTTTCACTCATTTACGATGCCATGATGATTATACTATATTGATTTATGATAACTTATTTTTTACTTAACCCTTATTGAGTATTTTAGATCAACCTTATTTTTGTTCCTTTCCCCATGTTATGAAGAGTAGACCTTTGAAAGAATTTATTAGGATGAAGTTTATTAGTTTTTGTTATGTATTTTGTTTTATTTTCTTTTTATAATGTAAAATGGGTTTCATGTATGTTCTCTAGTTTATAAAACCTCAAAACTATTCGATCCATTAACATTTTAAACATTCCATAATGTCCTGAAGGCCTTCTTTTTTTATTGATTTATGATGACCCCCCCTTTCAAGGGATGTGTGGGAACCCTTACAAGGCCTATAGGTTTAGAGATTACATGACCCATAGGTCTTAGAGTAAATATCATGAATATAACTAGATTTAGGAAAATATAGGTTAGAGAACATAATGTTGTGAAAAATTGAGGATATGTATAGAAGAATGTCCCAAAGAAACCATGTCTTTTATCATGAAATTAGAAATATGAAAACTTTTTTTAATATATGTTAAGTGTTACACCATAATTAAAATTATACAAAGTTCATAATTCTATGAGATAATCTGGTATATTTCATTGCTTAGAAATGGAATTAGGAAGGAACACTATGAGAAAAAAACAGATTTTTCAATGGGCTATTTGCCGCGGGAAACCAATCCCATCACAAATAGTCCATAAATAATATTTATTTATGATGGGAATGTTTTCCCATCATAAATTACTTTGATGCCCACTGCACACCAAATCATGGGAAATGTATTTATGATGGTAATATACCACTATCTCAAATACCATCCATAATTATTGTTTTTTAAGACATTAATTAAATCTCATCGCATATAAACTATCAGGAGAATATTATTTGTGAAGAGACTCGTCAAAAATACATTTTTTAACGCAGACATAATTATTAATGGATAGTGGTAATTGCGATGTGTTTCTTATCACAAATAGTGACATCGTAAATTATCTAACCAATATATATATATATATCCCCATCCATTTTTTTCATTCTCTTCTCCTCTCAACATCCCTCTGCTTCTCTACTCTCATATTGTAATGCTTAAACTTTTAAATGTTTTAAATTTCACAGGGAAGCAAATTTTCAACTTTGCATCTGTTAAAGGATTCAGTTTTAAGGTATCTATATAATGTTTTTAATGTTTTTATTAATTTATTTAATTTATGTTAGTAATAATTATTATTAATTACCACTATTTAGACATTTTTTAATTACTTAGTTTTAATTTGTAGTAATTTTTTTAAGTAATTGTAATTATTTTTAATTAAAAGTATTTTGTTTTAATCATTAATAATTTTTTTAATCAGAAGTATTTAGTTTTTATTAGTAATAATTAGTTTTAATTATTATTTTGTAGTTTTAATTATTAGTAATTAATGTTACTTATTTGAAATTAGTGAAAATTATTAGAAATTAGTGAGAATTAGAATAAAAGATGGTAATTAGTAAAAATCAGCAGTAACAGTAGGGAATTAGTAAAAATTAGTTCTAATTATTAGTATGTAATTAGTAATAAATAGTAAATATTATTAATAATTAGTGGTAATTAGTAATAATTAGTAATAATCGGTGGTACTTAGTAATAAGTAGTGGTATATAGTAATAATTAGTAGTAATTAGTAATAATTATTAATAATTTGTGGTACTTAGTAATAATTAGTAACAGTTAGTAATAAATAGTGATACTTAGTAATAATTAGAAGTAGTTAGTAGTAATTAGTAGTAATTAGTACTAAATAGTAATAATTAGTAATAATTAGGTACATAGTAATAATTAGTAGTAATTAGTAGTATTTAGTATTAATTATTAATAATTTGTAATAACTAGTAGTACATACTGTAAATTTGTAAAAATTAGTAATAATTTGTGGTAATTAGTAATAATCTGTAATAATTAGTGGAAATTGGTAACCATCAATAAAAAATAGTGGTAATTAGTAATAATAAGTAATAATTTTTATTAATTAGCAACATTTAGCGTTAATTAGCCGTAACTAGAAATAATTAGTGGTGATTGGTGGTAATTAGTGATAATTAGACATAATTAGTGACAATTAGTGATAATTAGGGGTAATTAGTGGTAATTAGAAACAATCACCAATACTTAGCAAAATTTATTAATAAATAGTGTTGATTATCAATAATTAGTACCAATTAGTGGTAATTCGTATTAATTTGGGGTAATAAGAAATAATTAGTGACAATTAGTAATAATTAGTTTTAATTAGTAATAATTTGTAATAATTAGTAAAAATTAATAATATTTAGTGGTAATTAGAAATAATTAGGGTGAATTTGTAATTATAGTGATAATTAGTGATAATTAGTAATAATTAAAAATAATTAGTGGATATTAGCAATAATTAGTAACAATTAGTACTAATTAGTAATAATTAGTAATAATTAGTAATAATGAACATCAAATTGAGGTAATTTTCAATAATTTGTATTAATTAGTAAAATTAGTACTAATTAGTAAAAATTACTAAAAATAGAAAAAATTAGTGGTAATTAGTAATAATTTGTAATCATTAGTAAAGATTAGTAAAAATTAGCAATAATTAGTAATAGTTAGTGTTAATTAGTTATAATTAGTAATAATTAACAATAAATATTGGTAATTATCAATGATGAGTAATATTTAGCTGTAATTATTAATAATTAGTAATAATTAATAGTAATTAGTAAAAATTAGTAATAACAAGTTGTAATTACTAATAATTAGTGATCATTAGAATTGATTAGTAATAATTAGCAATAATTAATAACAATTATTAACAATTATTACTAATTAATAACAATTAGTATTACTTAGTAATAATTAATAATAATTAGAAATAATTAGTAATTAATAGTGGTAACTATCAATAATTTGTAATAATTAGTAATAATTAGTAATAATTAATAAAAATTAGTGATAATTAGTAATAATTAGATGTAATTAGTAATAGTTTGTAAAAATTTGTTATAATTTATGGTAATTAGTAATAATTAGTTGTAATCAATAATAAGTTGTGATAATTAGTAATGAATAGTTATAATTAGTAATAATTAGAAATAATTTGTAATAATTAGTAATAATTTGTAATAAATAGTTATAATCAGAAATAATCAGTAATATTTATTAATAATTACAAATAAATAGTGTTAATTATCAATAATTAGTAATAATTAGTGGAGGTTAGTAATAAATACTGGTAATTAGTAGTAATTAGCAATAATTTGTGGTACTTATTGATAATTAGTAATAAATAGTAATATTTAGTAATAATTAGTAGTTATTATTAGTAATGTGTAATAATTAGTAATATTTAGTGGTAATTAGTAATAAATAGCAGTAATTAGTAACAATTTGTGGTAATTTGAAATAATTAGTGGTAATTAGTAATAATTAGTGGTAATTGGTGCTATATAACAATAATTAGTGGTAATTAGTTATGCTTTGAAATTATTAGAATAAGTTTGTATTAATTTAAAAAAATTATAAATATTAATAATTTTTTTTATAAATATAATAAATTTCTTAAATTATTATAAATTTGTATACATTTATGAAAAAACAAGTTTAATTTATTATCAATTAGTTTAGATTCGTAAAAATTATCATCAAGTTGTTTTCAAGTAGTATAAATTATAAAAAATTTAGAAAAATTTATAAATTATTATAATTTAAAATAAAATGTTATAAAATAATAAAATTAGCATAAATGATTAAATTTTTAAAAAAATTAATATATATTTTTTAAAATTATTATAAATTATGAAAAATTACTAATAAAATTATTGGTTTATATAATTTACAATAAATTGATATAAAATAGTATAAACTATAATAAATTATTATTTTTTATTATAAAATAATTAAAAAACAAAAAATTTATAAAAAAAGTAATCATTTAAACTATGTATAAATTAATAATTTTATATAAGCAGTATAGTTTATTATAAATTACTATAAAATAATTTAAATTATTATAAATTACTAGAAAACATAAAATAGAACAGGTCATCAATTTTCAAATCACGTGAAATGACAAATTTTGACATGGTTGACTCAAATTGTTAATTTATTATTACATGCTGATTGGAAATTCTATAATATTCACCTTTTTTATATCATATTTTATTACCTTATAAAAAATCATACTAAAAATTAGTGTTAATTACATAAAATTAGCAGTAATTAAAAATATCAGTGGCAATCTATAGTAAAATTAGAGGTAAATAGTAATTATTTAGTGTAAATAGTAATAATTTATGGTAATTTTCATTTATTACTAAAAAAATTTTCTATAAAATTGTTTTAAACAGTAAAAATTACATGTGATTATGAAAAATTAATGATAATTTGTAAAAATCAGCATTAATTAGTAAAAATCAGCGGTAAATATATAAAATTGACAACAATTACAAGTAAATTATAATTTTAAAATATTATAATTATTTTGGATCATCTTTTTTTAAATATAATGATTAATAAAAAAAATATATTTTATATTTTTAAATATATTTGGAATAAGGATGTCAAAAATAATATTTATTACATGATCTTGATTAGACTATACACCATAAGATTATAAACAGTTCTGTTATAAATCTTTTATATATTGAAGGTTTTAATGTTTTTTTTAACTTTTAGATCATCAAATGAATTTTTCTTCTTCAGAAGGGTCAATAATGGTACTTTTAAGAAATGGGGTCTAAGGAGGTTTTACACATTTGATAATGTTGGATTTAATCTATTTCCTTAAATTTTCAAAAATATTATGTTTCTGATATCAACATAGTGAACACAGTTTTTGAGGAAATATTAATAATTTGGTTCCAAATCCATCATGGTTTTAAACTTTAGTAGATCATATTGCTTGTTCATCTTTTCCAAAACTAAAACTCAGAATGATATTGATTCCACTCTTGAGATAGAACCGTCTGGATTTCATGAGTTAATAAAGTATTCTAAGGATGATTTATATCCTTGTTGTAACATAAGTAAATATAAAGCGATTGTAAAAATTATGAATATTAAATCATATAATGGAATGTCAGATATTTGTTTTGATCATATCTCTTTTGTTAAAGCACTACTACATGAAGGAAATGTGTTGCCTAAAAAAATCTATGAGGGAAAGTGACTGGTTCATAATTTGGGTCTTGGTTGTCAGAATATTCATGCATGTTAAAATGATTTCATCATATATAATGGTGAAAATGAGCCATTACTTAGTTTTCCTACACGTGGAAAATCAAGGTAAAAGGACACAGAACTGGGGAAGTATGGATTGACACTTGTTAAATAGTTGATGTATTTCCCATTTACACTAATATTTATGTGTTTATTCAAGTATCATAACATATTGTCATTTATTTCCTGAAAAAAACTAATATTTCAAATGGTAAATTATTAAATCATACCTATGATGGGTATCCCTAGAAAATATTAACTAGGTATATCTTTATTCTAGTTCAGAATCCTGAAACATTTGACTAGGTATTTCTACTAATGATTTTTTTCCATTTAGTTCATATGATAGTCAATATTCTTATTGGCCTATCTTTATAACTCTATACAACATACCTTGTTATATATTGATGAATGATCCATATATGTTTTTGAAATTCTTAATCACATGAAATCTAAAAATTAATATATATGTTTATTTGAATATATTTATTGATGAGTAAAATTTATTGTGGAGTAATGGTTTTAGTAGCAATTATATTGTTGCAAAAACAAGTTTACAATTAAAGTTTCATTAATGTGGACAATTAGTGAGTTCTTAGCACACAGAATGTTATTTGGCTAGAGTAAACATTTTTCCAAAAATAACGTTCATACAATATGAGTGACAGAAAAGCGTTTATTCTCATTAATGGGAGAAAACCTTGTTTTTTCCACTATCATGACAAATGTTTTCCCACTGATCATTCTTTTTGAAGGAATAGAATTCACCTCAGAAAAGGTATATTTGAAATAGATGTGCCTCCATAAATGATATTAGTTACTGATTAAAAATCTATTATATTTTCAGTATCTTCCATTAACTTTGGACCAAATATAAGCAAACCAAAAATAGATGGATTTGGAAAAGATCACAATTAGATTAAACATAGTATTTTTTTGGATCTTTCATATTATTCAATTTTTTTTGGTATGTCACAGGTTGAATTTAATTCATATTGAGAAGAAATATTTTCATAATATACTTAATATAGTTTTGGACACACCTGGTAAGACCAAAGATAATGTAAAGGCATGATTAGATGTTTCTCAAATTTGTAGGTGACTAGAAATTGAGTTGTTTGAAAATGAAATATCACACAAGTTAATGAAGAAAAAATTAAGTGGCTCATACACTTTCTAAAGAAATCCGTTTGTTATTTTTTTATTGTATTGTGGATTTGAGACTACTAGATGATTATGTTTCCAATTTTGAAAGACGAGTAAAAAATAGTCACACTACCGAATTAAAAAGTCACGATTGTCACGTTGTGTTAGAAAGAATTTTAAAGATTGGATTTAAAGGTTTTATTGAATTATTTGATTTTCTATGAGATAAAATAAATATCATATTTTTTCTAAGACATTTGTGTGGTGACAACAGAAAATTACACACTTATTAGAAAACAAAATGATTTCATTTTAATTTTATGTAATCTTGAAAAAAAATTCCGCCACCTTTTTTTCATTTAATGGAATACTTAATATTATATTTTTCACATGAAGAAAAATGCAGAGGGATAGTATGGTCGCAATGTATGTATCCATATGATGGATGTATATAGAAATTGAATTTAACAGTATGTAAAAAGCATCAGTTGATGGGTCAATTGTAGAACCCTATTTACAGGTATAAATTTGATTTTTCTACTCCCATTATTTCAAACATCAATATATTTTAAAACATTATTGAATGGTTCATAATGAGAAAGTTTTTGATGATTTACTAAACTTTAAATTATTAGTTTTTAATCAGCATAAACTTGGCTTCAGTGGAGTTTGTGAACAATGGATTTCAAATGATGAACATCCCAAGGATTATACATATGTTCTACTCAATTATGAATAAATGAGATGATTTGTACAATAAGAACCACTAAAACATATTATTTATTTAAAAAAACTAATATTATTTTGTATTGATTATATGATGAATATACCAAGAAACATTTCCATAAATCATAATAGCTTCTCTTCAATAACATCAAAATCATAATTTTTCCTACTGCTTTCAAAGATTGGTATAATAATTTTTTTACTCTTTAATATATGAAATGAATTTTGTATTTTTTATATTATTAATTTCTTTTTTCATATTTTTAGGTATTATAACATGTTTACAAAATTTATAATTGATAGTGGGTATTGGGTAACCCACCATAATTGTTTTTATATATTATAACACATATGTGTTGAATGGTTTTTGATTTCATACACATGCATATATTGAATAAAAAAATGAAAAATGATGTTTTCTTGAGAGGATCTCATTATCGATAAATTGAAGTTGACTTTTATGGAAAGCTAGATGAAATAATTGAGCTCTGTTAATTATGACCAAATTTTGTAAAGATGTTTAAATTTTATTGGATTGATAATGATAGAAGATTTTATTTCCATCCACAATATAGAATCATTGATATTAAATAGAAAAGCCTTATTTCAGTAAAATAAACATTTTAATTGTCTCATCAAGAACACAAAAATATATTATGCTAATTATCTTCCTACTCAAGGAGAGTAAATTGAATAGTGTATCATTATAAAATTGAAATCATGTGAAAACCAGTTTATGAAAAGTGAATGTTATTATATTGATGTTCAAGGAATAAATATTTTTCAAGAGACAAAACCAAATACCTATATTTAATTAAGATACATGAATATCAATGATGGAAACCCATAGTTACGGGTTGATGGTGGAAATTATGTTGATATTAATACAAATGGAATTGAATTAAATAGTTATGATGAAGTTGAAACTTCTATGGAAATTGATAAAAATGAAGAGAAAGACAAATATATTGAGACTGTTGTATAGGATGATGAGGATGAATATGAAGAATGAAAAAAATTTCTTGTTAGTTATATTCAAAATAAATAAACATATATAAGAATTGTTTTCAATTATTTGTTTATAACATTATTTTAATGTTTCATATGACCGATGAGCCTTATGATGATATCTTCCATAGCCTCGAGGATATTTTACTACATGGTGATGATCCTGATGCTTTATTATATAAACCTCAGGTTCTTAAAGGATCATAATCAAGTTAAAGGGGTTGGGGTATTGTGAGTTTGGTTATTGCCGACCATATTAATGGGGGATATCCATGTCTTGACTTTGATCCACACATACAGCGGTATGTTTAGTTGTGTATTCTAGTTAGTTTTCATTAATTTTCCTTAATTAATTTATGTAGTAATTTTTTGATTATTTTTGTTTATTTATTTCATAGATTTTCACACACACACACACACATATATTTGATAGGGGAGCACTTTTTTTCATAACTATTTTTCCGAGGCATGGGTGATGTGGGATTAGATTTCCATTATTTTTCAAAAATTTCATTATTGATTATTGGGTCATAAGTGAATAAATAATAGTCATTTTGAAATTTATTTAATTATTAAAATTATATTATTAAAAACATTTGTAGGGTTTATGGTATCCTATCAGTGATTTCATGCATATTTCCATTAGGTAGGCATGGGAAGCATGTATGCATGAGCACCGTCATCTGTTTTTGTACAATTTGAGGAGGAAAACCATGAAGAGTGTGGGAGTCATAGATTTTGATCAGTATTTATGAACCTATTAACCTGATTACATCTCATCTCATTTTTATGAATTATATTCATATATAATGGGAGACAGTTTTCAAAGGATAACATAACTAGTCCAGAAGATCCTAGGGAGGAAAAAGGTGACACATCAGACTGGAAGTTATAAATTCAGTATGCATTGTCGATATATGGTAATAATTTTTTTCTTATAATTTATATAACTTCAAATGAAAGATATTTATTATATACTTATACAGGCAGTTTAACATCTTGATATTATGTATTTTGACATTTATAAGAGGATTTACATTAATCATATGATTGAAGAGATTACAGGTGGTTGCCAGCATGAGATTGTGGACATTTTTTTACATTTAAAGTTAAATGAAAATAATACTTTAATTAATTTAATTTCAAATTCTTATGAAATGATTAATATGAGGTCACATATTCATAGACATAGGATGAGATTTAGGTAAGGACTGAGAGTCAAACCATCAGTGTGGTGGGATTTGATGATGCATAATAGATGCAAGTGATGCATTATGCTTTTGAGAAGGGATGAGTGGTTGGTATCAGTTGTCAACTAACACCCCACATTTTTTACTGTACTTCTATATGGTCGATGTCTACCTTGAGGGGAGGTCATGGAGTGTTTTCATCATTGGTATCACAGAGTGGGGATATGATTCTAGCTCCGAGGTAAATTATAGAGGCCATGTGTAAGAGGCATAAAGAGCTCTATCGATAGCACAAACAACATTAGTAGAAGATGTGATGATGACAGGAGTAGCAGAACGAGTATATAGGACATCTAGTTTAGGATTGGGGTATAGATTTCCCTTCCCCTCTTCCTAAATATGACCCTCTCCCCTACCCCTATATAGTGATTGATACAATATTTATATATTTATTATTCTAAAACTTAAATGAAAATATTTTGTATAATTTTATATTATTTCATATGTTTATAATTTTATTTATTACAAGTTTTTTTTGATTATTTTCATATTTTAATATTTGTTATTTTCTTGATTTTTCATTTTATATTTTTAAATTTTCTTATGGGTTGGAGACCTATCTCAATAAATAATCCTTTTTTAAAAAATTATTTGTTACATGGAGATTTTCCACCACAAGAGATACTTTTAATGACATGACATCATAAAAAAGTTTCTTTTATATTGATATTTTCAGGGACAAGTTATTTGTTAATGGACCCCGTCCCAAATAGATATTTTTGATTGGGTCCCATAAAAAATAATCTAGCTTCTAGTTACGGAATAAGGTTATCAATAATCATGAATAATATATATATTTCCCTACTGGGGAATCCAATAAAGATGGTGTTGAAACTGAGAAAGTTATGCCTATATTGGGGAAGCTTAATTGGTTTTTGAGAAATAGCCTTTCCTTGATAGAGAAAACTATTAAGTATCATGATTTGCCAAAGATGGATAACTTTATGTGATAAAGGCCCACATTATTTAGTTGGACCAATTATCCTATGGCAGCCGAACTATGGATTAAGTCATTGGGGAAAATTATTGTGGAATTTTTATGTACTATGAAGGAAAAGGTTACACTTGCATTGTATTATATTAGTGGTGATGCTGGTCAATTGTGGCCATTAATCCTGAATATTAGGGATGAAGAGGATATATGAATCATGGGATGGAAATATTTTAATGAGACATTCTTTGACAAATATTTCTCTCATAAGCAACAAACTGATATGGAAATAAATTTCCATAGTTTAAAGAAAAATGATGAAGAAAGTGTTGTGGAGTATGAACCTGACTTTAAATGTTTTTAAAGGTATTATACAGATTACATATGAAACATATAATGAAATATTGACCATTTATTTTAATGGATTAATCCATGTATCCAAAGGGTTCTGATCTCTCAAACTTTTTCTTCATTGGATGAAATATATTTATGTGCAACCAGGACATAGAAAAAATTCTCTAAGTTATGTGGCATCAATGAGGACCTAGAGAAGAATAGGGTGGTAAATCAAATCATGAATAAAGGGAAGAAGGGAATGATGAATTTTTCCACAAGGGATAAATATGGAAGGAATCACCCTTGAAAATTCTTGAAATGATTGGGAATTTGTTATAAGTGCAGAGAAAATGGTTACTAGAAAAAATAATGAAAATGGAAGAATAAAAAGACTAATATTTAGTCTTTTAACTACAGTGAAATGGTGCACTACTTAAATTAATTCTCCAATATTAATGGTAATATACTTCATAAGATGCTAAGGGATCAAGGTTAAGCTTAGTTTATTGATACAAATGAAGGTGAGTTATTAATATGATAATGTATTTGGATCAAATGTTGTAAAGTTATTTTATTTAGGACATTATCATCATAATAATTTTGAAATGTATATGTATTTTACAAAAATACTACTTAATTTAATTTAATGCATATGTTGAATGGTACTAAGAAAACTGATTTGGTATAAAGTTTAATTTTTTGAAGACACATGGTTGAGGGAAAGATAAACCTTACTATTTTTTAGATGATAATATAATAATGATAACGGTATTTTTATGGAATAATATTTGTGAAAATAAAATTGGTTAGTGATTTTATGGTTTATTCTATCTTTTTAGGTTTTACTACATGTTTGTATTTAAGGATTATATTTGATAACATGAGATTTTATTTTGGAAAGAATGCATGTTTTCATTAAAATTTTAAGGTGAGAAAGGTATTCATATATTTGTTATGTGACATTAAGAGTGAAATTATTTTGTCTGTGAAATCTAATGTTATGTTGATTTTAGAAATCAATCAACCTTCCTTCTAAATTTTTTGTCTTTGAATTTAGACATACATATTTTGGATGAGTCTTAAAATTAAGTACTTGTAAATTAATTGAGTTGAACATTGGATATTAATGATTATTCATAACATGTTCTAACCATTTGGATTTTATTAAATATTTAGAGGCTAAAGAAATTAATTATGGATCTTACGATTCATTAAAAGTGCCTCAGGCATAAAAAATACATATTGAATATCCATAAAAGATGATGTGGATGTAGATCAAAGAAAAACCAATGGATGATATTATACTTGTGATAAGGAAATAATTCGAATAATTTTATTATCTCATGTTCTTATCTAGATAGTGGAATAACCCCTCAACTCTAGGAAAATAATTTTGGATCACAAATTTCAACTTTTTTACTTTTATTACTAAGAAATCAATGGTCCTTTAACCCATAATTTTATTTTGGGTTGTGTTAAAGTTAAATTTAAAATAACCATACTCTCTATAAATATACATCAAAACATGATATTTATATTTCTCTTAAATTTCCAGGTCTTCATGAATTTTGTTCTATTTAAAATCCTAATTTGGTGGTGACCTTCACATTTCCATATCCCTCTTTTTCAGAGGAGTTTTATTAACCCTTTTTTACAATGTGGGTCCGAAAAATGAATATTCAAGTATAAAATTTTATTTTAAAAGTGAAATATCTAATTTAAAGGGAAAAATTTATTAAAGGAGGGTAAAAATTAACTCCATGAGATTTTAAAATAACACAATGTTCGATAGCATATGTTAGATTGAATATCGAGCTTAAACAAATGACTAAATATTTTTATTTAATTATTATAGTTATCACCTAGCCATTTCAATGGTAGGGATGTTTGATAATTACTAAATTATGGAAATATAGTTTACAAGTGATTATAAAATGAATTCATGGGTTTCCAGCTAATTATAAATGAAAATAAAAGCCTATTTAACAAAAAGGATGTTTTTTTAATAAAAAAATATTTTTATGACCATAATGGTATTTTATGTTAATAAATTAAATTAATCACTATTAGTTAAATATATTAATTTAATCAATATTAAATATATAAAATCATGTTTTTTTAAATATAACAAATTTTATTGATAGTCATAAGATAAGAAAAAATTCAATTTGAAGCGTAAAGCAATATTTTTTCTAAAAAGAAATTTTATCTCCTTTTAATGGAATACTAAATTTAATAAAAAATTTAGACACTTTTATAAATAATATTTGAAAAAATAATATTTACTTTTGAGTTAGTAAAATAAAAATCACCTTATGGTGGAATTTTGAGTTTTGTTTGAAAATATTGATTTTCCAATGAATATTTAAAAAATAAAGTTTTTCTTATTAAATACGACATCTTTTGTGATATCATCAAAAAATAACAATCATATAAATATTAATTATACTAATATAAAAATTCATGTTTTATAATATAATAAAAATATGATAAGAAATAATCTATAACATATAAATTATAAATTATTTTGTTATAATTATAAAAATTACTTCCAGTGCCAACACAGTGCATACGTTGTGTTCAAAAAGTCAAATTTGGTGCCTTATACATCATAATTGAGAGATAACAAGTATTTTAATTAATTTTTTATTAAATATATTCCAAAAAATATGATTTGGACTTATATTTTATAATTTTTAAATTATATAACAAGAATATTGTTCAAATTCTTTTGCAATGCCCACGTAAGGCTGTAAAAGTCAAATTATCAAATGAAAGAGGTTATCTTGGCATGGATATGAATAAATATACATGATGAAATAATATAAAATATTATATTAAGATTTATTAATTTATATTTGATGATATTTTTTATATTTATATATATGAAATAATTAACTTTGATGTTTATCCGATGATGATGCAATATTTGTGCAATGAGAAGAAAAATAAATAAAATAAATTTAATTAAAAATATAAGAAAAATTTAATGATTTTTTATTACTAAACCATATTTTTTATGTATAGTTACACCATTATCATCCATTGGTCTAATTTATGACCCATAAGGGCCACATGGTTGACACTAATCCCATTACAATATTTTTTTAAGGTAAGTCAAAATTTTCACACAATGGATTTCAATAAGTATAAATTTTTTAATATCCATTTTCTCAGAAGATATTTTTACCCATTAATAGTCTTTGGAAACATAAAAGATTAATATTATTCACATAAATTTATTTTTATTTTTATGGAATATGTAAATACCTTAAATTCTTATACAATGATGACCAAGTAATTGTTAAATTAATGGAAAAAACAAACAAATAATATTAAAAATATTAAATTAAATATAATTTGTGATACATAATCTGATTAATTAATTATCATGATGAATATCACATTTCTAGGATAAAATAAATTAATTGGTTCAAATTTTAATCTTTTTTTATTTTTTTAAAGTCATAGTAATGAATAATATCAAATTTGACAATAATGATATTCATTGAAGAGGTATAAAGGAATCCCAATGAAGAATAGGTAATTGTGTTTACTAACTCCGTTAAGTTCATTTCTTATTCCACTTCCAATTCATGTGTTTTTTACATGATAAAGTAATAAATCAAGTATTATATAAAGGATTAAATGTTATTATGATTATTATATAACCATATTCATACTTTTATCTATCACATGAAAAATAAAATCATCACGCATGTATATGTACAAGTTATCATTACCACACCGTGGTGTAATTTTTTTTTCATTGCCACTTTTAAAAAGATGGTTATAATTATGGAATTAATTTATATATATATATATAATAATTATTAAATTATACAAATTATTTAAAATTAATATAACTCCTAATCACTTACCATTTAATCCATTAATAGACTGATATCCTCGCTCATGCATACGTATGACCTACCATTTCGTTAACACAATGTAATTCATTTTCCATGTTCAACATTCAATAATATTTTGAAAATAATATAAAATTATTAATTATTACATTTATAACATTAATATAATTTTATAAATTATTTATTTATATCAAATTCAACCGAACATGTACATTAATGAAAAAAATTACAAGTGAAAAATGGAAATTAACACTCGATATAGTGAAACTTATGAAATATTATTAATTAAATAGTGGTAAAATGTTATAAGGGGATCATATATGAGATTTGAAATATTAATATTATCACGGTATAACTTAATAAAAATTTTAAAACCACTATACATTAAGTTAATTCAGATACAACAAAAAGGAATCGTGAGGTAAGTGTTTGTCGCCTCACTTTTTACTTTTATGAGGTATATGCCTTTTTCACCACTATTTTTTTATGTGGTGTATATAATTAAATTGGATATATAATATCATTGATCTATTTATATTAATTATATTATATTTTTCTTTTTATGAATACTAATTTTATTGGGAATATGATTCAACTTATTAGAATGTTGTAAGGGACTTCATCTCAATTTTATTTTAATGAGGCATATTTTTAATATTATGCTGCTAATTTATTTTCATTGGTCTATATAATTACATTTTTATTGATGATTATAATTCAATTAAGATTTCATTAAATATCCATATTTATTGTTTCATGTATATGATTATTTCCTAATTCATGTTCCAAATTTTTATATGGTGTTTAATTTGAATGTTATTTAATTAAATGGGGAAATAATGTTAAATTCATATATTTTATTCAACAAAGATATTTATTGATAAGTTAAACTGATTCATGAATTAAATAAATCATTTAAATATATGAGTATCTATTTGGACATAAAGACATGGGTGGGGCCTTGTTATAGATAGCCCCTTGATGCATCAGTATTATCATGAGAAGAATTAGTTGTCCAAATCAGATTGGTTTCTACCCAAAGATATAAACTAATATGAGGATTGATCTTGATAGAAAATAAATTGAGAATACATCTTGAAATTTCACATGTCTTCTATTTTTCATTCCATCATTATTATTAATCCATGTGATTAATATATTAGTAAGAATATCCAAGGTCAATTTTCAATCTCACGTAGATATTTATATGGAATTATTAAACCATATTTTATTCCATACATGTTATAATCAGGTGATTGAATAATAAGAATTTTTTTAGTCAATTTAATTTCCATGATTATCATACTTTATTGGTTTATGATATCTTCTGCTTTAGTTAACCTTTACTGAGCTTTTGAGCTCACCGTTATTTTGTTTCCTTTACCCAGGTTATGAAGAAGAGATATTTGAATGAATATTCAAGGATTTTTTTTATTTTTTTTATTATATATTATGCTTTATTTTCTTTTCATTATGTAAAATGGGTTTTAGTTATGTAATATTATTTAAAAAACTACTTCACTATTCAGTCTTTTGTGATTTGAATATTGTATTTATGCTAATTTAATAAAGTAGGGCACTGAATCCAAGCTACTCATGTCGGAAACATTACAATATGTTTGTTTATATGTATACTTTTTAAATATAATTTATTTTTTTAGGATAACTTAATTTAATTTTTTTAGATGTAATAATTACTTTAAACACTTATGAAATGCCAACACAATAATTATTTAGTAAAAAATAAAATAAAATAAATGATACTAAAAATATTAAATGTGAAATAAATAAAATGAATCATCGTGTCCCATTATTTTTGTATATGAATATATCATGATAAAAAAGTTTTAAAATAGTAAATATTAATGTCATCATTATGTGGATATTTTTAAAATTGTTATAAAATATTTAATGACAAAATTGATATTAATATAATTTTATAATAATACATATTTTATTAAATGATTTAAAATTACTAGAAATCCTATCTTCTACAAAGTTATTTTTGAAATATTAATAAATATAAAACTGGGTACATTTATGGACCAATTATTCTATTATTATGACTATATTGATAGTTAAATAGTAATTATTTTAGCACAGTTATGGTTAAAGCAATGATTTTTCACCTTATGTGTATTTATGATAAAATTAAATTCTAAAACACAATGGATTTATATTTTATAAATTATATATCATTTTTAGAATCAGTGGGTATAAATTATAAAATAATTATTTTAATAAATTAGACTTAAATGAAAAATTAGCAAGTTTAGAAAACTAGTTATCATACTGAAAAATAAAAATGGTAAAAATATGGATAATTAGAATTTAATGAATGAAATGTTTAGAACATGTTATTAATTCTGTGTTTTAGTTGTGTATCAACCATATAATCCCTAAAAACCATTAATTTTAATATTTGGATCCACTTGAAAAAATATTTACCTCCTAATAGTGAATATTTTAGAGGATTAACAAAAATGCCACTCCTCCTCAAATATAAAATCTCACTCACTCTCCCAAATGATTCACACATATCAAGACATTTTTATCAAACAAAATATGAAAAAATAACTTCAAAAATTCACTCATCTCATCCTATAATCCTTTTTTTGTTTTTAAATCATTCCTAGTAATTCTTTATTAAAATCCTAAGGAGATTACTCGAAGAAGAAGATATGTTCTTCAAAAAGAATCTTTATTTTATTTTCTTCACCAATTTTTCAATTATAATTATTCCATGATTATATAATATTCCATATATATTTAATATAATTAAATGAATTTATATTAAGTAAGTAACTACAACCATGTCCAATTACATCAAATGGGTTACAGAATCATCATTTATGTGTAAGGAGGACTGCTGCCTAATGAACCAATGTCATTAATTTTTCCATTACCACCTATCAAGGATGGAAATAATGATGGATTTATTTTTTATATATTTTATTTATGATCTTATTATGATTTTTTATTTGTTATACCAGACATACTTACAATCACTCCATTTTTTGGGAATACGATAACGCTGTTCGAGTGTATGGAGTGCTAGAACCACATAAAGCAATGTGATTCATTTACTCTTTAAATAGAGTGTATAAAATATGTTTTTAATAAACATATATGACATATATTACATAAAAATTATTATGGAATGATAATATATATCATTTAATATTTCTTATTCCACCCCGACATGAAAATGAAAAAAACGTTCATGCTTACCTACGACCATCCGTCTCCAAGAACGGTGTATTTGATTTCCTACCACTAGTTTTATGGATTGATATAAACACATATATACAAAATATATATAGTATTTATTTCATTTTAATGACTATTTATATGATTAAATCATGATAAAATTAATACCACAAAAAAAAATCAAAACATATATGAAAAACAATGCGGTTATTACCCAAAACATAACTTTATCATGGAATTGTTAATAAAAAACTAATAAAAGGTCATAATAAAACCATATATGGTATGATATATATTAACATGTTTCTATAATATAATAATAAAAACTTATATTTTTTATACATGAGGCTTGAATGATATGAGAGAAGATAAGACTTAAGGTAATGGATTTTCGTCTAACGTTTTACTTCCATGAGACACATGTCGTATTCCGCACCATTGACTTTTATGTGGTGTGTATACTTCCCAAAAATGTATATTATGATTATTATACTGATAACTATTTGTATTTACATATTTATTTTATTATACCTCTTTTATGGGGTTTATATTTAAAAAGTTAAGAAATTGATAAGGAAATTTTGTCTCAATTTTCCTTCTATGGGATATAAGATATGTTATGATATCCTCTCGTAAGTGGTGTATATACCACCCCTTTGACATGTTATATCCCGATTAAAATTATTTTTAGGATATTTTATGTTTAATTTAATGTTATTATTTAATGTTATTTATGATTCAGTGTTTGCAAAGTGGTAATGATTTTATGCTACAATCTAATCATTTATCAGAAATGTTTATGATTATATTTCCATTGGTAAAATAGTATAATACATCTATTAATAAAATCATGATTTTTAATCGACTATGGTTATTTCATGATAATACATGTTTTTACCCTCTTATTCATCTCTTTATGTACAAATGTTTTCAAAATAATGTTTTTTTGAAAAATTAACTTTTTGGTCAAAAACAATTTTTCTTCTAAAACTATGTTTTCTAAATATGATTTAATTTTTTTAAAAAGTTTTTTTCAAAGAGTAAATGATAATTTCCTCAAGAAACGTTTTGAATGATATTTTAATGAATCATTTATAATATTTTATGGTTATATTCAAATAAATGAGTTTTCAAAAAAGGTTTTATGTTTTCAAAATGATTTTTATATTAATTTTAATTACCTAAAGAAATGTTTTAAATTATATTTAAAAATTATTTTCCATATAAGATGAAATTATTTGATATTAGCTATGACTTACTAGGGATATTATCCAAGGATACCATTATTATTATTTCTATGAATGATTTATTTTTATGATGGCCTAATGATTATGAAATCCATTTCTCTCCCATGGGTTATATGATGATTGAATTATTATGAAACCCACTTATTTTTCCATGGGTTATGATTTGATGTAATGATGAAATAATTTTAAAACCTGTTTCTTTTCCGATGGTCTTGATACTAAAAAATGTTTATGAAACACATTTATTATTATGGTCTATGATATTATGAATGTTTTATGATCGTATGTCATACATACACACGATTTTCATTATGTGATGGGTGAGACCAATATCTTCCTCTAATGCATTGGGTAATAATAAATGTTCTATTATCTCAAAGGGTACATGAGTGGTCAACCCAATCCCAAAATGGAGGGTATATAGGTGGTCAGACCTAGCCTGAAAGAGGGTCAATGGTGGTTATCCCAAGCCTGAAGTAAGTGAATATGTAGTTATATGAAGCCTAATATGTTATTAATGTCTTGGTGGGTAGACTTGATATAATATTTTCTATGGTTAAATATATACCATAAATATATTTCTTATGACAATGTTATTCTCTCATGTATCATGTTCTTTTGATTCCTTATTATTTATTTTTTATGAACCACCAATCCTTTTACCACCACTAAAGTTTATGATCTTTGATAGGAAAGGTATGTTTTTTTTGGTGTTTTGAGCATGTTCTCATACCTTTATTCTCATTTTATACTTATGTATCCTCCTTTTTTACCCTTATTGGGAATTTGATATCATGATTCATTTTGATTCATTTTCCTAGGTTCAAAAAAAGGATTTGAGTAGGGAATTTTTGTGAAGATTACTAAGGGGGAATATATTTCTAGGATATTTTGAAGATATTTCACCAAGTTAGATAATAATTTACCTAGTATCCAAAGACACTAAACTATTATGGTCATCAAGCATTTACTTTTTAAATGTTTTGAATATTAATCTAAAAAGATATATTATTTATCTTTGAGATCCTTGGTCATTATACTATTAGAGTTTGGTATTTTTTATATTTATAAAGTGATATAGGTATTTTATAACCATATAATAGGAACTATGAGTAGGAATGTATGGTATAGAATTGAGACATCTTGGGATGATCATTACATAGATTACATTCCTATCTCTTCCCATAAGATTAGTGTACCCCCCTTATATTTTCCCCTTATCTTAGATCTCTGACATCGTTTGAGATGACTTTATAAAACATCCTCCTAATAGTGGATTTTATATTGATATAGAGATATTTCAAGGTGTGGATCCCATTTTGATACAACCTTACTATATATAAATATCTAAGATGAAGGAGCTCAAATTAAAACACTTGGAATTAGAGTAGAAGGGATTTATTATGCTATGTACTTTAGCATTGAGTACACTGGTTTTCTATAAATGGGGATAGTTTTCATTAACTCTTCACAGATTTCTGAAATATAAACTCTATAATGTTGAAGAAAAAAAATTCTATTTTATAGTATTATCTTATTATTTATGGGGATCCCTATGGTTATAAAATATTTTTCTTCAATCAAGATAACACAAACTACTAGTTAGTGAAGAAGATATCTATAATATGGTAATTAAAAGTATCTATTGGTTATATGAGTACTTTGTGATAGTGTTTTAACTAAAAAATGTTCCAAAAGTTTCCATGGATCTCTTGAAAATATCATTCAACCCTACCTAGACTCATTTTATGTGGTGTTAATTGAGGTCAATTTTATTTACTCACCAACCCCAGAGCTACATGATAGACATCCTGAGAGAGGCTTGTGTTCACTTCCAACACATCATCTTTATACCAATATATCTATGTGTAACTATTAGATTCAATATGTGAAATTATTTGGGTATGTGGTTTTTTAGAAAGTTAAAAATGTGTATATAGTGATTTAATAGAAATGTCCCTATAACATGTTTGAGATTTGGTTATTTATAAGATTATTAGGTTAGAACCTATGTTTTATTCTAGACCTATAGTATATATTATAACCTATGAATACATAGAAGAATGTAGAAATATTTTAGTGGTTAGAACAATATGAAAACACATTTCTTAAGCTAAAGAGGAGGTTGACTACAACTCCAATGTTGATACTTTCTGATATAGGTAATAGTTATGTTTTACACTGTGATGTATCAAGAATTGGATTAGGAGAAGTAATAATTTTTAGGTAGTAGCTACAAGCCTATGGGTCATGCAATCTAGGACCCCATGATAGGAATTGTCTTACGCATGATTTTGAGCAACTATTCATGGTCCACACTTTCAATTGTTACAGAAACTATCACTTTGGTGAGAGTTTTTTTTGTTTAGACTGACCACAAAATCCTATTTTGTAACATCACATAGATGAAACCCAATCTAAGGTACAAGTATTAGTTAAATTATCTTCAAATTATAAACTTTAATTAAATTTTCATACAGTTTTTGTAGCTTCAATGAAACTTCCCTTAATCATAAGACATACATAGTTAAGAATCTTGGTGAATAGACTTCAAAGGAATAGTGAAATGTGATATTCTTGTTGGACTATTATATGATTAATTCTTAAAAGGAGCATAGATTAATGACTTTGGATCTTTCTATGATCACCTATTCTCTTTTATATCGAGTTAATTCTGGTCAAGAATAAAATTCTATGATAACACATATCTTTGATACACCTTTATTAATGATTAATTACATAATGTAACATGTTATAATATACCAAATGATATTGAACACTAGTTTATTTGGGTATTTAGGTACATAAAATATAAATTTTTAGAAAAAAATTACAATCTCATTTTTGAAAAAAAACATAATGTGATCCTAATATTTCATTGTTCTTCTAAAACTGCATGGGATAACTGGAGGACGTACATAAGAAATGGGTGATCTATAAATCCAAGTATGGAAATAATCAAAAAATAACATTAGATAAATATTTAAATGTGATACAACAACAATATCATGGTAACAAAATATGGGAGAGAATCATAATCATTAATAATGAGGCATTATATAACATGAAAACATAAGGGCATCATTGGAAAGCGGGAACTACAAAAAACATGACATTATAAACAATATTCAAGGATAAATTCTAAGAAAACATAACATAATGTTCCTAGGATAATCTTTAATGCACTATACATGGAATCTCAAGAGATGAAAACATTACCTAATGTATTAGAGGGTTATATAATGTAGGGACCACCTGTCACATTCTAATCATGTACAAAAATAAGTGTGCCACACATATCGTAGACCATAAGGATATTTATAATAAATTTTAACCCCATGATTAATTTTTAGATATGACATACTGTTAAATCCCAAATCAATAAATTATAGGTACAAATATGTGAATATACTTGAGTGGAAATGAAGATAGGTATTCAATACACAAATTTTTGGCTTGGAAAATCACAGGATAATTTAAAAAACATAACGAGAGTAAATAAATGTGTATATAAGAGATGAATGAGAGATAAAGGGGTATTTTATTACCTTGTAATCATAATGAAATTAATATGATTGTGTAAAAATGTTTACCGACTTGAAAATTTTGAAATCAAAAGGCATGGAATAAATAAGGTGCTTGAATAAATATTTGGAGAGGATCCTTTACCTTGAGATGATACTTCTGAAATATTGGGAGGAGCTTCTTAAGTTCTTGGTGGATCCTTGTGAGTTTTATAGAGAGTTAAATGTAGACTAATTTCATTTTCCCTATAATTTAGTAAATAAAATTTGATTTTGGGTTGGTTTAAATAGCTATAGTGGGGATAATTATTCATCAATTTCTAAGCTTAGGTTTTGGACTCTATATGATAAAGTAATAAAAATTATAAACCTTATATTACTTTTTACCATGGGGTTTTACAAATATGAGTGGTGTTAATTATTTTACAATTATAATAACCTAACGAAATAAAATAATTCACTTTTTTATGTGGAAGTGAGTATATTTTATAAATTACTGATTTTAAAACCTTAGTATATAATATAGGTTTTAGAAGTTTCATTAAGGGTTTATGAAATTAATCAAATAAATTCCAAAATAATTTATTTTAAATGGGAGACACAATTTTTCCTTTGGAAACTTTTCAATGTATTTATTACATCCATTTCTTCTTTTACATTATTTTAATATATTTTATATAATTATATCATATTTAATTTTTAGCAAAAAATTAGACTCTCTCAGAAAATTTGGAAAATATCAATGTTAGATAGTTTGACCATTATTATGTCCTAAATAATAATTATTATATTAAAATAATTTTCTAAATATGAGAAGTTAAAATTTTAGATAAAAAATCTATATTTATTAACAAATACTGATATTTTTAAATAACAATAGTTTGACCCTTAAAAATTACATATGAATTTATATTTTTTTCATTTATATATAATAAGTATTATTTAATAAAAATATTTTATTAAAATATAATTTATTTTGAAAGTTTAGGAATTCATAAAAAAGAGAGTCTTTTTTAGAAAAATATATACCCTTAAAATTCAAATTTTGATTCATTATATGAAATTCCAAATTTTCTCAAAATATTTATTAATTCAACTAAAAAGTAATATTAAAAAGAGATCAATATAATATTGATTTTATAAAAATAAAAATATAAACATTCTTATATTTATAATCAAGATACATAATCCTTTATTAAACTAGTGAATTCCTTAACTGTAAGGTGTGCAATGGTGAGATTTTCTTTGGGTGGTTTAACAAACTTAGTTTGGTTTGTGATATCGGTGATCTTAATCATATGAAATAATTGGTTTCATTTATGCTTTATTTTTTAAATCTTTTCTTGTAATTGGTCAAGGGAGAATCCCAATGATTCTATCTCGTTTGGATGGTTTTATATATGGGCTTCATTGGGTATGGTCCTATTATTCGAGGCCATCACATACTTTCTCTATGTAAAATAGATTCTATAATAACCTTTATTATACTAATCACAATGGTCCTCATAAAAAAGATATATTATTAATGGTTGTGGTTCTCAATATTCTATTAAATTTGATAGACCATATAAAAATCCAAAATAACCAACGTTGTGCATCTTCTTTCTATAACTTTTGTCTTAACAAAGCCATTATTCATTAAAAAAAGTAATTTGATTTATGAAATTTTGGGTCACCACATTGTTTCCCCCTTAAGAAATTTCATCCATGTTGTTTTATTTTTACACTAAAATAGATGAGGTTACTTCTATTTCCTGGATTCTTCCAGTTCCCATTTTTCTTTATCAAACTTTTTCTTCTCCCACAATTCATTGACTATGTTAGTTATCTTGTTTTATAGAACATTTTCTCTATGATATAAGATCTTATCTGGATTCTCCTTGCATGAATGTTTCTTCTTAAATGGTGCACAATCTATATTCATTACAAGTGATGGGTCTAGAGTGTACATATACAAAAGGGATACATATAACACATATTTTACTTGGGATATAGATTTTATGGGATTGCAAGTCGATTATCTACCACTTTGATGAGATCAAGGATATAAAAGGGTTTAATGTACCTTAGAGTAAGATTTTCCCTCTTCCTAAACTAGAAGGAATTCTTCCAAGATGATATAAAAAGGAACACACTGTCTATGACCTCAAACTCTATGTTCTATCGGTGATTGTTTGCAAATATTTTCTATTGAATTTGTGTGTATTTCATATGGATCTGAATGGTTCGAACATTATTTATCATATGATGGGTAATATCATGACCCATAATATTATGCTCAACAACTTCATCCGATCACGTTGCTGATTGAAACCTCTTCGCATATAGAGCCTCATAATGTTCAAGTTGAATTATAAAATGAATTTATTTTATGATAACTCTAATAAGAAAAGGTATTGGTCTTATCATCCATGGAAATACATAGAAAAAGGTATTAGCATATCCTATGGAGTTTAAATTGTCCTCTCTTGCTGACCATCCATTTGATGGTTATAGGTACTGCTGATACATTGTTCAGTATCCAATTCGTACTGAAGGATTATCTAAAACGTCACGGTAAACCTCATACCTCAATCAGATACTATGATGAAATCTATGATTATGTTTTCCCATTTACATATAGTTATTATAAAAGGATGAATCATACCCTTATAACTCATTCATACAATCTTGATTTATTATCACACCATGAATCGAGATCTAAACACCATAGTTTCCATTTACAAATTATCCCACCAAAAGTTTTTCTAAAAATATCTTTAAATCATAAGGATTTCTATATTAATTTTAATGAATGAGATTTTTGCATCATCCATAATTTTCCAATTGATTTTATTATTTTTATAGAACACATTCCTAGTTTCCAAACCATATAACCCAATCATCAGAAAAAATGAACTAAAATTTCTTCCCTACCCTCTTTTGTAGAAATGCATTGAATTTTTAGGACTCTTTAATCTTCTAAAAAATAGATTGTTGTGAAGTTATTTGAGAAATTTAGGATAAAATTTATTTTATTATTCCCAGGTCCATCCTTTGTATGTTCGGGAAGATTGGATCCCATATAATCCCCATAATAGATAGTGATGAATTATCCTTTCTACTCAGAGAATCTACCACTTTATATTCCAAGTAATGTAGGCACAATGATTCATGAATGACATAGAACTAGCATTATTTTCCATGTAACGGGCTTTAGGTCCCCTAGTCCTTTGAACCATGTACTAAATAAATAAGTCTTGATGGGTGGAATATCCACTGGGGCGGGAGTAATGTCCTACCTCTCCAGCCTCTGTGTGGGTATGTTTGTGCTTTAAAATGTAATTATACCCTAAGTAACCTAACATATTATTATACATGAGGCTTTTATGATCTATTTACACCTCAAAAAATTTATCCAGAGAGACAATGTTTCCAAATATTTAATGAGAAGATCACTATTGACAATTCTAGATCATGCATTGTGATGTTTTTCTATTGGATATTTAATTAGAGGGAAGAATAAACAATAAATTTTTCATATTTCATGATTACACAACCCAATACCCTTTTAGTTGCATCACTATATATCGTAGATATTTCCCCTTTGGTTGGTAATGTGAGTATATGTGTATTTTTTAACCTATTTTTACATATATTTAAAACACTCTTTGCATTCATCTGTCCAGAAAAACATCACTCTCTTTTGAGTCATCATGGTTAGTGTTTTTTAAAAACATGGGATGTTTATCACAAATATATTATAGTACCCATTTAATATAAATTATGTTCATATTTTTACCCCATATATTAGTATTTTCTATCCATCGACTACCTTTATTTTTTACAGACACATAGATATCCCTTTACTGGTGATAATATTCAAAAATGTTCCTTACTAAAACCAAAAATCACACTTAATATACTTTTCATATAACTTTTCATTTTTAAAGAGTTTAGTACAGTATTTAAATGATCATAATAGACCACCATTCCATTAGAGAAGATAATAATATCATATATAAAATCGACCCCAAATTTTATGAAGTAGTCACTAGTGACTCTATTTATTATTCCCATGAATATTTATGCAGCATTACTGGGTCCAAATGGGATCACTACGAAATTTAATTTCATATAACTTTTATGAAATGTAGTATTGCTGATATCTTACTTATTTTCATTTATTTGATAACATCCCAACTAAAGAGAAACCATAGTGAAGTATTGGGGACCACATAGGTTATAAAAAAGTAATAAATCAATGAAATAGGACACATGTTCTTTACCATGATCTTATTAAGAACATGATAATCAGTAAAGAGATATAATGACCCATCCTTCATCTTAGATAAGTGTACTAGTGCATCCCATGGTAATGCACGTGGGAGTATAAACCTTTTAACCAAACTCTTCTATAATTGTTTTATAAATTCCTCAATTTCCAAAATGACTATTATATATAGATTCTTGGATATTGGTAAAGAATATGTTATGAGCATGATTGAGAACTCAACCTCAAGTCTATGAAGAAGAAAAAAAAATTATTCTCAAATAACATTAGTAAATTCCCTTGAAATGGGATTTTATTAATGATTATGTTTTATTTAATCTTAAACCTTTTATAAATATACTCTTGTTTATAAGGAAATAATTTACATGATTAATCTATATGTATAAAATATTATTCATCCTTTTACTTTTAATTTTATAGTATCAAAGGGTGATTTATGATAGAGAGGGAGACTTGATTCTCTTAGAGATTTATGTTAGATCAATATAAAAAATATCAATCCATTCCCAAAATATCATCGAATTACAATAATGGGATTATAACAAAGATTAATGGGAAATTAATCCAACAAATTTGTATTGAGGATTATTTTTATGATCAAGATGTAACAATTGGATGATTTTCCATCTTCACCAATAACTCGACATCCATGTTTTAAAACGATGTTATAATAGTTTTACTAAAATTGTATAATATGAAATAATGTGTAGAACCATGGATGATAAGAATGAATTTAAATATTTTATTATGGTTTTAATTGTTCACTTTGATAAAAATAGTCACATATATCTGAATTTTTAAACTATTACTAATATAAAAGGGAACCTTATGAATATTGGAGTGATAAATCATAAATTAAATATATTCATTAACCAATGAATTTATAGTATTAAATATAGGTTATCCATGATCTATTTACTAATATACAGAATTTTAGAATTTTGTTCCCTTAATAATTTTTCATAATGATATTGAAGATTTAGCCAAACATATCCCCCAGGAGTAACAAATTAGGTGTGTGGAAAGGCCTATTATTGTGCACTAGGTCATAATAGTGTCTATCTCAATGATATATTTTCATGGTTAATACCCCTATGTTCATCTATGATAGAGTCATATCTATTTTTAGTATCCATAAATGGATTTATTTTCATGGAAGACACTTAATCTATACATTATCAAAATTTTAGGATGTTTTCCAAGGTTTAGAATTATACCTATGGATTCCACTAGATTTCTCTATTCCCATTCCCCAAATATAACTACACTTTTCCTCTAATACCAATTATGAAAACCCATATATTTAGTATACCTTAATTCATTATTTAGTAAAGAAAGGTAGACATTATACAATCTCGTAAGATCTTGAATCTTAGTTTATTTAAGTATTAAAGTAGATGAAATAAATTCTTTCAAAATAAATATGATGATATTATTGAAAAAATCCTTAACATGATCCTAAAATTCCATCCTTATTCTAAAAATTAATGGGATAACTTGGGGATATACATAATAAAGGGGTGAGATATACATCTTAGTAAGGGAATAATAAAAGAATAACATGAGGAAATGTCATAAATGTGATTCAAGAGGCATATCATGGTAACATAAGAGGCGCAAGATATTGACTAATGATGCATGAAATTAAATGATAACCCAAGGAAAACATATGAAAATGGAAATAACAAAAATCAAGACATCATAAACATAAGTCAAGTATAACATCAAAGAAAAAATAATAGGGTGCTTAGGATATTTTCAGTGCACCATACATGGAATATCTAGAGATAAAAATATTACCCAATGTATTAGAGAATTATATAATTCTAGGTCCACCCATCACTTTAGTATCATGTTCATATATTTGTGTGACACACAGATCATACAAAATAATGATGCATTTTATTAATATTAGATCCAATATTAATGATTTTATGTTAAGTACATGTAAATAAGAAATAAATTAATGATAAATATAACTAGGTGAATATCCTTGAGTGGAAATAGAGAGAGTTATTCACTATACAAATGATTCTCAAAGAAAAATATTAGATAATTTCTAAAGAATAATGGGTGTTTATAAAGGTTTAAAGAAGGGGAGTGTGAGAGTTAAAGGGGTTTTATATTAATAGGTAATAATATAGAAAGTAATATGTTTTTATTAAAACACATCTAAACTTTAACAATGGGTATTGAAAATGCATGGCATAAAGAATGTGCTTCAATATAGAGGAGGAGAAGATAATCCCCATCCTTGATAGGGTGCTTTTGAAATCATGATAGAAGCTTCTTAGGAGCCCATGGGAAACATGGGAAGGCTCTAGAGATAGAAATTAAGAGTAATTTCAGGATCCAAGGGTTTATTTGTGAGAATAATGATAGTTTTGGTGGGTTTATATATTACAATATTAGATAATTCATTATTAATTCCCAAACATTGGTTTTGGACTCTATATGATAAATTAATCAATACCACAAACCTTACTATGGTTTTTTATCATGGTTTCCACCAATGAAGATTAATTTTATTTTTTTTAAAAGGCTATGAACCAAATATAAAAAATAATTCTCTTTGTGATGTGAAAGTTAGTGTTGTTTATAAATAATTGATTTTAAAACCTTAAAAATATAATATAGTGTTTATAGGACTCATTATAGTTTTATAAAATTAAAAAACTACCCTAAAAATTAATTTTAAATGGGATACTTAATTATGGTTATGGATACTATTTATTATATTAATTACACCCCTTTTGGGATTTTATGAAGAAATAATACATTCCTTATTTAAATTTTACCCGAAAAATAGAATAGATCATAAAATTAAGAAAAAATAACCATTAGATAATTTTAATTGGATGATTTTTTAAAAAATATTAATTTTATCAAAATATTTATCAAAATATGATAATTTACACTTTTAAATAAATAATATCTAATTATTGAAAAATGATGGGTTTTTTGAAAATAACTATTATATGATCCTTATAAAAATATACATGACTTTGTAAAATTATATCAACACTAATATTTAAAAAATATTGTTTAATAATAATATTTTATCAAAATATAATTTATTTGAAATGTTAATGAATTCATCAAAAATATTTTATTGAGTGAAACTATACATATCTCAAAAATAATTTTTTTAATTTCATCATATCAAGATATTTTTTTTATCAAAATCATTATTTAATTATTAAAAAATTATATTAGAAACAAATAAAAATAATTAATATTTTATCACAAATAAAATATAATAATTCATACTATTTTGTTTAATATACATAGCCCTTTATTATACCAATTATTGTTGTAAGGGTGAGGTGGGTAATAATGATATTTTCATAGAGTGCTTCCGTAAACATGTGTTGGGATGTGATCTCAATGAGATTGAACTAACCACATAAACAATTTCATTCCTAATTTTTTTGTTGAATCTTATCTAGGAATTGGTCACAGTAAAATCCCAATGATGATATTTCCCTTAGGATCATTGATGAATGGGTTTCATAGGGTACAATCCTATTAGTTAAGGCTATATCTTCATTAATCTGTATCAAATAGAATTTATTATAACCCTTAATATATAAGTATTTATTGTAACTATAGTATGGATATAAAATCAATAGTTGTGATTCCTAATGGTCTTAAATTTGGAGGACCATATAATGGTCCAATATAATAAAAGTAGTATTTTTGTTTTGTATAAAATTATTTCTGGATAAATAATTTATTCATTAAAAAGATAATTTACTTTATAAAAGTATGGGTCATTATAAATGATAAGTTTCATGTGATGAGGGAATGACTAGGAGGTGGAGACCTGATACTCAGGTGGTCAATCGATGGTGATGATGTGGTAATGGTACATGGGAGAGTTGAAGTCCCTAATTTTTCCAAGGAATATCCTATTAGAGATTCCCATATCCTAGTGTATGGATCATCCCGATGAGATAAAAATTGACAAAAAATTTTAGAGAAAATTATTATAGCCAGGGACAAGGAGAGATATTTCTAAATTCATTTCTCATTGTCGTACACGCTAGAGGGTAAAGTCCATGAACTAGTGTTATGGTAGTTTTCCTTAACAACTTCTTGTATGGTTGTGGATATGGGAGGTCATTATGATGGACTTTTTAAAGGGGTATCCCATGAACCTAAGGAGCTATGAGATTTTATGGGTGATTATCGATAATCTGTGGAATGTTTCTCATTTTGTACTAAACTATGAGATTGACTTAAACGATGATCTTGGAATAAATTTTTTTTAACATGATAGAATTCCCTCACATAGTTTTATTGAGATTAAAACCCAACAGAGAGACAAATTTTACATCAAATTTTTTGTGAGTATTGCAATGGGAATTAGGAGATTAACTAAGATTGATTATAGTATTCCATACATAGACATATAGATAGTCTAAGTAGATGATCTGTATACTAGATTACATTCATCAAGTTTGATCCCTAGAATTCATATAATCCTGAGATGATCACCTAGTCAAGGATAATTTTTTATAACATAAAAATTTATAGGACTCGATTTATATGGAAAATTTTGTCAATCTTCATAGGAGGCCATGTAGTTCACCACTCTATTGGCATGAGGCAGGTTAGGTAGTATCTTTATGGGAATGATATTAAGGAGGAAAAACCTAAGGCATAGATTGGGTACGACGTCCTAGAGTATGACCCTTGATATATCAAGGATATGATGGTTTGATGACTTTATCCTAGTATATGTATTGAGACAATTGAGAGAATTTATTTTGATCCTTGTGGATCGTTCTCCCTCACACATGACATATTGTGACTATTATTCCAGCATGGAGCCAAAGCAGGCATGGTTATGGGTTTTGGAATCTAGGTTAGTTAAATACCTGTCAGAAAGTGATTGTATAATTATTATGATTCATTAACATATATTATTATCTTGGAATACATATGTTATACCTACATAGAATTATAATGGAAACATTTGTGGTGTCCTACTATATTTTATTATGGACACCCCACATGACTATCAATATGCATGTGTATAATTTATGTATCAGGGTCCATATAAGGGAAATGAGATAATGACCAATATCTAAGTAGAGGAGCATGGAGATCATAGAGAACTAGAACATACTCTGGGGTAATCCCTATATTTTTCTGTTTATTTTTACATCTAACACTTATAAATGGGTTTTTTATTCCACACTAGGATCTATGTTAACTTATATGTATGACTAGTCTGCTTTTTAAATAGTTTCCTCATGATAAATATAATTATTATGTTTTAATATTCCATTATTTAATATATTTTCCTTAAATGTATACATAGGTAACGGTCTCCCCACTAACAGACTTAGAACATTACCGTAAGAAAATAACCTATAGTAAATAGGGAGGTGTACATGATGTAATGTGACACTTTGGTTCGAACCTTTTGGTTTAGGTTAGGGCATTAATGATAATATAGAATATTCATAATCAATCCTTTTTAGAGTAATTTTTTTTCAATAGTTTAACCATCCACATGAATTATTTTATGACAATTTAATCATAACATAATTTTTAATACATAAGTATTGGTAACATGTTTTATTAATGATGAATTTATGGGTGTTTTTTATTAGCACATGAATTTAAATTAAATAATTTAACAGTTGTATTTGTTTTGATAAATTACATTCAATCAACCTTTATTAAATTCTTAAATCATTTTCTTTAGTGTTTTAATTAACACTATTAAATTATTTAGTGTTTAAATAAATTAATTATTTTCTAATTATTTTATTTAATAAGTTTATATATTTTTCAAGTGTTTTAATTTCATAAGTAAATTTTAAAGTTATTCTATTTTTAATTACTTATTTTAATTATGTTTTACTTTTGGTTTTAATGATACTAATGTTTTTATATTTATATTTACTTATGGTTTTCTTTTTAAAGTAAAATAATATGGGCCAACCTAAGTGAGGCTCGTTGACTAGCCCTCTACCAAATAGGGGAACCATTGGGTCAACCGTATGTGAAGTCCTTCCTAAGGAATCCCTAAAAGGAGGCCTTGGTTTTGGGTTTTCATATTTCATGCTTAGTCACGTGAAAACCTATATACAAGGAACATAGATGGGACCCATAGGGTGTGTGGTTTGGGATAAGTCACCCGATGGGCCAATGTGTGTGCTGTGTTTTAATTAGAAGAAATTTTTATCATATATTATATTTTATACCATTCAAATTCCTGTTCTATAAATCAATGTGGGATGATATATTGAGTTTACTTTTCATGTGAGTTAAAAAATCAGATAAAATCTCATCCATTTATTCTACTTAATATCATCGATCCAATCCTTTTTTTGATGTCTAACACATTAATCCAGAAATATCATGATTATTCTTATTATTATTTTCATAAAATTAGTCATATTATTACATGGGGTTATCTATAGTTTGAAGCCATTAACCTATCTTTCTATTGGTTTCTTGAGGGATTCACTATTGGAAGAACCCAATGGTGGGTGCCGAGACACCACTGCAAAATAACAACAGTTGGTTTCAATTAACCATTCGATAATTCCAATGGTGGGTCAGTGATCCACCACCTGAAATCAATAGTGGGTCATTTTACCCATTTTATGACATCAACTATCAGTTTTATTTTCCTTATTTGATTATGGAATATCTTCTATTTTCTCCTTCGTTCTTTTTCCTCTGTAGATTAATTTTTTCTATTATTATGTTTTTCATATTTTTTATCTGTATAATATGTTATCCATAAATTATTTTCAATTTACTATTTTTATTTACATGTGTTGGAAAAATTTGTTCAAAGTTCTAACATATTTTTCCATATTAGTATGTTTGTTATAAGAGTGTTTTCTTTATGTTTATGTTTATTTATTATTTTTATCAATATATTATATTATATTATTTTTATTATATGTAATATGGATATGGTTGTTCCATATTTTATTTATATATTTGAATATTCTCCATCAATCTTTAACAAGAGAGTTTCTTATTTTAAATGGTTTTCAATAATGTTATTCTTGATATTTATAGTGTTTTTATATTTTTATTAGTTGATTTTTTTCATTATTTATGAATCTATTTATCATTTTTATTATTTGGATATATTTTTAGCGAGCCACCATTAAAACCTAATGGTATGTCATGATTCACCATTGGACTTCTCCAACGGTGAGTCATGCGCCCCTACTGGACATCCAATGGCTGGAAAATTTTTCATTGATTCTCCTGAAACCTTTGATTTCCCACTGACATGGAATAAATTTAGTTTTGTTTAACTCTTTATTTTTTAAAAAATTGGAATGGTAGGTCATTCTTTATTTATCCACCATTGGAACCGAGCAATAGGTCATGAGCCACTACTCTTTGTTTTCAATCACGAATCATGAGTCACTATTCCCTATTACAATGATAGGTCAATGACCCACCATTAGTTAACATTTTATGTTTCTATTTTCTTCTTTGTTTTTAAATTTGTGTTATTAAAAATACTTCTTTTGTAACACTTTTTATTATTTTATCTTAAAATATATTTTTTAGATAATTAAAAAATAATTTTAATATTATTTTATGTTCATTTTTACATACAGATTTAAAAGTCATAAAATACTCTATTATTCTAGATTTTATCTATACATATATTCTAGAGGTTTATATATATTTTTTCAATTGTTTTGTAATTATAATTTTTTTTACAAATGGATTACTCAATATATTAATTGTTTAATATTAAAAAATAATGAAGAAATGAAAATCTCAAATGTATTATATATTATTCAAGTGGGGATTTATCAAAAAAATGTAGCAGAACTATATTTTTATTATCATATAGTAATAAGTATCATGCATATATTGGACATAGACATGCTCCCAAAGATCTATGTTTTAATGATATGGGAGATCTCTTCAAGATATAGTAACACATATCTATGCATATGATTATAATAGAAATCTTGTGATTCGTCTTCATCTTTGATGCCTCTCTCAAAACTATCTGTGATCTTCTCCACCTTCTTTTCCCAAATTGTGATCAATAAAGAGATCCATCATCAGTATATGTACCTTCCAAGTGTTCAAAAATAGTCATGATTAGACTTCTTCAACATCATAATCAACTTATATAATTATTGTATTTGTTTTATTTGTGTAATATTGTTTTTATTTATTTTTTTATTTCCTGGTGTACTTTTTTATCATTTCCCCCATTAAAGAAGGTTTTTCTTTTCTCTGGTTAGTATACCACTCAAAATGATGTTTGGGTTGTGACTCCTAATGAAAAGTCTGGATATAGACAAGGTTGGGTGTTCTATAAAAAATTTGGGTTATGCCTTTGGGTTATTGAAAAATAATTTTCTGTAATAAGGTTTTCACACAATTAAAAATGATTTTTTTAGTGAGTATTGACCACCACAAGGATTGTAGAAGATCGAGTAGTGGACTATGATCTTGGTGATCTGAACCATAATAAATCTTGTGTTTTTTATTTTTTATTTCCATTCAAACTCAACTCATTAACACTATACCCACTATAGATTAATATTTTATAAATTATAATTGTTTTTTATTAATTTTTCAAATGTCGATTCACCCCCATATTGTCGTAATTTTAATCTATAATGATCTAAATATTTGTATGATAGGTAGGTCTCTGATCGGTTAGCCTTTGTTTGTTTTAATTTGTTTCCAAAAAATTGGAATCAAATGTAGGATAAAAGATCTATAGGTTATAATATTAAAAAATTAATATCAAAACCTTTTATTTGTTAATATATTATTTCTAAAACTTATTTTTGAAATTGTGATAACATGTATCCCAAACATTACAATCTAAGGAAAAAAAGAAAAGCGTTCTTCCAAGATGGCAGTTATCAATGCCAATGATGTATTGATTCCACATATCCCACCTTCTTTGATGAATATGACTATCAGTACTAGCAAGATATAATGGGATCCTAGTTAAAATAAATGAGTGTAGATCACTGGACCATTATGTAAAATCCATATGAACTACCCAAGGTTTATCTTAGGAAAGTAGTAGGTAATGGCTTGGTAAAATATGTTTTGAATTATAATGTTAAAAATATTTTTTATAGTGTTATAAATAGAAGTGTCCATACCCATGCTTCATATTTCAAGGTAGCATAGGAAATATAGAGGATACTATAAGTGACTCATCATGGGACTAAACATCATAAGAGAACCACATTAGTAATTCTCCGAGTATAATACCAAGACTTCAAGATTGGAGATGGAGAATCTGTAAACTAGATGGTCCATCAGTTTAAAAGTATAACCAATAGTATGAGTGATCTAGGACAAATCTTGGGCAAGACATCTTAATTATAAAGGGTACTGAGAGATCATCCACATATATGGAATGTAAATAATTTTTCCATCGATGAGATTAAATTTTTTTATGAGTATACTTTAGATGAATTAATATGCTCTCTATTGCAATATGAGTTAGATTTGAAAAATATTTCTGATGCTAATTCTAATAAAATGAATGGTATTTCTTTTAAACATAATTTTACTAATACCTCTATTTACTATGATTCTGAGTACGAAAGAAGTGACAAGGAAACGACTCACTTCAGTAAGAAACTTTTCAAATTTTTGAAAAATAATGGTGGAAAGAGATAGTTTGGAATGAAGAATAAAAATTATTACAAGAAAGGTAATTAAACTAAGAATAATGATGGTTCATATCTAACATGTTATAAGTGAAGTAATAAATTTCACATCATACCTAATTTCCCCAATCTCAAACACTCAAATAAGTACAAAGGCAAAAGGAGGAAAGAAAAACAAGCTCCATTTAGAGGATGGGAATGCTTAAAGAGTTTTGACTCAAGTAATGACTCTGGATGTGAAAAAGAAATAAGTAATCTTTCCCTAATGGGTATTACATGCGAAGTAAATGATTTTACATTTTCTTATTTGATAAGTATTGAAAATTTTGAAGATAATGAGATATCTGTAAATGAAATTGATATTGATTATTATTCTAATTATGATTCATATTCTAATAATTCCATAGTTAAACAATTTCTAAAAAAATGAACAATTAAAGAATAATATTTTGAAAATGATAAAAACATAAAGATAATTTAAAAATAAAAATAAATTTTAGTCAAAGAAACTAATTAACATAAACTGGAATGTGAAAATGTGAGTATAATTGTTTACCAGAATAAAGAAACTAAAATGAATTTTGATTCTAGGATTTTAAAACTGAGATATAAACAGAAAATACTTAAAGAAATTCTGGCTTTAAATAATAAAGACCAATAATGAATATTTAATTTAATTTAGGATGATTCAAATAATGTGGAAAATAATGATAATAAATTAAAGTAAGAATACAAAAGGTTAATAAAAACTACTTCTGGATAAAATAAAAAGGATTATATAGATTTTGAAACTATTCAAAAAGTGAAAATGGTTATTTAAATTGATTGTGTTAGTTTTGAAGTGGATTATATACTTTTTTAATTGCTAAATACCAATATGATTATATAATGTCTTTAATGAAACTAAACACCAATAATAATTGTTTTAGTTGTTAAAATATTACTCAATATTTAAATAAAATAATTATTTTAGAGGTTTTAAAGGAATTATTTCTAATGTAACATGTTTTAGTTGTAGAATTAAAAGAAATTATTAAAATGAATGCTCAATGAGATTCACCCAATCTTTTGATGATACTTGAAATATTCTATCTAAATATGTTTATCCAGATTCACTAAAAAACAAATGTTTGAAATCTTCTTGGGTAGTCAAAAGACCTTTTGTGAATTCTACAGAACATATGGAAACTGGGGTACTAAATGGATGTTACAAAAATCATACTTGACCTAATATGGTCACCATGATTAGATAAGTATCAGATTTTTTTAAAATCTGGTGTACTATATATTATACTATATTTATATATGTTGGCATACAAGATGTCTCATTTACTTTTATTAATAATTTTATTTCTGATTCAAGGAATGTACCTTAATTTCTATCAATTTTTTTTAGAGAGTAAACTTGTTATAGTTTTCATAGTTTAAATTTATGTTATGAATTTGTTTAATTTATGTTTTATTTTATAGAAAGTGTGTTTTAAATTCATTGAATTATATTTCATTATAGATGGATGAATTTAGGGAGGTCTTATTTAATAATTGAAATATTATTATTCTATGTATGTTATAAATATTATTTATAGTAATTAGCTTATGAAAACATAAAATTTCTTAGTCTCTCTGGAATATTTTTTTAACAACTGATATTGGGAAGTATTTTATACAATTCCAAGTATCTTATGCGTTTATAATTTAGTTTTTGATAATTTGACGTTGAAATATTTTTGGTATTATGAATTGGTTTAAATTATTAGATTATTTTAAATTGATACAATTAGGTTATGGTGGATTGAGTATTAGTGCATAAAATAATATAACTTTCTTGGAATAAATCTATTATTTAAGGCTTCATTCAAATTTGATAAAATCTATGATATCACTTAAAACTATTTATAATAAATTTGAAAATAAAATTTGATTTTTGACCTATTTTAAATGTAATTCTATTATTATTAAACTCATGGTGGGTTTGTTTTTAAAACCCTCATAGAAAATATACTCTTAATTTCTATCAAAATAATTTAGTGTTTCATTATGATCGTGGAAAATAGTTTTATTCTTTTATTGAATATAATAATGCTTTGATATTGTTTGGTTTCGATAAATAATATTTTCTATGATTTAATGGTAATTAGTTCACACTAATTAAAATTATAATTATTATACTTTTACTCAGTCTTAATTATTTTAAGCTTTGTTAAAATTTGACTCTTATGAAAATCCTCTACTCTATTAATTTTACAATTTTTTTGAGTTTGATTAAAAATTGAGTTGATTTTATATAATAATATTTTAATGTTCTCTTTGCTAAATTTCAAAATGTGGTATATTTTTATTAAAAATTTAATAAATAATATGTTATTTAATTTATAAAATGGGTGGTCTTTTTGGTATTTGAATTTTTTTAAATACTTCGAAAGTTTTATTAATCAAAATTTATTAATTTCTCAAATTATTTTCTAAACTATTTTAATTAAATCTATTATGATAAATTACTTTTAATAAAAATGTCTTAAATTCTCTTATTATTTTCTCAAGTGTTTTAAGAAACCCAATTAAATTATTAATTAATTAATTTAATTAATTATTTGTCAACTACTTTTTTTAATAAGTTTATAAAATTTTCAAGTGATTTAAATTCTTATGTGCATTTAAAAGTTCATCAATTTTTAATTACATGTTTCCATTGTGTAATACTTTTTTTAATGATACTAATTTTTTTATATATTTATTTACATAAGCTTTATTTTATTAATTAAAAAAATTTGGTTCAACCTTAGTAAGGCTGCTTGGTTAGCCCTCAACCACATAGAGGACCCTTTGGGACAATCCCATGGGAAGGCCTGTCTATGGAAGCTTCACAAAGAGACATTGGTTTTTGGTGTTCATAATGCATTCTTATTCATGTAAAAGACCATGAATATGGCCTAAGGAGGGTTCCCATAGAGCATATGGTTTTGGCTAGTACTCCAATTTGGCATGTTGTCCCATGTGTGAGTTGTGTTTTAATTCCAAGCAAGTATCATTGAATATTTATGTCAGGCCATTTGAGAAACTATTCATTGAATCAATGTGGGATGATATATTGATTTTTACTATTCATGCGAGTTAAAAACTCAGATAAAATCACATCTATCGATTCTATTTAATCACACATATCTAATACTTTTGTGAAGTTCCTCATATTCATGTTGAACTTTGGTTCTCCTTATTATTTTTGTGTTCAAAATTTTTAATCGTCCTCTTCCTCAGGGTGTTATATGATTCAAATTTGTTCCCATACCCTTTTTTTGGTTTCTCTATGGAGTCATTTTTGGAATATTCCAACAGTGGGTGTTGAGTTACCGTTGGAAAATACCAACGATGGGTATTTATTCACTGTTTGATATCTCAAATGATGGGCTAATGAGTCACTACCATACCTTAATGGTAGTTCATTTTACCCACTATTGTACATCAACGGTTAGTCATTTTACCCACCTTTGGATATCAACAATAGGTTTTTTACCCCCCATTAGTGTTTCCCTTATTCTTTTCACAAGCACTTCTGATTGTTTGTTCATTTTATACTATATATTTATTTTTCACGTATTCTATTTTTTCTTATATTTTTTTTATGATTAAATAAATTTATCTATTAATTATTTATGTTCAAATATATTTGTTACATTTATACATGTACTGGAAGAAGTTATTCAAAGTTCCAATAGAGGATTTCCGATCTTTGTTTGTTTTCTTCTATAATGTTTTCTTTATGTTTATATATTTATTTTTTATTTTTTTGGTAGATTATTTTATATGAGGTTTATTATATTATAATACGTTTAAGATTTTTTCATATTTTATATATAGTTTAAGAAGAATCTCTATCTATCTCCAACCTGAGATTTCCCCTTTTCAATTTTTTGGATTGATTTTATTCTTATTTTATTCTTATTTTTATATTTTTAACAGTTGATTTCTTCACATTTTATTCATCAATTTATTATTTCTATTGTTTAGAAATATTTTTTAGCCACTATTGGAGACCAATAGTAGGTTGTGAGTCACCGTAGGTCTTCTCCAATAGTGAGTCAAGAGTCCCTATCAAACATCCAATGAATTTTTTTATTGCTTCTCTTGAATCCTTTGATTGCACAATGACATGATATAAATTTAAATTATCTTAACTCTTTTTAATTTTTTCTTAAAATCAGAATGGTTGGTCATACTCTTTTTGTCCCCCATTGGAACCAAATGGTTGGTCAGGATCCACCACTCTCTGTTTTCAATGATTATTCACGAGTCACCATTCTTTGTTCCAGTGGCAGGTTAGTGACCCACTGTTATTAAAATTCTATGTTTTTAATTTTTCTTCTTTTTTTCAATTAAAGTTGTTGAAAATATTTTTTTATTAAATGTTTTATTATATTATATTTAAATTTATTTTTTATGTTGTAAAAAAATAATTCTAACATTATTTTATAAACATTTTTACATGTAGGGATTAAAGACGTACAATGCTCTATTTTTCATTATTTTTGTTGTAAATTTATTCTATAGGTTTATATTTTTATTTTAATTATGTTGTAATTTTAAATCATTTTAAAACTTTTTAATCAATATATTAATATTTTTATACTAATAATTCATGAATAAATGTAAATCCTGAATGTATTTTACACTATTCAATTGGGGATTTAGAAAAAAAATGTAACATTTAGAAATTTTTATCGTTTTGAACTAACAAGTGTTGGGATGATATTGAAAAAAACACATTCTTAAATATCTATGTTTTAATGATATAGAAGATCCCTTCAAGATATTAAAACACATACCTATGTAGATTATTCTAATAGAAAACTTATGACTCATATTCGACTTTCTTTCTGCTCTCAGAATTGTTCACAATCATATGTGGATTTTTTCTCTTACTGTAATCCCTGAAGGACTCCATATTTAAATTTTTTTTCTTCCATGTGATCAATAATCATCGTGCTTAATCATCTTTAACAATAATCATCCACTGCATTTCTTTTATTTGATTTACTCTTATTGTCTGATTTTTCATTCTCTTTCTATTTATTCATGATCTGGTTTATGGTTTTTTTCCTTCAAAATGAAGTCTTTTTTTCTTCTAGTTATTCTACCTCCAAAAATGAAGTTTGGTTTTTGAATCCTGATCAATATTTAGGATACATACTGGTTTGAGTCTCCTGTTGAAATACTTTGTTATTCCCCTAGATTATTTAATAGGTACTGTTTGTTGTAAGCTTTTCATACCTTTAAAAGTGAGTTTTTTTGTGGGCATCGGTCTCATTGATGAGTAGAGGATATTGATTAGTGGATGAGGATATTTTTTATTTAAGAAACTATAAATATTATGGTATTTATTTTTTTACTTCCATAATTACTCAAATTAAGAACACTGCACTCACTACTGTTTAATATTTTATAAAATCTAATTGATTTTTCATTATTATTTTAAAATTACTATTCTCCCCCTCAAGTCATAACTTCCATCAATAATTATCTTAAATTTATTTTTAAAAAATTTATATTTATATATCTAATTATATTAATTAAAAATCATTTTTTTGATTCAATATTAATGAAAATTGATAATTTTAAACTATTAGAATAAATTCATTATAACAATATCAGTAAAATAATCATAAGTCTCCATGAATATATAAAATTTTTCCATTTAATATTTATTTACATTCAATTGGAAATGAACACATGATGAAGGTGAAATGTCCAAAATTTTCTTACAAAATAAAATAAGCAATAAAACATAGAATTTATATCAGGCAATTGATATCAATAATAAAAAAATTAATTAAAGGGTATAGAATAAATATAAATCCGTGGTTTTAAGAGTTTTAAATGTTAATAAGGTCCTTATACTGATTAATAAAAAATATATATTTATTGTACAAGGATTTTGGGGGCATTAGTGAAATAAGGAATATGATGTTAGTGTATTTCTAGTATGAATCACCTTTCATTGAGTTATATTTTTTCTTTTCTTTGTATTTTATATGAAAATTTATATATTCAACAACTTTTATATCCCAAATTTTATTTTATCATGTATTATTTATAATTAATGTTTTATGATCAAATAAATATGTTGATTTATTTTTAATCATTAATATTTTTCATTATAAAGGAAAACTTAAACACTTTTTTTTTGAGTATTTCTATTACGTGTCTATATTATCTAAAATAAAAACAATTATTTTGAGTATTTCTATTTTTATACGGAACAAAATTTTACCTCTTATCTAAGTAAGATACTTCAAAAATATTAAATACATGTTTTTTAATCATTCAATAAATTTAATATCTTTGAATATAGTGATGATCAAAATTAATATTATTAAATTCCACTGATCTATCAGTTGTATATTTATTATTAATATATTATTTTAGATTTTTTACCTTTTGAAAATGACTTTCAAAATGAATTATACCATTTTTTATGAAAATGTCATAGAAATGTCATAAACCCAAATTCAACAAGAATAATCTAAATCAGACCACTACATGTGAGAAATAACAACCTTTCACCCCTATGAATCCAAGTTATAGTATAACAATTTTGACACAACAAAAAAACATACATTATCAATTTCATAGGTATTCTAACTTAATAGGAATATTGAAACCTAGAAAACTTGTTCAATATCCATATATGTATCAAATTACCATACATTAGTAGTTGAATAACTGAAACATATATTTAATATATATCTAATACAAGATTTTTTTCCTCTCCCATAGAGAAGATATGTCCTTTCATATAGGATTCTTGTATCAATGTACCAATAGAGAACCACAACCATTATCAGTTTATATTCATCAAATTTAAAATATCAGATAATTAGTATATTTCACTCAATGAAGGTTTGGAATAGAAAACATAATAATGATGGATTTACACTATATAATTTCAACACCATTGATCCTTTTTTACTATTACCCATAAATTAAAAAGTCATCTCAATACTGATATGTGTGAGGCATTTCATGATGAATTGAAAAATAACCACCTCATGAGCCTCACTTTCAAGACACTAATAATTACGTAATCAACATGACCAGTATTCAAAAAAAGAATTTTCAAAAGATTAGTATTAGAGGAAACAACCCAAAATCTAGTGATCACCATCACTACCATGTGATTTCAGTATTCAATTCTAATACGAATTCTATCCAACTTCATTAGTAGTTTCAAAAAATATATTGGTTTCTAATATTAAATAATTTTTGTATTACCACTGAAGACATAACTAATAAATCCAATCCACTCATATACTTTATTTTATGTTAAACTCATCAGTCACATAATTAGTTCCCACATCATATAGTAAAAAATATCTAATAACTCTGCGTTAGCTAAATAATTATACTATTCCAAGTTCAACACTCATATATTAGACAAGGTGTCATGAAGCTTCACACATTCATCTAGTACCCAATCATATCCTAAGAGTGATCATATGTAATGTTCATCAAAACTCCACAACATATCTCCATGAAATTATGAAGGCTAATGTGTCATGGACCCATCACAACATGGAGGTACCTCCTAGAAACTTATACCATATACAGTTCTCAAGGGACAAAATGTGAATCACTTTTAGAAATAAAAATAAACTATGGAGGAATTAAAATATATCAATATTCATTAACAAGGTCACCATAACATAACACTAGGAGTCACAATACCTACGTATAGTTCTCAAGGGACTAAATTGACCCTACCCTCTCCCCTGAACTAAATACCAAAACCACTCAGAGTGTTTCTCATCCCATGAACACTAAATTACCATGACATTCCTCAACCCTTTCATGGTTACCAACATAACAACACTTTTTTGTTACGTATAATAATATAATTAATATATTTGAGAAAACACTATATAATATTCATACCATGACATTCCTCAACCCTTTCATTCTTAATTTGTTTCCCTATTCTTCACTATGTTAAAGTTATTGGAAAGAGAATGGTTGGTTCTGTTAATGCTTTGGTAGAGGACTGATGTAGGATGTTGTGTCCTAAATATTCACACCACACTCAAGAAATCAATACATAAAAGGAAACATCATAAATCAATAAAATACATAAAAGGAAACATGAAAAATTAAGAAAATGTTAGGTCATGATAATGTTTGGTGGCAACTATGTGCCACACATGATACATATAAAAACCAATGATGAACACATATTGTCACCCTCTCCACCTCAAACATATCAACAATACAACTAATCACTGTCTGATGATGCACAAATATTGTCACCCTCTTCACCTCAAAATCCACTTTCGGCTACCACATATAAGAAAATTATATTGAAAATTAAATAGTGTTGCATATTTATATTTAAACTTAAGCCCAATAAAATATTTAAAACTAAATGATTTTTAATTTTTGTGATTTACCTACTCACCACCGGTCGATACAATACCACCAGGGGAATATCTTCTAATCTACTGACGTATATTAGTCAACTCTTTCTGTAAAGCGGATATCTGATCCCCATGCTATTGAATTGTGTTTCATAGAGAAACAATCTCTTTCTTATCATCTCCAGGTTTGGGATGACTAAAACCAGGAGTAGATTCAGCTACAATTCCTAGTGGCCTTCCAAAATCCTTAGATGGTATGGGTCCTAAAACCAGCCCGCACACTCAATTAGGATGCTCCTTCCCAAGGACTTTAACAACCGGGTCATCCTGGGAGACTGAGTTGGACTGCTCCAGATTGGCATCCCATAGTTCTTTAAATTTTTCCTATAAATAAAATATCAATATATATTAACATAGTAAAAACTAATAATATGTTATTATTATTAAAAAATGAGTTCATACCCCAACTTCTTTGGAAGGCTCATTAACAAAAATTCCATCAGATTTTTTGTGAACAACCAACCACCCTTCAGTTCGAGATGCTTCGTGCCCTAAAATATATGACTCTATTAAATAAAGATAAATAAAAAATTTAATATATTAAACAGATAATATTTTCTTATAAATATTTAAACTAATTAAAATATTACCAGATACGATCAACTTCTAGAAAATATTTTTGAACCTGTAGTGTGAGGGATGACTTGCTTTTCCCGAATTGATGCATTCCTTCTTGAGAGATCTGGAATAAATAAAATGAAATTTAATAGTAATGTAATTAATTTCATCATATAATGATATAAATTTATAAATGTAAAATGAGGTTAATATAATAATATATATTTCAATAACATCTTCTTCACATCACGATGTCTGTCAACAAAAACTTTCCACTGTTCTTTGGGTACCCAATTGTGTAGATTCTCATAAATTTGTTGGACAGTCAACAAAGTATCGTTGACATCGCCCCACATTCTCCGTTTTAATTGTTTCCATTTATTTCCAAGATTTTTCAACATATACTTTCGTGCTCTCACATCAGAAACTGTAAAGTGGAAAAACATCTGTATACAAAAATTCATTTTGAACATATTAATAACATGACATTAAATTACACCATAATGTATTAAAATTACCTTTATTTGGGAATAAAAAACATAAATTTTCCAACTTGGAGGAATATATCTCCAATCATCATAAGAAATAGTATAGGAAATGTGCTACGCTGCCAGCTGGCTCTAGAATTTGGCCAGGTAATCATGCGACATCATCTATAGGCACCCCATATGAATCGAATAGGAAAACTATCTTCTCTCCATTAATATTCCACACATATGAACATTTTATATTTTTCTCCATAGTTTCATTTTATCAATATTTAATGAAAAAATAGTTAGTATAAAAAAGTGCAATAAATTTAATTGTATTAAAATTTGTACCTACAATAGTGACCCGACAGTATGTCCGTAATGAACTAGAAGTGGTGCACCACCGCCCGACTGATGAGTCTCTTAAGGGGGAGTCAACGACTCAGCTTATAAAGGGATGATCACAGAGGGTGTGGGAGATGGTTCATGGGGAGATGTTGTAGGGGGGAAGGTAGCTGGTGGCTCAGATCATGTAGGGAGGGAGACAGATTGATTATCATTTGTCACAATAGTGGATGAAACAATGTATCACTTCCTCCTTGGAATTCCTATCATTTAATTAAATAAAACTATGTTCAGAACATATATTTCAAAAAAAAATGCAGAAAAAAATTATAAATTATAATATATTCCTAGTACTAAAAAAATATACATAATAATGATAATGAATGATTGCATAAATGAAATAAGTTGTTGCTGAATAAATAAATAACTGTACATAAAATTATTTTCCCCTTAAATCATATCTATTTACTTCTCCATTACTTAATCAACTTAATTCATCATTTCTAGACTAATATTTTCAAGATCATGATGGAAAAATAATTCTGCCTCTTGTTGTTGATGAGATTCAATTTCTGAGGTCAAATCTTCCACTTCATCACCCATGTCATACAAATCTCTTTGTATTTCGTGAGAAACTACACTCCACTGTTCATCCACAATATCATTCACATAATATACCATTTTTTCTTGTGATGATAAGATATATGGATCATGTAGTTCTTGATCACCAACATCCATCAAGTGAAAGAAGTTCACAGAAATAAATTGCAGGGAATCTCTTTTAACACATATAATAATATCTTCCCAATTGTATTTGAATAAAACAACTGAAAATTCACATGGTAGTTTAATTCAATAATATCAGTCATCTTTCCATAGTATTCTACTTCAAAAATGTAAATATACCACTATTATGTGTTTTCAAACCATATTCTCGATTGGCTGTATGAAATCTAATGCCATTCACATTGTAAGTGTCAAACTTTCTAACTTGTTTTAGAGGACCTGGAGCCAGAAAATTCAAATATTCTTGACTCCTCGGCTCAAGTATCATTATTCATGATCTAAAAAAGGAAATATAATTTATTATATTTACAAAATATATGTTTCAAACTAATATTCATATCTATTGCAATATTTATGAACATACACGTCATAAAAACCATTCTACACGCTCTTTATTAACATATTTAGTTATATCTTTCTCATTTCATGTTGGGCTTATCATTATTCTCTTTTTTTATATCGTAAACCCTCCAATAAATGGATCTGAAATTTCACTATTTAACATCACATATCTTTGTGCCTGTAATAATTCCAATTTTATCAGTGTCACATTTGAGGTCCTCTCCACTGATCATCCAATAGAAGGAAATATTTTGGATTTCTGATGTATTTGAGATTGATTCAATGTGTTTTCAACACATCCAAATCGATTAAATCTTGTCTCAATATCATCCAAGTATCTAGAACAAAAGTTAATACACTCCTCATCCAAATAGCCTTCAGCAATAGAGCCTTCTGGTTGAGCTTTATTTCTCATGTATGATTTCAAATGCCCAAGATATCTGTGAAATAAAATAAGCATAATTCTAAAGTTAATTAATTGACAAAAATTGTTTATTTAACTAAAAAATATATAAATAAAGTACCTATCAATTGGATACATCCATCAATAATGAACAGGCCTTCCTAATTTAGCTTCCTCAACCAAATGCACAGTTAAATAAATCATTACAATAAAAAACAATGGAGGAAAGATCATATCCATTGCACAAAGGGTCAATACAAACCTCTTCTGGAGGTTGTGAAGATGAAATGAATGTATATATTTCTCACATAGTTGTTTCGAAAATGTGCAGAATTACAGTACAACAGCAGTAATTTTTTCATGTAATAATATACGCAATGCCAATGGTAGTAACTGTTGTAACTAAATATGTGAATCATGACTTTTCAATCTATGTAACTTATGATTCTTATCATCAACACACCTCGTGATGTTACTTTTATACCCATCAAATTCCTTAACATTCTTTAAAATTTGAAGGAATGTATCTTTATCCCTATTTTTCATTGCAAAAAATGCCGGAGGATACTTTTCATTCTCATCTGGCCAGAGATCACATTTTATGTTCATTTCTTGTAAGTCTTTGCAAGCATTGAGATGATCCTTAGAATTTTCATGCTCATTAAGAAATGTGAAAATAAAATTTTCATATAAATTCTTCCCTATATGTATCACATCAATATTATTACGCAAAAAATTAAATTCCCAATACGGAAGTTTGAAGAATATACTTTTTTTTTCTTCCATTGTTGCGTTTTGATTTCTCTTGACGATGCACTTCAAACCGATTTCCTGCTATCATTCAAATTACGAACCTTCCCAAATTCTGTTTCAACATTTCCATGTTGTTTCAATATTTCAGATCCAGTTAACAACTTTGGAGGTGGTCTATGATCAATGAAACCGTTAAATTTTGATATGTTGAGCTGAAATCTATGAGATGCATCGAGAAATCATCGATGGAACAAGAAGAACCATTTTTTACTGTGAGGTAGCCATTTGGGCTCAAAATAAAAGTTACAAATAGAACATGACAAACCTGTGTATGTGTTCCAACCAGATAAATTTCCAAGCCCAGGGAAGTCACTAATTTTCCACATTAAAGCAGCATGCATTTTGAACATTATCTTAGAAGAAGCATTAAATGTCTCAACACTGTTTCCCCATAACTCCTGTAATTCTTCAATTAAAGGCTGCAAGTATACATCAATATCTTTTCTAGGAATTTTTTTTTCAGGAATAATCATCAAAATGATAAAAGACGTTTGTTTCATACACATCCACTGAGGCAGATTATAAGGGATCAAAACAACTGGACAAATGATATAACTGGTACTCAAAGTCCCAAATGGGTTGAATCCATCGGTAGCCAATCCCAATCAAACATTCCTAGGATCATCTGAGAAATCTGGATGTAATGAGTCAAATTTCTTCTATGATTGTGAATCTTGTGGATGTCTCATTATCCCATCATATTTATTATCTACATAATTCCACTTCATGTGTTCGGTAGTTTTCGATGACATAAATAATCTTTGCAATCGAGGCTTTAAAGGAATGTAATGAAAAACCTTTGTAGATGTGTTCATTTTCATCTTCTTCATGAAAGTATGTTGATTCAGACTTCCAATAACACCCATTGACTACCATCTAGAAGAAGAACATTTTTTACAATCCTATCTATCTAAATCCTCTCACCAATAAAGCATACAATCATTGGGACACACATGTATTTTTTTATAATTCAAACCAAGATTGTTAACAACTTTTTTCATATCATAAAAAGATCCATGGATGTTTGCTTCAGGAAATGCATCACACAACAATTCCAATATCATGGACATTTATTTATTTGTAATTCCACATATAAATTTGATATGGTACAACTTCATCATAAAAGAAAGTTTTAAATATTTCAGACATCCACTATAAAACTCTTTATTTCCATCCTCAACTAAATCATGGAACACATTTTCATCAGTGAAGTTTTATCTTACATTAGTCTCCAAAGAATCAAGAGAATGAAACAATGATAAGTTACAATCTTGATATGGTTGTCCTACAGTCTCAAAAACATCACTTGTCTCGTTGCTATTTATAGCACCCTAATTTGGCTATTATGATATGTTTTGATGTTGATGGTGGTCTCTTGCAGTGCCAAATGCATCATTTATAAGGTTTCACATTTAATTTTCCATTATTGACGAAGTTGGGAGTTTATTATATGGATTGAAATTAGTGCTCAACCTTTCTATAACATTTTATTCTCTATGCCAAATCCAACGCAAATATTGACTAGGGACTTTCTTCAATATTAAATGTTAATAAACTTCATTTCTCTTCAACCATCTTATAAATTTACATTTAGGACATGGAAATCTTATTCTCCCTTCAACGGATTGATTGGAAATTGAAAAATCTAAAAACTCATTCAAACCCTTAATATACGGAGGTGCGTTCCTCGATAAAGTGATCTAGCTTTTATCCATGTATATCACAATGTTCCTACATAATATCAAAAAAATTAAAACACATAACTATTATTAAATATGTAAAGAGATTCATGTATACTAGTTGAAAAAATATATAAATATGTTACAAAATGTTTTCCTATATCAATACATATGGTAAATCACCCACTAGTGGTGTCATATAAATTAGTACCACCACAAAGGATTAGAATTAATTTGGGAGATTAGGGTCAGTGAACAAAGTCCACCCCCATTAATCAACTTAAGAAAGTTAGAGGTTCCCCTCTCCCATTAAATTAAAGAATTATAAACATTGTTTGAATTGGCCTAATATTTAGGGGGAGATATGATCTATGGGGTGGATGTGCTAATAAAGTACATGTTATTCAGCTAAAGGAAGATATGATTAAATCTAAAAAAATGCATGAAATAAGTGATGTAATAAATATTTCAAGTCTCATTGGATATAAAATAAGATCAAAACGTGTAATGGATGATCATGACTCAACAAGTGGTGTTAAGAAAGAAATTTTTTTCTTCAAAACACGATTTAAAATTTTTATTCTGAAGTAAAGTCACTTGTTGAATCTAGAATTATATAAAAAAAGGGATTATTCTTGAATAAAAAGAGGTTTCCAAGACTTAACTAAGAGAATCAGTGATGTTATATTGAATCTGGTTTATAACAAGGGATATCAAGCACTGAATTTATTAGAATTTGACCACTAATAAGAAGAAAAATTTATAGGAGGAATTAGTTATTCCCTCACTATCATTAGTGTGGTTTCAATGTGATGGGTAAGTTTTTATTGACACAATGAATCTAATTTTGAAGTTATATTGATATTATGCAAATTGATTAATGTGGATGAAAAAGACACCACTTACGGTTCCATTCCCTAGGTATCTCACCCCTACCTAAGGGATAAATGTCAGTCAAGGGCCACATTTCCAACTCATAAGGTTTGGAGAACCTGTCATTATCCATATAGTTCATATTGATTCCTCATCGAGCAAAGGAACCTAACTAGGTTCCATACTCAGTCATTCATATGTTCTCATAGATTATCATACCATAGATGAACATTACCACACCATCCCATAGTCTCACCCCTAGAAATTTCTTTTGGAGAGAATGAATTACCTAAAACAAGACCTTTATAGATAACTTGACCCATAAATACATGATGGACACCCTATTGGGGTTTTAATTTCCCTATATTTAAACCTCTCACACATATAACATAGCCATCAATGGTTGTATAATCAATTCATCATACTAAGGAGAATTCTATGAACCCAACATGAATCTCTATACTCAGGACTCATAAGGTAAATAACACATGGATCTCATTCATGTCACATACCCACCTACATGAAATTTCAATCCACACCACAAATGCATAACCATATCCTATGGTAATATTAGTCATAAACTACCATGAAATTAGAGCTATCCTCTTAAGAAATATCATTCCATCCTCATCAAAGACATCTCTAGGAACCAACAAAATTTCAATCCCCTAACTCATAAAATTAAAACATATATTATAAAGCAATAATAACTAATTAATATAATTTTATCCATATTAATCCAATTAGTCATACTTTAGGGATAGTTATGTATCCCCCCTGTAACTTCAAACAATGGGGTATGGATCACTCTTGGAACACCTCTGAGTGAATTTCCAAACAAAACCCAAATATATAAAGTCAATACATTAAATTAATTCATCCAAATTTGATGATAAACTAAAATAAATTATTTAAATGACTCATTAATAATGAAACAACATAAAACCTTATTAATTTTTCCTCCACAATATTCCTCTAACCATTACAAAAAAAAACATACCTAAATATGAGAAAACCACCTGTAGAAGTGGAGGGGAGATGACCTAGGGTAAGAACTCGACAGGGTCAGGGGAGAAGCCGACGTCTCGGGTGTTGGGGGGAGAAGGGGTGTCAGCAGCGACCGGCAGCGAGGTCACCGACGGCCCGAGAGGGGAGCGATGCTAGGGTTAGGGCTCGTCAGGTGGAGAAGCATCACAGGGTCAGGGGGAGAAGATCATCAGCTCGGGTGGGTGGGTGGGGGGAAGTGTCGCCGCTTTAAAGAAATAAATGGGTTTCATTGTGGCTTTTAGTAAACCGCAGCTAAATGTTTTTAATGAAAGTTTTAGCGGAAATTTTGTAAACCACCTCTAAAATACCACCGATAAAGGAGATTTATGTTGTAGTGACACCTGAAAAGAAATTCAATGAATATATATATGAAAAAATAATTTCTTTTTTGAGAGGAAGAGATGTTTCATTTTTAGTTACAATAAACACTTCAGGTAAAATATATTTTGAGGGGAAATAAAATTTTTAGGGGACAAGTAAAACTCCATGAATATCCAATTAAAATGTAAAGGGTTTTATTAAGTAAAAAAAATTCCTCATATATATTATCTTTCTGAGACAATCTTGATTTATAAAATAATATTGGATATTGAAAAATTTACGGTTTGAGTAACACAATGATCTAAACCAATTTAAAAATTTGTATTATTTGAATCAAAGTTCATTTAAAGTAATTAAATAACATGGATCTTAAAAAATATTTAATATTTGTAAGGCCATTAATTAGGTATAAATGATAAATTATTTATTTAATCATGGTGGAAATATATAAATATGTACCAAGAAATTAAATTTGAGGTAATAAACCCCTTAACTCAATTCTTTTTTAGTGTATATATTCTCTAAAAACCTATATAATAAAATTAAATATCATAATCATCCATTTAATATAAAATTTCATATCTATAACATTTATAAACATAATTTATAATTATTATCTTCATATATATATGAGTTATTTATTATCTATTTGCTATTTTGGGTGTATGTAATCTTGATCCTTAGGAACTAGTTTGATAATATAAGTTTTTTATTCTTTAATCTCCATATATTAATAATTCCTAGATCATAAAAGATACTATAATTTCAATATTATAAATATTTATAATTCCATAATGTCATTATATTTTTATTTTTTTATGATCATTTATAAGGAATTTTGGAGATGAGAAATTTTTTATGAATCTTTGTGAATGTGAGGTATTCTCATAAATAATGAGTGTTATATTAATATTCTAATTTAAAAATAATATATTTGTTATTTTTATCATATATTGGAAGAAATTAAATTCATATAGTCATCAATGTTATAACTTTTTAACATTACTCAAGTAGGTGGTCAAACAAACCCAAATAAGAACATGCAATAATGGATGAATGATTATGGAATTATTTGGTTGCAATATAATTATACCATCATCATAAATATATTATTTATTTTTTTATAGTGATAAGTAATAATTTTTGAAGAACTATATAATTAATATAATCTATATTTTTTTATTTCATAGTATAAATAAATCATGTTCATTCCCCTTATAATTATATCGTATACGATTGAATTTACCAAGGCTTATTATTGATCATATTTTTATTGGGTTATAATCTTTATCTTTTTATAACCTTAATAATTTAATGAAAATAATGTTAATATATTAATCCCATTCTATGATCATTCCTCTTAGAATTATCTCTTATACGGTTGAATTTACCAAGGACTATTATTGATCATATTGTTATTGGGTTATAAAATTTATTTATCTAGAACCTTAATAATTTAATGAAAAAAATATTTATCTAATAATCCCATCCTTCTTACCATAAATATAATTTATTAATGATAATAAAAATGAAAATCCATCATTCTATGGAGGTGGTCGTCCACATGTATACAAGAATATTGATTTTATTTTCTAAAGAATGGGGAAAAAGGGTAACATGGTTTATAGTTTTAGAATATAAAATATGTCATAAATTTAAAAATTATATATATATATATATTAGATATTAGTAAAATTATTTCAAGGTATTAAAGGGAAATTGAACACGTTGCGACATAGAGGTGTAGTTTGCAAAACTGACGTATTGAAGTTTCATTTTTTCATTATCAAAAACAGAATGGGGTTAATTCTTATATCATCATTATAATAATATTATTGTATAATATTGATACCTATTTTAATATTTTATGACTGTAAAATGATTTTTTTGGATTAATAAATGTACATAAAGATATAGAAATGAGAAAGGATTTGGTTGAAATTTATACGTCACTAATTTGACAATCTCTTTGGTAAAGGGGATTAAGCCTTTGAGGGATGGTATTTTGAGAAGAAAATAACATCATTAAGGTGGATATAAATGATTTGAATACGACTTGAATGAGTTTTTGATGAAATATGAGGGTTTTGGTGTGATTTTAAGGGATGAGAGGAGGGTGCCTTTATAAGTGAAAAGGGATTACATTCTTGTAAATACATAAATCATTATAATAATAGAAGGTCACTCAAAATTAAATGATCATAAAAATCATTAAATAAAAAATAGGGATGGGAATATGTTTGATTAATGACTCAAAATCACATTCACAGACATGTTTTAAAAATATCTATGGTCTTTATCTCTTGGTAAAACACTTTTTACAACATGTTTTTTACCAAGGTTATTAGTGTTTTAACTAAGTTATATATTTGTGTCTAAAAATATAAAATATAAATTGTAATAAAATTTGTGTGTGATGAAATTTTGGGTTCCCTATATTGAATAAAATTTAATTTCTACTACAAATACATAAAATTTTAAATTAAAAAATTTAATATACAAAAACATTGCTCAGTTAAAAAATGCTTCTTTTAAGAGTAAGTGTTATATATCATATTTAGTATTTATTATTAGTTGAATGCTTGGTAATATATATGTATTTTTCTATGTCTTTACATAATATATTAATTTAATTTTGGAGATGATATTAATTTACTTTATTAGATAAAAATACATAATAATAACATAACAAATATGTGAAAATATCTGCTTCACAATTATTAGTGTAATTATATTTATTCTTAGTAATCATATTTTTATCAGTAAATAAAAAATAATACGTTTTTACATTATATAGACCAAAGTATTCTAAATATGGAATCAATTTTATCAAATGTAATTTTTATTGGTGACAAATATAAATTTTAACATTACACTATAAAGCTAGTTTTTAGAAAATGTCTGTTTTTAAGCATACAATTTTTGTGTAGTATTAACTTATCAATGTATATAAATTTAATGATATGAATTTATTTTTTATGAGAAAATAAATTTTATGTGTCTATTAATTCAATAGAAATATGATTTTTTTCAAAAATACCATTTAATAGAAAAAGGGAAAAAATTAATTTTTTATTAGAAAACATTACTTAAGAAGATAAATATAGATTTTTTAAATTCATAATATTATTTTGAAATGAATATTTTTACAGCTAAAATATATCATTTACCATAAAAAATGTTATTAAACGTCTTACGTTGTACTTATTTCTTGATATGGTAAAAAATTCAATGATTTTATCAAAAATAATATATCTAATTATGCACATAAAAATGAAATGTTTCAGAAAAAATACTATATATCACTATTTTCCGATTCAAAATTCAAAATTTAAAAATAAATTTCATTTTATATAATTAAAATTATAAAATTATAAAATTTATGTTATAAATTTAAATTCAAATGATAAATTAAAAACCCTCCTCTTTTGAATCATTAAATTTTTAAACATTACATGTTCTTAATATAATTTCACATTAATAAATTAATTTTAACGATCTTATTATATTAGATCATAGAGAATTTTAATTGGGATAAATTTAATATATGAGGATAAATATACAAAGCTAAAAAATAGTTCTTTAAAAAATAATAATTACTTTTATAATAAATAATAAAATATATTTTATAATATAAAAACAACATTTTACTAATCAATTGATATTAATATATCACTATCGGAAAAACAACTATTTTATACAGGCAAGAGGCCCATCACAAATAGTCCTATTGTAAAGATTATTTTTGAAAATATTATTTTCTTGTCCAAATTAACATTAGTTCACAAGAATTCCATATGAACGAAACCATTATTTGTGATGGGAATCTATCCTCTGTGGAAAATATTATTTGACCGAAGGGTTATATATGAATGGAATATATAACTAGTCATAAATAATATGTTGAAAAAATGATATTTTCCATGGATTTATCACAAATAACTTTTTTACCGTTGCCCCCTTTATTTGTGGTGGGTAATATTTACGACAGGTTCCATTATATATAAAACTTTTTGTGATGGGAATCCTACCCCAAAAAATCTTCTTCCTATTATCCTAACATATAAATTTGTCTCCGAATGCTTTTCCCTCTATATCTCCTCTAATTTTTTTCCTCTGCTATCATGTCATCTCCACTTCACACCTTGATTTATTCCATTAATTGTTTAAATTTTTACAGGGAAGTAATCCTTTCAGATTCACAGTAGTATTTTAATTCTGATAAAGGATCAATTTTGATGTATTTTTATTTTATTTTTTTTTTATATTTTTTTTTATTTTATTTTATATTAAAAATTAGTATTATTAATTAGTACTATTTTTTTAATTAGCAGCAAATAGTTGTATAAGGAAATAATTAATTATTATAAGCTGCATTTAGTTATAGTTAGTAGTAACTACTAATAATTAGTAGTAGTTAATTAAAAATGATAAATAATTAATATTAATTAAAAAAATTTGTAATAAATAATAGATATTAGAAATATTTAATAATAATTTATAGAAATTAGTATTAATTAACAAGAATTAGTAATTTATAGTAATTAATAAAAGTTTTAGTAATTAATGATATATATTATTAATTTAAAAACAATTAATAACAATTAGTGTTAGTTAGACATAATTAATACAAATTAGTGGTAATTAGTAAAAATTAGTTATAATTAGTAAAAATTAGCTATAATTCATAAAAACATTGCCAAAATTAGTAAAATTTCGTGGTAAATAGTAAAAATTTGTTTCAACTAGTGGTAATTTATAAAAACAAGTAGTAATTAGTAAATATTTGGGGTAATTAATAAAAACTACTGATAACTAGTAAAATATTGTTGTAATTGTTAACAAATATCAGTAATTAGTAAAAATTAGTGTTATTTAGTAACGATTTTCTAGAATTAGTGGTAATTTGTAAAGATTACTGCTAGTTAGTGGTGGTTTGTATAATTTGGTGGTAATTAGATCTAATTAGTAAAAATAGTGGTAATTAGTAGTTTTTAGTAAAAATTAGCGGTAATTTTTGAATGTTAGCAGTGAATAGTAAAGATTAGCATTAGTTATATGTAACTAGTAAAAATTAATAGCAATTATATTTAATTTTTAAAAATTAATGGTAATTAGTGGTAATTAGTCAAATTAAGATATAATTTGAGATAATAAGTAAAAATTAGTAAAAATCAGTAAAAATTAGTGGTATCAAGTAAAAATTAGATGATGTATGTAGAAAGTAATGAAATTTGGTAAAAAATAATCAAAATTTGTAAATAATACCAAAAATATGTAATATTTTTGTAAATTAAGAAAATTAGAGCCAATTAGTAAAAATTATAGATAATTATTAAAAAATAGTGGCAATTTGTAAAAATAGTAAAAAACAGTAAAAATTAGATGAAATTAGTAAAAAATAGAGGTAATAAGTAAAAAATAGTGGAACCCATTAAAATTTATTAGGAAACATTAAAAATTATAATTAAATAGTAAAAATAACTAGTATACAAATAAATTAGTCATAATTATTATCCACAATTATCCAAAATCGTCCATAATTAGCCATAATTAGTAATATAATGTTGACCAAGGGGTGTGAGGGAAGCTTAGAAGAGAGGGAATGAAGATGATGATAGATTAAAATAAATCTGATGCCCCTGAGTTTATATTTTTTGAAGGACATGTAGGCATGGGTACACCTATGAGTGACACAACATGAAATATATGTGAGGGAAAACAGTTACATGCTTAGTTAGTTTTTTCTCATTTTGGGTCAATCTATCTTCGTGAGAATGTCATATTTTACCTATAATCATATTGTAAATGCATGATTATCTGTAAAAAATAATTTTCTCATGATTATAGTTTTAATAGAAACGGGAAATAATCCATGAAGAGTGTAATTGATATCTCTTACATCTTCTTCCTCTTTCATCACTCATAGTTTTATCTATGATTGTCTCTTCTATAATCGGTTTAAACCTAAGAGCACAAAAATTATTTCTCTCTAATGAATCATCCACCCCCTTCACTTACCACATATCTAATGGTATGTATATAGGGTAGGGGATAAAGGCTAAGATAGAGTGAAATAATTCCAATTCCCTTGAATTCTGACCATTTTAAGGAGAGGTAGTCATGGGTAAACCTCTGAGTTTACTATTGGTTGAATCTCCATAAAAAGTTATTAACTGAGGGGAACTGGATTTATTTCACTATTTATTCACTATTATAATTTTCTCTCTCTACTTCACTCATGAACCATGGCCAACAATCTATTATCATTAATGATAATTAGAGGTAATTAAAAAACACTAACAGTAATTAGATAAAATTGATAACATTTATATTTAATTTTTATTTTTCTGATTTTCTATTTTTTTGATATTCTCTTACTTAAATAAAATTATTAATAAGGAATATTTTTTTTATTCTTTTTAAATATGGAGCAAGGAATTATAAAATACATTATTATTAGATAAAAATTAGATAAATTATCACAATAAATAAAAATATTCTTGAATGAATCCTATATATAAAAAGGGTGAAATTTTTTTTATAATTTACATCATCAAAATATTAATTATTTTTAGAAGGGACAATTTAGTGACCATGTAAGAAATTTGATCAGAAGAGATTTAAAACATTTGACAATATTTTTGGTCATCTATTATGTTTTGGTTTTTGAAAAGATTTTTTTGGGTATCAATATAGTGAATGTAGTTTCAAAGAATATATTGATAACTGGGTTCCAAATCTATCATTACTTTAAACATTAGTATATCTGATTGATGGCCCATGTTTTTAGCAAATACAAACAGAAAATGATATTGATTTTACTTCTAGGTTAGAACCATCATTATTTTATTAGTTTCTAAAGTCTGTTGATATTTCTTTCTATCCTATATGATGATACTCAAAATTGAAGTTGTTAAAAAATATAAGGCTATTGAATAAGATAATGGAATATAAAATCGATGTTTTTATTAGATATTCTCTTTGGTTAAATCACTTTTACTTGAAGGAAATGTATTGCCTATAAATTTCTATGAGAGAAAGAGGTTTATTGGTAATTTGGGTATTGGTTATCAGAAGATTCATGGATGTTCAAATGATTACATCATATAATATAGTGAAAATGAGTCTTTAGTTATTTCCTATACATTTGGACAATCGTGGTAAAAAGTGTATCATCAAGGGAAGTATGGATTGGTTCCAATTAAATAGTTGCGGTTATTCCTGATTGCACCCATATTACGGTATTTAATTATGTATTTGAACACAAAATCCTTGATGCCATTGGAAAAATAAATTATTAATACTATTAAAATATTAAATTATCCTTATAAAAATGATTCATGGAAACATTTTGACCATGTACATTCATATTTTTTCTTCTGAGTCCTATAACATGCGATTTGGTCTTTCTAATAATGGTTTCTATCTATTTTGTTGTTATGGTAGTAAATATTCTTGTTAGCCTATCTTTATAACTTTGTACAACGTATCTCCTTTCATCATGATGAATGATCCATATATCTTTTTGGTAATTATTAATTTCAGGACATCCAAAGTGGAATAGTGATGTTTATTTGAAGCCATTAATTGATGAGATATTTTTATAGAGTAATTCCATTTGTACATATGATGTTGTTGAAAAACATAATTTCTTAATGAAATCTTAATTAATGTGTATAATTTGTTATTTACCACCATATGAAATACTTTCCCTCCAGAGTACACATGGTCTCAAATCATGCTGATATTGTATAATTATCATCAAATCTTTTATAATCATCAATTGAGTAAAACCTTGTTTTTTTACCATGATAAAATATTCCTTCTTACTGATCACACTTTATGAAAGAACTATTTTTTTTGAAAAGGTACAATCAAAATAGATGGACCTAAATCAATGATCTCTGATATTGATTTAAAATCTATTGTCTCTTAATTTCCCCCATTAACATTTAATTGACTATAAAAAACCAAAAAATAGATGAGTTTGTGAATGATCACAATTGGATAAAACAATGTATTTTTTCAGATCATCTATATTTTTTTTATTTTTTGGTCTATCACATGTTGTATGTCACGCATATTGAGATGAACTATTTTGATATTATATTTTATATAGTTCTGGACACACCTGGTTAGAAAAATGATAATGTAAAGGCATGAGTGGATATTACACAATTCTACAGGTGACCAAAAATTGTTTCATTTGAAAATGACAGATCACAAAAGTTAATGAAGCCAAAATTGGATTATATAGTTTCCAATTAAAACCATGTATTATTTTCTCAGTGGATTATAGACATGAGGGTACTGATTTTTATGTTTCCAATATGGATAGATGTTTTAGAAATAGTTATATTAATATATTAAAAAATCATGATTTTAAAATTATAATGGAAGTAATTATACCAATTAGATATTGAATTTTGTTGAATTATTCTATTTGGGATGTGCTAATATGAATATCATATTTTTCTAAGACATTTTTGTGGTGAAAAAAACCCTGATACTCTTACTAGTCTGGAAGAATATTTTGTTTTAATTTCTTATAAAATGTAAAAAATTGTCCCATTTTCTTTTATTAAATGGAATATTTTGTATTGAAATTTTTTACTCAAAGAATAATGCGGAGGTCCTGTAAAATTTTAATGGATACACCCCTATGATAGATGGATATAGAGGTTGAAGAAAAATTTATGTAACAATGAATTAGATGATGGTTAATTTGAATAATCTCATTTATAATAGGAAATTCCTTTTTTTATTCTCCCATTTTTTCCAACTTTAATTGTCACGACCCCCCTCCACACAAAGCGTACCCCTCCTAGGATAGAAATGTGAGAAGAGAGATAATGACCCCCGAGTCCCGCCTCTAGTAGGCCCCGTGTTGGCGACTAGCACCGAGGGTATAATAAACAAACAAATGGGAGAAATTACCCTATAAGAGAACACATGCAGAAGATAGAGATAGAATAGACTCCAATCAACTCCAACTCAGAACATAAATATAAAATAAATCTAAGTACATATTTGAAATGTCATGCAAAAGTACTACAATTGAAAGGGAAAACTAAAAGTACCCAAAAGAATGTAAAACGGTAGCGACCACAAGCCTGAATAGATCCTCCTCCAACCACAAGATAGTAGTAACCAACTTGATCCCCAACCTGCTCCAAGTGACCTGAAAATAGTTTATATATACATAGGGTGAGTATAACAGTATACTCAGTAGGATCCTCCCCAAGCCTCTCGTACAATAGTAAAGAAAGCATGCTAAAGCCTAGTGAACAACAAGTGAAACTAACTCGTCACCTAAACAGGTATACTAAGTTCCCAACCTCACCATGGATACTCTCACCAAGTAATGAATACAAGAATATATAATATTGTAAAGATTATCAAGGTTACCCCGCTACTACTTCCCCACTGGTTTGCCGCTTTTCCCCAACGACATACGTCCTGTGCATCTCTCTCCAAAGGCTTGCCCGCAGACACCTGGGCTAAGCTCCACAATCTGCACCTCATGCACCACAAAGGCTTGCCCGCAGACACCTGGGCGAAGCACCACACCATCCTCATAACCAAAAGCAGCCGGGTAAGTTCTGGGAGCCACCACAGCCCGCATAACGTGTATCATACATCGGGTATTATACCTCAAGCCATTATAGAACATACACCGAATAGGGATCCTCAAGCCATCACAACCTATACACGTTACACCTATAGTAGTCCATAGGATACTATATCCAGAATATATGTGTGTGAAATAACCACAAACCATTACAACCCTCTACACACATATATGGGTAAAACTAACTAGTGTGCCTACCAGCACAAAGATCTACCACGAGAAGAGAGCGGGGTCAAAGGGGGTAGTCATCTATTCAACCTCCCATCAGAATGTCAGGGAAAACACCCCCCAGGTCTCAAAATCCCCAGGGTGTCAGTTTACCTTACCGACAGGGTGGAGTAGCGTATAGAAACACAAAAAGTACAAAATATATATATAACTCACATCCACAATATGGGCATTACCTAGTCTTAGATAGAACTGCAGCTAACGTCTCTCAGACTCCAGGCTGCTAATTCTAAGACTAGGTATCCTATAAGCACACAAACATTTGAAGAGCTTTATTAGATTACTCTGTTCTCATTTTATCAGTTCCACTGTACATTAATTAATTCTTTAAACATTAATTAAGAATGAATAATTCCACATTAAACTGAATTGGAATCACATTCAAAATCAACTACTCCTTTTAAGATTCACATCACCTTTAAACTATAGTATCTACATCCCCGTGGATTTTCACCATTTAATCAAACATTCATTACAGAATTACTTTTCCATATTCCCAGGCATTCTAGAAAAGCATCCTATGCTTCTAAACACAAAGGAGGCTCAACAAGGTGAGTAGATATACTACCCGTCGAGTCTTTTCCACCTATAGAAAGAGCATAGACCCATTCTCCCTCGAGAGGCTAAACACAGAAAGAACATGGCATACCCCGCTCGTCTTCTCCTCCTTCGGATAAAGGGTAGCAAGACCAGCTTCCTTGAGAAGTGGGGAAAAGAAAAGCAAGTTAACATTCAAAGAAAACCACAAGCATCCAACAACCACATCCATCCCATTCCATCACCCCTGGTGTCCTCCCCGACACCCACATGCATAAACTGATGCATCTCTCCACTCTAGGTGTCATCTGCTACCACAACCACAAGGCCTCCATGCCTCCACATATCACAACAGCCATCCAGGCTCACATCACAGCACAAGCAGCATGAAAACAACAGTCACAACCATGGGCTCTTGACCCTTTAACAAACAAGAGGGTAACTCAGAATCCTTTTAGAAATTCCCACATAATCTGTTCTTTAATCCATATTGAATTAGCAGATTTGTTATTCGTAGGTTATAATTATGGTATACCTAATCAATAAACTATCACAATTAAATAACCATGCTTACTTCCCTAATTTGATTATCCTCAAATTAGAACAACTACAACAACGGCAATAACCATATTTATTTACATGCCTCTTTATCTTTAGCCAATTAATTAACAATTCATTCCGACTTTACGTTCATTATCAATTTCTATCATGAATGAACAACAAATCAAAGAAATCATGGATATCACTCTATCTAAAAAAACATGAGGCAAACCGTTATCACGGTATAAAGCAACCACATGCGATCAACCAATTATTTTAATCCGGTTCAAGTATTTAATTAGGTCAATTTCATTGTGATCCAAAGGACTAAATCATTCTAATTATACGATTGCACATATACAATTAGAGAAGCCATGAATCCCCTACCTGGAAGAGTTCTTGACGTCCTTTATCCACACAACGGGTCACAATCCTCCTCTCATGACAACTGCATCCACCGAAGGATGCCACGGTACGACAGTACCAACCAACCCCAATAAAAACCCATTAGAATCTTGGAAATTACATGGTATAATATGGAAGGGAGAAACAAGAGAAGATGATCCCCAAAGGAACGACGATAAAACATACCTTATTGGGAAGATTGACCGACACAGTTCAGTTGCATCCAAAACAGAGTAGAACCAATCCTAGAAGTAAAGATTGATTGTACAACTCCTATGGTAATGATTGAAAGGTTCTAGCATCTCTTAGCTGTGAACAAAGGGAAAGAACAAGGGAGAATGATATCTCATCCCTTTTTAAGATTTAATGGGGTGACGGTCTAAGATCCAGTTAATTCTCCATTAAAAATGGATCGCATTAACCCATGAAGTTAGACCAAGTAAATACATCCCGACCTTAGGAATAATTAATATAGGATTTATGGCCTTTGAAACGGCCTTAAGAGCCCTTAAAATAAGGCTTTAAATCTATTTTACGTCAAAGGAAACGTCAAAAGTGAAAAAACTGTAGGAATCTGGAAACACTATTCACCCAATGTTACTCAACATGAAACCGATCTATGAAACCGATCTGTCAGACCGATCTGTGAAACCGATCTGTCAGACGGATCTGTGAAACCGATCTATCAGATCGATCTGTCAGAACGATATGTGAAACCGATCTGTCAGACTGATCTGTCAGACTGATCTGTCAGACCGATCTGTGAGACGGATCTATCAGACCGATCTGTCAGACGGATCTGTGAAACGGATCTGTCAGACTGATCTGTGAAACTGATATGTCAGACTGATCTGTGAGACTGATCTGTCAGACCGATCTGTGAGACCGATCTGTGAGACTGATCTGTCAGACCGATCTCTGAGACCGATCTGTGAGACCGATCTGTCAGACCGATTTGTCAGACCGATCTGTGAGACCGATCTGTGAGACCGATCTCTGAGACCGATCTGTGAGACCGATCTGTCAGACCGATTTGTCAGACCGATCTGTGAGACCGATCTGTGAGACCGATCTGTGAGACCGATCTGTCAGACCGATCTGTCAGACCGATCTTTGAGACTGATCTGTTACTGTTCATAAAACTGGAAACACTGTTCACAAAACTGGAAAATTGGAAAAGTGTTCGGGATAAGTCCCCTTGACCTCCTGGAACAACTCCAACACCAAAATTTCACAAAGTAATGGACCAGAGAGGTCTGGACCATTACATCAGATACCTCTCTAAACATTCTCATCCTCGAAAATTTAAAACCATCCTGAGGAAAAGAGGGGTCCAAACAACCACCCCGTAAGATACCTCTTAGGGGAAAACCACCCTGAGTTGTTCTAAAGCTAGGAAAAAACCATGACATCCAAGAGAAAGGGAACAAACAATCCATATCCATACCATTCAAACATAAAATCACATGAAAATTACATAAATAAAACATGAAAGGTCCAACCACAAAGAAAACATCATTACATTAAAGGAGTTAAACATTAAAAAACTTTGGGTACTGAGCACGTATCTGTGACTCACGCTCCCATGTACTCTCCTCCATGCCACCGTGTCGCCACAAGACACGAACTAAGGGGATAGAATGCCCATTCAACACCTTCTCCTTGCCGTCTTGGATCTCCACAGGCCGCTCCTCGAAGGTTGCATCATCATCAATATCGATCTCTCCCCAATCGATAACATGAGATTCATCATGGAGATAACGACAGAGCTGTGATACATGGAAAACATCATGTATCCGACTCATCTGAGGAGGAAGTGCTACTCGATATGCCTCAACTCCAACATGAGCTAACACCTCGAAAGGCCCAAAAAACCGGGGAGAAAGCTTACTTCCACAACCAAATCTTCGCTGCCCACGATGGGGAGTCACCTTCAAAAACACATGATCCCCAAAATTAAACTCTAAGGGTCTCCTTCTTTGATCAAAATTTGATTTCTGATGATCTTGTGCTGTCTTCATCCGCTCAAAAATCACCTGAACCATCTCTGTTGTATTCTGCACTAGTTCTGGTCTGAGAATTACTGACTCTCCGACCCCAGTCTAGCACAACGAACAACGTCATGGCCAACCATACAAGGCTTCAAACGACGCCATACCGATGGTAGAGTGAAAACTATTATTGTAAGATAACTCTAAAAAGGGTAAGTTCTCCATCCATGAACCTCCAAAATCAAGAACACAAGAGCGCAACATGACTTCAAGAGTCTGGATGGTTCGCTCAGTCTGACCATCCGTTTGAGGATGAAAAGTAGTGCCAAGGCACAATTGAGAGCCAAAAGCATGATGGAGACCTCTCCACACCCTGGAGGTAAAATGAGGATCTCGATCAGAAATGATCGTCCTAGGTACTCCATGAAGTCTCACCACCTCCTCTAGATACTACCTCGACAAAACCTCCACTGAGCTCGACTCCTTGATCGCTATGAAGTGGGCCGACTTTGTTAAACGATCCACTACCACCCATATAGCATCATGTCCTCCCGGAGCTCAAGGTAAACCTGTAACAAATTCCATTGAGATGTCTCCCAACTTCCACTGAGAAATCTCTAATTGCTGGAGAAGACCACCAAGAACACGGTGTCTGACCTTCACCTTTTGGCAGACTAAACATCGAGACACACACTCTGAAACCATACGTTTCAGCCCAGGACACCAAAACTGAATCCTCAAGGATTGGTACATCTTCTTCACACTAGGATGTACTTCCATGGGTGAACTATGGAACACTCGGAGAACCGTCTCCTGCATCACCAAGGGAACAAAAATCCTGCCATGATATAACACTCGGTGTTGTTCATCCTCCGACCAACCATTAGGGGCCTCACCACAAACAACTCTATCTCTCCATACTCCCACCTCTAGATCACCCAACTGAGACTCTTCCACCTTCTGCATCAGGGATGACTGCACCGTCATCTGGAAAAGACAACCTCTACCCCCAACTTCTCCCTTATCAAGATGAAAATCTGATAGCTCTTCCATCACTCTCCAGGAATCACCAGATTCACACACAACATCATTACGTGACTTTAGGCTTAGTGCATCAGCTACAACATTCCTTTTTCCAGGTGTATACGATAATTCAAAGTCACATTCTTGCAAGAACTCCATCCACCGACGCTTCCACAAGTTCAAGTCACATTGAGAGAAAACATACCTCAAACTCTTATGATCGGTGAAAACCACAAAGTGCTCACCAATGAGGTAATGTATCCACAACTTCAGAGCAAACAACATAGCTACCAAATCAAGATCTTGGGTGGCATAGTTGCATTCATGGGGACGCAGCTGTCGAGACCCATAAGAAACAACTGACCTCTGCTTCATGAGAACACAGCCTAGCCCATGATGTGAATCATCATAGAAAACATCAAACTGGACTCCCTCCACTGGAAGACAAAGGACTGGAGCACTTACCAACTTCTCCTTTAGATACTCGAAATCCGCCTGACACTGATTAGTCCATATGAACGCTTGATCCTTCCTGGTCAAAGCAGTCAGAGGAGTCGTAACTTGAGAGAAATTGGCTAAAAACCTCCTATAATAGCCTGCGAGACCAAGGAAACTTCGCACCTCTAACACTGTCTTGGGGGATTCCCAAGACACCACTACTTCTATCTTCGACGGATCCACAGCTACTCCCTGTTGGGACACAACATGCCCCAAGAAACGAACTTCTCGAGCCCAAAACTCACACTTGGACAACTTCCCAAACAATTGATGTTGGAGAAGAACTCCCAAAAATGCTTGTAGATTCTCTGCATGCTTTTCTTCAGATGTGGAGTACACAAGGATATCGTCGATGAAAACCACAAAAAACTTGTCCACGAATTCACGGAACACCACATTCATCAACCCCGTGAAAATAGCTAGAGCATTCTTCATGCCGAATGGCATTACAACAAACTCATAATGCCCATGACGACAACGGAGAGCAGTCTTCGGGATATACTCATCCTTTACACGCATCTGATGATATCCTAACCGCAAGTCGATCTTTGAGAACCAACTTCCACCATTCAGTTGATCGAATAGGTCATCAATCCACAGAAGAGGATAGCGGTTCTTTATTGTCACTTTGTTTAATCGACGATAATAGACACACAACCGCAAACTGCCGTCAGCCTTTTTCACAAAAAAAACTGACGCTCCCCACAGTGACACACTTGGCCAAACAAAACCGCACTGCAACATACCATCAAGCTGAATACGTAGCTATCGTAACTCAGAAGGGGCCATCCTATACAGAGAAATAGAGATAAGAGACGCTCCTGGATGTAGCTCGATCCCAAACTCGATCTCTCATCGAGGGGGTAAGGATACAACCTCTCCTGGAAAGATGTCAGGGTACTCCTTTACGACCCTAGGAAACGCCAACTGTTGAACCTCTGAATAACTCAGCATCATCCCAGCCATCATGGATGATAAGGATGGAACTCGTCTATGACTCATCCAAGGATCTCTCTCACCAACAAACACCACTTTCTCTCCATCTGCATCAAAGAAAACGACCTTCTTCCTGTAGAAATCCACAATATACTGCACTGAATACAACCAATCCATGCCGAGTATGACATCATATGGTTGTATTCGTAAACATAGGAAATCTCCCCAAGAGCGGTGTTTCCCCAACACTAGCTCACAGTGTCTACATACTTCAAACAAGTCGGCTCGACCTCCAATTGGCATAGTCAACGCCAAGGGAACTGGAAGCCTCTCTACCTCAAGTCCCAAAGCATGGACAAGGGTAGGTGATATGAAGGAGTGTGTTGCTCCTGAATCAAACAAGGAATACACCAATGTAGAAAAAAAGAAAAGGGTACCTCGAACGACATCTGGCTCGCCTGGGGATGGAAATGCTAGAGGATGAAGATGAAAACGACCTCCTCCACAGCCTCTCTGACCCTGATGATGACCACCACCACGGCCGCACTATGCTCTCTATGGACGGGGAACGTCGTGGGGCAGTCCTCTGCCTGCTCCATCTACCCTCTGGTGATCTAAAGCTGGTGCAACCTGCTGCTGCTGCCTTGGCTGGAACTGCCTCAATGGAGGAACCTGGAGAGGAGGACCCGGTGCATGATGACTGCTCTGAAAATTCGGGCACTCCCACTGCTGATGACCACGACCACCACAAGAAAAACAAACGCCTGATCCCTTGGCATAGGCTTGAGAGTTTCTGACTCCGGAGAAACGAGATGGGAGGGGCTGGGACCTACCCCCAGGTGAACGGAAACACTTCTTCCCGAAAAAACGGGATCCCCAGACCACAGCATTGGTTCGTGAGGAATCATGACGATTCCCCTCTCGTGACGATCCGGTCCTAGCCAAAGTCCTCTCAACAACCTCTGCCCTTGCAAGCACCTCAAGATATGTCTTTAGCATAAATGGGGTGACCTGGCGCTGGATCTCTGGACACAAAGCCTCCTTGAAATGCCTCTCCCTCGCCTCCTCAACTGGTAACAGGTCTGAAGCATATCGTAGAAGGTTCTTGAAATGGATTCCAAACTCTCGAACACTAGAGCTCCCCTGTCGAAGGGTAAGAAGCTCCTGGCGACTGGACGCCTTCGCATTCGAAGAAAGAAACACGACTCTAAACCTGTCTCGAAACTCCTCCCATGAGATCGCTGACTCCTCATGATCCCTGAGGAACAAGAACCACCACTGCCTCGCTGCTCCACACAGCATTGTCACAACCAAGGACACCCAGTGTTCCTTCTGAGAACGAATCGAACTGAATCCTACCTCGACCTCCTCCATCCAGTCTTCTGTGACTACATCTGAAATGGAGCCCTCGTACTTATGTAGACTCTGGTGCTGAAACTCTCGGAGTGTCTTCCTCCAAGTGTCATCGTCGTCAACCTCTACCCGGCGGCGATCTGCTGGAATAGCTTGCTGGGCATATTCTCCGCAAACCTGACGAGGACGTCGACTTGGAGCCATACCTGTAAAATAACAACTGTTAGATCTCCTAAGCCTGGAATATGGAAGACTCAAAATTAATTAATTAATTGTTTTGTTTTATTAATTTTAGGTTACCTATCCCAAGGTATACCCAATCAAATAGAGGCGCAAAGAATAATGATGCATGATCCTTTCCTAGGTCTCTACCCTATAACCAATATCACTTTTTTTAGTAGCCATCGTAAACTTAAAGGTCCGTGCAACAGATCGTAGGGGGCCCTAAACGCCTATGTCTCTGCCGGTCTCCAGTGTTTACCCCACTTGATAAACATGAATGACACCGTTGCCCTACCATCCCATGCATCCTCACCTGTGCCTAACTCCAAAATCCATTATATCCCTCAACCAGAGCTCTGATACCACTCTGTCACGACCCTATCCCCACAAAGTGTACCCCTCTTGGGCCGGCAATGTGAGAAGAGAGATAATGACCCCCGAGTCCCGCCTCCGTAGGCCCCAGGTTGGCGACTAGCACCGAGGGTATAATAAACATACAAATGGGAGGCATTACCCTCTAAGAGAACACATGCAAAAGAGAGAGATAGAATAGAATCCAATCTACTCCAACTCAGAACTAAAATATAAAATAAATCCAAGTAAATATATGAAATGTCATGCAAAAGTACTACAACTGAATGGGAAAACTAAAAGTACCCAAAAGAATGTAAAACGACAGCGACCACAAGCCCGAACAGCTCCTCCTCCAACCACAAGATAGTAGTAACAAACTTGATCCCCAACCTGCTCCAAGTGACTTAAAAAACAGTTTATATATACCTAGGGTGAGTATAAAAGTATACTCAGTAGGATCCTCCCCAAGCCACTCATGCAACAGTAAAGAAAGCATGCTAAAGCATAGTGAACAACATGTGTAACTAACTCGTCACCTAAACAGGTATACTAAGTTCCCAATCTCACCATGGCTACTCTCACCAAGTATCAAATACAAGAATATATCATATAGTAAAGATTATAAAGGGTACCCCGCTACTACTTCCCCACTGGTTTTCCGCTTTTCCCCAACGACATACGTCCTCTGCATCACTCTCTAAAGGCTTGCCCGTAGACACCTAGGCTAAGCTCCACAATCTGCACCTCGTGCACCACAAAGGCTTGCCTACAGACACCTGGGAAAATCACCACACCATTTTCACAACCAAAAGAAACTGGGTAAGTTCCGGGAGCCACCACGGCCCGCATAACGTGTATCATACATCGGGTATTATACATCAAGCCATTATATCCCATACACCAAATAGGGATCCTCAAGCCATCACAACCTATACACATTACACCTATAGTAGTCCATAGGATACTATATCTAGAATATATGTGTGTGAAATAACCACAAGACATTACAGCCCTCTACACACATATATGGGTAAAACTAACTAGTGTGCCTACCAGCACAAAGATCTACCACGAGAAGAGAGTGGGGTCAAAGGGGGTAGTCAGCCATTCAACCTCCCATCAGAATGTCGGGGAAAACACCCCCAGGGCTTAGAATCCCCGGGGTGTCAGTTTCCCTTACCGATAGGGTGGAGTAGCATATAGAAACACAAAAGTACAGAATATATATATAACTCACATCCACACTATGGGCATTACCTAGTCTTAGATACAACTGCAACTAACATCTCTCAAACTCTAGGCTGCTACTTCTAGGACTAGGTATCCTATAAGCACACAAAAATTTGAAGAGATTTATTAGATTACTCTGTTCTCATTTTATCAGTTCCACTGTACCTTAATTAATTCTTTAAACATTAATTAAGCATGAAAAATTCCACATTAAACTGAATTGGAATCACATTCAAAATCAACTTCTCCTTTTAAGATTCACATCGCCTTTAAATTCTAGTATCTCTATCCCCGTGGATTTTCACCATTTAATCAAACATTCATTACAGAATTACTTTTCCACATTCCCGGGAATTCTAGAAAATCATCCTATGCTTCTAAACACAAAGGAGGCTCAACACGGTGTGTAGTTATACTACCCGGTGAGTCTTTGCCGCCTATAGAAAGAGCATAGACCCATTATCCCTTGAGAGGATAAACACGGAAAGAACGTGGCATAACCTGCGCGTCTTCACCTCCTTCGGAAGAAGGGTAGCAAGAACAGCTACCTTGAGCAGTGGGGAAAAGAAAAGTAGATTAACATTCAAAGAAAACCACAAGCATCCAGAAACCACATCCATCCCATTCCATCACCCCTGGTGTCCTCCCCGACACCCACATGCATAAACTGATGCATCTCGCCACTCCAGGGTTCATCTTCTGCCACAACCACAAGGCCTCCATACCTCCACGTATCACAACAGCCATCCAAGCTCACATCACAACACAAGCAGCATGAAAACAACAGTCACAACCATGGGCTCTTGACCCATTACCAAACAAGAGGGTAACTCAGAACCCTTTTAGAAATTCCCACATAATCTGTTCTTTAATCCATATTGAATTAGCAGATTTGTTATTCGTAGGTTCCAATTACAGGATACCTAATCAGTAATCTATCACAATTAAATAACCATTCTTACTTCCCTAATTTATATTATCCTCAAATTAGAACAACTACAACAACGACAATAACCAGATTTATTTACATGCCTCTTTATCTTTAGCCAATTAATTAACAATTAATTCCAGCTTTACGTTCATTATCAATTTCTATCATGAACGAAAAACAAATCAAAGAAATCATAGATATCACTCTATCTAGAAAAACATGAGGCAAACCGTTATCACGGTATAAAGAAAAAACATGCGATCAACCAATTATTTTAATCCGGTTCAAGTATTTAATTAGGTCAATTTCATTGTGATCCAACGGACTAAATCATGGTAATTCTACGATTGCACATATACAATTAGAGAAGCCATGAATCCCCTACCTGGAAGAGTTCTTGACATCCTTTATCCACACAATGGGTCACAATCCTCCTCTCACAACAACTGCATCCACCGGAGGATGCCACGGTACGATAGTACCAACCAACCCCAAGAAAAACCCCTTAGAATTTTGGAAATTACATGTTATAATATGGAAGGGAGAAACAAGAGAAGATGATCCCCAAAGGAACGATGATAATACATACCTTATTAGGAAGATTGACCGACACAGTTCGGTTGCATCTAAAACAGAGCAGAACCAATCCTAGGAGTAAAGATTGATTGTGAAACTCCTACGGGAATGATTGAAAGGTTCAAGCATCTCTTAGATGAGAAAAAAGGGAAAGAACAATGGAGAATGATCTCTCGTCCCTTTTCAAGATTTAATGGGGCGACGGTCTAAGATCCGGTTAATTCTCCATTAAAAACGGATCGCATTAACCCACATGGTTTGACCAAGTAAATACATCCCAGCCTTAGGAATAATTAATATAGGATTTATGGCCTTTGAAAAGGCCTTAAGAGCCCTTAAAATAAGGATTTAAATGTATTTTACGTCAAAGGAAACGTCAAAAGGGACAAAAGTGTAGGAATCTAGAAACACTGTTCACCCACTGTTACTGTACATGAAACCGATCTATGAAACCGATATGTCAGACCGATCTGTGAAACTGATCTGTCAGACCGATCTGTGAGACTGATCTATCAGACCGATCTGTGAGACTGATTTGTCAGACCGATCTGTCAGACCGATCTCTGAGACCGATATGTGAGACCGATCTGTCAGACCGATCTGTGAGACTGATCTGTCAGACCGATCTGTTAGACCGATCTGTGAGATCGATCTGTGAGACCGATCTGTCAGACCGATCTATGAGACCGATCTGTGAGACTGATCTTTCAGACCGATCTGTGAGACCGATCTGTGAGACCGATCTATGAGACCGATCTGTGAGATCGATCTGTCAGACCGATCTGTTACTGTTCATAAAACTGGAAACACTGTTCACAAAACTGGAAAATTGGCAAAGTGTTAGGGATAAGTCCACTTGACCTCCCGGAACACCTCCAACACCAAAATTTGACAATGTAATGGACTAGAGAGGTCCGAGCCATTACATTAATATCTATTAACACATAACCAAATAGGTTGTAATGTGATATATTTTGAAGATGTAATGAACATTACATTATTAGTTTTTGATCATACAGAATATGTTTTTAGTAGAGTTTATGAATGATAGATTTTAGATTTTTAATACCATAGGGATTACACATATCATCTTATAAACTATGAAGAAATGAAATGATTATTATAGTGAGAGCTAGTCTCACATATTCATTATTTTTTTAAAATTATATTAATATTATTTTATTTTTTGAACATATACTGATCATTTTTGGGAAAAGTTTCAATAAATAAGACTAGTTTCTCTTGAAGAACATAAGTAATAGAACTTTTCCTACTAGTTTCAATGACTATTAAAGTAAATTGTTTATATTTTAACAAAGGAAATCAATTTATTATTTTTTATACTACTAGTGTTTTCAATTTTACAAGAATCATAACATGCTAGAAAAATTGATAATTGATTTTTTAAATCGAGAAAACCACCAACAAAAATAGTTAAAAATTATAATCAATATGTGGTTAATGGTTTTTGATTTCATACATGTGAATATGATGAATAAAAGAAATTAATAGTGGTGTTTTCAAAAAAATATGTCATCATAATGAAAGTGAAGTTGAATTTTATTCCATGTTAGATCAAATAAGTCAACTTTTTATTTGGGATAGAATTAATTAAGGGTGATTAAGAAATACTGTTTTATTACCGATAGAGGATTACAGTCTCATATATTCCATAGAATTGTTGATATTAAATATAAAATACTTCTTATAGTAAATGAACCATTTTTCTTGTATCATCAATAAAATAAAATTTATTGCGAAAATTATTGTTCTTATTCAAGTGATTTAATTGAATAATAGAGCATAATAAAAATTAAATCTCATAAAAATCAATTTATAAAAATTTAATCTTTTTTTATTGATGTTCTAAGAACTAATATTTTTCAACAGATGGAACAAAATACATATTTTACACAGGGAGACATGAGTATAGATGATGGAATCCCATTGTTACCTGTCTATAGTGATGACTATATTGATGGTGTAACAAATGAATTTTAAATAAAAAGAGATTATGAAGAAGGTTCTTTAATGAAAATTGATGATATTGACGAGGAAGATAAACATAATGACATTGTCATATAAGAAAATGAGGGTGGATATGAAGAATAAAAACACTACACAACATTTATAGTTATAATTATTATATATATACAACTCATTTTGAATCATTTGATAACAACTTTATTTTTATGATTCATATGGTTGGTGCTGATTTTTATGATATCTATTGTAGCCTTGAAGAGACTATGCTTCCATGCGATGAGCCTGATGCTTTATCATCCAACCCATAGTTTTTTGGTAGTTCATCATTGACTTGGAGGGATCTTGGTCTTATGAGATTTATGATTCTTGTGTCTATTTTAGAGTGACATCCACATATTTATTTGAATCCATTCATGTGAAGGTATGTTTAGTTGTGTTTTTAGTTGATTCTAATTAATTATCAATATTTTTTACAAATTTATTTTTACACTTACTATTGAATTATTTGTTTTATTTTCACAAAGTTTTTTGTATATCGATTTTTGATAGGGGAGTACTATTCTATAGAATTATTTTTTAGGAGTATAGGTGATGTGGGATCATATCCCCATTGACATTTGGAACCACATATTTGATAAATTGATGGTATGTAAATAAATAAGATATTTTATGAATTTTTTTAATTATTATCCTCATATTATGAAATTCTTTAAGGATTGTTGTATCTCATAAAATATAGAATATGTACCTTTATCTGGGAGTTTCGAGAGGCCCCCATGCATGTAAATTCTCATTAGGTTTTTCAAAATTTGAGGATGAGAGAAATTAAAAATACTAGAGGAATTGATTTTTATCAGTATTATTATATCCATAAAAAATATTACATATTCTCTCAGGTTTGGGATGAGCCGTGCTCATATTGGATGTGGGATTGTTTTTAAAGGATACCATCATTAGGATGAAAGAGCTATGGGAGGCAAGTGGTTACAAAGAGATGATATTCTTATATTTGATACTCACTGAGTACATACGTTAAGTTCTTTTACATCATTGTTTATATAACTATAAATGTAAACTATTTATTTTATTTTCATATGGGATGTTGAGAATCATAAAATTATAGAGTTCAATGTTTATAATATGATGTACATTGATCCTATGACTAGAGAGATTTCTAGTGGTTGAAAGTGTTATTTTGTGGTCAATATAATTTTTTTAGTTTTGAAAATATCTACAAATAATATTTTAACTATTTTAATTTTATATCTTGTTTGGAGGATTCATATGAATCCGTACCTTCTCACTCACATGATGTGAGTAAAGCCAATATTTAGAGTCGATCCTCTAGTGAATTAGTATTTTATAACCCAACATGGATATAAGTGACTCAGTATGATTTAGAGAAATGATAATTTGATGGTAGTAGTTTTTAATTGATATCTTGTTGTTATAATAATACTGCTGCATGGTTTTTATCAAGCTCAAGGGGAGCTCATAGAGAGTCATCATCATCAGTTGTAGAGTATGAAGAGAACCTTTGAGCTCAAAATGAGGTTATAAAGACACTGTGAGGGGAGCTATAATATATTCTTCATTAGCATAAGTAGGAGGTGGAGGAGGAGCAACATCGATGGTAGTATAAGTAATACAAGAAGATGATTGAGTATATGTGATGACTGGTGTATGGTATAGGGATGAAGTTTCTTCCATCACCTCTCCAGAAAACCCTCCCCCATCTCAATAATTGATGAATTTTTTGACACATTTATGATATTATACATTAAATGAACATATTCTTTGTAATATTTTTATCAATTTAGATACACACACACACACACACACATATTAACTTATTTTTATGTATTTTACTTTTTTTCTATTTTTATTGTTTTTTATTTTTTTATTTTAATTTTTAAAATTATATATGAAGTTATTTTTCCCATCACAAGTGATGGAATATATAATCCTTTTAAAAAAATACTAATATATATACTATAAATGCTTTTTAATATGAAGGAATTCCTTATCACACAATTTTTTTATGATGGACCATCACAAAAAATAGATGTTGTGACATAAATTTTAGCCATATACTATTTACTATGGGATCCCTTAACAAATATCGATTTTGATATGAACTCATCCCAAATATACCATCACAAATAATTCAAATTCTAGTAGTGTATGCAAATTAACTAGAGGTTTTATTAATCTTATTATTATATTTATTTAATATATCACAAGGCATTTTAGTTTTTTTGTTTCATGTAAAAAATAGATGTCAATAATAATGTTTTAAAAAAATTATTTAATAAAATATTACGTTGTTATAAGTATCTTCTCATATAATGATAAATTTATATTTTTGTCTAGGAAAAGTTATAAGGAATTGATACCTAGATTAACATTTAGTCATATACTTCATAAAATATGAGTAAATATATAGATACTTGAGGAACATCCCCAAGGGAAATATATAGAAGTAGTAGCTATTCAGAGGGCTATTCAATTAATCCTATGCCTCCAACAAAATCATTGAATTCTATCATCCTACTTATAAATTTTTCTAGAGAGATACTTGAATATAAAAACCATAATAGTGATTCAAATTATAAATAAGTGAATTATTTTTCCTGTGGATGCACCATATAGGATGTAACCAGAAGTTTTCCTATAAGGGGTATTCATGAAGAATGTTATTGAAGGATGTAATTGAAGAGATAATTGGTTTAAGGTATATGTTAATCATTTATATTATACATGTTTTTTTTCATTACATGAAGTTCATAGGATTGAATTTTATAATGATTTTTAATGCTTTTAATGAATGTAATTTGATTTGTATAAATACATAGTTTTGTCTTGTCTTTTTTATGTTTTCTAATTTTAAAAATACTGTCTCAAATAAGAAAAAAATAACCTAAAGAAGAAAATTAAAAATAATAAAATTATATTATATTTAGTTTTTTATTATATAAAATATAACAATCCATGATATATACAAGTCTAATGATTGAGGATATCATAGGTGGTGACGTTGTGTAAGTCATTCAATTTTTCAGATATCGTAGCCTACAATTCATGGTACTATATACATAGAATGGGATGATATAAATATAAAATAAAATAGAATTATGTCATAATTATAATATACATAATTTCATTTAATATGAATTCCAAGGTACATAATAATATATAACAAAATTGTATTTTTTGGGATAAATATGGTTGAAGGATTTTTTTAAGGTTACTGGATTCTTTTATGAAGAAGTTAGATTAAACAGATTAAAAAAAGGGTTTTCTATAAATGGTTATTTTTTGTTGACCTAAAAAAACCACATCAAAATGTAAATCTTAAAAAAAGTAATAAAATATAGATTATTAGAAAAAGGTTTCATAACCTGAGTCCAATGGATGAAATTTTTATGACTCAGGATTCCAAATGAAGTTTTGTGATGAATATTTATTTATTAAGGTTTATAAACATACATCATACGGAATATTCAATAAGAAAATATGGTGATGATTTTATATTCTATTTTTAACTTCATGTGTTATAGAGATATTATCAAACAAGTATTTTATTGAATGGGGTATAAATTGTTTTGGATGTATGATATTCTTATTTAGAGCTTTTTTGGAACTCAACAAAAATTACAATTCGTTATTGGAATAGATGGGAATTATTTATGTATGATCTTAGAAAGATTTTATGTGATATATTTTTAAATAATTTATACAAATTTAGATTTTTCATGTAAGTAAATATTCTATGTAAAAAATTTTTAAAGACGAGGCTTTATGATGTTTGTGATAAATGTTTGTGAGGTTTAGTGAACAAAATAATGTTGCTGAAGTATGAAGGGATACACTGAAGAATGTCATCAGACGAAATCTAAAAAAGATGAATTCAAATGGGAAAAATTCCTATGATGAAATACATAAAACTATATTTTCATACATTTTCCATCAAACATACATATCCACTATTTTTAATATTAATTTTCTCTAAGATGATAGTATTTAATTTCTATTATAAATATCATCAAATTGTGGAATTTTATAAAAAAAACCATGGAAGTTTTTCTGAAATTCAAATTGATAAAATACATGATATACAATGTCTAAATCGGAAAATCCATTAGTTGAAGTATAGAGGATGAACACTTTTACACTATCGGCCAGAGAAGATTTTCATGGAGTTATGAAGAAGTTTTTTTATAATGTTTTTGGTGAAACAAGAGTTTTTTTTAATATTGTTAGAAGTTTTTAGAGTATTTAATATCATGTTTTTTAATTAAAAATTATTTAGTGATTCTCTAGATATATTATTTGATATAATATTTTTCATAATAGGATTTTTTTGTGATTTTATATTCTTTTTTTGTTCATTTTTTTATAATGTTTTTGAAAAGATATGAAAAAGTGATGATGCAAAGATATTATTTTAATGTTGAAAATATCCTAGTGAAAACTCATGATACTCACTTTGTTTTAAATAAATATGAAGAAAGGTAGAGCCAATTATTTTTCTAGAATTATTATGATTTTTTTAGTGAATTTTTTTCAATGAGAGTTTTGAATTTCATGTTTTGGTGTTATAGGAAATCAAAATGGAATTCCAACACGTTCTCTGTTAAATTTTTCTATATGAAGGGGTTATTCATGAGTATAAATGTGCGTATGATTCATGTTTGAAAAATATGTATAAATACAAAAATATATCGTCATGAAATCCTTAGATAAATATACTAGATTATGATATGGAAGAAAAATGTTGGAATAAAGAAGTTTATAACCTATAAATCTATTAGTTAAAGGATACTTTGGAATCTGAATATCATAATGTAAGTAATTTTATGAATTTATAGAAGGACCTTGATAAAATTTCCTAAAAATCATTCTAGAAAAACATATTGGATGGAAAACCAACAAACTAAGGGAGTTATTACATTTTTTTGGGTAAGAAAGTGAAGAAAACGTTTTTTAATTAACAGAGAAATTAAAGAAGAAAAAAATTACAATGAAAATATTACGATCCCATTAGTTATGGATTAAAAATGTTTTTAAGAAATATTTATTTCAAGTTTTATTAGTATAAAAATCAAATGCACTGCTTTTTGGATAAAAGTGCAATAAAAGTGTATGTATACTACCTACTTTCTATAACCACATAAAAATGATTTCAATCAGGTGCATTTTGTTGTATAATATTATTTCCCAACCATTCCAACGACAGGGAACTATTAATTATTATTAAATATTATATATTTTTATATTAATGAGTATTTTGATTATGTTCTTATTTTCAGAAAAATTTTAAATTTTTTATAGATGGTGGGGGTTGTTATAATATAATGTAATTGAAAAAAAATCACTAATTCAAACATCCTCCTCTTAATTAACGCAGATTTTTTGACATTTCACGTGGTATCAGAGTGAAAAATACATTCATGGACTTTTTATTGATCTTTTAGGAAAATAGAAGTTACTATAGATGCTCAAAATTGTATAAAAAGTAAGGGAATTCTGAATTTTTTGAGAAAGAACTCTCATATTGGGAATGATAGAATTTCAATATATGTTATTTCCATTTCTTATGGTGTTCACAATGTTTCTATATATTTTTTTCCTTCTCATTCCCATAATATTGCACTTATTTCTATAAATTATAAGAATTTTAAAGATAATGGGTGATCCCTAAATTCAATACATTCCCCACTCTATCAAAGTGATATTCTTAGAGTAAAATGAGTTGGAACATATTAAGGAATATAAAAAAAAATTTAATAACATCTATGAGAGATATACGAAACAAAATAAGATGGAGTTAAAAATCTAGATTCCAAAGTAATAAGATCTAAATATGGGTGATTTTGTATCTATTGGTACATTATTTAAAAAGGTGAAAGACATTGTGAGTTCCATAAGCTCTCTTTGTGAAAATCTATAAGATTAAAATATTTTTAAAAGGATCTTTTGAATTCTTCTTCATAAATTTAAAGAGAAGGTTTCATCACTGGAAGATAGAGATCTAGAGACTATCTTTATGGATGATCTATATAGAACTCTAAATACTTATGAAATAATATATGAAAAAATTAAGAAAAATAAGGATAAGGATAATAATTAAATTTACATAAAAGCTATAAAGTATGGAAAATCTTAGAACATTCAAAATTTTGATGATTTTTAAGACATTGACACTAAAAATGAGGATAGTAATTTTTTTGGAAAAATTAATGCCTTTTTTTTAAAATATGTTAAAAGGAACAATAAATTAGAATGGAAATTACCACAAAATTGTTCTCACTATGAAGATATTGTTTATTTGGGTATAAAATTCCATCAATAAAAGTGAAATAAATAAATTGATAAAGTTGAATAAAATTTAAGAAGATCCACAATATGAATTAGAGAAAAATAAAAGTCTTATCATAGGGTAAAGGAAAAGTGATTATATAAATTCAAAAGGGGAAAATGTTTTTCTAAATTTGATGAAATTTATGCAAGTGAGTAAGAAGATGATAACATCCATGATGTTTCTATTGAAAATAATATTTTTTAAAATGTAAATTATGAAAATTTCACCAATGATGAATATTTTATTTATGATGAACAATACACTCAGTTAGATTTTATTCTAAAAAACTAATGGAAAAATATATTCAAATAGTTTTATGAATTCAAATTAAGAACAATTAATTAATGAAAGAGTGTCTTATAACAAAAAATTAATAATTTTTTATTATATGAAAATACATGTCTCTAAAAGTGATTTTAAATTTTAAATAGTTGGTTGATTAGAAGAAGAACCTTTACACTGATCATATTGGAATGTTGAAGGTAAATGATGATTATTTATAACTTGTTCGATAAAAACATGATAAATCTGAGCAAGGAGTTAAAAATTTCAAAAACATGGTTAAAGACGTTGGTGAAAATTTTGAGAAGTGTATCCTTAATAAGAATCAATAAATTTTATCACCAATGGTTGATAAGAAGAATTTAGATTCATGGTAATAAAATAATTCTAATAAAACAATGTATGTAGCTAAATAATGTTTAGTTGAACAACTTGAAGTTTATAAGGTTACAAATTATGATCCAATATTTGAAACTACAAGTGAGCCTCTTGAAGATCAAAATAAATCTATGATAAATATATATATCTCATGAAATAAGTATAAATTAGTGTGAAATGGTATAATAAATTTTATGGTAAGAATATTAATGAAAAAAATGAAAAACTCTAAAAAGTATGCAAGTTACAAAGGGAGAAACGATTTCTATGGTTGTCACTAGAATTTTGGTGTATTTGGGAATACAAGAATAATGTGTTGATTTAAAACGAAAAATTACAGTGAATCTAGATGACTATGTAATAAAATATTTTGAAGGGGTTATTACAATCAAAATATATAGATGGAGAAATTTAGTACGAATATTAAAAATAGATTCTAAATTTTGGGATCTATTTGTGAGATATATGATTAAGCTAGACACTATGAAAAGAATGTATTTCTTGGATACCAAAAATAAATTTCAAACAAATGTCAAGTGTCTAATGTGATGAAAGAAAATTCAAGGAAGGAACAATTTTTATTGATATTAATCTCAAATATATAGAAGGAGAAAAACCCTGGATTCTGGATAGATGATGTTCTTCACATATGTTACGTGTTTTTCAGTTGTTGAAGAATGTAAATGATTTTAGATAAGGTGAAATGAATTTTGTAAATGATGAGTCACTCATAATGAAACACCCTTGATCTTCCATAATTGGGGAATAAAATATGAAACCGAAATGATACTTGTTTATTGATGGCCTGAAACATAATTTTAGAATTACTATAACAAAAATTGATAATGAAAATATAGTAGACTTTATAAATGATTGATTTATTATGAAGAGAATTGAATATGATAAATTTGATAAAATATTTCAATAAACCAAGGGATTTGTCTTTGAAGTTGTTGATATATGAATTTAGTTCTAGCTGAGTGTGATGGAGGAAAATCAACTTTGAAATGAGACGTTGAGACATATCTGTGTGAGAAATATAAGAAAACTAACAAATAGAGATAGTAGTAATTATATTCCTAACATTAAAATAATACGTTCGTCAATGTTATTATCTTATACTTCCTTATATTCACATTTTTAGATGAATTTTATTATATGTATTTAGAGAATTAAAAGTGGATTCATGCAATAAATAAAGTATTTCACCATATTGAAAAAACTGATACATGAGAAGTTGTTCCCAGAAAAATAATAAAAATTAGGTTGTTGTAAATGTTTCTGTCTTATAAAAAGTATAATGGTAATGGTTAAATTTTAAGTGTCAAGGAATTATTGTTTTATAAAGGTTCCTCACAAATAGAAGACATTGATTTTGATGAGACACTCTATCTAGTAAATGATTAGAAACTGTCAAAATATTTCCTGCTAATTATTCACAAAAAATATATTTATCTTATTTGTTGGATGTGAATTCATATTTTTTAATGGGTATCTTAATAAATATGTTTATATTGAACAATTGTATGGATTATTGATTGAAAATATTTAAGTTAAAAGGAAATGTTAAAGAAAGCTCTGTATGGATTAAAGCATTACCTGAGAGCATGGTATTCTATATTATATACTTTATTATAAAATAAAAACTACTATAAAATAATGGTTGATGGTATCCTTTATATAATATAAAATAAATATTATTCCATCATTTTTATTTTTTTTGTTGACAGAGAAACATTTTTTAGGATTGATGAATAAACTTGTAAAAGGTTTATTGAATAGATTTAGATGAATTTTGTCATGTCCATGTTGAGAGAAAAGAAATACTATTATGGATTTAAATTTTCATAAAAGAAGAAATATATTTTTACTATATCAATATAATTGTTGTAATAAAAATCTAATGATGTGTGGAATGTAAAAATAAAATCCAATTTCCACACCTATCTCAACAGGAACAAAATTTTCAAACGACGGTGAATTAAATGATACAGATCCTAAAGAGTTATGAAATTTGGTGGAAATTTTTTATCTAATTAAAGAAAAAATAGATAGATTGTATGATGTTACACATTATTTGGATAATGATGTTTTAGCTGGAATACAAAGATACATAATTCATTAACTCTCAGTATGGTGTATGTTTCTACCACTCAATCTACAACACAACTTATGTGTATGAAGGCAGAATTGGATGGATTTTTATTTATATGTTGTTTCCTAAAATCTTAGTTTATTATAATTACAGTGATATTAATATCCTTAAAAATATATCGACATATTATTAATCAAATCATGTTGATATAAAATATCACTTCATCAATGATAATGTGGAGAAGAATAAATAGAAACAATTATTTATTCCTACAATAGAGAATGTTTTAATTATCATTAAAAACCCACTACTGAATGAATCATTTTATAATATATTGTAGCTTATGGGTGTTAAAACTCCCAATATTCATGGATAAGTTATTTTAATCTTTATGATATCTTATATTGTCCATTGAAAGTTTTTTCAAGGGGAATAATGTAGAGACCCAAAGCCTGACGTACATAGAATTTACATTAATTTTGCGGAATACTTAGTACATAACAAAAACACACACACACAAGGATCGTAATAGTTTAGTGTCTTTGGAAACTCGGATCGTAATCTTCTAATCGTGGTGAAAGATCTTCAAAATCTCCCATAAAGATATTCCTTTTTTTTATACCTAAAACCTTTCTTTATATCCCGGGGAAAAGAAAACATAAAAGGGTGAGCTCAAATGCTCAGTAAGGGTAAACAAAAGAAATATCAATCACATCATATGCATAAGCACATAACATTTGGAAATCTTAACCTGCAAAAGAGATCATAATTTCATAACATGGGGTAAATCATGGTAGTGAAATGTAATCACAATAATCATAACTTAAAACATGAAACTTTGTGGCATTCACACATAATCATAGAGAATCATTTCTTGTTAGTCAATACTCATTGCCAAGACTATCTTAGTGGACAAAGTCACTTTCTGAATCGAGTAACCCTCGTTTCAGTCCTGTTTCACTGAACCGGTATAACCTACCGTTCCAGCCCTATCTATCTCATGAGATATAAAATCTTTACCCAATGCATTGGAGGGAGATATAGGTCCCACCCATCTTATAATGAATCCTTTCTTATGTGTGCCACATAATCATAAATCATACATCATCGCATAACCCATGTAATAAAAATGGGATTCTTAAACAACATGACATCATAAAAAAATTCATATAAGATAAAGGAATTCATAAAAATATTTCCATCACAACATAATCAAATCCATGTTATAATAGAGATAAAAACAGAACCCTTTTATTATCTTAGATGGAAAATAATTTTGATAAAATACTTGAACTTCATTCTTGAGGAAAATATCCTTTCTACTTAAAAAACACTTTTCCTTTCTTAACATGTCATACAATTTTAAAATAAAAGAAGTTGATTAAAAATAAACTTGAATACTTTTAAAGGAAGCTTCTTGGAAATAATGTTTTAAAAATCCATTCATGCTGTATAAGTTAAAAAAACATTCTTCGTACTTTTGTCGGAAAAGTCAAAAAGCACCTTGTATGAAAAACGTCAAAAGATTCCTTTCATATTTTTTACTAAAAACTCACCGAAGGGTAAAATTGGATTTAAACAATTGTAGTTGGATGGAAATAATATTACATATTGAGGAAACATGGATGTGGATGATAAAATACACCCCAGTAATTACCAAAGTAAAAACAATCTCAGATAAAAGTGAGATTGTGATATTTCCCTTACCTTAGGTCTGATTTGCTTCGTATGTGTCCAAACCTCCTGTATAATGATTTAAATAATGTCATTGACTTATTAAAGAATCATATTCATTGTTATGATATCATATATTGTTCACTTATGACATTATATTACCCGTTCTTTTGTAAATTCCTTGTAAAAGAAGCATTTTGGGTAAAATCGTTTCATTTATCGTAGGTGTTTTGACTTGTTGTTCTTGACATTATTATTACTTATATCATGATTTACTTACTTCCAGAATATAAAATATGATTTATATATCATATATATATATATAATAGATAGATAAATTAAATGAAAATCACCGTTCATGGAGACGGTAGTCCGTACGTACGCATGAACGTTGTTTTACTTTCCTTATTGTCTTGAAAGGAAGTAAGTAGATGAAATACATATATATATATATATATAAATAAATCCAGTAGCTTTATAATGTCATATATTTCATTATTATTTCTTATATATACTTTATAATCATTCTTAAATGGTTAACATGGAGAATGAATCTCATCGCGTCGTGGAGACGGTAGTCCGTACGTACGCACGAGCGATGATATCATTTCCATAAATATTGAATTGAATTGGAGTGGATTATACAATATATCAGAATCAATATGATGTTGTAATAACTATGTATAGTTATTCTTAACACCACTATACCCATCCATGTAAGGTGGTGGTGGAAAATAGATTACACCACGGCGTGGAGACGGTATTCCGTACGTACGCACGCGCAGTGATTTCTTTTTCCGTAGGATGGATAGATGGTGAAATAGGGTTATTTCATACTTATAATAACATATCAGTATATGAGTGATACTGATGTTATTACTTCAAAATGAAACAACCTAAGAAGAAGAAGTGGAAGAAGAAATAAAGATGAAAGAATTGGTAACGGTAATTACCTCTTCTTTGAAGCGCCTCTTTGAGACCTCCTCTTAGGGCACTAAAATTGGTCTTTGAGGAAGACTAGAACCTCTAGGATGTTTCTAGGGAAGTTGATAAGAGATTTTGGCAGGGGTTGGCCGAGCTTGAGTGCTCAAATTGGTGTGAGGAGGAGGGGGAGGAGGTGTCCTTTTATAAGGGAGGAGAGGGGCACCTTAGGAATATCTCAAAATATTATTTTATATTAAAGTCAAAATCGGTTTATAATGGTTCCAAAGGGTCTTATTTTGAAGCTAAAGTGGGGATGGGTCGAAATCCTATGATCCAATAGGATTTAGACAAGTTTAGGGTATTATTTTAACCTTATCAATTAGATTTAACTCTAAGTTAAATAATTTAACTTTTACCGTGTCTTTTTGTTTTCTTTCACTATATGGTCAATACACTTACTATAACATGGAAAACGAACCCAAAATTGTTTATTATTAATATATATATCCTTATCTATGTCATTTGGCCGAACCGTAGATTTTTAGGAATAAAATAACTATTAATATTATAATATTTGATTTAAAAACTATTTTGTGTCAATTTTGAAACTATTTGATATATGATTTTTGTGAAAGTCAGAACAGAATTATATGTTCGAACAAAGTTGATTAAATCAACAATAATATATCATAGTAACCTATAAAATTATTGTAATTCATAAAAAGTCTCAAATTACATTCATTTGAGAATTTATAACATCAATTATGTTAATATTTCCTTAAAAAGGGTAATTATTGTATCATCGTTGTGTCATAAATAAATTAATTTATTTAAAGTCTAAAAATTACAAATAAAATATCATTATTTGGGAAATCTTTTTAGATTTCTAATGAATATTTACAATCTAATTTATCTTATTTATTACCCTATATTAAAAATGTTTTAGTAAATAAACTTTGATTTTAACTCTTTTAACTCTTCTTTGAATTAAATAATAATAAATGTCCTAATCTAATCCAAGTGGGCCTAAATGATAATATTTTACACTTAAGGTTGTTTTTGGTCGAGATACACTTGTCCAATAGAATTAGGACATGTGTTAGGGTAATATTAATATCATTCTTACCCTTAATTACCCTATTTACTTTTAACCGTGGTAAATAAAAGTAAAAAGTTACTATTCACCAAAAATTATTTTCATCTCATTGAACCACATTTTACTTACTGACATCAACCGTGTCTCTCGGATTTTTGAAATTCCATTCACAGAAGCTTTAAAATTAAGTTTTATGAAAAATTCAGTTTTTTAACTACCACTTAGTAGTTTCACTATTCATCAAAAATTGATGTTTTTCAGAACAATGCCAAAATTTCATCCTAAGATATATTTCATATTCCGAAATCAAAAATGAAGTCTATTTTAGCAAATTCATAACATAGAAGTTGCATTAATTAATTTTATAATTAAATCCCGCTATTAAAACAAATAGCGTGTTTTTAAGAAACAATATCTATCAAAAGATTGACACTTGATTATGTCTGGTTTAAATGTGAAATTACATCTAATGACCAACATTGTATTAAATTTTAAAAATATATTCTAAATATACTTTAAAATAACTCAAATTAATAATTTATCACTATTAATTATTTCGATTAAAAAAGTTGTTTTTAATTATAATTTAGTAATTTTCACTATTCATCAGAATATGAAAGTTATCCGAAAAGTACCAAAATTTCACCTTAGGCTAAATTCGATACTCCGAATCCAAAAATGAAGTCCATTTTGAGAGCTAAAATTTCTAAAATTTAAAAAGTGGTTATTACTATTCATAACGGCTAGTTTTAATAATATTTTAATAGAATATCGTTGTTTAGTGAAACTCAGTATTGCGTACTACACACGCTATCGAGGAAGGTTGCGATTGCGTGTAATGCAAGGCAAGTCAAGGATGCGTGTTGTGCAAGCTCCTTTTGGTGTGGCGTACAACACAAGACATTAGTGAAATTAAAAAGAATATTTTTCATAAAATCTCGGGCTGTTACATTCTACCCCCCTTAAAATGAATTTCGCCCTCGAAATTCATCGGGGTTATATATGGTTTACTATTCGAAAGTTTCATTAATAGAAACCCACATCGTAAAAAGGAATACCAAAACTTGACTTTAAAAACTAAAGTATGAAATGTAACGATTACCCAAATAAACTAATCACTGGGTTTCCACATAGGTGAAAATATGGATATGGAAGAAAAATCTAACCATCATGTTCTAATGGAGAGTGGTAGAGAACATGGCTATGGAAAAGCCAACAATCACAAATCCATAAATTTGTGACGATCTAAGGTACCATCTGATTCATCAGGTATAAGATCACTAGGACAACATTTTAGGTTTTCAATATCATTTCCCTAAAGTTGAAAATTTGAATTAGAATAAATACTTTCTTTATTTTGGTACAATCTCACTGTTGTTCATGCCTTGAACAATTTCCACTTTATCTCTTAAATAAATGAAGTTGAATTTGTTATTCGTGAAGTGTTAGCAGATCATGTGATAGAATGACGGGTCATTCCATCTGTCTCAAACAAAAGGTTAGCAAAAAATTATATACATAAGTCGATCTATAGTGAGATTAATCACATATGGTTCCTAAAATGGACTTATACTTCATATATCATACTGCTTAATATATAAACTAGTTTCTACTAAACAGGGACTTCCTGTAGGCCAGTGGTAGGCGATAAAGGCCAGTCACACTTCGGTTGTGGGTTCGATTCCCACAACCTTGTCCGAAGCGATGGGCTGTCGCCCGTCCTGCAGGTTGTCCTTTTTCTACAACGTCATTACTATAACATCCCATCAATAATATCGAAAAAAACTTCTATCCTTAAACAATAATCACTTATGTCCAACATAATCCATTTCAATCTTTAGGCTTATCCATAATACTGCAGTCCACTCTCATAACATAGTGAAAACGATTACCAGAGATTTAATACCATCGTTGATCCCCATATATCATAAGATATGTTTTGTTGGTCACATTCCAAACATTCAAAGTCCTTAATCATGTATTCTCTTGAATACCTTAGTGAAAACATGAATGTAGTTTAAAGTTAACACTTTCCACATACCAAAATCCTCAAAATTCTATATACTCAAACCATGATATCACTTAGTCCTTATATCAATCATGAGCTCATGAATACTATTAAACATTTCATTTTCTCGTTTTCCCTTCATTATGCGCATATCATCTTATTTCCAAAAAATATCTCAATCACTTTGAATACCACATCAATAAATATTGCAATACTCAATGATACAACATTATTTTGGAATCCCATTACATAAACACTTAATCATTCCACCGCATCGTTGTCATATTCAACATTTCCAATAGTGATCGCATGTGACTTCCCTTTTTCCTTTGCCTTCAGTGGTTGCTCATGTTGATCATCACTAACCTTTGGATTAGGGCATTTATTAGCATAATGCCCCATTTCCTTGCACTTGAAGCATTGAAGTGTTGGTGGTGCGTTCTCTGCAGCGTTTGCTTTATTCACATCATTAGAAACCCTTTTTCCATTACTTCGACACTCAGCTGCTCGATGACCTTCTTTTCCACACTTAAAACATTTTCTAGTCCCTTTAAGACAATCTCCACCATGCTTCTTTCCACACTTTGTGCATAAGGAAACATTCATCTTCTTTTCACCATTATTCTGAGATTTCTCCTTGAACTCCATCTTTCATTTCTTGTCAAAACCATGAGATGGATATGTAACACCAACTTCCATTTCTACCTTGATAGCACAACGCACAATTTCTTCATAGCTACTGAAGTCTCTTATAGGTAATGCCCTTCGAAGACTTGGTTTTAAGCCACTGAAAAATCTATCAACTTTACTTTCAGGTTGGATGATAATGCCAGATGCATACCTTGCAAGTCTTGTAAAATTCGCTTCGTATATACCAACAGATTCATCATCCTTTTTCTTTAGTTCAAGAAACTCCTTCTCCATCTTTGTTCGAAGAATACGAGGGAAGTACTTATTAAAAAATAAGTTCTTGAACTCGTCCCATTCCATGGACTCAATTTCATCTCTTTGCCTTGTATTCTTGATAAGATTCCACCACTGATCAGCTTCACCTTCCAAACGATATACTACTAAGATGACTTTATCATGTTCAGAACATTGAAGAACTGAAAATATCTTTTCAGTGGTACTGATCCATTTTTCAGCAACAAGTGGATCCGAAGACCCACTGAAAGAAGGTGGACGTTGTCTCATGAAGGACTCAATAGAATATTGTTCCCTTCTCTGCTCATTTGGAAGTCCAGAATGATTCATAGCTTGTGTAAGTATAGCAATAAGATTTTGCACTCCATCTCCCATAACATTTGTTTGTTCAGGAGGACAATAATTGAATTTTCCATTGCATTGATCAACATGGTTCCTTCGGGTTCCAGCCATCGTCTAAAACCCAAAAAGAATAGTGTGAGAGGCAAAAATCATGCTAGGGAAAACAACATAATAAAGGGGGAGTACCTTCAATATCTAACATCTTATGTTTAATTATATGATCGTTAGCGTAGTTCTAGTACTATAACCTATACGTATACTTAACCTTAGGGACATCCCTAGTCATACCGTAGAAATATCTCTAGGGATCTCACTAATGTTTTCGCATCCTAGTTTCCAAATGTTGACTAAACCTTTCCTCTGATACCAACTGTAGAGAACCGAAGCCTGACGTACATAGACTTTACATTACTTTTGCGGAATACTTAGTACATAACAAAAACACACACACACAAGGATCGTAATAGTTTAGTGTCATTGGAAACTCGGATCGTAATCTTCTAATCGTGGTGAAAGATCTTCAAAATCTCCCATAAAGATCTTCTTTTTTTTACCTAAAACCTTTCTTTATATCCTGGGGAAAGGAAAACATAAAAGGGTGAGCTCAAATGCCCAGTAAGGGTAAACAAAAGAAATATCAATCACATCATATGCATAAGCACATAACTTTTGGAAATCTTAACCTGCAAAAGAGATCATAATTTCATAACATGGGGTAAATCATGGTAGTGAAATGTAATCACAATAATCATAACTTAAAACAAGTTACTTTGTGGCATTCACACATAATCATAGAGAATCATTTCTTGTTAGTCAAGACTCATTGCCAAGACTATCTTAGTGGACAAAGTCCCTTTCTGAATCGAGTAACCCTCGTTTCAGTCCTGTTTCACTGAACCGGTATAACCTACCGTTCCAGCCCTGTCTATCTCATGAGATATAAAATCTTTACCCAATGCATTGGAGGGATATATAGGTCCCACCCATCTTATAATGAATCCTTTCTTATGTGTGCCACATAATCATAAATCATACATCATCGCATAACCCATGTAATAAAAATGGGATTCTTAAACAACATGACATCGTAAAACAATTCATATAAGATAAAGGAATTCATAAAAATATTTCCATCACAACATAATCAAATCCATGTAATAATAGGGATAAAAACAGAACCCTTTTATTATCTTAGATGGAAAATAATTTTGATAAAATACTTGAACTTCATTCTTGAGGAAAATATCCTTTCTACTTCAAAAACACTTTTCCTTTCTTAACATGTCATACAATTTTAAAATAAAAGAAGTTGATTAAAAATAAACATGAATACTTGTAAAGGAAGTTTCTTGGAAATAATGTTTTAAAAATCCATTCATGCCATATAAGTTAAAAAAAACATTCTTCGTACTTTTGTCGGAAAAGTCCAAAAGCACCTCATATGAAAAACGTCAAAAGATTCCTTTCATATTTTTTACTAAAAACTCACCGAAGGGTAAAATTGGATTTAAAAAATTTTAGTTGGATGGAAATAATATTACATATTGAGGAAACATGGATGTGGATGATAAAATACACCCCAGTAATTACCAAAGTAAAAACAATCTCAGATAAAAGTGAGATTGTGATATTTCCCTTACCTTAGGTCCGATTTGCTTCGTATGTGTCCAAAACTCCTGTATAATGATTTAAATAATGTCATTGACTTATTACAGAATCATATTCATTGTTATGATATCATATATTGTTCACTTATGACATTATATTACCCGTTCTTTTGTAAATTCCATGTAAAAGAAGCGTTTTGGGTAAAATCGTTACATTTATCGTAGGTGTTTTGACTTGTTGTTAATGACATTATTATTACTTATATCATGATTTACTTACTTCCAGAATATAAAATTTGATTTATATATCATATATATATATATATATATAATAGATAGATAAATGAAATGAAAAACACCGTTCATGGAGACGGTAGTCCGTACGTACGCATGAACACTGTTTTCCTTTCCTTATTGTCTTGAATGAAAGTAAGTAGATGAAATACATATATATATATATACATAAATCCAGTAGCTTTATAATGTCATATATTTCATTATTATTTCTTATATATACTTTATAATCATTCTTAAATGGTTAACATGGAGAATGAATCTCATCGCATCGTGGAGACGGTAGTCCGTACATACGCACGAGCGATGATATCATTTCCATAAATATTGAATTGAATTGGAGTGGATTATACAATATATCAGAATCAATATGATGTTGTAATAACTATGTATAGTTATTCTTTACACCACTATACCCATCCATGTAAGGTGGTGGTGGAAAATAGATTACACCACGGCGTGGAGACGGTATTCCGTACGTACGCACGCGCGGTGATTTCTTTTTCCGTAGGATGGATAGATGGTGAAATAGGGTTGTTTCATACTTATAATAACATATCAGTATATGAGTGATACTGATGTTATTACTTCATAATGAAACAACCTAAGAAGAAGAAGTGGAAGAAGAAATAAAGATGAAAGAATTGGTAACGGTAATTACCTCTTCTTTGAAGCGCCTCTTTGAGACCTCCTCTTAGGGCACTAAAATTGGTCTTTGAGGAAGACCAGAACCTCTAGGATGTTTCTAGGGAAGTGGAGAAGAGCTTTTGGCAGGGGTTTTCCGAGCTTGAGTACTCAAATTAGTGTGAGGAGGAGGGGGAGGAGGTGTCCTTTTATAAGGGAGGAGAGGGGCACCTTAGGAATATCTCAAAATATTATTTTATATTAAAGTAAAAATCAGTTTATAATGGTTCCAAAGGGTCTTATTTTGAATCTAAAGTGGGGATGGGTCGAAATCCTATCATCCAATAGTATTTAGACAAGTTTAGGGTATTATTTTAACCTTATCAATTAGATTTAACTATAAGTTAAATAATTTAACTTTTACCGTGTCTTTTTGTTTTCTTTCACTATATCGTTAATACACTTACTATAACATGCCAAACTAACCCCAAATTGTTTATTATTAATATATATATCCTGATCTAAGTCATTTGGACTAACCTTATATTTTTAGGAATAAAATAACAATTAATAATATAATATTTGATTTAAAAACTATTTTGTGTCAATTTTCACACTATTTGATATATGATTTTTGTGAAAGTCATAACAGAATTATATGTTCGAACCAAGTTGATTAAATCAACAATAATATATCATAGTAACCTATAAAATTAGTGGAATTCATAAAAAGTCTCAAATTACATTCATTTGAGCATTTATAACATCAATTATGTTAATATTTCCTTAAAAAGGGTAATTACTGCATCATCGTTGTGTCATAAATAAATTAATTTATTTAAAGTCTAAAAATTACAAATAAAATATCATTATGTAGGAAATCTTTTTATATTTCTAATGAATATTTACAATCGAATTTATCTTATGTATTAACCTATATTAAAAATGATTTAGTAAATAAACTTTGATTTTAACTCTTTTAACTCTTCTTTGAATTAAATAATAATAAATGTCCTAATCTAATCTAAGTGGGCCTAAATGATAATATTTTACACTTAAGGTTGTTTTTGGTCGAGATACACTTGTACAATAGAATTAGGACATGTGTTAGGGTAATATTAATATCATTATTACCCTTAATTACCCTATTTACTTTTAACCGTGGTAAATAAAAGTAAAAAGTTACTATTCACCAAAAATTATTTTCATCTCATTGAACCACATTTTACTTATTGACATGAACCATGTCTCTCGGATTTTTGAAATTCCATTCACAGAAGCGTTAAAATTAAGTTTTATGAAAAATTCTGTTTTTTAACTACCACTTAGTAGTTTCACTATTCATCAAAAATTGATGTTTTTCAGAACAGTGCCAAAATTTCATCCTAAGATATATTTCATATTCCGAATTTAAAAATGAATCCTATTTTACCAAATTCATAACATAGAAGTTGCATTAATTAATTTTATAATTAAATCCCGCTGTTAAAACAAATAGCGTGTTTTTAAGAAACAATATCTATCAAAAGATTGACACTTGATTATGTCTGATTTAAATGTGAAATTACATCTAATGACCAACATTGTATTAAATTGTAAAAATATATTCTAAATATACTTTAAAACCACTAAAATTAATAATTTATCACTATTAATTATTTCGATTAAAAAAGTTGTTTTTAATTATAATTTAGTAATTTTCACTATTCATCAAAATATGAAAGTTATCCGAAAAGTACCAAAATTTAACCTTAGGCTAAATTCGATACTCAGAATCCAAAAATGAAGTCCATTTTGAGAGCTAAAATTTCTAAAATTTAAAAAGTGGTTATTACTATTCATAACGGCTAGTTTTAATAATATTTTAATAGAATATCGTTGTTTAGTGAAACTCAGTATTGCGTACTACACACGCTATCGAGGAAGGTTGCGATTGCGTGTAATGCAAGGCAAGTCAAGGATGCGTGTTGTGCAAGCTCCTTTTGGTGTGGCGTACAACACAAGACATTAGTGAAATTAAAAAGAATATTTTTCATAAAATCTCGGGCTGCTACAAATAAATAGTTATAAAATAAATCAATTAGTTGGTATCTTGTTAAAATTTTAATAAAAGTAATATTATTAAGGGTAGTTCCTAAAAAGGGAAAAAATTATTTTAGTATGTTTAACCTATTTTAAAATATTTTTTAGGTATATGTTGGAAATTTTATTCTTGTAGGAAAAAGTGAAATAGTTGTAAATTTTTTAGGTTTATTATAATGTTTTTGAAGATATGTGTAAGAAGAACATTCTTAATTAACATATTATTGAAAACATGATTTTTATTATTGATGATTAATCATTCAATTATATATTCCATTCACTTATTATTAAATTTCTTTTAAAATTAATCCATAGCTCAAGGAAACATGTTTTAATGATTTATGGTTCCTGGAAGTGGAAATAATCTATATGAGGGAATTTTTGGGACCAAGTTGGTTGACGGATTTTTTGAGGTTGTTAGAAGTGTTTACAAATAATTTTGGTTGGATTGTTAAAAAAATAGATTTGTAGAATTGTTTCAATTTTATTTCCTTAACAAAAATAATTTCACATTCTAATGTTTCAAATAGAGTCATCAGACAGATATGATCTGATGAATGTTTTTTTAACCTAAGTCTATTAGATGAAAAAAAATTGACTGATAATTTTAGATGTTTTTTGATAAATCTGTATCTATTAATGTTTCCAATTTTCCATCTGATGAAATTATTTATAATAAATCATGGTTATGTTTTTGAATTTTAATTTTTTTAAAAATCTTCAAAAAAAAACATCTCATGATCCAATATTTTTGTAGAAAAGTGGAGAAACTTGTTTCGTATTAAAATATTATATAGAGCTCACCAAATAAAAAAACCAAGAAGAGGAATGGCTGGGAAGAGTTTTCAGTTGATATTAGAAATAGTTATTGAGAACACTGCATGATGAATTTGGCTATACTTTCATATACTATTTAAGGGTACATTCAATGATTAATAAGTTTGTAAGATATGGATTTTGATGTTTTTTATGAATATTTTGGAATTTTGGTGATTATAAGATTTTCTCTAAAATGAAATTGGAGGTTTTGATGAATTTAAATCGATGAAATAAAAATTGGATAGTGTCATATAGGATTATGTATTTGGATGTAATCCATCAAAAATTATTTTTTACATATTTCATAATACCTACATATCAGATGTTGTGATATTAAATTATCTAGATGATGATAAGATGAATTTTCTCATATAATGATAAGAGTAAAGAGAATATTTGTGAAATATCAAAGGGGGTTAATCTAATAAAAGGAATCATAATAAGTACAAAATAGACATTTTATAAAATGTATGAAGTCTAAATTGAACAAATTCATCTCATGAAGTCCAACATATAAACTCTTTTACAATGATTATCGGATAACACATGTATGAAATTATAAAGTTGAAGATCTACCAAAAAAAATTTGATATAAATAATTAGGTGAAATATGAGTATTTTTTGAAGTGTTTTAGATGTTTTTATGAGAATATCATTCCATAAAAATTAAAGAAGACTCATATAGAGACTCTCTATATGAAACATTTTTTACAATGTTTTATTAATAGAATAATATTTAGTGGATTCAAATTATTGCTAGTGTGAGGTTCTTAATGAATTTTGCATAATAACATATAAAAGTAATGAAATTGAGATACTATATTAATTTTACCACTACAACCAAGGGAAATTGTGATTCTAGATGAGTTTCATGAAAATTTAAAGAAGGGTTAAGTCACTAAGGATTCTAGAATTGTTAAGAAGTGTTTGTTGATTTTTTTGAAAAGGATTAATGAATTCTAATATTTGGTTTAGTGAGAAATTAATATAAAATTTATTCTTGTTGTCACTAAAATGTTTCTATATAAAGGTTGTATGTACAAATAAGGTTGTCTGTATATTCACATGTGAAAAGGCTGAAGTGTTGAGGAAATTGTTTCAGATGAACTAATCTGAAAAACCTACTAGAAGAAGATCTATAAATTTGAAGTTAAAGAAAGGATGTATCTTAACAAGGAATCATTTTGTTGAAAAAGAAGTTGGAATCAAGTGAATTTTGTGAAAGTAAATTTAAGTTTTTTTAGAAGGATTTAGACGAACTTTCTAGATAAACGATGTACAAAAACATTCAAAAAAAACATTTTGGATGGATAGTCAACTGACTAAGGAAGTTCTTACTTTCTACTTGTTATGAATATGTAAAATGGGTTTTTACTTGAATAGAAAATTTGAATAAAAAAAATTATCACTTTGAAAAAAAAATTGATCATATTGGTTAAGGTTTTTAAAAGTTTTTAATGAAATAATTTTTACATATTTTATCTGTTGGAAAATAATATGAACTATTTTATTGATAAAATTGTAATGCAAGAGTTAGGATACTCCCTTATTTCTATAACCATATAAAAATAATTATTTTCTAGTTTATTGTGTAGTATTTAATTATTTCTAAATCGTACCAAGAATAATACAACCTATATAAGTAGTGAACATTGTATTTTATAATTTTCTTATAGTGTGTGCTTATGTGCTTGTTTTTAGAAAATTTTTGACTCTTTGGCAGGAGGGAAAAAATAGATTTATTAAAAAGAAATTTATAAAAGAAAATATCATTAATTAACCACCTCCCCAATTTATTGATCACATGGTGTGTGTCTCTTTAGGAATATCTATCATGAATTACAATATATAATAGATTATTTCTCATTTTATGATATTGTGTATTTTATAAAATATGATGTGCATGATATTATATTTTTTAATTTTTTAATTATAAAATGAAATATGTAATTTATAAAATGTTTCAACTTTATAGAAAAAAATACATGGATATTATTTAATTTATAAAATCAATATAAATTAAATAATTATATATTTTTTATATTTATTTTTCAAGGGTAGTTTAAACATTTTTTAAATAAATATACAAATGTTAAAAATTGAAAAACAATCATTGCTAGAGATGACCCAAAGTAACCTCTTTGAATTAGAAGGGGGTTGAAATCATACATAAAATGTTTTAATACTTTTGATCTATGTTTGACGATTATTTATATGGTGAATAATTGAAAAAGAGTTTATAATATTTAATTAACGAAAATTATAATAGTGTTTATATTTTTTTTTTATAATTCATCAAAAATGAAAATATAAAATATTTTTTTAAAGGACATATTTTGTTTTCCTTTAAACTAATAGAAATGGTTTTTTTGAGGATGTGATTAATATTTTTTGTAAATTAATATTGGATATGTTTAATTTAGGTAATTTTTTTTAAAAACTATTTGAAAATTTTATTATTCTATAAAAACGGTATTCTAAAATTATATCATATTTTTTACATGAAGTGTTTCATATTAAATTATGGAAATTGATATTATTAAATTTTTATAATATATTGAAATGAAATATTCATGTATTTACCTCTAAAATTGATAAATTATTATAATTTAATTATTTAGGAATTGTTATTAAATTTTTTATATCATGTTTAAATGTATTTATATTTCATTTATTTAGTTCAATACTTTCCAAAATCTTGAAGATAATTTTTATATTACGAATTGATTTATAATTTCATCCAAAGTGTAAAACTATATATTTTAATTATTATATCAATACTTAAGAAGTTACATTCTATTAATGAAAACTAAATTATTAAAAAAATTCATACATTAAGGGAATAAAATGTAATATTCTTGTCAGATTAAATCCCCATAGATGTTTATTCCACAAATTCCCTCTAAATAGAATATTTTTCAATAAATTAATCATCTAATATAGTTGATGTTTCTAAAGATATGTGTCTATGGATTTATTTTTTTTAACGAAAAAATTTAATGGGTGGCCCTAATATGATTATCTTCCTATTTTGGAATTTTTTTCATCTATAGTAGCCTAGAAAATATGACAACAGTAGAATAACAGATGAATAATTTTGATCCAATATATATATTAGATCAAGTTAATGTATTATCAGAATAATTATCCAAGATTTACTTAAGATATAATTGAAATTATTGCTTAAAAATATTTCAATGTTATAAAAGGAACACTAATGTGGACCAAATATTAGTAATATATATATATATATATATATATATATATATATATATATTTCCCCATTAACTGATATAGTTAAATTTAAATTCATTCATAATTTTTGAGAATGAATATTTACTAAATATTTTTATGAAATAGATTCAAAATTTGATACTAATGTGATGACAAATTTTTCTTAGAATAATGGTATTATAATCATAAATCTTAACCATGAGATCAATATTAGAATAGAATATCACTATGTTTTTAATTTCATAGACTAATATAAAAACAAAATAAATGATCTAAAGAATGAATGAAAATTATATGTGATAGAGTAACCCCACTCCGAATAGTCTTTTATTGAACTACTCCAACAAACTGATTTATATTATGATTAGTATAATATAATAAATCACTTGAGCCTTTTAAGGAATTTATTGAAAAAAATACAATTGTAATTTAGTCTTTATATTTATATTTAATATTATTGAATAATTTGAAGACAATTTGAGACTAATGATATACTATAACATGTTTTTGAAAGATGTATTCATCAATCTATCATCATTAGAAAAACATTAAAAATTAGATTCTTCAATTAATACCTACACAAATTCTCCAAATTTTAGTTGATAAATGAATCTGATATAGGATTTTTAAAATATTATGTTGTGTTGATAAATTAATTATTAAATTGTTTAATCTAGAAAATCAAGATGTGATTTTTCCAAAGGAGAGATTTGGTGATTAAAATCTAACTGCTCTTCCAGGAAGTAGGGGGAAACGTTTTTATAAAATGAAAAATTTATTTTCCACTAGAAGGGGTTTTTGAAAATCTGTAGAGATTCCATGTCAGGTTATAGTGTTATAGAAATCAAATCATTAATATTGAATTTTATTTAATACTAAATTTATATTTTACAAATATCATAAATTTATATGAGTTCATGATCATGGAATTAATTGATGGATCTTATAGTTTTCATTCAATTTATAATGTAAATGGTTGTGGAATCAATTATTTTTATATAGTGGAGTAAATTAGTATTTGATAGAATTGATTAAAGGGTGTGTGTTTCAATCATATTTAACTTTTATAATAAAAGAAGTTGTGTTTTAATAAAGAGTCCTAAAAAAACATGAGGTGATTTTTTTGTACACATGGTTTATGATTTATTTGACTTTATAATATGTTTGAAAATGATTTGTGGATAAACAGAGTATTATATTGGATATAAAATGTTAATCAATTTTTTTTTAAATAAGGGATTTATTCCCAACAGCAAACAAAATAATATTATAATGAATAAAATCAATATTTTAATACTAAAAAAACATATATAATACCATATATGATAGGATATGACTATTTATATTTGTTATATTACCATTAAAGAAAATAATTATTATTTTATAAATATAATAGAGTTCTTTCATCCTATGATGGTATTATAAAGATAATATAGTCTTTATGTGACTAGTGGGTGTATTATTTGGACTTTTGTAAGACTAAGTAAAACAAATAATATATAATACCAATCAAAAATATCCTAAAAATATATTGGAGTATATTAAGAAATTGAAATGTTAAAGTCCATATTGATTTAAGAAATTTGAGTGGATATCAAATTTCATTGTCACGACCTGTCCCCCAGGGCCCGTATCGTGACTACCCTAAGCCCACCTTCCAGAGGCCAGGGGCTGTCAACTAGAACCAAAGGTATAAATCTCAAAACTGGGAAGGCATTGCTTTTATAACCATAAACAAACACAAAAGAGTATACAAATGGAGTTAAAACACTAAGTAAAACTGTATACAAAAGAGAGTGTTGAAAGTAAAGGAGCATGAAATACAAACCCAACAGTAAAGTACAATACAATTGAAATGCTAGTATAACTGAAGAAAAGAAGAAAGTAGCTACTGGGTCATCTCTGTGTACATCTCACAAAGTGGTCCACCTCCGGGTACCGTCCAGTTCTGATACTCTCTGCTTCGATCTGCATTGTCCGTCGTCTGCAACCAACACAACGAGGTGTGGGCATACCCCATGCAGGGGTGGGTATAACAATACTCAGTAGGGACCCTGAGACCCTCCAGGTCTCACTATATCCGACAAAGATAAACCAAAAAGTATGAAATCAACAGATAACCATCACTTAGGTATATTCCCATACATATACCTATGTTATCTAGTAACCCATCTCATTCGTGGGGTAAACAAAAAAGTAATTGACTCAGCTCAAACCGGGATTTTATTCGAGGAATAGTAGCAAGTAACATCCAAAGTCAAACTGTCGGAATCTTGGATGATGGTGTACTCCTCCTTTATTGAGAAAAGTGGGCCTATCGCGTCACACCAAAGCACTTCCAACTATCCTTGGACTGCTGAGGTACTCCTCTTGTCGAGTACCGTGGGTCTACTGCGTCACACCGAGGTGCTCCCCACCAGGGGTCTGTTGCGCTCACACAGAGGCACTCCCACTCGTAGCATGTTGAGGTACTCTTCTTGACGAGTGCCATGGGTTTACTGCATCCCATAGAGGCGCTCCCCACTGTGGGCATGCCGCGTCACATAGAGGCGCTTCCCACTAGGCTAGTCGAAACACTCCGAGTCGAAAGGTCAGCAGTCGTCAGGTCTCAGCCAGCTACTTGGTCTTCGTACTCCACTCGCTCATCTCCTAGAGGATCCTCTCCACGAGCTACTAGTCAATACTATAATTCTAAAAAATTTCCAAGTAGAAGTATCTCAAAGTTCTGCCTCATCATAGGTGTCTCAACACAATAGACGTCTCGTCAATCGGACGCCCGGTCTGTGAGTTGTTGGAATTTCCATTCTAAGGTCCCGGTTGGTTTTTTTAGCTCAAACTATCCCAACCGTACTCAAACTATGTCCAAATATAAAGTGAGATATTACAAAAGAACTGTCTCACTCTAAGATTTACGTCTCCACAGACGGTTCGTCGATCGAACACCCATAACACAAGATATGGGCGAAAAGGTGTAAATTGGCCAAACAGGTCCGTGTCCTATCCGACTCAGTCAGACCGACACGGCCGGAACCGGTCTACAAGTCTGACCCGACACGAGGGGTAGGCCCGGCCTGAAGGGGAAGCCGGACCCGAGTGGGCTACCCGGCTCGAGGGGAGGCGGCCCGGTCAGAGGGGCGGCCCGACCTGAGGGCGACCCAGCGGCCCGCGCTGGGTCCGGTTCGGCGGCTTGGCGGCCCGCAGGTCCCCCTTCAACATCCATGGGGGAAGCAGTGCACCCCCTAGCTACCAAACGACTCTGCTATTCAGTTTTGAGCCGAACCCGATGCAAGGTGGTGCCGGTCTAGCACATGCGGGACCCGACGAGGTCCCTCTCTTCCCGACTGGCCGAGCGGCCAGCTGCTCCGCCTGCTACGCCATGGCCCGCCTTGGCCGCAGCTACCTTGATCCGCGCAATGCGACAATGTCACGAATCCTCCTCCATGGCCTCCAGCTCCTCCGCGCGTCATGACGGTGCCACACCACCTCCGACCGCCACGACCCTACCACCCGCGCGGCGCGACGACGTCGTACCCCTCCTGCGACCCGACGGCCCTTGTGCCACCGGTTTTTATTCACGACCGGCCCGACGCCGGTTGCATTGCTCCGCCACGGTCCATCCTTATGGGGGCTCCATTGCGCCACCGCCATTGTCCAAAAACGTGAACAACCAAAGGAGGAGGGTCGGGCCGTGTCAGTGCTATCTGATCCCTTCTCGTTATGGTGATATAATTCGACAATTCATATTCTATACATTCAACGATGAAGAACGGGAATAAATTCAACTCAAAACCCCCTACCTCTTATTTTTTGTTCATTGACGAAGTCGCGTGAAAAAGGCGGGCGTCAATTTTTTGTTCTCCGCATTCATCACGCACTCCCAATTCTCACGCTCGTGCGTCGGAAAGTGTTCGGAGGTTATGTTATCGAAGATGGCGTTCTTCACGTTCTTCGTTGGAGAGGTGTCCTCACCTTAATTATCCCAAAAAAAAGAAAGAAGTATGCCAACCAAATAATAGAAGGAAATGACGTCTATTATTTTTTGGCACCACAATTTGAAAAATTATGGTTAATTAAAAGATAAAACCCATTTTATTAATGTGGGTGGAGACTCAATTAATTAGTGGGGGAAGTTCAAGGGTTTCATCCCACATAAATGAGGGTTAATGGGGGTTTAAAGCCCAGGTGGCCCCACCTTAATTATCCTCCCAAGGGAGGTTATGATCAGGTTAGCCCCACCACCATAACCTCCCATGGGAGGTTAGGGTGTGGTGGCCCCCACCCCGACCTCCACATGTTGTTTTTGACAACTACAATAAAAATAAGTTATCACCTTATTTTTATTTAATTTATTTTAAAACCCAAAATACTGAATTCCATTCTCGACCAACTTCTGTCAAGGGGAATGTCTTCTTAAGTGAATACCGGCACTGCGAGTTCAATGGTTCCCAAATATTTCAATTCTGAGAACCAGTTCAAAAGTTATAAAATCCTTCTCGTATGTTTACTAAACGTACCCGAATAAAACATTGGAAATTGATTCCGGGCACACCGAGCCTCAAAATCAAGTGCCATAAATTTTCGCAGACTCTTAAAAATCCCATGAATTTAAGAAAAAAAAATTTCCACAGAATTTTTGGGTCATTACATTCATCATAAAATGTTTTTTGATGTATTGGTAAATAAATATTGTACTATTTTTTATTTGTTTCAAATAATTATTTCAAGGAATACGTATAATGTGAAATATATAAGAATATACATAATGATGATGGACTTATAAAGAGTTCAATGTAGACAATAGAAGTAAACGACATCATAATATTCAATTTTTATTAAGAAAAATAGTTTTAATACAATGTTAAATGAGTTTTCATTTTGGAATATAATTCACATTAATCGCCATTATTAAATATAACATCTTTATAGATGTTAATAACTATAAAAATATATCCATAGGGTTCTATATGGTGGTTACATAAATATGATTCATTAATTATGAATACATTTAATGTGTTTTAGAAAATTCAAAAAAGTGCTGCAGGAACATAGAATCTATTATATTAAACCATATTTGATATAATTATTATGATTCTTATGAATTATTTTTAGTAATATTAAACAATTTTAAGAATATGAAGTGTATAATTTCATGTTAAAGGTAGTATCTAGTTTATATTTCTTACATTTTGGATAAATATATTGTTTAAAATGAAATTTTAATCAACCATTGAAAGTAAGATATTGAGTTATCTGTAGTCAAGGTCCATCATATATTTTCATAAGATTTAATAAAATATTAAGAATAACATGTGTATCAATTAGTATATATATACCATATATTCTCATGAGGTACAAAAATATTATATGGAAAATGAATCATTAAATTATATTCTTACATATTTTCTTGTGTAAAATTTATTACAGTTAATATAAATTTTATACTAGAATATAATAAATAACATTTTTTCATCTTATAGTTTGAATATTGAGATTAATACAAATATCAACCAAAATGTTATTTTTAGTGATTTTATTTTAGTTTTTAATTTCAAGGTTTATAAACATACATATTAAATAGATAATTTATAAATTTTGTAAATATATGAAATAATAAATGATATTATTTGAATTTGAAAGAGATTAAAAGTGATATATAGCCCTTTATTTAGAATAATCATTTTCTAGGAAGTATTGTGTCCCAATAACTCATTCCTTCAGTGATTTATAAGATTAAATATGCATCCAATCATTTTGTGTCAAATTAAAATTGAAAATAAATAGTTATACAAAAGATACAAGTGAATCATTATGTGATAAACTCAAAGAATTCACTATCTGGTAATGAATAATTATATATTTCCAAATCCAACATATGATTAATAATGTAAGGATATGAAACATTATAAGGATACACTCAATTAATCCCATATTACCTATAATTTAACCTAGATCCCTACCTTACACTATTAAAAACCAAAAACACCATGAGTTGTTGATTTAATCAATCATTATTTGTTTATATTCGTGTATGTTTGTGCATGAAAAATATTCTAATTTAATATCATTTTTAAAAACCAATAATTATGAAACTTCCATACCATATTCCCATTGTCCATGAAAAACACATAAATGATCATTGGGGAATTCAGGAAAAAGGATTAATTATGAATGTGGATGTGTCAGGGAATCTTTCTTCTTGAGAATGACACATGGAAACCGTTCTTTACATTGTGAATGATAAAATTATACTAGAAACAACTAATTAAGAAAGAAATTAAATTAATTAACCCAATATTAGGATTACCAAATATGAGATTTAATTTGAATTAACATTTTGGTAATAATGTAAATTAACTCTTAATATAAAAGATTTATTATCTATCACTTTTATATGGTCACCCACTATGACTCATTAAAACACTATAATGATAGAGTTATAACACATGTAATTAAAACTTGAGGGATTCCATAGTGTTATAGAGTTTTTATATTTTATTTTTAATTTTTATTTATAATCCTTCATAGTGTATAATGAGGTATTATGTGATAAGGTTTGGAATTATTTCCTAATTATCATGCACTATAATTCTATTTATTTCACTTAAAAATACATTCACTAGGATTGAACATAGTCCATTCATTGTACATTGAAATTGAGTGGGTTTTGAGTTGAAAAAACATACAATGAATCTAGGAATATATTGGTTTCACATTTTTTATTTAGGTGTGGTACAGATGAGTTGAAGATTAAATGGATACAATAGTTATTTATTTATATTGAGTAACTAATATATTTGTAATACATGATATGGTATAATTTTTAATAATTTTTATAATTGATAGAATTTAAAGTACAATTGAAAATATAGACTGAATCCTACTATCTTATCTTATTTTTCAATTACATTCTCTATAATAATTTTTTCTATAATTTAGCTCTTTTATCATTCCTTAAAATCCCCCAAATTTCCTTTTTCATTTATTTTCTAATGAAAAAAAGTTAAACCGATTAAGAGTATTTAATGATGCTCTTTGTGAGATGATCATGGTCATCTTACAAGATGCATTCCATGAGTTTTAAATTCCCATGGATAAGGATCCTTTGATGTGGTTCTTACACAAGGACCCACCGTGTCTACCACATGGAGAAGCGATAAATATTCCTTTTTCTAGCAATTAAAGATTCATCTTGAATTTCCACACATGAGGATAGAACAATACCTATCACGAGAACATCCGTAGTTTATGTATTTATTATAAAATCATTGATTCTTAGCTAAATAATGGATGGTTGTTTAGGTTACTGATCAGGCCTATGGTTGAGGTTTAATAAATATTTGATTTTTATTCTTATACGATTCTTATGAAATCTAGGACCTTTATTGAGATAATATAAGGAAGTGTATAACCAAACATATAGAAGGTGAAAGTTGTGGGATTATCTCTTTTCATGAGGTCTATGTGATGTAATCGTCCTCTTAGATGAATGAAATGCTAAGTATCAATTTATAAGGTCATTATATACCAAGATAATGAATAATATATGAGGATGTTATGTGTGATTAAAATAACCCATGTCATATAGTCATTGGTTGTCTTTTTTAACGGGATTATATGATATTAAAATCTAGTATATGATTTAATTGGTGGACACATGTGTAGGGTTATATTTCATTGATTGTGATTACACCGTATCCCATTATAGATTGAGTAGCACTGATACATTTCTATAAGTAACTCTTTTCTTTCATTTAGGAACTCATAAATTCTTATTTTTTCATATATGATAAAAAACATGTGATGTCACACATTTTTGTTTACTTAATGGGGATTGGTATTTAGTAAAATGTATAATTCTACTCTAATAGTGTTTTAGTGATTATCCAAACACTACGGGAAAAATGGATAATAGCGACGGGGTATTTGCGACGGGAATTATTCCCATCACAAATACCTTATACAAGGGCTTATTTGTGACGTGAAACTATTCCCATCACAAATAAGCTGTTATTTGCGACGGGTTTCTTTTACCCGTTGCAAATGGTTTGGCGCGAAATGCGCGCCAAACTGGGCGAAATTTATTTGCGACGGGGTTCTAACCCCGTCGCAAATAACCGGCGGCGGTTAAAGACTATTTGAGACAGGTTTCTTTTAATCGTCGCAAATGGTTTGGCATGAAATGTCTGTGAAACCACGCGAAGTTTATTTGTGACAGGATTAGAACCCCGTCGCAAATAACCGACAGCAATTAAAGATTATTTGCGACGGGGCTGCAGGCCCGTCACAATTAATTTAACCTATAAATACTGCCAACCGTTACAGTTTTTTCACTCTGAACTTCTTACGACGATCAGTTGTAATTTTTTTTTCCGACTTCGAGGAGTCAGTTGGTGGTGTCCTACAACTATAGCGGCTCGACGTTGACATCAAGTTTAAGGTTGTTATCTGAATTTTAATTTAATATTTATTTTATTTATTTATTTTGAATTTTTTGAATTTTTTTTTCTGATTCCTAATTAGAAATAATTATGAATAACTATTAATAATTAATAGTAATTAGAGACAATTAAACACTAATTAATTTGAAATAGTTAGCTGTAATTACAATTAATTAGCAGTAATTATGAAAAATTAAAATTAATTTGAATGAATTAATAATAATTAGAAATAATTAACATTAATTAGTAATAATTAATAATAATTAACAATAATTATCAATAATTATGAATAATTAGTAATAATTAACAATAATTACCAATAATTAGTAATAATTTTCAATATTTACTAATATTTACCAATAATTGTCAATAATTGTCAATATTTTTCAATAATTACCAATATTTACCAATATTTACCAATAATAGTCAATATTTACCAATAATTAGGAATAATTACCAATAATTAGGAATTATTACCAATAATTTGGAATAATTACCAATAATTAGGAATAATTACCAATAATTAGGAATAATTACCAATAATTAGTAATAATTACCAATAATTACCAATAATTACCAATAATTACCAATAATTAGTAATAATTAACAATAATTACCAATAATTAGTAGTAATTAACAATAATTAGTAATAATTAACAATAATTGCCAATAGTTGTCAATATTTACCAATAATTACCAATACTTCTCAATATTTAAAATAATTATGAATAATTACCAATAATTAGGAATAATTACCAATAATTAGTAATAATTACCAATAATTAACAATAATTACCAATAATTAGAAATAATTACCAATAATTAGGAATAATTAGTAATAATTACCAGTAATTAGGAATAATTACTAGTAATTAGTAATAATTATCAATAATTACCAATAATTAGTAATAATTACCAATAATTAGTAATAATTACCAATAATTCGTAATAATTACCAATAATCAGTAATAATTAACAATAATTACCAATAATTCGTAATAATTACCAATAATTAGTAACGATTGCCAATAATTAGTAATAATTAACAATAATTACCAATAATTAGTAATAATTACCAATATTTACCATTATTTACCAATATTTACGAATATTTACCAATAATTACCATTAATTAGGAATAATTACCAATAATTAGGAATAATAACCAATAATTAGAAATAATAACCAATAATTAGGAATAATAACCAATAATTAGGAATAATAACATTATTACATTATTAGTATATTTTATTATTAATATTAAAATAATATAATTTTCTATATTATATACAATTCTCCTTTCATCTGTGTGTTTCTGTCTCCACATGTAATATTTGCATTCTTTTTCAAAATTATCAACCTACTCACCAATACAGAGGTGAAATTGATTGAAAATATTACATGTGGAGACAAAATGTTAAACACACAGATGAAAGGAGAATTGTATATAATATAGAAAATTATATTATTTTAATATTAATAATAAAATATACTAATAATGTAATAATGTTATTATTATATAATAAATATTTATGAAAAAATAATATTAGTATTATTAAAATAATAAAAAATTTATATAATATTAAAATTATCAATATTTGTAACAGGTTTTGCTTTATACTTAACATGTCCAATTCTTAAAGGGTCAATTTTTAGGTATATCCCAATAAAAAGTTTGCGTCAGTCGTGTCTGATGTAAACTCTATAATTATCCTTGCTTGAGTGTTTTTATAATAAATTATTCAAAACCAGTAATGTTTTTATATTTTATAGAAAAATATGGAACAACGAGGTCATCAAAAGTCATTATTAGATGACCGCATATGGATAAATCAACGTAGAAATACGAATGGTTCTGGTTTAAATCCAGTATATATATAGGGTGTGGAGACTTTTTTTTCATTTGTGGCATCAAATCCAGAATTTGTTTCAGAAGGCACAATAAAATGCCCTTGTAGAAAATGTGCATTGAGAACGTTTGACACGTTTGACAAAGTGGGGGAACATCTATTGCGTTTTGGTTTTCAACCAGATTATGTTTTTTGGTATCAACACGGTGAACACAGTTCTAGAGTAGGTGATACAAAACTGATTCCGGATCCATCCCAGTTTCAAGATTTAGTACATGATGTTACAGGTTCATCTGTTCAACATACAGAAACTCCGGCTAATATAACTTCAAATCCTAAGTTGGCACTGTCTGAATTTTATGAGGTTTTGAGGTCTGCTGAGGATGCATTATATCCTGGCTGTAAGATGAGAAAATTAGTATCAATTGAAAAATTTATGGGTATCAAATCAGATAACGGAATATCAAACACCTGTTTTGACCAGATATTTTCTTTGCTTAAAAGACTGTTACCTGAAGGAAATGTTTTTCCTACAAATTACTATGAGTGTAAGAGGCTGGTTCCAAATTTGGGACTTACTTGTCAGAAGATTCTGCATGTTCAAATGAATTCATTTTATATTCTGGGGAAAATTAGTCGTTGGATAGTTGTCCCACATGTGGGAAACTGAGATATAAAGAAGGGAAACATGGGAAGTCTGGTTTGATTCTTGTAAAACAGTTGAGATATTTTCCTCTTACATCCAGACTACAATGTTTATTCATGTCTAAGAATACAGCGACAATGATGTCATGGCATAAAATGAATACTTCAACCGGTAAAAGCTTGAATCATCCAGCCTATGGTGATTCATGGAAACATTTTGATAGAGTGCATCCATCCTTTTCTTTAGAAGCTAGAAATGTTCGACTGGGCCTTTCCACTGATGGTTTCTGTCCATTCGGATCTTATGGTAGTCAGTATTCATGTTGTCCTACTTTTTTAACTCTGTACAATTTACCTCCATGGATGTTGATGAAGAAGCCCTATATCTTTTTGACTTTACTAATTACAGGACATCCGAAGAAGAATATTGATGTTTATTTGAAACCATTGATTGATGAATTAAGTTTATTATGGAGTATTGGTGTCAGCACATGTGAGGTTTCTACGAAACAGAATTTCATACTGAGAGCAGCATTGATGTGGACAATTAGTGACTTCCCGGCTTATGGGATGTTATCCGGCTGGAGTACACATGGTCAGAAATCATGTCCTTACTGTATGGGAGAGAACAAAGAATTTATGCTCATTCATGGAAAGAAAACTTGTTATTTTTACTGTCATCGCAGATTTCTTCCAGCTGAGCATCCTTTTCACAGAAACAGATCTCATTTCAGAAAAGGAACAGTTGAAAGGGATGGACCTCCAAAAATGCTATCAGGTTATGAGTTAAAATCATTTGTATTTTCTATTCCTCCCATCACTTTTGGTCCCACAATAAACAAACAAAAAATTTCAGGTTTTGGGAAAGAACACAATTGGATTAAACGTAGCATATTTTGGGATTTTTCATATTGGTCTGATTTGTTGGTCTGCCACATGTTAGATGTCATTCATATTGAGAAGAACTGTTTTGATAATTTGTTTCATACAGTTTTCGATACGCCAGGAAAGAGAAAAGATAATGTAAATGAACATTTAGATCTTGCCCAAATTTGCAGGTGTCTAAAACTAGAACTGTTTGAGAATGTCAGAACAGAAAGTTTACTGAAACCAAAAGCAGCTTATACACTGTCTAAAGAAAACCGTTTATTATTTTGTCAGTGGATTTCAGATTTGAGACTTCTAGATGGCTGTGCTTCCAATTTGGGTAGATGTGTAATGAATGGTAATATTACTGGATTAAAAATCCATGATTGTAATGTTATAGTGGAAAAACTTCTACCCATTGGATTAAGAGGTCTGTTGAATTATGTGATTTGGGATTCCATAACAGACATGTCATATTTTTTTCGGGACATTTGTGCGGCTACAGCAGATTATGATGCTCTATTCAAACTTGAAGAAGATGTTGTTGTAATTATATGTAAACTGGGAAAAATATTTCCGCCGTCTTTCTTCGACTCAATGGAACATTTGATATTACATTTTTCATATGAAGCTAAATGTGGAGGTCCAATACAGTTTCGATGGATGTACCCATTCAAAAGATGCATGCAAAAATTGAAAAGAAAAGTACGTAACAAAGCATCTGGTTAAGGATCTATTGTAGAAGCTTATTTTCAAGAGGAAATATCTTTTTTCTGATCCCATTATTTTGAGTCTGAGTATCCGTCAAAACAAAACCGAATGGGACGGAACGAGAGGAATATTGATGAAATAGACAACCAATTATCTATTTTCAACCAGCCATAGCTTGGTTTTGGTGGAGTTCATGAACACTAGCTTTCGGATGATGAACATCACAGTGCTCATACGTATGTTCTTCTCAACTTTGAAGAGATGAAATCAGTTGTACTGTAAGTGTTATATCACTTATTCTATCATTTATGTTATAGTAAATAACTTTGTTTTATATAGGTTGTATGATAATCATATCAAGAAACAAATTCCACAAATTACAGTAGATGCTCTCGAAGAACGCTGACCGAAAAATTTATATCATTGGTTTTAAAAACTGGTAACATAAATTCATTATCTTTTTGAAACTCATTCAATGTATAGTTTACTATATTGATAATTATTTCACAAATTTTCAGGTGTCTTGATATGCTGATAAAATTGACAAAAAGCTGTGTATATTGAGTAACCCACCTTCCAAACATGTTAAAACATATAATCCATATGTGGTGAATGGATTTCGATTTCATACACATGCATATGGGGAATAAAAAAAAACAATGAAAAATGGAGTTAGCTTGAGAGGATCTCATCATCCAGAAAATGAAGTTGACTTTTATGGCATGCTTGATGAAATAATTGAACTGTGTTATCTTGGACAATATTACATAAGCATGTTCAAATGTCGGTGGTTGGATACAGAGAGTGGCATGCGTGTTCATCTGACTCATGGAATCATTGATATTAAATGTAAAAGTGTTCTCACAGTAAATGAACCATTTTTATTGGCTCAACAAGCACATCATGTTTATTACGCAAAGTACTGTGCTATGTCAAAAGACTTGACTGATTGGTGGAGTATAATAAAAATCAAAATTCAAGACAATCAGTTTAGTCAAAGTGAATGTGCTTTCACTGATGTGCAAGGAATTGAAGTTTTTCAAGAGAGTACTCAAAATCAATCTTTTTTACAAAGAGACATGACTATCGATGACGACACCCCACATTTAAGAGTCAGTGATGACGATGATGTTAATGATGTCACATATGAATTTGAAAGGGTAAGATATGAAGCAACTGGAACTCAAATGGATATCGATGATGTTGAGGAGGAATATGAAGATGACATTGACATATATGAAGATGATGATAAACATGAATACTGATAGAATTCCATGGTAGTTATATATAATCATAACTAATATATATGTATATATAATAGTAATTATCAATTATTTGCTAACAACATTAACATTTTCTGTTTTAGATGGACGACGATGCATTTCGTGAGTTGACGGAGGCTGACCTGTCTTTTGATGCGGATGAGTTGCTGGCAGATGACCCTCAGCCTGCAGACGCTTCAGGGAGTACGCGGAGGGGGCACAATCTTGAACGATTGATGATTCCTGACCCCGTCCCTGAGCGACGTCCATGTCTTGGGTTTGATCCACGCACACGGAGGTGTGATAACCTATGGATTTGACTAGTATTTCATTAATCTATTCACATAATAAATATTTATTATTTTTACAGTTTTCCACATATAGCAGTCGGATAGGGTAGCGCTATTTTGCAAAACTATTTCTCTCAGCCTTGGACCACATGGGAGCAGATTCCCATTGATGTGCAGCATGCCATGTTCGGCCATTGGTTGGTACGTACATAAATAAATAATTTTTATTTTGAAAATCATTTCATTTCTAACTTGATATTTTGATTTATTTGTAGGGTTTATGGTATCCGATTGAGGATACCATGCGTGGAGCCATCCACGATGCATGGGAGGCGGTCATGCGTGATGGCTTTCGTCAGTTTTTGCACAACTTGAGGAGAGTGGCCATGAAGAAAGCAGGAGTATCTGTTTTTGATGACTCCTGTAGAGCGCACCGACCACAGTACATTTCATCCCACGTATGGGATGGATTATGTGCGCACTGGTTGAGTGATACCTTTCAGAGGAAATCATCGGTGGGGAGGCAGAATCAGGGGAGACAGGAGGTTACTCATCGAGCTAGGAGTCGTACTTTCAGTACTCATAGACAACATCTGGTACGTTCATTATTTATTAATATTTTATATAACTATAAATATTAACAGTTTATTTTTTATTCTTATAGGCTGTCGAGCACCCCAATATTACAGAGTACAACGTATATCGGAGGATGTATAGTGATCTTGCTACTGGGGAGCTCAGAGGTGATCGTCAGCATCACATCTTGGTCAGTATTATTTGTTTTCAAGTTTAAAAATTAACTGCATATAATATATTCACATTTTTAATTTTAAATTGCAACTACATGAGTCATATGAGGTCGTAGCGTCACAAACCCAGCCTGAGAGTCAGGCCGAGTCATCAGATCAGACCAGTGACCGTCAGTTTGATGAGGCAGCATGGATGCAGGCCACCCAGTATGCCTTCGTGAAGGGCCAGGTTGTTGGTATCAGCTCTTGACTGACTCCCAGAGATTATTATAGCAGTGATGCGATGTCGTCGTCCAGCTCAAGAGGAGCTCATGCATCTTATTCTGCTACACAGTATGAGGATCAGTTGTGATATCAGACTGCACTAATAGAGATTCTCCGACAGAAGCAAGAGGAGATGCGTCAGCAGCAAGAACAGCATGAGGAGGAGCGTCGATGCCAGCAGCAGCTGTACGAGGAGCAGATGAGTCGGTGGCAGCAGCAACAGCAAGAGCAGATAGTGTACATGCACCGACTCACTCGTGCTTTAGGGATGAAGTTTCCTCCACCAGCATCTGCAGATCCCCCTCCCCCTCCCCCTCCTCCCCCCTCCTTCATCTTAGAGTTTGTTTTTATGTTATAAAGTTTGTTAAATCAAAATATGAATTTTTTTCTATTCGTAGTTTCTGTCTCATTAGAAAATATAAATAATATTATAGTTTGAAATAATAATATTAATATGAATAATAATATTATTTATATTTTATAATATTAAATTTTATATATATATTAAAATTTTATAATATTATAATTTAATTATATTTTTTCGTAATATTTGAATTATTTTAATATGTGAATGTATTATAATTTTATTATTATTATATGAATTAAAATCACTTCTTAATATTTTTTTATTTATGAATTATAATTATAATATTTTTATATTAATTTAAATCATTTATTAATATTTTATTATTTATTATTTTTTAATTATAATTCTATTATTATTATATTAATTAAAATAATTTTTTAATAATTTATTATTTTTATTTGTGAATTATAATTCTATTATTATATTAATTAAAATCATTTATTAATATTTTTTTATTTTTTTATTTTTGAATAATAATTAGATTATTATTATATTAATTAAAATAATTTATTCATATATTATTATTATTTATTTTTTTATTTTATTTGCGATGAGATACTATACCCGTCGCAAATAGTATTATTAGTATATTAATTAAAATAATTTAGTAATATTTTTTTCTTATTTTTTTTAAATATAACGACTAATATTTGCGACGAGAATATTTTCCGTCGCAAATAATACTTTTAGCGATGAGCCTGTCGCAAATAATTGTTGTGGCGATGCCGTTTTCCGCAACAGGTTATTTGCGATGGACCCCCGTCGCAAAAGCACATTAGTGACGGGATCCCAACGCAAATGGCCCGTCGCAAATGTCCGTATTTTCAGTAGTGAAAATGAGTTTTTGATAGATATACTCAAGGAATTTTTTATGTTTAAAATCTTATTGAATTTGATGGTAAAATTAAAAAATTGATTAATATAAATTAAAAAATGTGTTTCGTATTTAGTTTAATATGTTATTATACATTTTATTATTCTGACATTAATATAAAAATGAATCTAATTAATTAGCATATATTGGAGGTTGATAGAGAATTTCCTTAAACTAAAACATATATATGATGATTTAATGTCACACTGCATGGTTTGATATGGATGTGTCATAGGGTATGGAATACATGTCACAAATTTCACATGCCATGCCATTGGGAATATAATTTTATGTCAAATGGAGTTATCATATTAAATTTATTTAGGCAAGTCATATTAAACAACATCTTCCTATCATGTGGAACTATTATTTAAGAAATTGGATTACACTATTAATATAACCCCCTAAAACCAAGAATAGAATTCGAGCTTTAAATGTCAATATTATGTAATATTATAAAAACTAATATCTATTAAGACCATGTTGGATAGAGATGGTTTTTTAGATTCTGGAAGGAGTGGTTTTCTGAATTTTTGGTATTTTGTTTCCATTATGAGAAACAACCATATGTGGTATGTTTTTTTGGTAAAATTAAGTGAGTATCAAACATAGAAGATTAGATTCATATTTTTTATGAAATTATATAAATTATAATTTTTTGGGTGAATTTGGTTTCGAACTTTACTTTTCATAATAGAGTTTTTAGAAAATGAGTGGAAAGATTTTCTGGATCATATTTTTGTAGGAGATGTTAGATGTAACAAATCTGAAGATGCTTTTATGATCATTAATTACTCAAAATCATAAATAATTCTTTATTAAAGAATGATTTTATAGAATAAAATACTAAGGGGAGTATCTTTTGTTTCAAATAAGATACGGTTTTGCAGAAGCATATCATTAGTTTGAGTGAAACCAGACACACAAGTTCTTTCAAGGATGGGAGATTATATTTTCTTAATTTTTAAGTTTTGAAAAAGTGTTTATCAACAGATACATCACATTGGACAATCCTTTGGACCAATCAACCAATCAGATAGATCAAACTAGCAGAGAATTTACAGTCACTGATATATTAGAAAAGTTGTACCCACCGATCCATTAGTCAATATACTGGCCCATCCCTAAATGTTTCATAATGTTGACTTTCTCTAAGAATTTACTTTATTTAACATTTAGGATCTTTTTAGTTTATTATTTTAGAGAATTATTCCATAAAAATTACATAACAACTCAATTATTACAAACTAGACACTTCTAGTTGCTATCCATTTTTTTTCACAGAGTATAACATTCTAAAATAAAACCTGAATTATTTTTCTTGATAAAAATATTTATAACATTCATCTTGACATCATCCATTATCTTAGCCATCCTTATAAACTATGAAAAACATTTTAAAAATTGATATGAGCACAAAAATATTATTAAGGAAAATAAAATAAGGATAGAATACATTAGTCCATGAATATTTTAAACTCGTGAATTTTTTTTCACAAAATCATACTTTTATCCCATAAAACAAAAAACCTTTAGATTACCTCGTGAAATCATAATATTTATTTAAAATCCCATAGAAATTATAAATTATAAAATTAACTTTTGGCATCTATATCATACTTACATTTTAGATTTCATATTAACATAGGGAGTAACCTTCATGGTTATATATGGAATACCCATCTCAGAATATTCCCTAAATCTATTTGGTGTAACTCAACCGGTTAACTCTATTTTATTACATAATGCATTGGATAGCTATCATGGTCTCAACCACCCTCATTTTATCATGAAGCAATCCATATACATAATCAATTCCCAAGAACCAAAACACAATTACAACACATAAGTCATGTATACAATATTAATAACTCTCCCAAATTAAAATAAATTTTCATTTTTACAAATCCGCACACTCAAAGATTATTTAAAAAAAATAAAATAGTAAACTTGTAATGGAACCATAAAAACATTAAAGATAAATATAATCTGGGAAATCTATTAGTGACGTATAAATTTAAAAATCATTCCATGTCATTGAAACAAACAATCCATTTTTAAAACAAAATTTATACATTTAAAAGAAGATTTTTGGATCAAAGTGTCCCAAACCACATTGAAACATTTGAAATGGATTAAAATTTTAAAACATTAATTTACATAAAAATATATCCTTATAACCATTTTAAAACCATGGAAATTAATGATAATGATTTAGATTAACAAATCTTTAAAACTTTTAAAATGATGTTTTAGTTAAAGAGTCCCTTACCACTTGAGAAACACACTAATAAAAATAATTAAAGAATAAAATTAAAAAAAATCATTAAAAATTATTAGAATATAGTAATTCATGATATAACTTGTCAAAAGTGTTGTATATAAACCTTATATAATAATAAATGTGAAAAATATTAAGATATGACTCAATGAAAGGCGATTTAGATGAAGTCCCTTACAATAAGTATAACTTGTCTCATAAACTATTTATCTTCATGAATAATAAACATACGATAACTTATACGTTCTTGGGAAACTTCTCCTATTTATTATTTCCTTTATATAACTAATTACCAGGTCATAACAACCACATAATTATTTATGTTTACATAAGTATTTTTATCGATATTCGGTACTTGAGTCGAAAATAAACTTGATATGTTGTAAATAGATTATGTGGTCATAATTACATCATCTCTAAAATAATATTCAGGAATTAATTATATCTTTTATACATTAATTATAATTTTAAATCAAACTGTTAATTATTTATCTAAAAATTTAACAACGTTTTATTCATTGGGACGGTAGGTTGTACGTACGCATGAGTAATGTTTTCCATTTTTCATTGATCATTATGAAAACAAGGTATGTATTATTTTATCTTTGTAGAATTATTAAAAAAATCATTAATGTAATATTAATAATTTAAATATACTTATATATATATCATACAAATGATGGAGTGAATAAAAATAAATCACATCGCTTCATAGAGGTGATAATTCCCATGTCTGCATGAACAATGTGAAAATTTTTATGTATAAGGAAATTAAGAATGTAGTTAATATATTATTATATTATAATGATCAATATGGTATGAATATCATGAGATAAGGTCATGGAAAATGAATTATATCATTTTGGGGAGGTGATAGTTATCATGTACGCACAAAAGATTAATTCGTTTCCCATTTGAGGGAATTGAAGATACATTTAGGTGATGATATTAACATAATGAAAACTCATTATATTGTGGATAATGAAGTTATTATTTCATCATGGTGATATATTATTTTAAGGAATATTAATAAGAAACCAAATAAAAATACTTAACATAAAACATTACATTCCCTTCGGATGATCAACTTTTTTAACACCTTAACACCTCTAAGATTGGTGTTCTACCTAAAATATGGATTCAAGAATAAGTAAAGAGATTATAGTAAGGGTTATGGGTAGATATTAGATAAACAAAATGGTTTTTTATGTGTACGTAATAGAGAATAAAAGTATCATTTTATAGGAGATGGGAGGGGCACTCTTGGAATTATTAAAATTATTAAATTATTAAAAATTCATTTTCAATTCCAAATGGGTCAAAATTTATTTAGTTATAACATAAAATTAATTTGGGTCAAAATATAATAATACAATAAAATTTTACAACTTTTGAATATTGTTTAATCCTTAACTTTTTTTATCCCCTTTTAATTCTTACCATTTTATAATGTAATTTACAATTTGACACCTAAAATAATTAACATAACATGATAAACATCTAATTAATGAGTCATTAATTATTTTTTAGATATATGTCCATTATTTTGTAGAATTAATTTTTCTATAAATTTTATGTCATTTAATTAATTATTTTATATTTTACGATATGAATTATGTTAATTTTGACACTATCCAGTACATGACTTTTTTTAAAATCCCAAAAACTTGATTCCTTCAAAAATAATATTTTAAAACATTTATAACATGTGAAATACATCCATAAAATTCATGAATGGTATCAAATATTTAATATTATATTTATTATAATATAATCAATGTCATTTATTTTATTCTTCCTCTAACAAATCTATTACTGCATTATCATTGGGTCTAATGTAATTTAATTATTTAATGTATAAAAATTATAAATAAATAATCATGATACATATTAAAATTTTATATTTCATATTAATGTTTATAGTTGAATTTATATTATATATAATTCTATATTAAAAATTATTTACTTATTTATAATATAAATATGTGATTTTTAACTTATATGTATATAAAATATAATAAAAGTCAAATTCTTAACCCAATGGCTAAAAAAGATTATGATTTCGGCCTAAGGATGATTTTGGTAAAAACCCATTCATCCAATTAAATTAAGACAAGTGTTAGGGTAATTTAATATTGTTATAATTTCATTTCTACCTTCAATTACCAAATTTTCCCTTAACTGTGGTAAATAAAATAGTAAAGTTACTATTCACCCAAAATTAATTTTATCCAATTAGATCATGATTTTAAAATTGGTTATAGCAAAGTATTCCCATTTTTTAAAATTTAATTCATAGAAGTGGAAAAATTAATTTGGACACTAATGTGGCAGATGTTGTGAGAATGTGGGTAAAAGAGACATTTAAAATTTCAATAAGTGTTCATATCTAATTTCAATAAAAAATTATTCCAATATTCTAAATTAATTTAAATAATAAAAACTAATTATAATTATACTTTAAAAAATGAAAATTATAATATAATAATATTAATAAATCAAATGAAAAAATAGTTTCGAGTTAAAATACAATATTTTCACTATTCATTAAAATATGAAATTTATCAGAAAAATAAAAAAAGTTAAAACAATGTAAATTTTGATTTTTCCCGACCAAATAATATTTATTTTTTCTAATAAATCATATTAAAGTGTCATAAACTACATTTATAATAGGTTCTCCATTAAAAGGTGGTTGAAATGTTTCTTTTAGAAGAATACTTCTTGTTTGCATAAAATTGAATTTATTCTTATATAATGTCTATAAAACATATAAATTAATATAAAACATTAAATTAAATATATTTTATATATATTTCATTAATATAATCCAATATGAGTGATTTATTAACATATTAGTATCAAACACACTTGTGAACATTAATTTTTTTTCAGAAAACATTTTGTTTTTTTAAAACGTTTTACATTCATTTACAATTAATTTTTCAACAAAGGATTAATTATATATACTTGTGTAAACCATATTTTCATAATTTATCTAATACTTTTCATTCCTTCCATTCTAACGGCTATGTTATAATGGTATCATTTAGATAACATTATTTAATTGTTCATTTATGATTAATGTGGCATATAATGTATGATATTGATCATATTGTTTCTTTTAAAAAACATGGGATGTTACATTATAAAACCATTAATAAATTTCATAAACACAAATTGTAATTGGGATCGAAAAATAGGGTTTTGAATTTTCAAAATACCCTTATTGAAATCCCACATCAGAAAACGAATAAATGAAACTTCCACTTTAAAATGAAGAAAGGGAAGTTCAAATTTCACCTATTATAACAAATACTAGGGTTCCGTGTTAAAAAAAATTGATATGGAGGAAAAAAGTAACCCCCATGTTTTCATGGAGAGTGAGAAAAACCCTATTAGGATAAATTTAACAATAAAAAAATCATAAATTTGGGATTAGGTTAAATGGTCATTGATTTTGTAGTAGGACAAGTTACCTAATTGTTTTTTTTAATATCATTTTCATAGAGTTATGGAATTCATTTGCTACCTATCATATATAATAAAGAAATATACTAACTTGACAAGTAATGTTTGACAATTTAATTAATTTTTACGAAAATATCCTCTTTTTATCCAAATGATGAGTATTCAAGATGAATGTTTTTCATGGATGAATAAAATTCTAAATAATCACATATTACACAAAAGATTAACTATCTATTTCTCCTATTGTGAAACTTTATCCAAAACCAAAAAGGTTTGGTCAAGATAAAATAATTATCCAAAATGAATAACCCACTATATGTAGAGAATCTTTTTTAATATAAAAAATTCAAAAGTGACACACAAAGTCAAACATAGACCATTCAACAAATATATGTCCTTAAAATTCGTAAAAATAATCTAAAATAAGATTGAAACCCCAAATTTAAAATGATTGGATCCCATAGTCTTCCATGATAAATTTTAACATTTACCTCAAAAAACATCAACCAATCTTAATGTATTATACCAAAAAGTAATTAAGCTAATCACATATTCTCCATGATAGGTTAATAATTTCAATAAATAACTTTAAATACTCTAATTCCACAATTAATTAATAGATTGTTCTAATATATAATTCAAAATTTACTTTTTCAAAAAAAAATCCCATGATATTATGTTTACCTTGATCATATAGGATTATCAAAATAGTAATTGTCTTCCTAGAGAACATTTATCACTTAATCCACAAAATAATTTTCCAATACCAAGGATATCCCTTTGATGAAACATATTTTCCTAAATCAACTAATTTGTAATCCTCCAACTCGTTTTACTAAAAAGAAGAACTCATACTACCGGGGACTTCACGTATGCCATTGGTAAGTGATAAACCCTAGTTACCCTTCTATTGTGGGTTTTATTACTCTAACCTTGTCTGATGCGATGGTTTATCACCCATTTTATAGGTGGTCTGTAATGACCCGATGCTAGGATCCTGGATCCATGACATTAAAACATGTTGTGTAATTTTTTTTATTAAATGAAATGCTAGTAAATTACACATCACATTAAAAACAGAAGATCCTTTAGGTTTAGGTTCTAGAAAACTAGATAAAAATGTTACATTTCTTCAATACTGAATGGAAAAGACTCCACAAAGAAACTTCCATTTAGTGTCACATAAATCTGAAAAACCTGTAAAAAATTAAAATATAGGCTGAGCACTTGAATTCACAATATGAGGGTTTTAAAAATAATATTTCAAATTAAACAATTTAAAAACATTACGTTTGAAATAATCTTAAAATATTTTCTTAAAAGAAGACTTAAATACATAGAGCCCAACATTATCAGTTTTCCAATATTACAAGTAACCATTTTCTGGGAATGTTAAATGGGATATGAATGAAACACATTCCCATAATATTCATACTTATACAAAATGAATAGTCTGGAGAATAAAAAAATCAAGAGTTAATCAAACTATACTAAGTTTGAAATGCAAGGGGTGAAGATACAAAAGTGCACATGAAAATAATAAAAGATCAGATTTTCACATAATCAATGAGGCAATTAACTTATAACCTAAAATTCACATCATAAAATGATAGGTAAACTAGTAGATTTCTTATTAAAGTTGAAAAGATGAGTGCGGAATAATCATTATACCATGTGAATTTACTTCTTATGATACTCTTATGTAAAAGCTCTTAATAATGAATATTCTACTAATCGAATAATCACTTGGTTAGTAATATACTAACACATAGTGGGGAATTGTATAATTTCTGGCTATGTCAAGGACTCGTGCCAAGACCATAAACTTTTGGTCAAGGCCTCGTGCCAAGACCCTCATTTTTCCAAGGCCTTGTTCCATGACCTAATTTGTCTCATGAGACCTACTAAGGCACCAAGAAGCTATAACGGGCCTCACCCGTCATATAATAAGTCTAATACATTCCCCATATGTTTAGTAAGGTCATATATTCAACGTTTCTCATACCACTTTGAATATTAAATTTCTTATTTTATATATTCAAGGTGTCCCATACCACATTGAATATTTTATTTCTTATTCCATATTATTCAAGGTTTCATCTTCCACTTTGATTAATTATGTTCTTAGTTCATAAATTTTCAGGATATGTCACTTGCAGGAATTAATTTTTTACCATAGTAATTAAAAGATGAAAAATGAAATCATTTATCATTAAATCTGTCATAGCATGATATATCATTTAACTTTTAGAATATGGTAATAAAAATTTCCTCAATGACATGCACAGACTAATAAACACTCTTTACACATGTTATAATAGCCAAATCACATATGTATTGAATGGATCTGGTTTGTCAAATAAAATGATAACTTCTTAATTTTACAATCATTGATTCATGGAAATGAATACTTAATAAAAAATATATTCCATTTAATATGCTGATAAAAGTGATAGTGAACATGAAAATAGATTAAATCATAAACTTTATTAACTTACAATAATCACTATAGCAGGTTCATCATTTAATAAAACATTAATGTGAGAATAATATATTAACATGATTTAGTAAATCCTTTTATCCTTTAATATATTTTGTGATTTAAATTTTATTTTCACTATCCTCACCTCAAGTCCCAACATTCTGAGCCAACTTATCCTTGTGCATCTCTTTTTACACAATAGTCAAACATCAATTGCATTAAAACATTAATTAAATTCTGCGATCCATCACTTGAAATTAGGGTTTTGAAATCATATAAATAAATAAATATATATATATCCATACATAAAAAGTGTATATATGAGTTTTACATAACCAAAACAAGATTTAAAAATTCTTTAAAATTAATGGATACTTCATAATAGTAATCCAATTGAACCTAAAACATTATTCGCATAAAAATCATCATTTAATGATTGGAAATCATATTTTAAAAATATAAAATATATTTTGATTAAATTATATGTATATATCTAAATATAAAAAAAGTTTATATTTTGTTTTTCATAACCAAAATCCTTGTTAAATTAACCCTTATATAATTATAGACCATAGAAACATTAATAAACACTGACATTTAGCCTTTGAAAACCTCGATCAACTCTAGATATGATATATATATATATATATATATAAACTGTATATTCATATAAAAACAAAACAAAATAGTCCCTTACTAAAATTATACATAGGAAAAATCCTAGAAAAACATTATTAATCACCTTAGTAAACCTTTAAAATAGATTATAATTGAAGTATATAAACATATCATAATATACACAAGTGTATATTTGGTTTTTTCATAATAAGAACAATTTCAAATATTCCCTTACTTGTATTAAAGTAAGATCTTGAACGAGAAGATCTTTCTAGAGTTTGAGGAAGTGAAAAACTCATAGGGTTTTTATATAATAAGGGGTTTGTGTAATCTATATTTAAATATATTAAAAGACTTACTTCAATCATCATTTATAAACAAAGAAAAACACAATTGACTATTGCGGATGTAATCAAGTGTTATAATTGAAAAAAATCTTAAATAAAGCAGTTATTTCAAAATATTAATATTTTATGAGAGGCTTTCCTAAGAAACAAGGGTTTTGTAAAAAATAAACATACACAAACCCTATACACTTGTGAAGAAACAACAAAAAATAACCGAGGAGAGTGATGGTTGTGCTCGAGTCAGGAGGAGGAGTGGAAGATGGAGACTGTGGGGAGAGGCTACTGGAGTGGTATCATAATGAGGAAGAAAAAAAGATGGGAATGGTTGGTCCCAATCAGTCTGGGGTAGATCTAACAGCCAAGGAAGATGCATGGTTTTGATATTTATCAGTTTAAAGATAGGCGGATGGGATGCATCATGATAGAGATAAAATTACTAGAGGCGAAACGATGTTTTATGTATCCACATAAATGGGGTGGATGGTTGTGATGGAATGTTATTGGTTCGGATGACCTAGATTGCATTATCACCATCCCACATCGAAATGAACGAGGGAAGTGAGGCACATTATAAAGCTCAGCATGGCTCTTACCAGTAATAACATACACACACACCTAGGGATCTTACATAAGGACTCTCACCATAGACATAGGCCCACCCGCACCACTTGTGCTCCGCGATCCTTACATGTGGGAATGCATGTACCCTCTAACCTAGTCCAACCAATTCAAGGGATCATCTTCGATTTAGCATTTGTTGGTTCCCTAAAAGGTTTCATCCAGACCTTGTGGGTTTGGACTATAACGGCTTCCCTCAGTTGGATAACACTCTAAATTTTTTATTATAAAAATATATAAAAACTTTAAAAGATGAAAGTTAAATAGAACATCCAATTAATTCTAACAAACCATTAATTTAGAACTTCTTTAATATACCATTATAATATTATTCAAAGATATAATACTATGATATTTAGAAAATTTGAAACACCACATTTATGAAATACTTATTTAATTTGAAATAAACATAAAACACTTATTTAAAGGATAATGGATTCATAATTATAATATACACATTCTAAAATCACAACTTTAAAACATTCAATTTTTTTGAAGTTCTTACCTACATTTTGAAACCATAATAAGATTCATAATAAAAATATGCCTTTTAATTTAGAACCATGATATTAAAGATAAAAAATATTGAAACACTTGAAAGGTTTTAAGGAAATTATATAGGCTTTATAAGAACGAAATATTATATAATATATCTTAAATTTATTACTTTAATTATTTTGGTTTAATAAATCAATAGTGGTCACTTAATTTTAAACTCCAACGGCCATAAAAAGAAAATAACAGTCTTATGTAAATCCAACGGTCATAAAGACCCTTATAAATACCTGTTTAGGGTATTTCATAGCTTTAAATTAGTTATTCATATAAATATGATTCTCTATATTGTTCTGATGCTTGGTACTTATGTCATTCTTCTAGAAATTTCATTCTTCACAAAGTTCAGTCTAAGGAATTAAGGTTGCATGCTAGGCTAAATTGTGGTGTTAGGAGGTCTCTTAGTGGTGCTACTAAAAATTTATATTAGTTTTATAGGCTAGTCATGGTCTTTTGGCCTTGTTTAAATGTGATGTTTCAGTTTTTTTATTTAATAAAATATGTCTTGTTATTATTTTGAAATCATTTTTGGGATAGTATATGAATTACACGAAGAAAAATAATTAAAACTACTAAAATATTATTATTACACATAAAATATGTTCGGGGTGTCACATCATCCCCCCTTAAAATAATTCCACCCTCCCAATTCAATCATACTCTAACCCTTAAAATATCAACCTCGATGTCCCTTCACTAGTACCACAATAGTTGGTGGTTATCTGAAGCCATGGTGTCTATGGTAGCTCTAAATTCTTCAATTTCTGTGGTTCAGATACATCTCAAATATCTATAGTTATACATCTTTCTATTGTGATCAAATGTCATGCAAAAGTAATGGGAGATAAAAAGTTTAGAGACATAAGAAAGGAATCAATTCCTATAAACAAGTAGAACCACCTTGTTTTCTAAAATTTTAAAATCATATATCATTCTATAGCCACTGAAGTTTAGGAGTTGAAAGAGATAAGCTATATGAAGGTCACCCATATTGGTGGCTTCTAAAAATTTTCTTTATAGCTAGATATATTTCAAAAATGGTAAATCCTTTTAAGAGTCCCTCAAAATAATTTCCTCTTTGTACATAGAATAGAAGTTGTGCATGTACTAAGAGGAAAAAGCAAAACCCAATCCTCAAAATAATTAGAGAAAATTAGGAGTGTTGGATATCTGATAAAGATATTTGTATGATAATCATAGATTTATGAGAGGTCCAAATACATATGAACATGAATTTAACATTATTGTTTCTATAATCTCAGTTGGTAGAGACAAAAGTTTAGTTTGTGACCTCTCATATTCCATCAAAAAATTTTAATAAAAAAGTTCTACTCAGTAAAGCATAACCACATTAAAACAGAGATGTTATTTTCTAAATATATATAAATGTACCAAAACATAATAATATAACATTATATATTGAACACAAAGTTCCTGATACTCATTGTGTTACATATTCATTTGTTCCCTCTCACAGACTTTCTGGTACATAATTCCTCACATCCACCATGTTGTCCCTTCACAGGCCCCACTAGTATCGACAATTTCCCCATTTCCAAGTTAAATGGTTCCCTAAAACGGTTAAAAACTCTTTGATCTCTATGGTCCGGATACAACATGGGGAACATGGATCAATCACATGTGGACATCTAATGTTACATGAGATAAATACAAGAAGTGTATGAAGCTGAGAAACATCATCATGAACTTGATGTCCATAAAACAAATAGGAAGACTCATCCTCAAGAATTTTGAAGTCCCTAACTTTACCATAATGACCATAGGACATGATTTGATAAAGATACACCATTTGGAAGTCATCCTGTTTTGAAACCTCTTATAAGTCTTATAGGGATTGATAATTATTGGATTGGCTAAATCATCTAAACAGACTGTCAAATTACTATCCTTTACATTCATAGAATTAAAGTTGGCCATACATCATAAGGAAATAGACGAAGACAGATCCTCGATGGAGTGAAAGTACATAAAGATATTTAGATACGTAGTAGAGATTTTTTACATGTCAAAAGAAGGATTTAAAAATTCTTATATCCTTCTAAACATGACTTGGCACTAATAGTCTCCAGTATTTCAGTTGGAAGAGACAAAAGACTTGATTTGTCTGCTATCTGAAAATTTTAAGAATGAATTTAACTTAGTAAGAAATAATTAATCTTTTATTGTTGTTCTATCTTTCCAGAGTTTCCTAAATCGACCTCTGATACCAAGAGGATCATTTTAGTGCTGGTTATGGAAAACTAGATACAAACGTTACATTTCATTAATACTTAACGAAGAATACTTTACAAAGAAGCCACCATTTAGTGTAAATCAAATCTACTAAACATATAAAAAAAATTAAAACTTAAGGTGAGAAGAAGAATGCCTAGTAAGGGGGATTTAAAAATAATATTTCAAATGAAACATTTTAAAAACATCACTTTTGAAATAATCGTAAAAAAATTTCTTAAAAAAAGAATACAATACATGGAGGACAACATTATCATTTTTCCAAGATTACTAGTAAAATTTTTAAGGAAAGTTAAATAGGATATGAATGAAACACATTCCAATCATATGCATACTTATTGAAAATTCATGGTGTGCAGTATAAAAACATCAAGAGGTAATCAAACTATACTAAGTGTGACATGCAAGGGGTTAATGTACAAAATTTCACATAAAAATAATACATGATTAGATTTTCTCATAAACAATATTTCAATTAACTTATCTCCTAAAATGATCATCATAAAATTATAGATAAACTACTATCATTTTTATTAAAGTTCAGGAGATAAGTTATAAATAAACATTATGCCATGTGAATTTACTTCTTCTGATACTCAAAAGTAAAATATCACAACCAAGGATATTCAACTAGTCGAATAATAACTTGGTTAGTCTTATACTAACACATAGTGAGAGAATGTATAATGACAGACAATGTCAAGGCCTCTTTCCAAGACCATAAACATAATGTCAAGGCCTCGGGCGAAGACCATCATTTTTATAAGTCCCTATTCCATGACTTAATTTGTCTCATGAGACCTATCGATGCACCAAGAGGCTATAGCGGGCCTCACCCATCACATAATAAGTTCAATACATTCCTCATATCTCTAGTAAGGTCATATATTCAATGTGTCCCATACCAATTTGAATATTTAATTTATTATTTCATATATTCACGGTGTCCTATACCGCATTAAATATTTCACTTCTTATTCAATATTATTCATGGTGTCCAATAAAAATTTGAACATTTATATTCGTATTTCATAAATTCTCATGATATGTCACTTTCATGCAATAATTATTTATTATAGTAATTATAATATGGATAATTAAATCATTCCTCATTAAATATGTAATAGCATGATATGTTATTTAACATTTATAATATGGTAATAACAATTTTCTCAATGACAAGCATGAACTAATAAACACTGTTTTCACTTAAGATAACAACTAAAGAGCATAAGTAATGAATGGATGGGTTGGGTCACATAAAATGATTAACTATTAATTTTATAATATTTGATTCGTAGAAATGAATACTTAATAAAAAATACATTCCATTTAATACAATGATAAAAGTGTTAGTGAACATGAAAATAGATTAAATCATAAACATGATTAACTAACAGAAATCACTACTACAAGTTCATAATGTAATAAAACATTAATGTGGGAATAACATTTTCACATTATTCCACACATCCTTTTATCCTCTAATATATTTTGTAATTTAAATTTTATTTTAGTTTTCCTCACCTCAAGTCCCACCTTGCCCAAAAATCTGAGTCTTCTGCATATCTTTTTACACAATAGTCATGTATTAATTGAATTAAAACATTAATTAAATTCTTATATCCATCACTTGAAATTAGGGCTTGGAAATCATATATATATATATATCCATATATACGAAGTGTATATATGAGTTTTACCTAACCAAAACAATATTTAATAATACCTTACAAATAATGGATACTTCAAAACATTAATTCAATTGATCCCAAGACATTATTCACATCCAAATCATCATTTAATGATTGGAAAATATCTTTTAAAAACATAAAACAAATTTGGACTGAATTATATGTATATATCTGAATATACAAAAAAGTGAATATTCAGTTTTTCATAACCAAAAGCCATGTTAAATTAACCTTTGTATCATTATAGACCATAGAAACATTAATAAACACAGAATTCTAGACTTTGAAAACCTGGATTAACTTGGAGATGAAATATATATATATATATATAAATAGAATATACATATAAAAACATAATAAAATAGTCACATACTAAGATTATATGTAGGAAAAACCCTAGTAAAACATATCTGATCCCCTTAAAAAATATTTAAAACAGATTGGGTTTTAAGTATGTAGACATATCTGAATATACACAAGTGTATATTTAGTTTTTTCATAATAAGAACAATTCAAAATATTCCCTTACATGTATTCAAGGAGGAGCTCAAACTAGAAGAGCTTACTGGAGTTTGAGGAAGAGAAAAATCCTTAGGGTTTTCATTTATTAAGGGGTTTATATAAACTATGTTTATATATATTAAAATACTTTTTTCAATCATCACTTATAAACAATGAAAAACACACTTTACTATTATGGATTCAAACAAGGGTTATAATTGAAGAAAATCTTAATAAAATAATCATTTCAAAATATAAATATTTTATGATAAGATTACCCAAGATGCTTGGGTTTTGTAAAAAAACAAACATAAACCACGTAAACCGGTGAAAAAACACCTCAAAAATAAATAAATATAGTGATGGGTGTTCTCAATTCAAGTGAGAAGAGTAGTGGGAGATATAGACCGTGAGCTGAGGCCACTAGAGTGGGACCGCGATGTGGAAGAAGAAGAATATGGGGATGTTCGGTCCAAATCAGTCCAGGAATGATTGAATGGCCATGGGAGATACGGGGGTTTGAGATCAATCAGTTTAAAGATGGAAGGATGTGATTCGTCGTGATGGAGATCGAACGACAAGTGGAAATGTGGTGTTCGATTGCTCAGCATAAATGGAGTGGATGGTTGTGATGGCGCACAGCTGGTTCAGAAGGCCTGGATTGTCTTATTTGAATCCCATATAAAAACAATGAGGGAAATGAGGTTCCTTATAAAGCTCTATGTTAATGTCATGGGTAATAACACACACACACACACACACACCTGGTTCTCTTACACACAGACTCTCACTACGGGCTTATGCCCACCCTCACCAATTGCGCTATGTGGGCCTTAAACATGGGTCTGTGTGTACCCTTGATCCTAACCCAACCTATGCCTGGGATACTCTTTGATTTATAATTATTCAGTTTCTTAAAAGTGATCAGCCTGACCTTGAGGGTTTAGCCTCTAAAGGCTTCCCTCTGTTGGCTGACCCTCTAATTTCTTTATAAAATGCTATAAAAACATTAAAAATGAAAATTAAATAGGACATACAATGAATTCCAACAAACCATTAATTGAGAACAACATTAATATACCGTTATAATATTAGTCAGGGATCTAATAATAGGATATTTAAAACATTTGAAACACTACAATTATGAAATGGTTATTTAATTTTTAAATAAACATAAAACACTTACCAAAAGGATAATGGATTCATAAATATAAAACACACATTATAAAATCACAACTTTATAACATTTAAAATCTATTTGAATGTCTTTCTTATGTTTTGAATCTATAGTGTGTTTAATAATAAAAATATTCTTTCAAATTTAAAAGATGGTTCTCTACATTCCTCTGATGCTTATTACATGTTCCATTATTCTAGAAATTTTATTTTTCATTACGGTCGGTCCAAGGGATGAGGGCCACATGCTTGGTCTCATCGTTGTGTTAGGTGTTCTCCTTGTGGAATTACTCATATTTTCCTTTAGTTTTCTAGGCTATCCATGGTCTTTTGAGCTTGTTGAAATGAGATGTTTCAGTTTTTTTTGAATAAATTATGTCTCGTATTTATTTTGAAAACATTTTTTGGATTGTATAGAAATGACACAATGAAAAATAATTTAAACTACTAAAATATTATTATTACACATAAAATATGTTTGGGGTGTCACATTGTACCTTTTTATAAAATTATATAATTTTTATAACATTTTAAAATTAAAAAAATCCTCAAAAATAACCATAACAGGTTGTAACTTCCAAGATAGTATTATACCTCCCATTTTCATCCAAACTCATAACTATGTCAAAATATTAATTCATGATGACTTATTTATATTATAATTTTTTTATCCTCCATATGATTTGATAAAACTATTCCCAAAATAAGGAACATCGTACCTTGATCACGGTGTCCACCAGGTTTCATCCTCATTTTTTCACATAGATAGAAGGTACATTTATTTAAAAAATGATTTACAGGTTCTTCAAAATCACTTGATTTTTTTTTCTAGATACACCTTCTAAATCTTGGGTGATATATGTGATTGTAGATAAATAATTTTGAAAAAAAATCTTCCGTGAAATTTAATTTTAAAACATTATATAAGACTTGATTTTTTATAAAAAATTTCGACCGAGTTTGTTTTGAAACATTAAGTCAATATTCTTCAAATAATTCCATAAGTATGTTCTTGAAGACAATAATTTAAAAGAAAATTTGAATATGTTGTTCTAGGTTCTCCCTATATATTAGTTTTTTCAAATTCAAAACATGCTTCAAAATATTGTGACATGGTAAAATATCAAAATTGTTTTTGATAATATTTCCATTTTTCAATATATGAGAATATTGATAAAATATGATTTGATTAAAAATAAACCATGATCCACTATGGTATCCACCCATAGAAGAGATGTATGATATCTCATACAACTATTTTCAAGAATATGTTATGTTAGAAAAATATTCAGAGTCATCTGAAAATGAATTTGCAATAATTATATCTAGCATTTCATCAGGAAGATATATGAATGTTGTTTGATATCCTCTTACTTCCATTGGTAACCCACATTTCTCAATCCAAAAATTCTATAGAACAAGAATTAAATGAAAATATTAGACATAAAAACTTACTATATGATAAAATAAAACTCTTAAAACCTAATGTTGTCTAAACCTATCCTTTGATTCCAACTATAAGGCCACATCCTTAAACATTACATAATATTGAGTTTATGTAGTGAATTTAATTTAATTCACATTGAGGATCTTTTAAAGTTTATAGTTTTATATAATTATTCCAAAATAATTATATAACAACTAAAATATTATAATGTTGACACTTCTACTCACTATCCATTTTTTTACGAAGTCAAAATGTGTAAAATAAAACATGAATTATTTTTCTTGATAAAAATATTCGTAAAATTCATCTTGAAATCCTCTATTATGTTACCCATTCTTATAATCTTTGAAAAAAAATTAAAACTTGGGATGAGAACAAAAATCCTTATAAGGGTAATAAAGTAAGGAAGGAATCCATTAGTCCATGAATATTTTAAACTCATTAAACCATTTTCACAATATCATATATTTCACCAATAAAACATAAACCCTTTATATTACCTTAGGAAATCTTAGTATTTCTATAAAACTCTATAAAAATCATAAATCATAAAGGTAAATTGTGGAATCCATGTCATACTTACATTATATCTTTCACATCTATATAGGGATTAACCATCATGGTAACATTTGGAATTCCCATCGCAGTATATTCCCTAAATATGTTTGGAGGAGTCCTATCAGTTAACTTCATCTCATTACACAATGCATTGGAGAGAAATCACAAGCTCACATGCCCTCATATTATCATGGAACCACTCTTATACATAAACAATTCCCAAGTACTGAAACATAAGCACAAAAAATATATCAAGCATAAAAGAATAATAACTTTCCCACTTTGAAGTCACTTTTCATTTTAAAAAAGACATGCACTTAAAAATGTAAAAAATTTATTTGAGAAAAATGGTACAATTATAAATGAAGAATAAAAATATTAATGTGATATAAAAGTGGTAAAATACATTAATTTAATTTAAGTTAAAAAACATTCCATGTTAATAAAATAATCAATCCACTTTAAAATAAAATTAAAAAATTTAAAAAGAATAATTTTGAATGAAAGTGTACCATACCACATTGAAACTTTTAAAATGAGTTAGTATTATTTAAAATTTAATTCCATATAAATAAATCCTTAAACCCATTTAAAAAACATGGACATTAAGGATAATTATTCAGAATAATGTATCTTTAATACATTTAAAATTATGTTTTAGTTAAAGTGTTCCTTACCACTTGAGGAAAACAAAAATAAAAAACATTAATTTTTTTAAAAAATCATGAAAATTTAGTAATTCATGATTTAACATGTCAAAATGGTTGTATATACACCTTATATGACAATAGAGGTGCACAATATCCAGATATTCTTCAATGAAAGGTGATTTAGATGAAGTCCCTTACCTCGAGTCCAACTTGTCTCATACGTTCATTATCTTCCAAAATAATAATATTATGGTAATTTATAATTTCTTGATAACCTCTTTCATTTTAATAATTACTTTTATACAATTAATTTCCATGTTATAACAATTAAATAACTCTTTAATTTCATATTGGGCATTTGGTTTATATTTAGTACTTGAGTCAAAAATTGAACTTGGTATGATGTCAGTAGTCCAGGTGGTCATAATTCTATCATCTAAAAAAGAATATTCATGAATTAATGACATATTTTATACATTATTTAATATTTTAATTCAAACAAATAATTATTGTCATGAAAAATGAACAATGATATAATCTTGGAGACGGGAGGTCGTACGTACTCATGGGTAACATTTTCCATTTTTCATTGATCATTATGGAAAAAATGTGTGTGTAATTTTATATTTATAGAATGATCATAAAATCATATTAATCATTTAAATATACATATATATATATATATCATACAAATTATTTAGTTAAGAAAAATTAATCACATCTCTTCATGGAGGTTATAGCTCATATGTACTCACAAACGACATTATCATTTTTATTTTCATAGAAAGTAAGAAAACAATTGATATATTATTATCTTATAGTGATTAATATGTCAATAATATCACATATTAACATTAATTACATCATTACAAGTAATCATGAGATACAGTTATGGAAAACGAATTATAATACTTCGTGGAGGTGATAGTTCAAACGTACCCCCGAATGATTAATTATTTTCCCATTTGATGGAATTTGAGATGGATAACGGTGGTGATATTAACATAGTAACATATCATTATATTGATTATACTGGATTTATTATTTAATCTTGGTGGAATAAAATTTGAAGGAATATGAATAAGAAACGAAATAGAAATACATAATAAAAAAAGTCACATTCCCTTCGGATGATCACCTTTCTTAACACATTAACACCTATATGAAGGGTTTTATTCCTAACATAAGTCTAAAATAATGTTTATAGGGGTTCTATGAAGTGTTTTGGGAAAATATTATATGAACCAAATGTTTTTTGAAGTGTGAGGAATATTGAAGAATAGTTCCTTTTTATAGGAGAGGGGAGGGGCACTCTTAGAAGTATTAAATTAATATAAATTTATTTTCTATCTGTGATGGGTAAAAATTTATTTATTTGGAATATATGATTAATATGGTTTGAAATATTATCACTCATTTATAATTAGACAAGTTTTTAATATATTATAATCTATATTGTTTAGTTTTAACCCAGTTAAACTCTTATTATTTTATCAAGTAATTTACATTTTGAGAGTTAAACTAATAATAATGATAAGATAAAGTCAAATTAATGAGTCCTTAATGAATATTTTAGAAATATCAGAAAATGTTTTTAAAACATTATATTTTTGTAAATTTGATATCATTTAATTAACTATTCTATATTTTAATATATGAATTCTATCAATTTTGACACCATTAATTACATTACATTTTAAAAAATCATAACAAATTTATTACCTTGAAAAGACTACTTTAACACATATATAACATGCCAAATTAATATATAAATTTCGTGTATGGTATAAAATATTTCAAATTATATTTATTTTGATATTATTAATATCATTTATTTGATAATTCCTTTAATAAATCTATTAATGCATCATCATTATGTCATAATTAAATTTAATTATTTATTATGTAAAAATGATAAATAAATTATCATGATGTATATAAAAAATTTATATTTAAAATTTATATTTATTGTAATATTTATATTCTATATAACCCTATATTAAAAATTCTTTACTTATTAAAAATATGAGTGTGATATTTTTAACTTATCTATAATGAAAATATAATAAATGTTATATTCTTACCCAATTATCTTAAATTTGTTATAATTTTATCAAAAGGTTGATTTTGGTATAAAACTACCCATCCAATGAAATTAGGATGAGTTTTAGTGTAATTTTATATTATTATAATATTATTTTTACCATTAATTACCCAATTTAACCTTAAACATTGTACATAAAATAATAAAGTTACTTTTCACCAAAAATTAATTTGATCCCATTAGATCCAAATTTTCATAATGATTACAAAAATTTATGATTTTATTTCAAAATTAAATCCCCATAAGTGGCCTAATTATGTTTAACACTAATCTTGCAGAAGTGTTGAGAAGGTTGGTAAAAGAGACGTTCAAAATTGCAATAAGTGTTCATATCTAATTTCATTATATAAACTATTCCAACAACCAAAACCGGATTCAATTATAAAAAAATAATATAATTATACATTAAAATAAATTTAAAAGATAATCTAAATATATAAATAAATTAGGTGAAAAGATGTTTTGAATTAAAATCTAGTATTTTCACTATTCATTAAAATATAAAATTTATTATTAAAATACCAAAAACTAATCCAAATAAATTTTGATATCCTGATTCCAAAAAATATTTTTATTTTTTCAAATATAACTTATAAAATTGTCAGAAACTAGATTTAAAATAATTTCTCCATCAATAGGCTGTAAAATGCCTTTTTTGAAAAATACTTCTTTTATGCATAACGTTGAATTTGTTCTTATATCATGTTTATAAAACCTATAAGATTAATGTAAAAAATTAAATTAAATATATTTCTATATATTTTATTACTATAATCCAACACATGTGATTTATTAACTGATTGGTAAAAAACACACTTGTTCACATTTATATAGTTTTTCAAAATAATATGTCCTTTTATTTTTAAAAAGTTTTACAAGAATTTTTAATTAATTATTACAAAATAAAAAATTATATATACATGTGTAAAAAATATTTTCATAACTCATTTATAACTATTAATTCCATCGATTATACTGGATAGGTTATAATTATAACATTTAAATAATATTATTTAATTATTCATTTAAGCTTGATGTGGCGTATTATGCACTATATAGATCAGAGTGTTTTTAAAACTTGGGATTTTATTGTCAAGATGTTGGAACTGATAAGTCATCAGATGTAGAATTCCATCAATGGTAGAACATCAGGATAACTATATTTAATTGTATAAACCAATTTTTTTGAGTGTGACTGAGAGGATATGTTGTTGACGTTGATCAATTAGTTGTATTATAGAGACTGATCCATTGGATGTTGATTAGAGACCTATCCATCAAATGGGCATAAAATACTAATAAATTAGAGAAAATTTAATAATGTAGACAACAATTTTCATTTTTATTGACATATCTGACTTTATCAGATGTAGTTTCTTCGGTCTAAGGGGATGTTGAAAAAATGATAAAAAGGTGAAACATGTTGAAGTTTCTACAAAAAATATTTTTTAAGGTTCTTGTATCTTTTTAAGTTGCAATGTTGTCTATGAAAAAATAGTTTCACTTGTTTTGGAGAATAGAAGTGGGAACTGGAATGAAATACATGTTCCAGATTGAGATATTCATGAATATCAGCTTCCAGACTGAGAACTTAATATATTCATATTCAAATGAGGTTTAGAATTAAGATGTTATAGATAATTCACGAATATTTAAGAAGAATCCAAAAGTATTTATATGCATTAAGAAATGGTAAAATTAAGTTTGAAGTTCTTAATTACATAAAAAGTATGAATTTTACTGAGTAGTAAAATCTTTTCAAGTTCTTGCCTTTTCGATTTCCAGTGAACTTATATAAAGGTGTAAAAGTAGAAAGGACACAAATATTATACACATTTTGAAATGGTGAAGTGTTGGATTTTTGTTTGGTGACAAAATTTGGTAGAGTAATATTTACAGAATGTAGAAGTGTTCTAAAGAAGTAGTGGTTAGGATTCATCAGATTGGGATGAACAATCGGACTGAATAATCATAGTTTTTTCCACACTGATGAATCAGGAAGAAAAATTAGAGTGAATAATCAAAATGTTTTTTTATATGAAGTCCATAGAATTTTTTCCTACTCGCTGCTAGGTAAGAAAGTTAATAATTATTTTTGTTGAAGAAATAAAAAACTGGAATTTGTTGAAGTATCACAAGGAAAAGCTCTGAACCTATTGTTGATGTTGTATGAACATGTTACAACATACTGTTTACATATGTCATCCTATAAGAGGCACATTCACTACTGTATAAATCATAGTGAAACACAAGTGTAAAAGTATTTACGACTTGTTTTATCTATAAAAAAGGATTGTATTCAAGTGGATTATGTGGTAATGGATTAATTAAAATCCATTACAAAGAATATAATATCTTATTGAGTAGTGAGTCTTGGACATTATTGTGGTTCTATGGTTTAGTGAATGTATAAGTTTAAAAAAAGTGATAAATCATTAAGAGTAAGTTAAGGTTATTAAAAAATAAATATAAAAGAAAAGAAAAATAATTATTTGATTCACCCCTACCCCTATCAGTGATTACATTGTCCTTGGTAATAATTTTTTGGAGGCTTTTATAGATGGATTTCCACCTCAAAATGAAAATTTTACTCTTAAAACTGTTGATAATAAAAAAACATGAGAATGAATGAAGATGTAAAAATGATTTACTTTCATAATTTTTTGAATGTGAATTTTACAAAGTAAAGGGAGTTGTAACAACCAATGTTTTTTGAGAAAAGTTGAAAAATATTTAAAGAGTTAATACAAAGGTGAAGAAATTAAAGTTACAAATCTTTAGGTTAAAGTACGAAAATTTCAAAATGGGTATTTATGAATTTGATGGTGATTTATTTCTGAGGGTCAATGATATTGTAAGCTCCAAAAGATGTCTTGGAAAGAAGATGGATGGTTTAGAAATTATTGGAATGATATTATGAATTATTCATGAAGAGTTTGATTCCAAATATTTATTTTTGGAATATAGAGATCTATAAATTGTATCATTGGATTGCCTTCATAACACTCTCATTAAATATGAAATGTGAGAGGAGTAAAAGTTTTGAAAATAAAAGAAATAAATGATCTAGAAATATCATTCATATATTACACGCATGGAAAATATAATTAGATTCTTAAAAATTTGGAAGTTAGTTATTTTCACATTGAATATGTGTTTTTTAAATTTTTTTATAATTACTTTCTTTGTTCTCTAAAAAAGTGAAAATAGGTATTGGAATGTAAAAAAGGGAAGCTACCTATAGGTTTTTTATCAATTTAACTATTGATCATTTTCTGGAAAATTTACCTCAAAGAAAATATAAAGAAGAAAGTGATGAAGATGAAATAATGACAATAAATGTTTTTAAGAAACTTATGGAAAGATCCAAATATTATTCCATGGTAAAAGATAAAAAGTTCTCTAAATCCAAAAGTATATTTTTTTAAAGATGATGAATATTATGATAGTGAAGTTAAAGCTGAAAAATTCACTGAAGTTAATATATAAAACAAATTTATATATAAATTAAATGATGAAGATTTTACTGATTATTAAAGTATTGTTTTGAAGAAGAATATTATCAGTCATAAATTTATTTTATACAACAGATGAAATAATTTCTTCAAAAGATTTTAAGACATAAAATTGAAATCAAGAAGTTAAATAAGAGAAGATCAAAAAAAAATTGTGAAGAATATATTATTGAAGAGAAATATAATTTTATAAAAGTGATTGAACATTTAAATAAATATATTGTAAAGGAAATTAATTTTTATTTAATAATGGAAATAAAGATAAAAGTTTGGGCGGAATATTTTTATCTTATTTAAATAACATTCTCAATAATTTACCAGAGAGTTACAAGTTTCAAAAATCCTATTTATGTAATTATTGAAATTTATGCTAAATCTGAACATTAAGAAGAACATAAAGAGTTATCTTAAAAGGATGTAGATAAAATTGAAGATGTTTCAAAGAAGAAGTAGGATGAGAAATTCATGTATGTAGACATAAAAAACTATTTTGAAAATTCATAAGTTTCAAAAATTTAAAAACCTAAATCAATTGTTGTTGCAACATATAATTCTATTGAATATGGGAAGAAATAAAAGTTGAATAAGAAAATTTAAAAATATAGATTAAATTTTGGGGTTCAACGAAGTCCAAACGTAAGAAGATATAAATTTATAGAAAAACATGTTTATAACTAAATGAAGTATGGATGTTGTGGTGGAAATTATTCTTTCTGTTGATAATTCTTGTATTGTGGTGATTTTTTCATACAAAGAATATGTGTGGGATAATCAAAAACACTACAATTTTACCATGAATTACAAGAAGATATATTTTATGGGGAGTCAATAAACTCAATGAAATAATTCATATAAAGTTTTTTTAAAATGTGAAAATAGATTACAACCTCTAGAAACACCATGTGAAAGATCTAAATATCCCAAAAATCTTCAGAAAGGATATCTTATTTTTCTATCATCACAACAATATTTTTATAACAACACTCAAAATCCTCATATGAAGTTATTTAAAGGGAAAAAATGATCATGTTGTAGAAACTACTTTCATTGAAAAAAATTAAAACGAACATGGATTTTGGATAGTGGGTTATCTTTAAATATTATAGGATATTTGAAATTTTCGAAGAATATAAAATATTCTAATGAAGAATAGTGATGTATGGTAATATAGAATCACTCAAAATTAATGGATTTTAATCTTATATTCTTGGGTAATTAAAACTGAAATCCAAAAAAGACTTGTTTGTTGATAGAATGAAACAAAACATGTTGAGTGTTTCACAACATTGTGATTTACTCAATATTTTTTGTTAGGAAAGATGTTTTCATTTTGAAAATATTTGAAGATTAATTTTTTTATGAGATTCCATCATAGAAAGGGGAACATATTTCTTGTTGGTGATGTATAGAATTCATGTTATCTAAGAATAATGGAAGAGAATAAATTATGGAATAAATAACAAAGACATATGTGTTAAATTTATATGATAATGTTAACAATGTTAGATACTGTACGTGATATTTATGACATTATAAGAAGAAGATATTGTCTTTTTTAAATTTATCAAAAAGGGGCGGTTACAAACTCTTTGCACAATAAAGATGAAGTTCTTTCAACTCTTCCCATAGAACTGATTCATTTTGATATTTTTATGACAATGTGTAAACAATAAACATTTTAAGAAAAGTTATTTATTTATTTCATTTATGATTTTAGTCACATTATATATATTATGTGTTTGAATCGTGAATTAGAAGCTCCATACATGATTAAGATTTTTTATTGAGGAAATGAAAAATTAATGTTGGTATTTTATGATAAAGTTGTAAGAAGATAATGATGCTGAATACAAAAATGAATAATTCAAAAGTTATCATGAAAATCATAGTATTTATCATGGATTCAGTGAATTTTACACACCAGTGTAGAATGTTGTTGTTGGAAGTATGAAAAAAAGTTTGGTGGAGATGGGTTATAAAATATTTATTAAAAATTGAATCTCTCACTACTTAGGGAGGTAGAAAAGAGTAAAATAATTTATATTCTGAATAAATTTTTATAGGAATGGTTCTTTTATGACTTTTTAAAAAATTTTCTATATTAAAATTCCACATTTTTAACACTTAAGGGTTTTTAAGAGTACCTTCATCATAAAGGAAAAAGGTGGAAAAGTTGGAAAATTTAATCTAAGGGGTGAGGATGGAATATATATTGGATTTCCTCTAAATAATAGAGGGAATATACGTTTCAACAATTAAAATGAAAAATCATTTTATTTTCTTGATGTAAATTTTTTGAAAAAACTTGTAGAAGATGTTTCCCAAACACTTGAATAAATGTAAGATAGAGAAGATGGCATAGTTATTTTTGGAACCCAGAAAATAATTCCAAAAATTTCTATGACATAAAAATAGGATAATTAGGCTTATATATATTTAGTGATGATGATGAACATCCTTCATCTCATCCTAGGCAGAAGAAACATTTGGAAATTTAAAACATTATTGATTATCAAAAATAAAAAGTACAAGTGATAATAACTGAAATATTATTTCAGATACTTACTTTATCTAAAAGGTTGATCCAAAATATGTTAATAAATATTTTGAGAATTGGGAGTGGAATCATGCAATGAATGAAAATTTTGATAAAATTTGGAAGAATGATATTTCATAACTTGTACCCAAACCAACTGAAAAAAATATTATTGGTATTGTGTAGGTGTTTTAAAAATATTTAAATGAATTTAGTGAAGTTATAATAAAAAATTAATGATTTTTATGAAAAATTTATTCAAAATTTTGAACGCATTTATTTTTATGTGAACTTTTCATGAGTTTCATTTTTAGAAACAAAATGAATATTCCATACAATTATAGCATAATGATGCTATAAATTTTTTTAGATGGATGTGAAATTAGATTATATTAATGTATAATTTCATGAAGAAGTATATATTGAACAACCATGTGGATGTCTAATTGGAGAAATTTAATTTTATTTGTACAAGTTGAATAAATATTTTTCTAGGTAAAATAATACTCTCGGAGTATGGTATTATACATTGGATTCCATCTAAATGAACTTTAACTTTAAAAAATTAATAGTTGAGAACAATGACTACTTGAAATAAAATAAATAGATATATCTCATCATAATTATTTATGTTGAAGATATTATATTTATTAGGGATGATTAAATAACTTATGCTATTTTTTATTAAGTTATTAAGAAGTTGTTTGAAATTTCCATTCCTGGTAAGATGAAACATTTTATTACCTAAACAATATCACAAAAGTATAAATATATCTTTTTATCTCAAGAGAATTATTCTAAGGAATATTATAATAAATTTTTCATGGAAAATTATAAACTTGATTCCACACCTATTTTAGTGGGAACCAGATTTCGTAAAGATGTAGAAAGAAATAAATTGGATTATAAAGAATTCTGAAGGAAGATTGGAATTTGTAATATATAAATAATTAAATACTAGATATTGTGTATTATGTTACCTTATATGAAAGATTAAAAAGTTATATAAATTAATCTAATAACATGGTAGAAAATGACTTCTCAGATATGTCTGAGTTATAATAGATTTTGGTATAAGATAAAATATCTCAAGAAGAAATGACTTATATTGTTATACTGATCCTAATTATGTTGGATGCATGGATGGTAAAAGATCTATATCTGATGGAGTCTTATTTATGAGGTAATGTTATATGAGTTGGCATAATAATAAAAGATTATACAAAACCTTGAATAGTTGAATATGAATAATTATCCACCACCCAAACTACAACACAGATTTTGTGGATGAAGACACATTTGGAAGATTTACTAGTTTATGTAAAGATACCCATTCTATGGGTTATGATATTTAAAGTGATATAAATGTCACTATAAATATTGTGTGAAATTATTTTTGAATGTGTATTTATATCAAATATTACTTCATCATAGTTCATGTGTAGAAGAATTAACTCAAGATGGAATATGTTCCTACAATGAAACAAGTTGCTGATATTTTTAAAAAATCATTAAAAAAGGAATATTTTCGAAGAATGAGGTTGAACCTGGTAATCCAACATATTTCTCTCCATGTTTGAGTTATGTGGTTCTATACACTCTCCCATATTGCATTTGGAGAGTGTTTTAAAGGGGGAGAAATTAATGTTTCATTATTTTATCCATTGGTTTGTGAGAAACATTTTAAGTATGTATGTAATTAAAGGGAATTGATAAAAGGGGTAATATATGAGATTATAATATGAATCTGTGAACTATTCTAATTGTTTTTTGAAGTGATTATTGGAAACTTGTTCTTATAGTAGGAAAGAAGTTATGATGGGTGACATGTTTAATGTGTTTAATTCACTACTTATTGCCAATATGATTTTTCTACTCAATGATACTTGTTTCCTACAATGTGTTCACTTATTTAGGCTTATAATTGTTTATTAGTTGTCAATATCTTGTCTTACAAAGTTTAATTTATTTAGGAAGGATGGTTCACAAAAAAACCCCAAGGGAGAGATTGTTGGGACCATGTTGGATGGAGATGGTTTTTCAGATACTGGATAGAGTGGTTTACTGAATGTTTTGTAATTTCTTGTTATTATGAGAAATAGACATACTTTGTATTATTTGGTGATCAAATGAAGGGAGTATCATAATTGGAAGACCAGATAAAAATTTCTTACAAAAGTACATCAATTTTATATTTCTAGGAGAACTTTGTTTTAGACTTCAATTTATGGAAAATAGTTTTTCATAACGTATGGGTAAGATATACCAGATTAAAAAAAATTAATAGATGTTCCATGTAATAATTCTATTGATTATTTTATGGTCATTCAATGTTCTAAATATCATGAATAATTCATGATACAAATATTATCCTCTAGAAAAAAATAGAATTTTGAATCTATAGTGTTTCTAAAAATTTAATGTTTTCTAGTATCATATCAAAGGTTTGAGACATAACAAATTCATATCATTATCGAAGGATATGAGTTTAAATTTTTCAATTCAGAAGGTTTGGAAAATTTAAGATCAGCTAATCTTTCACACAAGATAATCCATTGGACCAACTGATCTATCATTCGAACTAATTCATTGAATAGACCAATCCAATAAACAAGTTATAGCCACTGATCCATAGGAAAATTTGTAGACATTGATCCATCCAACATGTTTGTTTTCACTAATAAGGCATTATATACTAATTTCTATCATAGGAAAAATATAGGATTACATATGTTTTATTGGATTGATTTTTTTTTGAGTGTGAATGAGTAGAAATGATTTTTATGAAGATCAATCATGTGAGATCTAGAGATCGATCGATTATATGGGAATCAATGATAGATCAATTGGATGCGAATTAGATATTTATTATTTGAATTATGTATAATAATGTATTCAACCATTTTTAGTTGTCTTGAAGAATTTGATCTCATTAGGGGTAGTTTCATTAGTATGAGAAGTAGTCGAAAAAATGATGAAAAAGTGAAAAATTTTAATGTTTCTACTAAAATATAGTTTTAGGGGTTTGGAGTATTTATAAGTTTCAATAATTTTTATTATAAAATAGTTTCAGTTGGTTTTAATAACTATATTGGGGGTTTTTATTTTAAATTTTTCAATTAAATCAAGAGAACTATAATAAAAAACATGTGCAAAATTGAGATGTTCTAGATAACATTTTTTGGACTGAGTACTATAGATGTTCTTATTAAAATTTGGTTCTAAATTAAAATATTACATAGAATTCAAGAAGATTATAGTGGAATCCATTGGGGTTGGGAAGCATTGATAAATGGCTAAATGAATTTTGAATTTATGAATTAATTAAAAAGTGTGAATTTGTTTGAGTTTGAAAATCTTGTTGGGTTCCCTCCATTTCTATTTCTAGTACACCTATATAATGATGTGAAAGTAAAAATGGATAGATAAATGTTTCACATGGACAAATGGTGAACCAATTCTATTTATTTTAGAGATATAATTGGAAGAGGAATTTTTACATACCAAAAAAGAGTTCATATGCTTTTTTCTTCATGATTCACCAGATTAGACTGGGAAATATGACTGACCTATCAGACTTATTCTAGAACTGAATTACCAAATAAGGGAATCATAGTGAGTAATCAGAATGATTTTTTTAAAAAATTACAAATAATATGTTCTTACCTACTAATGAGAATGACGGTTAAGAATTTATTTTGTTGAAGAATTAATAATGTCGATGTTTTTTAAGCAAAATAATTACATGTTTTGAACTAATTCGTTAACATTTCCAAACATATTACAACATTTGATTGAAATCTTTCATAGTGGAAGAATCAAACACATAATTATATTGATCATAGTGTAGAACAAGTGTAAGGATTTTTTCTATTTGTTTATCCTAACAAAAATATTGTATTCTAGTGGATTTTGTGGTATTTCAATATTTAAAAATAATTCCATGAACTAGATACTATTATCAAAAACTGATCCTTTAAATTAATTTTTTCATGTGGATTTGTGAATTTTTAGTTTTCATCAAAGTGAAAAATCTTTTACAAGAGGTGAATGTTGTTATAAAATAATGAAAAAATAAAAGAAAAATATTCCACTGATTCACCCCTCCCACTCTCTGTGATTTCATTGATCTTGGTTGGGAATTTTAGTATCATTTTAGTAACATTTCATATAATGAAACATTTAATATTTATAATGACTAATGGTTAAATATAGTTGTAACATAAATTCTATTTAATAAAATGATGAAAAATGTTAATGTAAATTCATAAATTCTCAAATATAATCCTAGTGGGATATATAAGTAAGACTTGACCATCAACATGTCTATATGGTTATTATCACACCTCATATCAAATTACCCAAATTTACCTTCTGATATTTTCCTTTAACATGGTAGATATAATAATATCATGGATGTTAGGGGGTCCTTCTAGATTATCTAATAATTTAGTTGGTTGATGGGAACCCCATGAAAGAAGGAAAGCAATGGTGGATTACATGGTATCTTTATTATAAACATTATATAACAAAACATTAAATGATCTTGTCAATGTAAGGTAAAATTTATTCAATATTTTAATACATGGATTTGTTTTTTCATAAAACAGTGGTCATGAGGTTAAGGGTTGTAATGTAATCTATTATATTGGATTTGTTTTTATTGATCCCCTGAATCCTTTTAAATAATTAACCTTGTTATTAATCTCAACATGTATTGATTCCAATGGGTATAGAATTCATATACATTTCCTAATTCATGAATTTTCACACATTTCTTTCAAACCTTATTCATTCCCATTAGTTTGATTGAATCAATTTGAACTGATAAAATTGATCACGTGAATAATTGACTCATCCATGGGATTACCCAGTGGTGCATGAGCATAAATTGAGAAAACATGGTACAAAACCCAAGGAATCAAATTTGGGATAATGATTTTCTATGAAATATATGAACTTGATCTATGTTCCTCATTATAAACATATAAAAATCATGTTCCCCGAAGCATTTAGTATTTTATATTTTTTATTATTTATATTTTCTTAAATTATGAAAATTTATTTATTGTGTTCTAAGTTATTTTAAAATATAATATATATTTTCTTTTTTTTTATGGTAAATGAACTCATTTATTAATAAATGCTTTATCATCGAAAAAAAAACAAAAAACTACAAAGAAAAATACATAATCTTATCAGTTTTAAATCTTGAAAAGGTGTTTCTAATAAAGAGTAAGGTAATCACCCTCTAATAAAAATGTCTCAAATGTTTAGGAAAAATGGAATGTTAAATAAATTAATTGATATATATATTTAAACGAGACTAATTTCCAAAACCAAATATTATAAACCAATCCTCTAAATCTTTATAGATCCTTATAAAGAGATAGAGCCTTATCTATGTCACAATTTAACCCCATTAGTAATTATTCCCAATATTGTATTTGTTACTAATTTAATTTTTATATTATTTCATCCATGTCTACTTAATGACCCCATTACATAAATGAACAATTTTACAAAAGTATAACCTATATGAAATATCATTCAAATTTATTTAACCTGAAATTTCAATCACCAAATTTTGGTCGAGATTCCCCATTAAATTGTGATTTTATATGTGTGAAGGAGAATATGATTGTGTTTATTTCTTTTTTTTGGGTTATTGATTTAGTAACCTCCCATGAAATTTTATGGTTCTACACATTCATCATTTATAATGGATGTTGGAAGAGTAGGCTATTATATGGAAATCTACTAACATCATAAGGCAACAGAACTAGTCCTAGAGTTAAACAAATTTATTAAGGTGTATGAAACGGATGTCAACAACTGTGTTAATGGTGTTGAAGTACTCATTGGGGGAATAACTCAATAGATATATTATAAAAGGGTTAAAAATTGGTTTAATTGATTAGTGAAGTGAAAATGTAATGTAGAATCAATCAACGAGTTATTAGGAACGTTTACCATTGTATTTAATGAAATGTATCACTTGGACAATTTTTTTATAAGAGTTGATATTGATTAAATTCTTTTAACGTAGCTAAGAAAAATTATAGAATTTAAATTTCTTGAGAAGTATAATTTATTTGGAATCATTAGGATGAAGCATGTGTAATTTAAAGTTGATTTAATACTTATGTGTGCATCTTTGGAAACTTATTAAACATATAATGACTCTCTAAAAACATATATCATCATATAACAAGCATGATTTAGAATATAATATATTTTTTCAATTAAATATTTTTGTATCATTGTATAATTCATATCATAGGAAATATAAAAATCATATGTGTAAGGAGTAATTTAAAAAATATTTTTTATATAAAAGATTATTCAAATAATTTATGGGGGTTTATACAAGGATATATATAAAATAAAATGGATCCAAGTCACATTTATTAATGGTAGGTGACCCTAAAATTTTTTCATATCTACATATGGGGAACTATAGCTAAATTTTAAAATAAATGTATCTTGATATATATCTCGGCCTAAGGGGATCTATAATCCCATATTCAGAATTGAAAAAATAGGATCCATATCATCTATTAGTATTAACATAAGAGTGTCACATTATAGTAAACCCAAAAATGGGATTACTGAATCTGAGAAATCTTACACTTCGATAATTTAATATTCTAATGATAAGGAAAATTTGGATGATTTTAATATTGTTCTCCACTAATCTAAACATGAAAAACATGAAAATGGGTTTGTGATTCATGTTTGGTAATTATAAGAGTATGAACTTCAAGTTATTTATCTTTAATATTAAAAAGTAATATCAAACTAAGATGGTATTATGAAAAATAAATATAGTTTAAATAATGAAATTCTAGAATAAGAAAAAAATAATATATGATGGTGTTTGACCTAAACACTAGAAATTCAAAAATCCAAAAAAAATCAACAATGTTCATCAAGATATTATAGAGAATAAATTATCAAGATGAAATTATAAGAAATTATTTTACCATATATCTAAAATTCAATATATATTAAATCTAGAAAATGAGTGTCAAGATGATGGAACTATGCTTTAACGGTTCTAAATATCACAAAATATTTTTATTGATTTATAAATTATTTTACATGTAAATGGTTGAGATGAGTTACATTCAAGGACATTTAAGATTAATAATAAAGTTGCTAGATCATTTAAAAGTAAATCATCCATCAATGAGAGGGCCATGCACCAAGACATTCTTTTGTTAATATTTTTATATAGTAGTGGAGAGTGTTTGTATGATTATGTTATAGATATTGTTTTTGATGTGTAGTGAAATTAATATTTTTATAAAGTAATCTATAAGACATTTTTATCTGAGATTATTGAGAATTAAATGATAATGAAAAAAAATTTACATTTTACAAGGGATGGAAATTTGGAAAAAATAATGGAGATCGTGGGAGACACCCATGTTCCTGAATGTTATGAAATGGGAGTTTTAATCTATAAATATATGAGTGTATCTTCTATATTAAAAATATTGATAATTTATATTATTTTTATTTATATATTGAAAATTAAATGGGAATATAGAAATATTTTAGAATGTAGGGATAATAAATAGTGTGTTTGAGAGCTAAAAGAAATAAAACACACAGTAAAAGGATAAGATCTTGATCCCATGAAGAATAAGAATAATCATATGGGTATCATCAAAACAATAAATTGAATAATCCAAAAATATAAATTGTTTTTTATTTTGATATTAATATACTTATGAATGTTTGACTATGAAACTACTATAAATATCAATGGGTCAATCCTTTAAGATATTTTGGATATCCTATATTTTTGAAGATAATTCAAAATCAGTTTAGTTGAGAATATTCTAGTGTGTAAAATCTGAAGGAAATTTATAATGGCTATCTATATAAATATGTAATGTTACAAGTGACTTATCAAAAAAAAATATGATAGTAAAATATTATGTAATGAGAAGAAGTAGATAATCCAAGTTTATATAGTGAAATTGTTGACATATTTTTGATCTATATTAAATTTACTAAAAAGAATAGTTTCAAATATATTTTGGTAATTTGTGGAACAATTATGAATAAGGGTATTGAAGGAGATCAAAATGTGGCTCTCTGAAATAAGTGAGATGTTGTGAAGTCCATGAATATTTTTTGAATTTTAACAACTCGGATAAGTAGTGTATGTGTGTGTAGGACCGCAGAGTTGTGGATAATCATTATCTTTTAGAGAGTATATAATGAATTAGAGTAACCAAGATAGGGTTGAATAAACAATCATGAAAAAGAGTTGGGTTAAAAAATTTGGACAAACCATATAAAAATTCCACATTCCGTCCTTAAATAACAAAACTAAATTGCATGAGTAATATGTGATTGATAAATACAAAGTAGAATCCCCATAATGTAATATATATTATAGGTATAAATTATATGGTAGAGAATATAACAAAATATAAATATAATTTAATATAAAAATAGACAAATCATGATTCACCACCCCTCTTAGTTGTTATAAGAGATCCTTAAGGGCCTTTCCATTTGTATTAAAGCCTGGGTTCCTGATGAATGGATATATATAATCATTATATTTTATTTTATAAAAATTAAATAATGTATAAATTTTAAATAGAATAAAATTAGTTATGTAAATTAGTTTCTACACTTGTTATGACATATTTTGATGCATTTTCCTAGATCAATAGAAACATGAAAAATAGAGAGAGAATAACACTCTGAAAAAGGATAAATTTCTAAATATGAATCACCGTTACTCGATGGTATTCATAAAGGTAATTATCTCAATTAATTTATTTATCATGTTTACTCTAATTTAATGTGTTCATGCCATAAAGAAGAGGAATATGGGATTAATAAAAATAATACTTATTTTAATGAACACATGATATATTTCTTATGTTACTAATAATTTATATATTATATGATAGTGAAAAAAATTTAAGGGAAAAATATGAAAATTGGAAATGTTTTAAACTAACTACCTGAGTAATCAACCTATTGAATGATGTAATTCAATAAAAAATGATGTAATGCTGGAATTATTGACATAATATCAATAGAAATTATAATTTATCACATTTATAGAAAATTCACCATTTGTTGGATAAGAAAAACGTTTCTATGAACTCAAATGACTGCATGAGTAGTATACTGACCACATGGAAGATTCAACTAACCACATAGAAACATAGACTGACCACACATAAAAAAATGAATGTTTTTCTATGTATTGAACATAGATAATGATTAATTGAAGTGATCACATAATGAAATCGTTTGTACCCATCAAGTTATAGCATAATTAAGTGACTTAATGACTATATAACCAACATACCATAAAGGTGGATTGACTATATATAATTCAGAGAGAAAAGTGTTTCTAAATTAAAATGGCTATACATTGTATTACTTAATGAAGTACATTTTATTTCAGAATAATATATTAGAGTAATAAATTTAAGGTTTATTTTATTCATATTTTGAAGTAGCTAATTAGGGAAATATTTATCTTTTATAAGATGATATTATCATGGATAAAAGATACCTATAGAATATTTTGAGATTATATCAAATACTTCTCTCTTGGATTCCATGAAAATATATTATTTTTTATATATATGAAATATATAGTCAAAGAATTTTAAATATAGCTTTATAGATAAATGATTAGACAAAGATGGTCAAAGATTGAGAAACATCAAAATACACTATTTAATATTTGAACTCTCCCTATATCATTTTTCTTTAAATATGTCACTATATTATTAAAATTTTCTATCAACATGTATCTTTTTTTGTTAGATAGTACTTGATACTCTTACCTTACTATTTTTACATCTTTTATCCCAATAATATCCATGTATGAGGATATTTTTAGCATGTACCAAATTGTTTATAGTTATATATATAATTCCCAATCCTAGTTGTAGATTATGATTCTAATGATTTAATAAATTTTTTAGAAATCATGTGAATTTTAATTTGATAGGATTATGTTCCTACAAGGAACTGAACAACTAGTTTTAATTTTCATTGTCTTTATTATCACTCCTTGTACTATATTTTTCAACATGTTTTCAATAGTTATAACATTTAATTTATTTTTCAATGATTATTCAATAAAAATTGACTATCAATGAAAATATTTCACTATTAATATTTATATGTGATGTATTCTATTTTTTATGTGTAAAATACATTTAAAAGATACATATATTAAAATATTTATTTAACTGGGTTTTAATGAGACCATTGAGAAAAAATAAAAAGAATCTATTTTACCTATATTATTTGTTAACTGATATATTTTAATTGAACGTTATTTAAAAATTTTTTGCAAAAATTTTAATTGGAAGATCAATACACCACCTCATAAGTTATCAAATTGGATAGAAATTTTGTATTAGAGAACTATTTTTTCTTTTCATCCACCAATGACCATTACCATGTTCTTAATAATATGTCTTAATTTTTTCCCTCTGTTATATTATTGTGGATTCCAATACTAAAGTTCAATATAGAAATAAGACTCTTTACATTGAAGGTTTGAACTATATTCATTTGAAAATAATATATAAATTCATCTTAAGATAAATCATATTGACATCTGGGAATATATTGATGTTTAATATAAATAAAGTTAAACATATATAAAATAATGTGATCCATAAATAATGCTTAATGTTATTATAGAAAAAATATAGGATTTTGTTTATTTAGGATATGATTCATTTAATATAATATCTTCTTATGATACTACTTTTCAAATTTGGGATACCCTTACTATGTATCATGAAGGTACATCTAATTTTAATTAATTGAGATTAAATACATATACTATTAACTAAAATAATTTTTAATGTAATAATGTTGTATCTATCTTAGATATTTTTAACTAATTCAATGAAATCATAAATAATAGAACTTTACATAGATTAAAATTTTATGATAAAGATCATGTTCACAAGACCTAAAAATTCTCATCTGTTAATTGGAGAGGTGCTACTATCTCTATTCGAGATTAAAAGATATTAATACAAAACAATAAAAAGAGAAAATTAGAATGATGATGTTTTATAAATAATTACTAAAGGTTAATAATGGCGATTATGATAAAAAAATAAAATGATATGCTTCTAATGGATCTTATAAAAAATCAATAGAAGTTCTCAAAGCACACACCATCGTTCAAAGTGAAGTTGATGTAGAAAATGATGAGGAAATGGATCAGTTTCCCAATGGATTCAAGATATTCTATAAATAACTATTTCACATAAGTTAAATTAAAAAGGAAGATATGATAAATATGAAAACATGAAGAATTATTTGAAAATGGACAACTCTTCTAGTGAAATAAAAGAGTGTTAGGGTAAGAGAAATGAACATTAAAATTATCACTATCAAAATATTTTGTGTAAGAATAAGTTTGAATATAAATGGAAAACAAAATAAAGTAATGAAGGAATTTTGTTTCATCTTGACATATCTATAATGAGTCATAATCTTGCTAAAAATAGGCATTAGTTTATATCTTTTATGGACCAAATAATATATGGGGAGAAAATTCATTCTTTTTATTATTTTTAAGAATATTTTTTGACATAACCTATAGAATTATATAGTTTCTATATAGTGGATATTCTAGGAAACCAACTGGAGATACTTCAATCTTCTAGAAACATATTAAAGAGGTTTTTGTGCGTGTCACATTTTATAAAAATAATAAATGGAATATTATTAAACTTGGCTAAATTAGTAATACTGAATCAATTATTATTTTTTATTTTTTATTTTTTAATAGATTAAAATGTAATTTGGATAGTATTTCTCAGTTATGCGATGATGTATCTAATGTTATTTTAGCAAAGAAATTCCTGTAAAATTTATGATAATACCAAATATTTAGTATTTACTATCATAACAAATGATAGTGTTTATGATATTAATTTATATTATTTATTTTCAAAAAATGTTTCTTTACTGTATGCTATTTTTAGATAATCTTGGTTATGAAATAGGAGACTAGGGAACAACAACATGAAACCACACAGAAATCTTAATAACTATATTTCATTCATATATTATAATAATTAAAATCATCATTTTATAAATTAAATAGATAATTTTTCCTTGATATTTTTTATTTAATTCATCTGTGGAAGGGAAAATTTGAATTGTTTTCCAAAGAATAAAAAAAGAGAAATGGATATGAATTCATGAAATAAAGTCTAATGATGTTTGATATTTCAAGGCTCGAGTTCATGGTCCAGGATTTAATATTCAAGTAAAAAAACTCAAAACAATGTAAAATAAAAAAACTTCATGAATGGGTGACTCATAATGAATTTTTTTTAAGGATACATTATGTGAAATATTACATGATAAAAAGGTGTTTGGAGGTGGACCATGAAAATTCACCATGTGACACATAGTGTCACGTAGTTCACATTACTAATGAAAAATTATGGATAAAATATGTTTTTAATTTTAAATAGGTCATCATGTAAAAATTCACTCTAACCCCTAAAGTTGATGAAAAAAATATTTCATGGAATCTTTTATTTTAATTAATCCTTATAGGGGTTCCCATCTACCAATAAATATATGGGTTTAGTAATTCTCAAAATTCATCAATTGTATGACGGATGCTTTCTAAGGGAATGTAGTATTTCACTGTTGCAAATTTTATCCATAATTTCCAATAGGATTTATTTTTTTACCCCTTTCTGATCCTCACATGAATAGTATGAGGGGGTATTTATTTCATTTTCCATTTGATGTAATTAAAAATTAATTATGCTGAATGAATATTTTTCAATTATTTTTACATTAAGTTGGGTTATATGTTTGTTCCATAATTATTTTTCCCCTTATTTTACCACAAAAATTGATAATTGATCTAGGATGAATCATAAAAAAAAGTTAGGTGATTAAAAAAATTTATGGAATCCCATAATAAGAATCAAGATAATTGTTCTTTAACATGGTTTTGGATCACATAATTTGTTAATATACACAAATTAATTAACCATATAAGAAATGAAAGTTAATAAATCCAAGAGTATTAATCAATACAAACTGTATACATATATTCAATTCTAGAAAAAAATTACTAAGCATGATAAATTTATAATTCACTAGTATGATAAATAGATAATTACTTAACATGACATGTTTTTTAAATTTGATTTCACAAAAATTATTTCTTCTCTTTCATTTCAATTTAATCCATTAAATAATTTTTAATTTTAACTATTAAGTTTCATAATAATATCCAAGATTATTCCTAGAAATCTACCATTAAAATGATAAATTATTTTATAGATTATATATGAGTTATAAAAAAATTAAATTTGATTAATTCTATAGTAAATAAAAAATCCATTTGAGCTGGTCCAATTTCAGTGTTGTTCCTCAGGACGATTACAGATGAAACTTCGGATAATTATAAATAATTAAAATATTTTGTTATTTTAATTCCTTATTTTATATTTTTCTATATATTATATGGATATGGGAAATAATTTGACACATGAATACTCTACTTGCGGTAAATAAAAAGTTGAAGAAACTTTATATGATTATAATTTGGAGAGAAAATTTTTATTGAAAATAATAGATAAAGAATAAGGTATGAATGGGAATGAAATAATTTAATTTATTAGAGTAATATCATACAGACAAACAAATATGTAATTTACCTACCCAGGTTCTAATAAATGATTCCCTCAGCTAGTTGGTCACAAACCCTCAAGTGCGCCTCCTCATATGCTAGAGGGTGCCAAATAGCAGTGAGCGTATAATAAGTCTGTCATGGGGAGACTATACCATATTTTAGTAGAATCATACATCAATGGAAGAACAAAAATAAACAAGTGAGGAATCATATAAATTTCCAGAACAATACTATGTCACATGATCATCAAAACAGAAAATACAATACACAACTGAAAGGGAAAACATGTTATGACAATGCAAGGGAAAAGTGTCTAAAAAGAAACTAAAAGTAAAGACAAAAAAAATCTAAAGAAGGTCCCGAAAAACTTCTAGTTACCTCACCCAAGATCCATTCCCAAAAAGAAACCTATCATCGGTTTTTGCCCTTATCCGGTCCTACAACAATAAAGTCTACTCAGTTACTGATCAGGTGACCGGAATAGTGTGTGAGTACGTCTATGTAGACCACCACCAATAATTCCTAAAATAGTATAGTCAAAAGATAGTTTATGAAATTCTATGAAGAAATAAATAAAATTCATAATTAAACATTTATCACATTTTCATTTAATCTTGAATCATAACATTAGACCTAGTTTCAATTCATGTCTCCCATTTAAATCATAATTCATTATTGTCATTAATTTGGTGTTGAAATCCATTTCAAGCACCCAAAATATCATTTGGTGTTGAAATCCATGTCGAGAACCCCAAATCTAATTTGGTGTAGATCACCATGTCTAACAACCCACATCAAATCTTGGATAACTACTGGGGAGGAACACCATGTCCAAGTCCCAACTTCTAACTCGGTCTAGAACACCATGTCTAACACCCCCATTCTAAATAATTTAATCATTCATTAATTCAAAATAATTGACACATGATGCCCTTACTAATCCAATAATTAGTTAAACATTTCAAATCCCATTAATTAACCAAAAAATTAACTATGCACATAACCCATTAATTAATTCATCAATTAATTAATCAATCAACACAATTCTCATTCCATGATTAATTATTCACAATTAATTATCTAAATCAAATATCAACATGTCAGAATTAATTCTCACAGTTAATTATCTTTAATCAACATCATTGCACATAATTAATTCACCACTAATTGTCTTATATGGCCACACATCATCACATAATTAATTTCCCCCAATTAATTATCTTAGTAATTCTAATTCAATATTTTAATTACAATACCTCAACCCAGAAATAATATCTCTCAATCAAATATTGATTTGGGAACCCTCACCCCCCCTTTTTTCTATGATTAAATCATCAATTAATCACAAAGGCAATAACAAGTCAATCCCACATTCCTAATTACTCCAATTTTGGAAATCAATTATAAAGGGAAGCTAGAAATTCAACAATATCATACACACATGTCAAATCTACGACTATATGAATTCAATTTAGACCACCTACCACAGTTTGTTGATGGATGTTTTCCAAACAAAAATTCCAAAAATATTATTGGAACAATGACATATATCATAATCCTAATATAAAACTGTAAAACCAAAATGAAGATCAAAAGCATCAAGATCATTAAAATATAGATCTTGATCCACAATCCAGGATCTATATCTCATCTCAAAGGTTTATATTCATGGATATATTGGATAAATTCCATGAAAGGATCAGGAAAATATAGAGGAAATAATTTGATAAGTAGTGGGTTGAAATACACTTATTGAGAAGAGAGTGGATCTTCAATTTGGGATTTACATCTTGAAGAACGATGGTGGAATCAACATGGAATCCATCTAGAAGGTTCTAGGATTGCCTAGAATTTTTCAAGCCTAAGGCTAGGTCAAAATATAGGGGTTTTAGGGGATTTTATGATTTAAAAACTAAATTTTGGATAATTAAAACCATCATGCACGGATTCCAAGGTAGAGGTGCATAGTTAGGGTAAACTATGCGCCAACTGTACAGACCTATCTAGCTAGGTTTGCACAGTTTTGGTGTAGAGTTTGTCAAAACCGACAGTAAACATTCACATCCCTCAGTCTATTAATTTTTATTAAAAACTGACCAGAATTCACCTCAAGCCACACATCCAAAATAAAGGTACTTAAGAACAGAAAAGAGTACCTAAAATGGACCTGACATGACTCCAAAAAGGGTTGGGATATTACAATCTCCCCACCTTTTAATATCTCATCCATGAGAAGCACTCTTGAACATCACTAAGATTCTAAGCCAAAAAGAATGGGTCATTGAGTCCTCATGTTTTCTTACTGTTCCCATGTTTCCTCTTTAAAACTTCTATGTTTCCATAACACATAAACTATCGGCATAGACTTTCCCCACAACACTTTATCACTGCAATCCATCACATGTATCTGATGCTACACAAAGGATGCATATATCTCAAGGTCATCCTCATCCACATCTATCACATGATATGGGTTAGGGTGATACCACTGTAGTTGTGACACATAGAAAAAATCCTGAATAGTACGGAATTTATGTGGAAGGGATAATTGGTATTCCACTCGACCGATTCACCAAACTACCTCAAATGGTCCTAAAAACCTGGGTGATAACTTTCCATGCCTCTGTATCCTATGGCAACCCAACCTAGGTGACAGCCAAAGGATATAAAATCACCCTATGTAAAATCAAGGGGTCATCTCCGTCTATCATCATAAGACTATTGCATACTTTGAGATGCAGCCATTTGTTTTTGAGTCAACTACACCGGATCTAAAGTCTCCTAAACAAGACTCGATCCCAGTAGCTCTGACTCACCCACCTCAATCCAACATAGAGGTGATCTAAAATATCTACCACAAAGTTCTTCATATGGTTCCATCTGTATATTTTCCTAATAACTATTATTATTGGTGAACTCCACTAAATCCAAGTGCTTATCCCAAGAACCACCAAAGCCAAATACATATGCCCACAATATATCCTCTAACACCCATATAGTATGCTTTGACTTCTAATTTATCTATGGGTGTAAACTGTACTTAAAAACACATGCGAGTCATGCTCCTTCGGTAAGCCCTGCTAAAAGTGTGAAGTAATGTGTGAATCACAATATGAATCTATTTTTCGTGGAACCCCATTCAAATGAACTATATCTTGAATATACTAATCTCCCTTCTATTATACTAAATTTTTTCCCTAATAGGTAAGAAATGTTCCACCTTCATCAGTCAGTCCATAATGATCCAAATAACATCATTCTTCTTAAGAATCCTTGGAAGACCTACCACTAAATCCATAGTCACGTTATCCTACTTCCATTTCAGAATAGGAAGTGGTTGAAATAGTCCTCCCAGTTGTTGATGCTCTACTTTCACCCACTGATAAGTGAAACATCTGGTTATGAAACCTACTATCTCTATTTCACGCCTAGCCACCAAAACTATCGTCGCAGGTCACGGTTCATTTTTGTCACCCTAGGATGTACCACCCACTTTGAGGCATGAAATCCTCGCATGATTTCCTCTCTCATATTCATTTTCACAACAAGATGATTTTTCACTAAGATGGCCTCATCCTCATCTATCATCTAGTATGAAGGTGTCTCCCCACCTTTAAGGCTTTCCCTTAAGGATAAACAGTTTGAATCCTCTTACTACCTGACCCTAATTTATCTTAAGAGTGTAGACTCCACTACTACTGAAACAAGATTCATCTTCTATTGACTCTCCTTAATACCACATGCATTGTTTCCAGTAAAGTCATCATCTTCCACTCCACACCTGACTCATGTTCCAATTGAGTCTGAGTTTTCCTTCTCAAGGCATCATCCACATTAAACCCCTTTTCGGGTGTATATGTAAGTTCAAAATCAAAATACTTCATATAATATACCCATCTTCTCTATTGAAGGTTCAAGTGATGTTGTGAAAAGATATACTTCAATATTTTATGATCTATAAAAACTGTAAACTTTTCACCCAAAATATTGTGTCACCAACACCTAGGAGCATAAACCACTACTGCCAACTTGAGTTCATGCATGGGGTAATCCCATTCAGGTTTCCTCTACTACTGATACCCGTATACAATGATTCAATCCCCTTGAATCAACACAACTCTAAGTCCGATCCCATAAGTATCAAAATTCACCATGTACTCCCCACCTAACTCAGGTAAGATCAAAATTGGTGATGATATCAAGCATTTATTCAACTATTGGAAAGCATTCCCACATGATTTCTTCCATTCAAACATTACTTTTTTTTGTCGAACCTAAAAGCAGTGCTACCAATCAAGAAAATTCCCAGATGAACCTCCTGTAACTAATCCCCAAAAGATTTAGATATCAAAAAAATTATGGGGATCCTCCCAAGAAACCAATGGTTGAACTTTCCCTCGGTCAACTTCCACACCTTCTTTTGAGATGATATACCCCAAAAATTGTAAACTATCAATCAAAAAATGAAACTTAGATATCCTAGAATATAACCAGTTCTCTCTCAGTGTACCCATGTTGACGTCAAGATGTTGGGAATGATCATCAATAGTCGTAGAGTACAATAAGATGTTTTCCACAAACACCACCACAAATTGATCCAGTTACGGATGAAGGATCCTATTAATAAATGCCATAAACACTATTGGAGTGTTTGTCAACCCAAATTACATTACGACAAACTCATAAAGTCCATACCCACTCCAAAAAGTAGGCCTCAATATATTAAAAGATTGAACTCTCACTTGATGATACCCTGATCTCAAATTGATCTTTTAGAACACCCAATCCCCCTTCAGCTGGTCAAATAGATCATCAACATGCTAAGGAGGATATCAATTCTTCATGGTCATTTTATTCAACATTCATTAATCAAAACATGAGAATAAACCACCATTGGAATTCTTTGAGAACATCAAAGGTGATCCCCAAGGTGATGTATGTGGATAGATAAACCCTTTATCCTCAAAATCCTCCAACTGTGTATTGAGATCTTGAAGCTCAATTAGTGCCATTCTATAATTTAGAATAGATAATAGACTCATCCACAACATGAGATCAATAGTGAATTCCACATTTCATTTTGGTGGAAACCCTGAGAAGTCTTCAGGAAATACATATTCGAATTCTTCCACCACTGGTGGAAGGATGCCTTGCCTATTGCCCCATCATCCAGAAAAAGACTAGAAACATGGGGTTTTAGATCACCATGTTGCTGATTCAATGGACCAATTTTTCCTGGATGGATATCCCATTCTCTATGATGAACATACTAGTCACCCTTAGGAGAAACAAAGGTCACTCTCTTGTGGTATCAATCAATGCGGGCTTGGTATGTGACAAACCATCCCATGCCCATAATCAGTTCGAATCATGTTATTTCATGGACATAGACTTCCCAAATAAAACAATACTCTTTGATCTCTAGAGAAAATATCTTTCATATACATATATATATATATAGATTGTTTTCCTATAAGTGTCTTAATATTCATCACACCACTTACGAAATACTCCTCAAAGATCAATCCATTAACAATAATCATGGATATAAAGGAATGAGAGGTACCAGTATCAAAAAAGGCACTAGATATTTTAGAATCTACTAGAATAGTACCTATCACTGTCAATGGACCAGCAACACTCTCCACAAGGTTTGGATGCACTGCATATAACTATCTTTCCCCTATTCCCTATAATTCCATCTACTCCCCTGAGTAGAACCACATTTCTGATATGGGCACTCATACCGTGATGCACCATGTCCACTGCCTCTACTTCCTATGTCAATATAAGTCTAGCAGCTAGACCTATATGGTGTAAAAGACCCCATACACACACTCTGACTCTGAGCAGCTGCTCCCTCCATACAAGCCTTTCACTTCTTCCTACAGAACTTCTATTGGTTCCCCATCTTGCCACAAAACCAGTACTCCACTTGTGGTCAAGGATAGTGTCTGAGATAGTTTCCTAACCTACAACATTGGTGGAAAAGTAAATGAGTAACATCATATGCAATAGTTCCTCCTAGTTTTCCACCTTTCTTCCCACTTCATGACTATAGTTCTCTTAATGGAACATCCTACTCTCAGAAGGTACACTTCCTGATCATCCAGTGAAAACTACTTATCCAGTACTAGAAGACTCTTTTCAGTTCTCTTATAAAATGAGAGCCTGATTAACCACTTATGGGTACTTATTCATCCTAAATATATTCACCAGGGATTTAATTTCACCTCTAAGTCTTTGCTGAAAGTGTTTTTTCGAAGAATCCTCATCTACTTCCAATGCTAGAGAAAAACACTTTAGATCTATGAAACATTCATTATAATCCATTTTTCAAATCCTTCCTTTGTAAGTACCCCAATTTTTTTCCTGTAATACTTTTAATTTTTTTTCTTGATGTTATTCCAAAGCTGGGCGTTCTGACAGCGTGCGATTCTAAGCCCAAGAGTGGCCGAAATTAATTTTGAAGTGTGTTCACACTAGGAAGGCTAGATAAATAGAATAAATATTTAATGGCCGATCAGACAGGAAAACCGAGGGTATCGTTGAGTCCGGAACATTCCGTTTACCCTAGGAGGGGTATAATTTTCGCGGGCGCGAGCCAGCTATGAAAAATTCCCCAAGGGGAATTTTCATAATTTAGCAGTATCAGGTGTCAAATTTTATAACTTTTGTATGCAGGCTTAGATTGAAATTTCGAGGCCGCCATTGCGCTCAATACATGGCATTTACCCTAAGGGAGGCTTCATCCAGGCCCCGACGAAAGTTTGGGTACGGGCCGACGAGCGGGTGGTTAAGTGTGTTTTTTCTATTTAAACACACCACCCTACCTCTTCACCCCTCCTTGGACGTTCTTCCCAGGATCAAGGGCTCTAAATAGGGATCCAAACTCTCGCCCACCACTCCGGAAAGGCGCAGCAGCTCCGACATTCCAATCGTGATGCGACGGGCAACGCCCCTCGAGGTAGGCTCGTGTTTTATATTTTTCATTCTCGCAATCTTCTTCAATTTAGTTTATTCATGTCGAATCTTTTTCCGATCGTAGAGAGAAGACCCTAGTTTCGTAGGGATCAAGTTGATCTTCACAACTATCCTTTTGGATGAAATTTTTGAGTCCTAGGGTGCCCGAGGTGGCCCTGGGATGTTTTCCGGCCAAATACCCCTTTTTCCGGTGGATCCAGGGTGGTCTGACGACCTTTGGCAGCGGCGCGGTGTGGGATCTAGCGGCGGTGGAGAGCTCCGGGACGATGGCGCCAGGCGGTGAGCTCTGGCTCTAGGTGGCCGCGCAGCTCGCAGGCGGCGGCGCGGTGGCTCGAACGGGCGGTGGGGGTCGTCCAGGTAGACCGAGGTTGTGGCGCGACCCCTCGGTGGGGAACCGAGACCCGCTGGGAGCGGGTCTCCACGTAGAACGAAGACCGGACATGAGGGTCGGTCAGATGAGGCGTGGAATACGGGTCCACGGCCGGACCATGCGGATGAACCGCGGGCCGGCGCTGTGATCCGGGCCGGCCGGCGCGAGCCGGCCGAAATAGGGCGGACCGACCGGGCCGGGCCAGTCCTGCCCAAGGGGCTTGTCCCCTCTGGCTTCGGACACCCGTAACTTTCGTTACAAGTGTCCATTTTATATGATGTCTATGGAAGTGTAATAATCGGCTCGAGGAGTATGATTTGAGATGCTTTTGGGGATTTTGAATTCCCGGGATAGGAGCTCGGTGGCGCGACACGCGCATTAAGTGCTACGTCGGGATTCTAGTATTGATTGGCGTCGACACATCTGATGTCTGATTTGAGTGCCGTTAGCAGCAATGCAACCCTAGAATTGAGCCGAAGATTTCTAGTATGGTTTTGTGTGTTGAAGTGGGAGTTGATACATGGGCCCTACGGGCCGTCTTTGAGCTGCATGTAGTGTTTTTGCGCCTTTTTCACCAAACGTGTGTTCGGGGCGTATGAGTAGTAGTTTCTACGTGTTTTTCCGAGATCATCGCAATGGCGCAGTTCACCCAAAGAGTATCGGAGCCAGGGTATGGGCCCCACACGGGCCGACTACGGTGAATAGTACCATATTCACCGGTTTTCCGTTTCGGGCAAGTAAGTAGTCTATCTCACATGTTTTTCCATGAGAACTGCAACGGTGAAACCCGTTTGGGCATATGGAGCCCCCTTTGAGATCATGTTAATGTGGGGTGGATATCTTCTTTTTACGCACTCTGAACCAACGCACAGTGGCGTTGTTAGTGACACCTGATGATGTCAGTTGCAGTGCAGAGCTATCAGGATGATTCAGGGTCTACCCTCTAGCAGGGCTGGGCAGTGGGTCACCCGTTGTCTGGTTCCAGGTCTACCCTCTATCAGGGCTAGGCAGTGGGTCGTCGGTCGACGTGTTCTGGGTTTACCCTCCAGCAGGGCTGGGCAGTTGGTCACCTGTCATCTTGTTCAAGGTCTACCCTCCAGCAGGGCTAGACAGTGGGTCGCCTATCGATGTGTTCTGGGTTTACCCTCCAGAAGGTCTTCGCAGTGGGTCACCTGTCAATTTATTCTAGGTCTACCCTCCAGCAGGGCTGGTAGTGGGTAACCTGATGATGTATTAGGGTTTATCTTACAACAGGATTGGGTAGTGGGTCACCCATTGATGCTTCTGACTCAACCGTTATTATGAGGCTAGTTGGTGACTTTTTTGTCGTGACTAACAGAGCAGGACCCTGATTGTGCAGATCAATGGTTTTACAGTTTTAACGTTACCTGAGGACCCACAAGGAAGAGGGGTACTTTCCCCACTGAGACGCATCCTTGATACGTGACCTAAAACTGTGCAGGTGAGTCAGTGCCACCCAAAGCGGATAATATTGAAGTGCGGTGATTGAGCCCCTCTAACTTGGGCTTCCTAGGTGGACGAGACGAGATGCTGGGCTGTGAGGATGGATTTACTTGGAACTGATGGCGACTTATCCTGGGCTGAGCTTGGAGATGGAGATCACCTTACACACTCGTTTGGGTTTCTTGTTGAGAATATATATATATATATATATATATATAATTGGACCCTACTTTCGTTCCTACTCCCTGGGGTCCGTGCCTACTTATTTTTGTTGGGTGGAGCTGCACACTCTTTACTAAACTTTTCTACTGTTTTTTATTCTACTAATCACCTCTTTAGTGCCTCCATTGTTTCTCCCTCGAGATTTCGGGGAATCCTACTGAGTATCCTTATACTCACCCATGCTTGGGGTTTGCCCATACCTGGCATGCCCTTGCAGACGACGGACAGGGCGATCGTGACTACAGAGGAGTGTAGAGGAAACAACAGTTGGAGCAGCGTACCGCAGTCGTGCTAGAGTATTCAGGTGGGAGCCTATTCAGTTGTCTTATTTTGTTTATCTATGGCCGGGTTGTGGCATTTTTGTGGTTGGGTGCATGTTTTCCTTGTTTTTAACTTTTTAGTTTACTTGTAAGTACTTCCAGCACTTTACATACTCTTTTTAGTTGTTGATGCATGACTTTGGTTGGGGTATAACTGCCTGTATTTTGGTTTCCTTTTTACTCTGCACTGCTGCGTCATGTAGGTTTTGTGTGCGTGGGTACATTTACTTAGGCTAAGGCCTCCCCGAGATCATTATGACTTCGTCACGGGTCACCAGCCTCTAGCCTATGGAGGCGGGCTTGAGGTAGTTGCGGCTCAGGACCGGTAGGGTCAGTTCGTAACAAAGTGGTATCAAAGGTGGTTCGTTCCTTGGGGAGTTTTTCGGACGTACCTAAAAAGGAATTGGTTGGGATTTAGGGCAATGATGATGATGTGTATCAAGAGAATCTCTCAGGGCAGGGAGTCCAGTAATGGTATGGGTGGCCGATGTATCCATTCACCAGGACCCTGATAATCTTCTTGTCAACTCAGCATGCTGAGTCACTTGTTGAAGGGAATTTTGAAATATGCATCTCATAGGAATGAGTCTATGACTGTCATTGTTTGAGTCATCTCCCCTTTTTTATTACTGTTATGTATATATATGCTCTTCTGATCATGGTATCCCTTGATAATTTTCAGTATGCCCCCACGACAGTAGCCATCCAGATTACCCTCTCCAGCTCGTGGTGACGATCTGGCAAGTGACGATGTGTCAGTTCAGGTACCCTCACGCGATCCCCTTCCGCCCAGGGCTTCAGCAGTATCCCCTACACCTGAGGAGCGGAAGTTAGTACCGACAGCTCAGGCTGAGGTTGCACACAGACTGAGCGCACTTCGAGACTCCCAGCGTCAGAGGCCGCCGAGGTTTCGTGGGAACCCAAATCCCCAGGTGGCGGAGGATTGGCTTGAGTCAGTGGCACGACTATTCAGGCTGGTACAGACCCCAGTAGACCAGATGGTGGCCCTAGCTGCCAGTCTTTTTGTAACGCCCCGACCCCAGTTACCCAGAGTCGGTGCATTATTACATAATATTGGCATGATCACAAGAAAGATCAAGTCTCAAAAGACTGATTAGTTTAGTAGCCTTGGAAACACTAGATACAATCATAATATTTTACATTACATCATAAAAAAACATCTTGTCTTCATATCCCCTCATACTAACCCTGCAGGTCATTCATAAATTACTTCATCATAATCCTGGGAAAAATAAAACATTGAAAGGGGTGAGCTCAGATGCTCAGTAAGGATAACATTATAGCAGAAGCTTTCATAGATAATCATAAACACTTAAGGAAATTTATAATTAAAACAAAAGCCTTTTAAACTTGAACTTCAACATAGTATGGAAAAAATAAAATGAAATAATTCCATTTACTTATTCACATGGATATTCTACTAATTGAATAATCACATGAAATATCAATAACCACTTTCATAATGATGGAATGCATAATTCCAGACTATCATAACCACATATCCAAGGCCTCGTGCCAAGACTACAAATAAGATTTTGTCAAGGCCCTGTTCCAAGACACTAGTTTGTCTCATGAGACCTACCTATGAATCGAGGAGCTATATCGGGCTCCACCCATCACTTAATAAGTCCAATGCATTCCTCATATGAAAATTTTTAAACATAACATAAACATTCGTATTAAAACTAGCATACGAAATGTCAATACTTTATCCACAAACCATGAATGGTATAAAAATAGCACATCCACAGTCAAAGATAACTCATTCAATACAATATGGAAGATTTTATTGTATCATATTAACCTCAATCGAGAATAATAAAGGATATTGACATAGATGAAAATAATCATAAAAAATATTTGATAGAAATATCCCCATTTTTCTTGAAATCATTTAAAAGCCAAACTATTTCTCAAGAAGCCATTTAAAAATAGATTTTTTAATAAAAGTGTCCCATACCACTTTTAAACTTTTAAAAGGAGTTTTAGTTTTAAAACATTAATGTCCACATATATAAATCCTTAAAACCATTTTTAAAACATTGACATTAATGAGCAATATTTAGAATAATAAGTCTTTAAAACATTTAGAAATGGTATTTTAGTTAAAGTTTCTAACCAAAAGAGAGACACTTGAATACAAATAATTGAGGTAATAAAAACATTATAATATCATGAGAATAAAGGGATTCATGATATACTTTTTCAAAGTACATTATATACACCACATAAAGTTATTTGGTGTATAACAACAAAGAAGTCTTAATGGAATGTAAATTGAGATGAAATCTCTCATAAAGGCCATATCCATAGGTAAAGGATAAATCAAAGACATAATTATGTGTGACAAATATAAATAAACTAAATATTATTGGATATTTAGTGTAAAACAATCAAAGTACATTCAAACATAATCTTGTAAAAACAATACCAATGAATTGGATGTTTATCTCAACAAATCGAGATTGAGTAAAAATTACTCTAATCAAGTTCATACTGATGACTTGAGAATTTATCTATGGAGTGATTATGTGTATAAAAAGTATATCCACAGAAAGGGGAGTGGAAATTATGACATAATCAAATGAATAGTCATTCCACACATAATCTTGGAGTAAAATAATCAATGAAGTATGCGTAAAGCCGAATGAGTGGAAATTGAAATTTCAAATTCCCTTATCGATTAGGTAACTTATGAAACATACACCCATGAAAGAAGGATCATACAATGATGATGTAAATAACCATAAATTAAAGTATACTACACAATTAATACAATCATGGTCAGTACACATACACCATATACAATAAATAAGTGGTGAACAATGAAATTCTCACGAAACTAAGAGTGAGATAAGAAACCCCTTACTTTGTACTTTTTCCTTGGTCGACGGTAGGTTAACCTTATGTATAATGGTGAAATAATTGTTATTAAATTATTCAATAATCATATACATTAATATGATATCATATATGATCTTTTAGCATTGCTTTGTTAATAATATCTTATAATTATCGTTGTTTTGGGTGTTAACTTACTCATTTTCTTTTATATGTTTTGTTACGTAAGTCCTAGTTGTCATGTATAGGTTGTATATTATTCATATCCATAATGATATCAAGTTCTTAAAAATTATTTTTAAAACATAAAATGATAATTATACTTGAATGGATACGATAGAGAATGAATCTCATCGTGTTCGTGGAGACGGTAGTCCGTACGTACGCACGAGCGACAATATCATTCTTTTGATATTAAAATAATATATAATTGGATGGTATATAATATATACAGAATAATTATCATGTTATATTTATTATTTACATGAATTACACATCATTATTATACACATCCAAATAATAATTTATTGAATAACAATTACACCACGACGTGGAGACGGTAAGCCGTACGTACGAACGTATGGTGACATGTTATTCAAAGGGTTGATAGAATACTGAATATGGTTGTACCATATTTATAATAATATTAAAGTATATAGGAGATACTGGATTCATTATTTTAGAATAGAAATAACAAATAAAGAAGAAGTGGAAGCAGAAAGGAACTTGAAAAAGGATGGTGAAATCATTACCTCTTCTTCGGATTCTTCCTTTTGATTTGATCAAAAGGGCTCCTTAGGTTGGATTTCTGATCAAACTAAGGCCTCTAAGTTGTATTTAGGAAATTTTAGAGAGTATTTGGGTAGGTTTTGGCCGAACAAAAAGGCTTTCAAGGTGTGAAGTAATGAGAAGGGTGGGTTCCCTTTTATAAGAGGGGTGAGGGGCACCTTTGGAAAAGCTAGAAATATTATTTTATAATAAATACATATTCGGTTTCTAATGGCTCCAAAGTATATTATTTAAAGTTTAAGGTGGGTATAGGTCTAAAAACACTCAAACAATAGGATTTATACAGGTTTGGGTTACTATATTAACCTTATCTTTAAGTATTAACTCTAAGTTAATTAGTTTCACTTTTACAATGTCTCTTTGTATTTTTATATTACATGGTTAATAAACTTACTATATACATCCAATAGACCCCCAAGTGGTCCATTAATGACACAAATATTATGATATAAGTATATTGGTGGAATCTTAGATTTTTAGGAATTTAATATCAATTATTAATATAATATTTGTTTTAAAAACTCTTTTATGTCAATTTTTACACTATTCAATAATTGATTTTTGTAAAACTCATAACAGAATGATTACTTATGAAAAAGTTAATTAAATCAATACTAAAATGTCATATTATCCTATAAAATTATTGGTATTTATAAAAAGTCTCAAATTACATTTATTTGGGTATTTATAATATCAGTTATTCTAATTTTTCATTAATTTAGTAATTACTGCATCACCATTGTTTCATAAATAAAATAAATTATATAATGTCTAAAAATTATAAAGAAAATATAATTATTTAGGAAATATTTTTATATTTATAATTAATATTTATAGTCTAAAATCCAACATATATAACGCTATGTAACAATTGTTTTTCTAAAAGATATATGTTTGTGTCATTTTTGTATTCATTTTAACTTAATTAAAATAAAGTGTTCCTATCACTTACAAGTGGATCCATGAGGTCCCAAAATCGAATAAAATATGCCCATGGTCTGACATGTATCAACCAATAAGGTATTGACACGTTTTAGGGTAATTTTATATTATTATAATATTATTTTTTAACCCTTATTTACTAGATTTACCCTTTAACCATGGTAAATAAAATAATTACCGAAGTAATTATTCAAAATCTCTAAAAATAAAATTTACCTATTTACAAAATTTGAAAATCCTGATTCAAAATATGGAATCCATATTTCCAAATTCAGAACACAGAAGTGGTAGAAATTAATTTAAAATTTATTTCCGTTGTTAAAACAAAAAGCGTGTTTTTAAGAGATAATAACTATCAAAAATTGCACTTGTTTATGTCTGGTTTAATTGTGAAATTATGTCCAATGACAAAAATTAAATTAAATGGTAAAAAAATATTCTAAATATACTTTAAAACCACTAAAATTCCTAATTTATCAATATTAATTATTTCGATTAAAAAGGTTGTTTTTAATTAAAATTTAGTAATTTTCACTATTCATCAAAATATGAAAGTTATCTGAAAAGTACCAAAATTTCACCCTAGGCTAATTTCGATATTCCGAATCCAAAAATGAAGTCAATTTTGAGAGATAGAATTTATAAAATTTCAAAAAGTAGGTATTACTATTCGTAACAGATAGTTTGATTGGTTGTGGTGTGTTAGAATCTCAAAGATGCGTACAATGCACGTCATTCCATTATTCAAAGGGAAGCGTACCGTGGAATCTTGGGATGTTACACTTTTAATTGGGACAACCGGGTGATGGTGGGATCTGGTGATGCAGACCCATGACGAGTCATCCCTCACATGGGATGGCTTCCAGCCACTTTTTCGGGAGGAGTACTCCCCCTCGTTTTTGCGCTCCGTTCAGATCCAGGAGCTTCTGGAGATGAAGCAGGGAGGTATTTCCGTGTCCCAGTACTCGGCCCAGTTCACTGATCTTATGCGCTACTCACATGACATGATCCTCAATAGCTACTTCTGGGAATGAAAGTTCGAGCAGGGTCTTCACAGGGAGATCCGCGCTAGCCTGGCACCCTTGTGCATCCCCACTTACACCAGGGTGTTGGAGAGGGCTCTTGTGACCAAGAGCTTCCTGGATGAGGGGTGAAGGATAGCAGGACCTAGTAGTGTCCATTTTAGAGCGGAGTCTTTAGCAGACAGATGACATACGGCTGGGCCTCAGCCGAGGAGGCCCTTCCGTGAGGAGACGGAGGGCCAAGGTCGCACACCGCCGTGGCACCGTAGGGCGGCAGAGAAGACAAGAGAGAGCTGTTTCTATTCTTGTGACGGACTAGGTCACCTAGCATAGGATTTCCCAACCAGGCGTACATATCAGTTGTGGCAGGAAGTGGGCCCACGAAAGAGGCAGAGGCAGCGCTGTGACCTGGGGTCACCTAGGTGAGGACCCAAAAGTCCTCAGGGAGGAGGTGCAGGTAGAGCGGCAGGACTAGGAGGTGGGGGACGAAGTTTTGAGATTCCGCCACCTCCACCACCAGGAAGCCCATGCCAGGCTCAGGGAGCTGGCGGTAGGGGATGCAGGCAGCTTCAGGCCATGGGTGTTCGAGATCCTCCAGCGCACGAGATGGTCTGAGGTATGCTTTGTGTTTACTCCACACTTGCTTCAGTACTAGTAGAAACGGGCGCCATCCATTCCTTTATATCACTGCTGTTGGTACAAGAGTTGGAGCTTCCAGTAGATGCGCTGACACCTGCACTTATCCTTGAGGTTCCTACTGGAATTACCTCGTTGGTGAGTTTTATCTACAGACAATGCGGACTGTCGTTCGGGGGAGGGAGTTTCACGTGGGACCTGCTCGTCATCACGATGGAACCTTACGACATCATCCTGGGCATGGATTAGATTTCTATGGTTCGCACTTAGATCAACTGTTGTCATAGACGAGTCATAGGTGAATTTTCTGATGGGACGACGTTCACCATCCTTGGTGAACAAGACCTCGTGGTAGAGCAGATGGGTACTCCGAGCAGGAGACCCTGACCTTTTTCGCACCAGCTGGAGAACATGGATCTTAGAGTAGCGGATGCTACATGCACCTGAATTCCAACAGTGGTAGAGGATTACATGGACATATTTCCCGAGGATGTACTGGGACTACCTCCGAGGCGAGAGATGGAGTTCTGCATTGACTTGCAGCCGGGGACTACTCTGATATCTTGTGCAGTATATCGGATGGAACCCACAGAGCTTCAAGAGCTACGACTTCAGTTGGATGACCTTCGTGAGAAGGGATTCATCAGGCCCAGTGTGTCCCCATGGGCAGCTTCAGTTCTGTTTGTGAAAAAGGCAGATGGGAGTCTACAACTTTGTGTGGATTATCATCGCCTGAATCAGGCCATGATAAAGAACAAGTATCCTTTGCCGAGGATCAAGGACCTCTTTGACGAGTTGCGAGGTGAGAAGTGGTTCTCAAAGATTGATCTTCGTTATGGATACCACCAGTTGTGGGTTTGTGAGGCTGACATCCTGAAGATGGCCTTCTATTGTCGATATGGGCACTAAGATTTTCTGGTGATCCCCTTTGGTGTGAAAAATGCCCCTGTCGTCTTCATTGCATTGATGAACCAGATTTTACAGCCGTACATGGACCAGTTTGTGGTTGTCTTTATTGACTACATACTCATTTACTCGGCATAGAGGAGGAGAACGAAGAGCATTATAGGATGGTCCTAGACTTACTTCAAGAGAACCAGCTCTACGGGAAGATCTCTAAGTTCCAATTCTGGATTCACGAGGTTTACTTTTTAGGGAACGTCATTATAGAACATGGTTTGGCTGTGGATCCCGCAAAGAGAGAAGCAGTGATTTTTTGGGAGCCACCCAAGAATGCATCTGAGTTGAGGAGTTTCCTTGGGTTGGCAGGGTACTACAAGAGGTTTGTGGAGGAATTCTCCAGGATTTCTTCCCCTTTGATAGCATTGACATGGAAGGGGCGACTGTTTACCTGGACTGATCAGTTCCAGAAGGCCTTCGTGGAGTTGAGGCATAGGTTGACTGGTGCACCAGTTTTGAGGCTGCCAGAGGAGGGAGTTGAGTTCGTTGTATATTGTGACGCTTCAGGAGGTGGGCTCAGGTGAGTGCTGAAGCAGCAGCGGGAAGTGATTGCATATGGGTCGAGGCAGTTGAGGCCCCATGAGCAGAATTATGCGACTCACAAATTTGGAGCTGGCAGTGGTAGTCTTCGCCTTGAGGCTATGGAGACACTACCTTTTGGGTGAGCGTTTTGTGGTCTACTGAGATCACCAGAGCCTCAAGTATATCTTCACTAAGAGGGATTTGAACTTGATGTAGAGGCGCTAGCTAGAGTTTCTGCATGACAATGATTTTGAGATAGTCTACACTCGAGGGAAGGGAAACGTAGTAGCAGATGCCCTTAGCAGGATGTCCCAGGCTCATCTATTGTGGGAAGATTTAGGGTCGTTGGCTTCCCTTCGGTTTACCTTGGTGGAGTAGGAGGGTACAACTTTTCAACAGTCGATGGTGTTGACTCCTTCGCTCCTTGAGCATGTGAGAGAGTCGCAACTGTGAGATGTTAATAGCGAGGTACTGCGTGATCAGATATCCCCGTGCAACGCACTCGATGGGTATTCTGAAGGATGGAATCATGAGATCCTGTTTCAGGGGAGAGTTGTAGTACTGTTGGAGATGTGGGAGGAGGTGATGCGGGAGTTCCACACTTCTCCCTTGGTCGTACATCCCAGTGTGGGGAAGATGTAAAAAGACCTTCGGTGGCAGTTTTGGTGGTTTGGCATGATGCAGAGTGTAGCCGAGTTCGTTTATCGGTGTCTTACCTATTACCAGGTGAAGGCAGATCACCAGGTTCCAGCAGGGTTGTTGTAGCCCCTTGATATCCTGGAGTGGAAGTGGGATGGAGTATCTATGGATTTCATCACAGGGCTTCCGCGCACATCGAAGGGCCACGACTCCATTTGGGTGATAGTGGACCAAATCAAAAATTCGGCGCACTTCCTTGCTATCAGGGAACAGAGCTCGATGGAGAGTCTGGGACAGTTATATGATCGGGAGATCTTCTGTCTTCATGGAGTACCCTCGACGATCGTATCCGACCGTGACGCGTGGTTTACATCACGGTTATGGCGAGGCCTGGAGGAGGCATTCAGGGCTCAGTTGCGGATGAGTAAAACTTTTTACCCCTAGACTGAAGGGTAGACCGAGCGCACTATCTAGGTGTTGGAGGATATGCTCAGGGCGTGCGTGTTAGACTTTGGCTGGAGTTGGGGGAATCACCTGCCCTTAGTAGAGTTTTCATATAACAATAGTTACCACTCTAATATTGGCATGGAACCTTTTGAGGCCCTCTACGGGAGACCCTGCAGGTCACCCTTGTGCTGGACGGAGGTTGGGGAGACCTCCCTCGTGGTCCCAGAGTTGCTGCAGGCGATGACGGAGATTGTGCAGGTCATTCGTGAGCGGATGAGGATGGCTTAGAGCAGACATAAGTCCTATGCAGACCGACGTCGCAGGCCCTTGCAGTTTGAGCAGGGAGAACATGTCTTTTTTAGAGTCTCCCCACGGTGTGGAACACGGAGGTTTGGCTGGGGAGGCAAGCTATCAACGAGGTTGATTGGGCCCTTTGAGATCATGCGTCAGGTTGGTGAGGTCGCCTACCGTCTCGCTCTACCCCCGCAGCTAAAGAGGTTGCATGACGTCTTCCACGTGTTGCAGCTGAGAAATACGTGCACAACCCCACACACATTATCGACTAGGTAGAGATGGACATTAAGGATGAAGCCACCTTTGTGGAGCACCCATTTCCGATTGAGGACCAGAAGGAGCGGACTCTGCGCGGACGGTACATTCCTCTATTTCATGTGTTGTGGTAGCACGAGAGGCTGTAGGAGAGAACTTGGGAGCGGGATTGTACAGACCCGAAGTTTGACGTACATGAACATTACATTACTTTTGCGGAATACTTAGTACATAACAAAAACACACACACAAGGATCGTAATAGTTTAGTGTCTTTGGAAACTCGGAATATAATCTTTTAATCATGGTGAAAGATCTTCAAAATCTCCCATAAAGATATTCCTTTTTTTTACCTAAAACCTTTCTTTATATCCTGGGCAAAAGAAAACATAAAAGGGTGAGCTCAAATGCTCAGTAAGGGTAAACAAAAGGGAAATCAATCATAACATATCTTTTGGAAATCTTAACCTGCAAAAGAGAGAATAATTTCATAACATGGGATAAATCATAGTAGTGAAATGAAATCCCAATAATCATAACATAAAATATGAAACCTTGTGGCATACACACATAATCATAGAGAATCATTTCTTGTTAGTCAAGACTCATTTCCAAGACTATCTTAGTGGACAAAGTCCCTTTCTGAATCGAGTAACCCTCGTTTCAGTCCTGTTTCACTGAACCGGTATAACCTACCATTTCAGCCATGTATATCTCATGAGATATAAAATCTTTACCCAATGCATTGGAGGGAGTTATAGGTCCCACCCATCTTATAATGAATCCTTTCTTATGTGTGCCACATAATCATACATCATCGCATAACACATGTAACAAAAATGGGATTCTTGAAACATCATGACATCATAAATAAATTCATATAAGATAAAGGAATTCATAAAAATAATTCCATCACAACATGATCAAATCAATGTAATAATATGGATAAAAACAGAACCCTTTATTATCTTAGATGGAGAATAATTTTGATAAAACACTTGAACTCCATTCTTGAGGAAAATATCCTTTCTTCTTCAAAAACATTTTTCCTTTCATAACATGTCATACAACTTTAAAATAAAAGAAGTTGATTAAAAATAAACTTGAAAACTTGTAAAGGAATCTTCTTGGAAATAATGTTTTAAAAATCCATTCATGCCGTATAAGTTAAAAAAAACATTCTTTCGTACTTTTGTCGGAAAAGTCAAAAAGTACCTCGTACGAAAAAATGACAAAAGATTCCTTTCATATTCTTTACTAAAAACTCACCGAAGGGTAAAATTGGATTTAAACAATTGTAGGTGGATGGAAATAATATTACATATTGAATAAACATGGATGTGGATGATAAAATACACCCCAGTAAATACCATAGTATAAACAATCTTGGATAAAAATGAGATTGTGATATTTCCCTTACCTTAGGTCTGATTTGCTTTGTACGTGTCCGAAGCTCCTGTATAATGGTTTAAATAATGTTATTGACTTATTCCAGAATCATACATATTGATATGATATCATATATGGTCATACTCTTAGCTTCTTGTTAGTAATATTTCATTGTTACTTGTTACTCGGGTCTTTATTGCCTTTTGTTCTTATGCGTGTTTTGCCGAATACATTCTTATTCTTCTTTTAAGGTTATAGATACCTTATATCCAGAATGGTATTAGTGTAACATATATCACATTTATTCATTCAATTCATTTATATAATTACTATGTAATGATGATCATGTAGAACGAGTCGCATCACATCGTGGAGACGGTATTCCGTACGTACGCACGAGTGATGATATCGTTCCTATGATCGTGGAACTGTATTCGAGTATATATATATTATTTCAGTATCAATATTACTTTATAATAATCATAAATAGTTACTCATTACACCATTATAACCATCCCTGTAAAGTGATGGTGGAAAAATAGATTACACCACGGCGTGGAGACGGTATTCCGTACGTACGCACGCGCGGTGATTTCTTTTTCCGTAGGATGGATAGATGGTAAAATAGGGTTTTTTTCATACTTATAATAACATATCAGTATATGAGTGATACTGATGTTATTACTTCATAATGAAACAACCTAAGAAGAAGAAGTGGAAGAAGAAATAAAGATGAAAAAATTGGTAACGGTAATTACCTCTTCTTTGAAGCGCCTCTTTGAGACCTCCTCTTAGGGCACTAAAATTGGTCTTTGAGGAAGACCAAAACCTCTAGGATGTTGCTAGGGAAGTGGAGAAGAGATTTTGGAAGGGGTTGGCCGATCTCGAGTGCTCAAATTGGTGTGAGGAGGAGGGGGAGGAGGTGTCCTTTTATAAGGGAGGAGAGGGGCACCTTAGGAATACCTCAAAATATTATTTTATATTAATGTCAAAATCGGTTTATAATGGTTCAAAAGGGTCTTAGTTCGAAGCTAAAGTGGGGATGGGTCGAAATCCTATCAACCAATAGGATTTAGACAAGTTTAGGGTATTATTTTAACCTTATCAATTAGATTTAACTCTAAGTTAAATAATTTAACTTTTACCGTGTCTTTTTGTTTTCTTTCACTATATGGTTAATACACTTACTATAAAATGCCAAACGAACCCCAAATTGTTTATTATTAATATATATATCCTTATCTAAGTCCTTTGGCCGAACCTTAGATTTTTAAGAATAAAATAACAATTAATAATATAATATTTGATTTAAAAACTATTTTGTGTCAATTTTGACACTATTTGATATATGATTTTTGTGAAAGTCATAACAGAATTATATGTTCGAACCAAGTTGATTAAATCAACATTAATATATCATAGTAACCTATAAAATTAGTGTAATTCATAAAAAGTCTCAAATTACATTTATTTTGGTGTTTATATCATCAATTATGTTAATATTTCATTAATAAGATAATTACTACATCATCATTGTGTCATAAATAAATTAACTTATATGAAGTTTAAAAATTACAAATAAAATACCTTTATGTAGGAAATCTTTTTAGCATCCTAATGAATATTTATAGTCGAATTTATCTTATGTATAACCCCATATTAAAAGTGATTTACTTATTAAACTCTGATTTTAACTATTTTAACCCTTCTTTAAATAAATTAATAATAAATGTCCTAATCTAATCCAAGTGGGCCTAAATGGTCATATTTTATTCCTAAGTTTGTTTTTGGTCGAATTACACTTGTCCAATAGAATTAGGACATGTGGTAGGGTAATAGTAATATCATATTTACCCTTAGTTACCCTATTTACTATTAACCGCGGTAAAAAAAAGTAAAAAGTTACTATTCACCAAAAAATTATTTTTATCTCATTGAACCACATTTTACTTACTGATATCAACCGTGTCTGTCGGATTTTTGAAATTCCATTCACAGAAGCGGTAAAATTAAGTTTTATGCAAAATTTAGTTTTTAACCTACCACTTAGTGGTTTCACTATTCATCAAAAATTGAATGTTTTCAGAAAAATACCAAAATTTCACCCTAGGCTAATTTCGGTATTCCAAATCCAAAAATGAAGTCCATTTTGAAAAATAAAATTTATAAAATTTCAAAAAGTGTTTATTACTATTCATAACGGCTAGTTTTAATAATATTTTAATAGCATAGCGTTGTTTAGTGAAACTCGGTATTGCGTACGACGCAAGCTATCGAGGAAGGTCGTGATTGCGTGTAAAGTAAGCCAAGAAATTGTGTAGTGAAAGATTCCTTTGATGATATATAAAAACAAAATATTATTCATAAAAATCTCGGGTGTTACATTCTACCCCCCTTAAAATGAATTTCGCCCTCGAAATTCGTCGGGGTTATAAATGGTTTACTATTCGAAAGTTTCTTTAATAGAAACCCACATCGTAAAAAGGAATACCAAAACATGTCTTTAAAAACTAAAGTATGAAATGTAATGATTACCCAAATAAACTAATCGATGGGTTTCCACATAGGTAAAAATATGGATATGGAAGAGAAATCTAACCATCATGTTCTGATGGAGAGTGGTAGAGAACATGGCTATGGAAAAGCCAGTAATCACAAATCCATAGATTTGTGATGATATAAGGTACCATCTGATTCATCAGGTATAAGATCACTAGGACAACATTTTTGGTTTTCAAGATCATTTTCCTAAAGTTGAAAATTTGAATTAGAATAAATACTTACTTTATTTTGGTACAATCTCACTGTTGTTTGTGCCTTGAACAATTTCCACTTCATCTCTTAAATAAATGAAGATGAATTTGTTATTCGTGAAGTGTTAGCAGATTATGTCATAGAATGACGGGTCTTTTCATCTGTCTTAAACAAAAGGTTAGCAAAAATTATATACATAAGTCGGTCTATAGTGAGATTAATCATATATGGTTCCTAAAATGGACTTATACTTCATATATCATACTGCTTAATATAATAAAACTAGTTTCTACTAAACAGGGACTTCCTGTAGGCCAGTGGTAGGCGATAAAGGCCAGTCGCACTTCGGTTGTTGGTTCGATTCCCACATCCTTGTCCGAAGCGATGGGCTGTCGCCCGTCCTGCAGGTTGTCCTTTTTCTAAAACTACATTACTATAACATCCCATCAATATTATCGAAAATCTTCTATCCCTAAACTAACTTATGTCCAACATAATCCATTCTAATCTTTAGGCTTATCCATAATACTACAGTCCACTCTCATAATATAGTGAAAACGATTACCAGAGATTTAATACTGTCGTTAATCCCCATATATCATAAGATATGTCTTGTTGGTCACATTCCAAACATTCAAAGGCCTTAATCATGTATTCTCTTGAATACCCATTGAACCTTAGTGAAAACATGAATGCAGTTAAAAGTTAACTCTTTCCACATACCAAAATCCAAAAATTCTATATACTCAAACCATGATATAACCTTCTCCTTATATTAGTCATGAGCTCATGAAAACAATCAAACACCTCATTATCTTATTATTCCTTCATTATGCGCATATCATCTAAATTCCAAAAATATCTGAATAACCTTTCATGGATAATGGTACCATTAATCATACACTTTCATAACTCAAGGAAAGACAACAGTATAAAAATCCTTAGATGTCTCTTTATTCCATAGTACCATGAGATTTCTTATACAAGATTACACATGATAAACATGTAATCATTCCACTACATTCTTAAACCATTGACCGAGCTTCAAAAATTCTTTCATCTCACATATCATTTGTAGTCTCTTCATCATCATCAACATAAATACTTCCCATACGACCATACTGATTATCTTCATGAGACATTCCCTTAGGGAATTGGTTTGCATAATGCCCGTACATTCCACATTTAAAACATTTAACCATTGTTGATGTCGTAGCAATACCATTATCCTCATCCATGGTGTTAACTGAACCTTTTCCTTTGCACTTACTAGCTTTGTGTCCTTCTTTTCCACACCCAAAGCATCTTCCAGTTCCTTTGAAACATTCTCCTTGATGCCTCTTCCCACATGATTTACATAGGGGAAATTGAACTTTCTTTCCTCTATGATCATCATGAAACTCCATCTTTCTCTTATTAGCCGAGTCAGGAAACTTACCAAATTTTACTTTATTGATCATATTATGAGATTGCTGATTCGGCATAATAATGATGTTTGGACTTCCAAATCCCATTTCATTATGAAGAATATCATTCCATTGTCCATCATATCCTCCATTATCGTGAAACATCTTGTTTCCAGCCATTTTCTAAAACCCAAAAAAAAGAATAGTGTGAGAGGCAAAAATCATGCTAGGGAAAACAACATAATAAAGGTGGAGTATCCTCGATATCTAACATCTTAGGTTAAATTCTATGATCGTTACCGTAGTTCTAGGACTGTATCCTATACGTATACTTATCCTTAGGGACATCCCTAGACATACCTTATAAATATCTCTAGGGATCTCACTAAAGTTCTCGCATCCTAGTTTCCAAAGGTTGACTAAACCTTTCCTCTGATACCAACTGTAGAGACCCGAAGCTTGACGTACAAGAACATTACATTACTTTTGCAGAATACTTAGTACATAACAAAAACACACACACAAGGATCGTAATAGTTTAGTGTCTTTGGAAACTCGGAATATAATCTTTTAATCATGGTGAAAGATCTTCAAAATCTCCCATAAAGATCTTCCTTTTTTTTTACCTAAAACCTTTCTTTATATCCTGGGGAAAAGAAAACATAAAAGGGTGAGCTCAAATGCTCAGTAAGGGTAAACAAAAGAGAAATCAATCATAACATATCTTTTGGAAATCTTAACCTGCAAAAGAGAGCATAATTTCATAACATGGGATAAATCATAGTAGTGAAATGAAATCCCAATAATCATAACATAAAACATTAAACCTTGTGGAATACACACATAATCATAGAGAATCATTTCTTTTTAGTCAAGACTCATTGCCAAGACTATCTTAGTGGACAAAGTCCCTTTCTGAATCGAGTAACCCTCGTTTCAGTCCTGTTTCACTGAACCGGTAGAACCTACCATTACAGCCTTGTCTATCTCAGGAGATATAAAATCTTTAACCAATGCATTGGAGGGAGATATAGGTCCCACCCATCTTATAATGAATCCTTTCTTATGTGTGCCACATAATCATACATCATCGCATAACACATGTAACAAAAATGGGATTCTTGAAACATCATGACATCATAAATCAATTCATATAAGATAAAGGAATTCATAAAAATAATTCCATCACAACATGATCAAATCAATGTAATAATAGGGATAAAAACAGAACCCTTTATTATCTTAGATGCAGAATAATTTTGATAAAACACTTGAACTCCATTCTTGATGAAAATATCATTTCTTCTTCAAAAACATTTTTCCTTTCATAACATGTCATACAACTTTAAAATAAAAGAAGTTGATTAAAAATAAACTTGAAAACTTGGAAAGGAAGCTTCTTGGAAATAATGTTTTAAAAATCCATTCATGCCGTATAAGTTAAAAAAACATTCTTTCGTACTTTTGTCGGAAAAGTCAAAAAGTACCTCGTACGAAAAAATGACAAAAGATTCCTTTCATATTCTTTACTAAAAACTCACCGAAGGGTAAAATTGGATTTAAAAAATTGTAGGTGGATGGAAATAATATTACATATTGAAGAAACATGGATGTGGATGATAAAATACACCCCAGTAAATACCATAGTATAAACAATCTCGGATAAAAATGAGATTGTGATATTTCCTTTACCTTAGGTCCGATTTGCTTTGTACGTGTCCGAAGCTCCTATATAATGGTTTAAATAATGTTATTGACTTATTCCAGAATCATAAATATTGATATGATATCATATATGGTCATATTCTTAGCTTCTTGTTAGTAATATTTCATTGTTACTTGTTACTCGGGTCTTTATTGCCTTTTGTTCTTATGCGTGTTTTGCCGAATACATTCTTATTATTCTATTAAGGTTATAGATAACTTATATCCAGAATGGTATTAGTGTGACATATATCATATTTATTCATTCAATTCATTTATATAATTACTATGTAATGATGATCATGTAGAACGAGTCGCATCACATCGTGGAGACGGTATTCCGTACGTACGCACAAGTGATGATATCGTTCCTATGATCGTGGAACTGTATTGGAGTATATATATATTATTTCAGTATCAATATTACTTTATAATAATCATAAATAGTTACTCATTACACCATTATACCCATCCTTGTAAAGTTATGGTGGAAAAATAGATTACACCACGGCGTGGAGACGGTATTCCGTACGTACGCACGCGCGGTGATTTCTTTTTCCGTAGGATGGATAGATGGTGAAATAGGTTTTTTTTCATACTTATAATAACATATCAGTATATGAGTGATACTGATGTTATTACTTCATAATGAAACAACCTAATAAGAAGAAGTGGAAGAAGAAATAAAGATGAAAGAATTGGTAACGGTAATTACCTCTTCATTGAAGCGCCTCTTTGAGACCTCCTCTTAGGGCACTAAAATTGGTCTTTGAGGAAGACCAGAACCTCTAGGATGTTTCTAGGGAAGTGGAGAAGAGATTTTGGCAGGGGTTGGCCGAGCTTGAGTGCTCAAATTGGTGTTAGGAGGAGGGGGAGGAGGTGTCCTTTTATAAGGGAGGAGAGGGGCACCTTTGGAATACCTCAAAATATTATTTTATATTAATGTCAAAATCGGTTTATAATGGTTCCAAAGGGTCTTATTTCGAAGCTAAAGTGGGGATGGGTCGAAATCCTATCAACCAATAGGATTTAGACAAGTTTAGGGTATTATGTTAACCTTATCAATTAGATTTAACTCTAAGTTAAATAATTTAACTTTTACCGTGTCTTTTTGTTTTCTTTCACTATATGGTTAATACACTTACTATAACATGCCAAACGAACCCCAAATTTTTTATTATTAATATATATATCCTTATCTAAGTCCTTTGGCCTAACCTTAGATTTTTAAGAATAAAATAACAATTAATAATATAATATTTTATTTAAAAACTATTTTGTGTCAATTTTGACACTATTTGATATATGATTTTTGTGAAAGTCATAACAGAATTATATGTTCGAACCAAGTTTATTAAATCAACATTAATATATCATAGTAACCTATAAAATTAGTTTAATTCATAAAAAGTCTCAAATTACATTTAGTTTGGTGTTTATAACATCAATTATGTTAATATTTCATTAATAAGATAATTACTACATCATCATTGTGTCATAAATTAATTAACTTATTTGAAGTCTAAAAACTACAAATAAAATACCATTATGTAGGAAATCTTTTTAGCTTCCTAATGAATATTTATAGTCGAATTTATCTTATGTATAAACCCATATTAAAAATTATTTACTTATTAAACTTTGATTTTAACTATTTTAACCCTTCTTTAAATAAATTAATAATAAATGTCCTAATCTAATCCAAGTGGGCCTAAATGGTCATATTTTATTCCTAATTTTGTTTTTGGTCGAATTACACTTGTCCAATAGAATTAGGACATGTGTTAGGGTAATAGTAATATCATATTTACCCTTAGTTACCCTATTTACTATTAACCGCGGTAAAAAAAAGTAAAAAGTTACTATTCACCAAAAAATTATTTTTATCTCATTGAACCACATTTTACTTACTGATATCAACCGTGTCTGAAGGATTTTTGAAATTCCATTCACAGAAGCAGTAAAATTATGTTTTATGTAAAATTCAGTTTTTAACCTACCACTTAGTGGTTTCTCTATTCATCAAAAATTGAAAGTTTTTCAGAAAAATACCAAAATTTCACCCTAGGCTAATTTCGGTATTCCGAATCCAAAAATGAAGTCCATTTTGAAAAATAAAATTTATAAAATTTCAAAAAGTGGTTATTACTATTCATAACGGATAGTTTTAATAATATTTTAATAGCATATCGTTGTTTAGTGAAACTCGGTATTGCGTACGACGCAAGCTATCGAGGAAGGTCGTGATTGCATGTAAAGTAAGCCAAGCAAGTGTGTAGTGAAAGATTCCTTTGATGATATATAAAAACAAAATATTATTCATAAAAATCTCGGGTGTTACAGGGATCTCTAGATACGGGTTCAGTACCCCGAGTTTTTTTTGTAGTTTTGTTTTTCGGGGACAAACAAATTGAAGGAGGGAATGATGTAAGAACCCCGGTTTTGATCCTGTAAGACTTTGAAATTTTTTTTCTTGATGTTATTCCAGAGCAGGGTGTTCTAACGGCGTGCGATTTTGAGCCCCAGTTTGGCCGGAATTAATTTTGAAGTGCGGTCGCACTGGGCAGGCTAGATAAAGTGAATAACTCATGAACGGTAGCTCGGACGGGAAAACCAAGGGCACCTTTGAGTCTGGAACGTGCCGTTTAACCTAGGAAAGGTATAATTTTCACGGGCGCGAGCCAACTGTGAAAAACGCCCCCAGGGGCATTTTCGTTATTTAGCGGTCTCAGGTTTCAAATTTTATAACTTTTAAATAGGGGATCGAAATAAAATTTCGAGGCCGCTATTGCGCTCAGGGCATGGCGTTTACCCTAAGGGAGCTTAATCCTAGCCCTGACGAATGTTCGGGTACGGGCCAACGAGCGGGTTGTTAAGTGTGTTTTTTTTCTATTTATAAAAAACACCCAGCCTATTCACCACTCCTTGGATGTTCTTACCTGGCGCAGGGGCTCTCAATAGGGATCCAACCTCTCACTCACCACTTCGGCAAGGCGCGACGACTCCAGCATCCCAATCGTGAAGGGACGAGCAACGCCCCTCGAGGTAGGATCATGTTTTATCTTTTTCATTCTCGCAATCTTCTTCAATTTAGTTAGTTGCATTTATTTATTGTTCGATCATCGGGCGTAACCCCTGGTTTCGTAGGGATCTGTTTTATCTTCACAAAGATCCTTTTGAGTCAACTTCTGGGAGTCCCGGGGTGGCCCCGGGAAGTTTTCCGACCAAATACCCCCTTTTCCGGTGGAACCAGGGTGGTCCGGCGACCTTTGGCGGTGGCGCGGCGTGGGTTCCAGCGGTGGCGGCGAGCTCCGGGATGGTGGTGCCAGGCGGCGGGCTTTGGCTCCAGACAGGGGTGTGGCTCACAGGTGGTGTGATCCGGCTCGAGGCGGCGGCACAGATCGCAGGCGGGGGTGCGGTGGCTCGAACGGGCGGCGGGGGTCGTCCGGGTAGACCGGGGTCGCGTCGTGACCCCTCGGTGGGGAACCGAGACCCTCCAAGACCGGGTCTCCATGTAGACCGAAGACCCGCCACGAGGACCGGCCGGCTGAGGCATGAACCGCGGGTCCACGGTCGGTCGGCGCGGCCGAACCACGGGCCGGCGCGGGCCGGCCCAAACCGGGCAGACCGGCCGGGCCGTGCCGGTCTAGCCCATGGGGCTTGTCCCCTCCGGCTTCGGACACCCGTAAATTTTGCTACAGGTGTCCGTCTTACACGCCGTCTATGAAAGTGTAATACTTTGCTTGAGGAGTAAGTTTTGAGATGGTTTTGGGGATTTCTAATACTCGGGACGGGAGCTCGGTGGCGCGACACTTGCGTTAAGGGCTACGCCTGGATTATTGTTTTGATTGGCGCGGACACATACGATGTCCGATTTGAGAGCCGTCAGCGGCGATGCGACCCCGGCGTCAAAGGGGATATTTCCAGTATGGTTTAGGATGTTTAAGTAGAAGTTGAGACATGGGCCCTAAGGGCCGTCTTTGAGCTGCGTGTAACGTTTTTCCACCTTTTTCACCAGTCTTCCATTCGGGGTGTATGAGTAGTCATTTCTGCATGTTTTTCTGAGAGCATCACGATGGCGTAGTTCGCCCGATGAGTATCGAAGCTGGGGTGTTGGCCCCACATGGGCCGAATGTGGTGAATAGTACCATATTCACTGGTTTCCCGTTTCGGGCGAGTAAGGAGTCTATCTCGCATGTTTTTTCGAAAGAACTGCAATGGTGCAACTAGTTAGAGCATGTGGAGCCCCCATTGAGATCATGATAATGTGTGGCAGACATCTTCTTTTTACGCACTCCGAACCAATGCACGGTGGCATTGTTAGTGACACCTGGTGATGTCAGTAGAAATGCAGAGCTATCAGAATGATTTAGGGTCAACCCTACAGCAGGGCTAGGCAGTGGGTCACCCGACGACACCTTAGGGTCTACCCTCCAGCAGGGCTGGGCATTGGGTCACCCATCGTTTTTTTTCAGGTCAACCCTCCAGCAAGACTGGGAAATGGGTCACCTGTCAATGTGTTCCAGGTTTACCCTCCAGAAGGGCTGGGCAGTGGGTCACCCGTCATCTTGTTCCAGGTCTACCATCCATTTCGGCTAGGTAGTGGGTCACCTGTCGATGTGTTCCGGGTTTACCCTCCAGCAGGGCTGGGCAGTGGGTCACCCATCGATTTATTCTAGGTCTACCCTCCAGCAGGGCTGGGCTGTAGGTCTCCTGATGATGTATTAGGGTTTACCCTCCAGCAGGACTGGGCAGTGGGTCACCCGTTGATGCTTCTGGCTCAGCCCTTCTTATGAGGCTAGTCGGTGAGTTTTTCGTCGTGACTACCGGAGCTTGACCCTGATTGTGCGGATCGGTGGTGTGATAGTTTTAAGGTTACCTAGGTACCCACAAGGAAAATGGGTACTTTCCCCACTAAGACGCATCCTTGAGACGTGACCTAAAACTGTGCAGGCGAGTCAGTGCCGCCCAAAGAAGATAGTATTGAACTGCGTTGATTGAGCCCCTCTGACTTGGGCTTCCTAGGTGGATGAGACGAGATGCTGGGCTATGAGGATGGATTTACTTGGAACTGATGGTGACTTATCCTGGGCTGAGCTTGGAGATGGAGATCCCCTTACACACTCATTTGGGTTTCTTGTTGAGTATATATATATATATATATATATATATATATATATATATGTATGTATAATTGGACCTTAATTTTGTTCCCAATCCCTGGGGTTTGTGCCTAATTATTTCTATTGGGTGGAGCTACACTCTCTTTACTAAACTTTTCTACTGTTCTTGTTAGACTATTGCTCAACTCTTTAGTGCCTCCTTTTTTTCTCCCTCGAGCTTTCGGGGCATCCAACTGAGTATACTTATACTCACACCTACTTGGGCTTTTCCCGTAACTGGCATGCCCTTGTAGATGACGGACAGGGCGATCATGACTACATAGAAGCGTAGATGACATAACAGTTGGAGCAGCATACCGCGGTCATGCTAGAGTATTCTGGTGGGAGTCTATTCACTTGTCTTCCTTTGTTTACCTATTGTTGGGTTGTGTCATCTTTGTGGTTGGCTGCATGTTTTACTTTTTTTACTTTTCAGTTTACTTGTAAGTACTTCTAGCACATTACTTACTCTTTTTAGTTGTTGATGCATGACTGTGGTTAGGGAATAGCTGCCTGTCTTTTGGTTTCCTTTTTTACTCTGCACTACTGCGTCGTGTGGGTTGTGTGTGCGTGAGTACAGGAACTTAGGTGAAGGCCTCCCCGAGATTGTTATGCCTTCGGTGCTGGTCTCCAGCCTCTAGCCTATGGAGGCGAGCTTGAGGTAGTTACGGCTCGGGACTGGTAGGGTCGGGTCATGACATCCTTGGTTCAGATGCATAAAATATGAAGCCTTATCCTGTATTAGTGTCTTTGGATAGAAGTGATCAAATAAATTCTCCAAAAATTCCTTCAATAACATACCCTCAGTCCCTCCACATCGTACATGAATGTCCCACTAGCACTTCACGGATTCTCATTGCATAAAAGAAACCAACATGAACCTCCTCTTATCATGTGTCTCCAGATGGTCATGTATCATCTCTATAGATTCAATCTATAATTCAACAAGATCAGGTCCACCATCTCCTGTTAAATTTGGAGGGTGTTATATCTGAAACTCCCTTGTGAACTCAGACATGATTTTTAGAACCCATCCTTTTCCTCTTTCCATGAATTTTATGAAATGAGCGACGTTCTCTTGGAACATCTCCCCTTACTCCTCAACAAACACTAATGGCGCCTTATGGGCCATGTCTGGATGTTTTTTCTTGTACATACCCCTTGATCTTCGTCTCAACAATCGACGTGGAGTCATAACTCTACAAATTCAAACAAACATCTAAGATCTCATAACACAACCATGTAATAGTTACATAAGAGGATAAATAATCACAATAAATTTCAACATGTCCTTTCCCCCCTTTCTCACTATATGGTCAGCCCCGAGGCCTTATCACTTACATTAACCATCGTACTCCTAGGTCATGGTTAACGAGGGTACATGAATTATCATTAATTAATTCCCAAAATTAATTAATTATATCATTTAAAATTAATTAATTCACCAATTAATTAATCAAACCCATCTCATTATTCAGGTTTCTCATTAAACACCCATTTATTCTAATTTTTTCATCATTATTTCAATCTGAAAAAAGGGAAAACAGTTCAAGTTCAATAACATACCCATAACCCATTTTTCTATGAGTGCCTAAAATGATTCATGTCACAATAACCTTGAGTTCCTAGAATTAGGCATGCATGATCAACTCTTATGACTCTTTAGGCCACAGATCAATGTTCAATAATTTTCAAAAATAAATCACATCGCACCACAAGTGAATCACCCAAGGTGAAATAATATCCAACTATAACAACAAATAACAATCATAACAATCCCACCCTGAGAACCCAAAATTCACCCATACATGGGTTTGCAACCCCCATGCATGAGCTCAATACCAAGCCCTGACTCTTCCTAGAAGTCTACCTACCTTTCCCAAAATAGTAAGGTAAGAGAAGAAGAAAGAAAAGAAAACTCCTATAATACGAATTTTTATTGTCCCAACTTAAGTGCCACTAAATGGGTCCCCTAGCTAATTGGTCACATTTCCTCAAGCATGCCGCCCCATACGCTAGAGGGTGCTAACTAGTATCTAGGGTCTGGTAAGTCAGTCATGGGGATACTATACCCTCTTTTATCAGAATAATACATCAATGAAAGAAAAAAACTATAAATAAGTGCCAAAGAATATCAATAACCAGAACAATAATATGTCACATGATAATCAAAACATGAAATGAAATAGTCAATGTAAAGGGAAAACATGCTACGACAACGCAAGTGACAAGTTCCTACAATTAAACTAAAAATAAAGATACAACAACTCCAAATCAGTTCCTGAACCACAACTATTTCCCTCACCCATTCTCTATTCCCAAATAGAAACCTATCCTGGGGCTTTTCCCTTATCCTATCCTGCAAGAGAAAAGTCTACTCAGGTGTCGATCAGTCGACCAGAATAGGGTTTTATTATGTCTTAGTAGGCCACCACCAATGGTGTCTAAAACAAGTCAAGTCAAAAGGCTCTGTATTCAATTCTATAAAGAAATAAATACAATTCATAATTAAATATTTATAACATTTTTATTTAATATTTAATCATCATATTAGACCCAATTTCAATTAATGTCTACCATTTATATCATAATTCATTATTGTTATTAATTTTATTATTGAACACCATGTCAAACACCCCAAGTCTCATTCAATTTTGAACTCCATGTCAAGAACCGCAAATCTCATTCTATGTAGATCGTCATCTCTAACAACCCGAATAAAAATATTGGATAACTATTGGGGAGGAACACCATGTCCAAGTCCTAACTTCTAACTCGATCTAGAATGCCATGTATAGTACCCACATTATCAAACATTTAATCATTCATTAATTCAAAAGAATTAACCACATCATTACCTTACTAATCCAATGAATAGTTAGACATTTCAAATACCATTAGTTAACCCAGCAATTAACTAAGAACATAATCCATTTATTAATTCATTAATCAATTAATCAATCAATACAGTTCTTATTCCATAATTAATTATTAACACTTATTTATCTAAGTCAAATATAAACTTTTCATAATTAATCTTCACAATTATTTATCTTTAATTAACATCATTGAACATAATTAATTCACTATTAATTATCTTATATATAAAAACATAATCTCATAATTAATTTCCCTTAATTAATTATCTTAAAACAAAAAATTCAATATTTCAATTAAAATATCTCTACCCATTAAAAAATATCCAAATAAATATCTATTTGGGAAACCCTCCCTTTGTTCTATGATTAAATCATCAATTAATCACCAAGGAAATCACAAGTCAATTCCACATACCTAATTAATCCAATTTAGGATATCAATTATCAATGGAAGCTAGAAATTAAACAATCTTACATACACATATGAAATCCAAGACTATAAGAGTTTGGTATAGACCACCTACCTTAGTTTTTTGACATATGTTAGTCCAAAAAAATGGCCAAAATATGTGCATCATAATGAAATCGATCTAGATATAGATCTAAATCCCAAAACGCAAAATTAAGATCAAAAGAATTAGGATATTAAAATTTAAATCTTAATCCAAAATCATAGATATAGATCTTAAAAAATAGGATTAGATCCATGGAAACAGTAGAGATATTCCATGAAAATAAGACGTAAAGATGGGGGAAAGAACGGGAGAAGAAACATGATGAAATCCACATACTAGGGAAAAAGTGGATCCTCAAACTATTATTTAGATCTCAAAGAACTGTGTTTGAATTGTCTTGGAATCCATCAAGAAGGGTCTTGGATAACCTAGAATTTTTAACCCCAAGCCTAGGTTGAAATAGAGTGGTTTTGGGGGTTCAAGTGATTTAAAAACTGATTTTCAGATAACTAAAACTCAAGAGTATTGTTTCCTAAGAAGTAGAACACAGTTAGGGTAAACCATGCATCAACCATGCTGACCTATCTGTCCAGGTTTTCAGTTTTTTCATGGTTTATCCACACATTTTTTCAAACCATGCAGATCCCTTTATTCATTAACTTTTCTTCCAAAATCACCCAATGTCACCCCAAGCCACAACTCTAAAACTATGGTACCTAAGAACGTGAAAAAGTGCTTAAAGTGGACCCAAGATGACTCTAGAAAAGGTCAAGATGTTACAAAAGAAGTGTACGCACATATACCGTGATAGTATATCTTGTGTGGGGATTCAACTGGCATCTTGTTGCATACAACAATGTCAAATTAATTCTAGATTAATCCAGCCATAATTAGAATGATCTAAAATACAATCTAATTTTTGGTATGCCATAATAAGATCCCAATGTTCACAAAAATAGTTTTATTGAACTATGTAACACTTTTCAATTAAAAAACATCCCAACTAATATTTTAAGATTGATATAATTTCTATTTTCATTGAATTGTGATTTGGGTTAATGGATTAAAATACTCCCACATCATTCCATCACTATATTGTATGGGTTGGTGAAGAATTACATAACTAAACTATCTTCCCGTATAAAATCCATAAACATCCTAGTCAACTTACTAATTTTCAACTAACTTGATGAGGAATCTCCATATATATCTTGGGAATATTTTAATAAATTAACTCAAAAGACCCCCATCATGGAATATAAATTTGGAATCTAAATAAATAAATTCATAATTGTTTATCTAAGGAAACAATGATATCAATGATCCCATAATGGTAAGGTTATAGATGTGAAAATCACCTAAGAATATCTATCCTGTTTTGGATGAGATGACTTGAAATAGTTTCAATGTGATAGTTGGAGGAACCCAAACAAGAGCTATTTCTATGGTGGCCAAACAAGGACACATGGTAGCCAATAGGGAGGGAATGATAGGAAAATTGGATACCATTATGGATCACTAAATCCCCCAATATTTGTACATCAAAGATTAAAATTATATTGATTTTAATCACACAAAAAAATGGAGGTGGAGGCCACAAAAACCACAATATCAAGGATTTCATCCAAGTTAATAAGTATACATCCAATAGAAATTCCAAGGTTTATCACCCATGGGTCAAATTCACTCCTTAAAGGAAACAATGTCCAACAATATGAACACCAATATAGATACTATTAATGATATAAAATAATATCCAACATTAAAAACGTTTCCTTATGAAATATTTAGTTTCTAGTGGGGTAGATCACTTAACAATTCTTGAGGTTTCCAAGAGAAGTATTATCATATAACCAAGAAAAAACCCAATTTAAAAAGATAAAGAAATTATCATATGGAATGAAAAAGTTACCCATGACCATCCAAAATAGAGTAATAAATAGAGTGAAATAAATGTGAAAGAAGATAATAAATATAAAGGAAATGTAATGGAATAAGTATTGGGGGAACTACCACCAATAAAGCCATGACTACCATTTCATGAGAGAGTGAAACACGACAAGACTAATGTATACATAGGTTTTTCCAATGAAGTATTTTTAATAAATCAAATTAATATTCCCTTTTCAGAGACATTACACAACTTTCTTCTATATTCGGTGAATATGAAAGAATAAGTGAGGAAAACAAGAACGTTGGAAGAAAATTGAACGATACCTCTCATGAGAGAGTGTTCTATTATAGTGACCAATGATCAAACCAAAATAAAATAAGGCACATTTAGTTTTTAAAATCCTATTTATATTGGTCCTAATAAAATTGAAAAAATGTTATGTGGTTTAAATGTGGGAGTGAATATCAATTCCTACACCTTCTACAAAATCCTAGGACTTGAAGACATAATTCCCCCATGATTCATACTATTACTAGTGAATTCCATAATGAAATACATAAGAGTGTTGATTGAATAATTTTTTCATAAAGTTAGAAAAATATTATTATCCCTATAGACATTTTTTCACTAGATGTGGATGAGGATAAGATACCTATCAATGATTAGATATAATTTATAGCAACTGTAAGAGAGCTGATTGGTGTACTAAGTGGAGTAATATGTAGAAGAGTGGGTTTCAAACAATTCAGTTTCATCATACCCCAATAAATATATAATTTTTATTTGGGGAGGATCATTTTTAGGAATACAAATGGTATGTTGTTGATGAGGTTTTAATTATAGAAGGAAATCCAGAGGTATGTATACCTATATTTATGCACAATGTTTAAAAGTTAAGAAGAAGAGTGGTAATCTAAATAGAAAAATCACTAACGATTTAGGGTTAGTTTAAACACAATATATTGAAGAAGGAAAATTGGTTTGGATGGTACATGACATATAAATTGTATTTTTTAGTCTAAAGAAGCATTGGTGGATATCCCAAATAGTGTTCAAGAAAATTTAACACAAATAATAAATATAATTTTTTTGAGGATGGGAGGAGATATATCTATGTTTATAGGTTGAAATAGAGGTTGTTTACGGATCCATACAGGGTACAATATCTCAAATATTCTATCAACTAAGATGAAAAAGTAAGTTCAATTAATGATTAAAAAAACACATCAAACTAGTGACCCGTTTTTTCAATAATTTATATATATTTTTAGGGTCTCTCACCCAAATATTTTAAAATTTTATTAAAAAAGGCCATGCACTTTCACATGTTTATTTTTATTTGTAGGCCCAAACATGGGAACAAACAATTTTCTGAAATAGAAACAATGAAGAAGGAACTTACCTTAGATAATAAATTCAATAGGGGAGTATGAGTTTCAACTAAATAATTACATCAAAACCCACCCCAATGTTTTTCTTTAAAATTTTATTTAAAACTTCTTGTGTCATTATTTAAGTATTTTTTAGTCACTGATCATGTTGAAAAAATGATTATGGATAATAATAATTCCATTTTTTTAAATTTATTTTTCAATAAATTTTAATTGAGGAAAATATGAGAATGTATATGTAAAGATAAACAAGGGGATTTTGATTTGATAATTCGAGGTTTAAGAGATTAGTTAATTTTTCTAAATTATTTATTCATGATTTTTCATAAATAAAAAATGATATTTAGGTAAATTAATAATATTTTTGGGGGGAAATACTATGAGTTATTTTTACCAATAATCTATTATTATTCCCGTGAAATTTTCTATGCCTAATATTACCATTCATTCATTAGTATATTTATTAAGTAAAACATAGGCTCTATTTCTTCTATAACTTTATTTTTATCCCATCAAATCTATGATTATGGAAATTCAAAATTAAAATTATTAACGAACACTTATTCAAGAGTGTATTCTTAGACCCACCATTATAATGATCCTATTCAAATCTTGTATAATCCATGGACAAGATTTTTAGGTTAGTGATATATTACAAGAATATTTTATCTTTTCATACATTACTCTTTGATTTTTTCATGGTTTTATGAAAATTGAGCATGGGGGAGACAATTCCCTAGTAGAAGGGATGTATTTTTTAAAGCAAAAATTTGTTTCTGGGGGGGGGGGGGCTAGGGTATTAGTAAGTTCTAAAATATTTCCTTAATTTCAATTTTTTCACACTATGGTACAATTGTTTTGCAAAAAATAAAAAATTTTAAAAATGGTTTTTGTATTGTAGGTTTAAAATGAAATATTTTCTTTAACATTTATTTTTTTTCAATTATGGTTGGGTGACGAACACAAAGACTTCCCAAATTCAACAATTGAAAAATAAAAAAAATAAAAAAAAATTATAGAAGGTGTGTAATTCATTACATGTCACTGATTCATGTCCTTTCACTGAGTTTTTGGAAAAAGGCAAGATTCCAGTTTTGATAGGATAATTTCTAATTGAGATATTATTAAGTAAAAAAAATTACTTTGGATATTGGTTGATTTTTTTACTTTTTTACATCATTTATTCACCTACCATAAAGCCTTATATTCAATATATCATTTTGGTGAAACCTTCTATACTATTTGTGATATTTGTATCTATAAGGTAAAGAATGTACATGGACATCAAGATAATAATAAGGATCAATAATTATTGTATAAGAAAAAAATTATTTACATATGTACATTAATTGATGTGGGAATAAATCTAATCAATGTAAATTATGTGTGGCATGAAAAATGAAAATTAATTGAAAAATGTGAATCTAAGAATAAAGTGGCATGGTTGAGTCAAAATAGATAAAGTACAATAAATTGTCTTCAGGATTCATTAAAATGGGATATGTGTATGAAATCTTGATGTTTGATTCCTAAACCTTTAATAACTCATTTAATTAATGGATTTTTATTGAAATTTTATTTAATTTATAGTATAATGATCATCCTTTTCAGTTTTTTGAGATTAATTCATGATAAAGAGCATGAATTTATGTGTGGGAGGTTTAGACATCCACATTTCATGAATATATTTTAAATTTTTAAATTATTATTTTTTTTGTAATCCAATTAATACACCAAAATATATTTTTAATACTTTATTCATTTATAGAATTGTACATGTGAAATTTATTTGAAGGAAAAAATAGGAAAAAGAAGTGAATTCAATTAAAAAAAGATATACAATGATATATGATAAGTCAAAGATTGATTTCACAGGATACAATTGATGATTCATGAAGAAATAAATCCCAAAAACCTGGAAAATAAAAATTCAAGTAATCAACAGGTTATTCATGAGTTGAAATTAATCAGGGACTGGTGATAAGAAATAACCATAGAAAATGGTTCACAAATTTGAAACATAAAAAAATAAAACTATGATACAGAGTGTCACACCCTAAAAGATGATGATGAATGATTTTAGTTTCAATTTTTTTTCAGCATTAACCAAGATCCACATATAACTACCACTTACTCCTTGATTTTACTGGGTTAGATTTGATGGATGAAATTATTTCATTAATACCACATGGGAGTTCCTATTCAAATATAAATATAATTTTTTGGGTTCCCCTTAATAGGAATTAATTATCAGATGGATACTTTCATAGGGTTTGAAGAATTTCACCAGCACCAGGTCCCTCAATCATTTCCCATAATATCTTTTCCATCCTCCCACTCTAACCATTTCATGACTAGTATGAGGGGTAATTCTTTCACATGCTGAGTGATGTGATGGTAAGGGGATTATATTGAGTGGATTGTTTTATTTTTTTATTTAATTTTTGGTTATATGTACACACCAAATTTATTATTCTCCCAATTTTATGGTCTATAACAATGTATAATTGAACCTATATGATTAAAATTAAATATATGACTAATCAAACTAATTCAGGAATTCCCATTGTATAAATCTGTATAATTATGATTACACATTTTTTTGGATCACTTATCTTTTAAAATTTATCCAAATTAATTGACTATATTAAATGTGAAAATTAATAAATTATATAGTATTCCCCATGACCAAAATTTTACTAAGATTTAATTCTTACAACCGAACTAAGAGGTCTTAATTGAGAATCACATAAACCTGAACATTACCAAACCAAGAACATTTTATCCATTGGATTTCAAGAGAATTATTTATTATATTTATTTCTTATTTAAATCCAATAATATATTTTTTAAATTCCCAAATAATTTTAAGAAAATCACTAGGTTTTGACCTTAGACTCTCCAATACTTATATTAAATTAGTTGATAGAGTAAGTTTGAGTTATAAAAATAAATTATTAAATTTGATTTCTCCAGTAAAAAGTGAAGATTGAATTTGATATGGTGAAAGCTTAAAATGAAATATTTAGTCAAGTAATATCCTAAATTAAAATTCATCAAAGTTAATTTTTGAAATCACTATCAAATTGGAATGTTACAAAAAGTATATTTTTACTAAAAATATAGGTCTCTTCCTCCTATCCATTAGAATTGGTTAACATAGAACTATATAGGAAATATATATATTCTAGATTACCAAGAAAAAAATAATGATTATGTAATTATTAGTGACTACAAAAATTTTACTAGTTTTTATTTCATTCTCACAGAAGTGAATATCCTTCATGATTTTCTAAATATGAAAAATCTACTGAAAATATCACTGGTCGCGCCATAAAATCCATGATATGTCATAATGGAAGAGAATTTGGGAGTAAATATTTTGAATCTACCTATTCAAAACATACATATACTCACAATTTCTCTACAACAAAAACACGGAAACAAAATGGGGTTGTTGAAATAAGAAATATGAATCTTTAAGAGATTTCTTATATGAGGCTCAGTGAACATGACATACCGGTAAATTTCTTTGATGAAGATGTTAAGATATATTATTATATAATATGTAGAGTTATCATTATAAAAATAATGAAATAGAAATTATATGAGTTATATAATGGTAAAATATCCAAAGTAATCTAATTTAGAGCTTTTGGATACAAAGACATATGTCAAAACATAAAATAGAACCATGATATGTTTTCAACAAAAATCTATTAATGAATTTTTCTTGGTTATTCAAAAACTTGTAAATCATATAATGTCTTTAATAAAAAATAAAAATTAGTGGAATAATCTATTCTTATCACTTTTTAATATAAAATTTCACTTGAACATAAAACTATTATAAAAAACCTTTAGAATGATTTGTATTATTTTAGTATCAATAATAATTATAAATCAATAGAATTTCCTGGTAATTTACCTAAAATATATATTAGTATATACTAAATAGAAATTTGGTACCTAGAATAACACTTGGAAGAACTAATAACTTCTGTTCCTATAACAACTAAAATCATTAGAAATAATCCCCTAGATATTGTTGTAGGAGACCGGGATAAAGGAACTAAAACCTGAGCCTCACTAAGAAACCAATTTTAACATCAATCCTTTTTGTCTCATATGAAACTTAATAAAATAAATTAATCAAAAAATTATTATCTTTGATGGATATATATGTAATAAAAATTGAATCAATTTAAAGGAAATAATGTATTAAAATTAGTTCATAGTTATAAAGACTACTTGAGTATTGGAACCAAGTTGGTAAATTAAAATAAGGTTGATAAGTCTGGAATAATAATTTGAAGAAAAGAAATATTTTTTGGAATATTCTTATATTTTATGAAGAAGATATTATTAATGAATAAACCATTTCACTAGTATCTATACCTGAATTCGTTATAATTCTATTTTTATAAGTTTCTCATATAAATTTTCAACAATATCAAATTTATATTAAGAGTGCAGTTCAAAATGGTGATATTTTAGATGATGTTTTTAATGTCTAACCCCTTATATTGTAAAACCATTTTCTAATAAACCAATTTTATAAGTTTCTAAATCACTCTATGGTATGAAATAGGCTCTTATATCATGGTACGATAGGATCAAATGCTTCTTGTATTCAAATGAATTCTTTGAAGGCATAGTTCTTCCTCCACTATTTATTAAAATATTTTTAATGGATGTTTTCGTAATTGAAATTTTTGATGAGGATATTATTTTAGGTTCATCTAAAAATGAATAGAGTACTAAATTTTAAAATATGACGACTAATGAATTTTAAATGAGTTTAATAGCTGAGTAAAAACTCATTCTTGGTTACAAATATTTTCAAAATGAATATGTAATTGTTTGAAATAAATTTATTACACAAATGATTTTATAAAATATTTTTGTATACATAAAAACAATAGTAGTGATCTTCATATGAATATAGGTTTTAATGTAGATCAAGATAAAATTTTAAAATCAATTGACCAGATTAATTTTAGTTGTATGATTAGGAGTTTATCATAGTTAACTATTATATGACCTAATATTATGTTTAGTGTATGAATTTGTTACCATTTTATGAAAATAAAAATGGATACAATTTGAATATTTCTAAATTTAAATTATAATACATCATGATTCCTACCAATTTTAAACTGCTCTATTGTTTAGGCAATGCATTTTATTTTTTTATTCTATGCTTATTTTTTTGGATTTATATATGATAGGAAACACACCAATGGAAAAAAATTTCTCTTGGGAATTTATCTAGTTTCATTATGTAGTAAATTAATAATTGTTTTTTATTATCTAATATATATGATGAATACATATCAAAAAAAGTGGTTGTGGATAAATTATATTTTTGTAACACACATTACTAAAAAATGTGTATCAATTTATATATGTCCCTATAATGTTTTATAATTCAATGTTTGTTGATATTTTAAATAATCTTATACCTCATTCTAAGAAACAAATATTGATATAAGAAATCATTTTCAGATTCATTTTTAAAAAGGGTTATACTAGTGTTGAGTTCATTAGAAAAAAATTTATCTTGCTAATATTCATAAAAAACTATGAATATAGAGAGATTAATTTAAATAAAACCTGAAATATGAATAATTAATTATTCAAAAACATATTATTATTATTTTTAACCCTTTTGTGTTAGTTAATTCAATTCCTTAATGTTTATTTATTTTCTAGTTGGTTTGTATTACCATTTATATTTGTTAATATTTTCCTTATTTTAAATATAATCAAGAGACATTTATACTCTAGTAAATTGTAAATTTAATGCATGATCTTTAGATAAATTAAGAAACCATGATATTATGATAATATGGTTAGTTATTTAACCATGATATTTTGGTCATAAATTTAGATAAGGAATAGTGAACCCTCAATGTTGATACAGTGTATTCCAAAATGGTGAGAAAACTAAAAATTTCATAATTATGTTACCACAAGTATAATATTAGAGTCATTTAACCTACAATTTTTGTTGTACTATTAAAATTATATGATATTTCTTGGTTTCATTTATTAATAGTTCATATTTTTATCCATTTTAAATTATTCACAAAATGATCAAATAAACCCAAATGCCAATAAAAATAAATAAACTCACCTCTTTTTTCTTTAAATATCTCTTATAATCATTCCTTTATAAATAACCCTTTCTCTCAAAACCAAAGATGAGACTCTAGTTATTTTGAATATCAATGACACATGGCTTGTGTAAAATAAGATCTTGATGCCTCATTCCTTATTTCTTAATCTACTTTCAAGAAATTAAATAATATCCAGGCTATATCAAGTACATCAACTTGGACTTATAACCCTCATCAGCAATATTGACTTGTTTATATATTAATTGATTCGACGTAGAGTGGATATAGATGAGAAAGTATTTAGTTTTTAAAATTACTATGAAACATGGATGTTGTTATTAGTTAATGTAAAATGGTAAAACGAATTATTCATTACTTTTTAATGTTTTTTATATGAATATGGATTTTGATACTAGTGGTACACAATACTATTCAAATAATTAAAAATGAAAAAAATGGACCATTCTTGTAAATATGTGGTCCATGAGTTTGAAGGTACCTTGTATTGCAGAGTATGAGGATTATCAATGTACATATCCTACTTATCATTCTAGGTATGAGATTCAAAGGGACCATGAGGATTTAATGGGATGCACAACTTCAACAGTACTTAATTTTGTTGAACTAGATGGAGACTTCATATTGTTTTTGAAATTTATTCAATCATTGAATTGCCTTAGGAAAGTGGAATTATGTATTTCAATACAAAATGATCTAATTTCTCTTCATCTAAAAAATGGTTGATTTTCAATAATCCCATCTATGGATATTAATATAAAAATATTAGTTTTGTATGAGTCCTATTCATGGTTTGCTTCATTCCAATATTATATGTACATTTTAGAACTGTTAAAGTACAACGTATGAATTTTTGATGTGTAGGAAGGAAAACTTTTATCCAGTTTTTTCCCTAACCAAAATATTTTTTGGTATATGAAGGATAACTAAAACCCATGGGATAATTATTGTGTAGCTGACCATATCGGTATTTGTGAATAAATCCAATGAGATTATGGGACAATGTTAATCCAACCCTATAACCTGATGAAATTGAATTATATTATTATGAGTTGATTGAAGGTATATTATCCAAAGAAGAAGAATATGATGTGTCTATCAATATTGATGGTAAAGGAATAGAAGCACATAATGATTCTATGAGTATTTATCCCATATTATATTTTGGATTTCCCAGTTCACCACTCTATTTAACCTTTTAATTATATGATTTGAGAGGTGAAGGTCTTACTAATAATGAAATATCTATGAATGACATTACTAAAGGTATAGGTTGAGGTGATAGTGATTCAGATGTAATTAATGGATATATATATATATATATATATATTTGAATATGTATCTTCCTTGACTCTTATGAATGAAATTACTCTATGGCCTAGTGTAAAAGGTTTACCTATTGAGTGAGAGGAATATTTATCAGATAACAACGGTTACCATGGAGCCATTCTACTAGTACAATGAGAACATGTCATCTCTTATATTAAAATACCTTATTAAGGGAAATGGATTTATCAAATAGATCTTATTGTAATGATTGATCTATCTCTTTTAAAATCATAATTTCATAGTAAAAATTCAATATTATTAGTGGATCAATGGCTTAAAAAATGTTGAGACCAACTCCTAATAAAGACATCGTGGAACCAATTAATAGTTGTGATAAATAAACTATTGGATGTACTCATTAAAAACATTTTAGGGTGTTGAGGGAAAAGTAGTGTATTAAATGAATTATAGACTCTAATAATAGATCTGGTAGTGATTAAAGGTTAGTTAGATGGTAGTCAATCTAATCTTGAGAAATCCATACATATCCCTCCTCCTTCTTTAACCACCTTTTTTACTAAAGAAAAATTAGATGTTTTCAAAATTAATTTGATGTCTCTATTAGAAAATATGTTCATTGGTTTTGGAAATATAGTTGAACCCATTTTAAAAGATTTCATTTTAAGGATAATCTATATTTTCATTACCCACTTTCAACTAAACCTACATGTTAATCTATATATAATTAACAATGAGATGAATCATCTAATAGGTCTTTTCATGAATATCTTCAAGAATCGAAACATAAATTATATAAAAGGATTCTGAATTCTATTTTTTAACTGTCTACCTTAGCTTCACCTTTCTTTATAACCACTATTGTTTCACCTAATACTCTAGTGAAAAGTAATATCTATTAATATATGATCAAATTCATTCTATGTGATGAGAAAAAAGTTGCAGTAGATGAATTTCATAAGACCAGAGAGATTTCCCCTGATGGATTTTAAGTTCAACCCACTAATATATTTGAATTAATAAGAACCTATATCATGAAATATTCCATATACATGGACACCATAAAAATAGATATTGAATTTTAGCTAAGAATAATATTAACCAAGTAAAATCTAGAGACCATGTTTAGATCCATATCCAATGATATCTGAATTACTTCTCTAATTCAGGAAATTAAGAATCGTGTGAGATATTGGAGACTATCAATCATACTCAAGAATAATTTTCATGAAAATAAAGAGTGCATTTTTATGTTATGGATCATGGTTCTGAATCAATGAGGGGTGTCACCAATATTTTATAGAATTATCTCCGCACTACCAATACTTCCATTATGGAACCTCTATCCCTTCCTATGAATTCAACAAAAAACTCTTCCACTTATTTTACAACTAGTCTGAAATATGTTTAAGGTATTCAAATATTTGACATGTCTCTAGTTTCATGGTTATTTAAGAGGCTTCACCCATATCTTTACCACAACCAAAACCTACCACCACAAACTTATGGACATCTCATATTATTTCTTCCCAGATCAGAGATCCTGTTGATTACGATTATAATTAGATTCAATGATAAGTCTTGTTTATTCCTTTTTAATGCAAATGAAATATTTTATTTCTTTAATTTTTTGAATTTTATCTATTTATTAGTGATGTTTCTTGATCAAATCATATGAATAATTTTTTATGTCTATATTCATAACTCCTTCATAAATTTTTATAATCACAAAAGGGTGAGTATTATCATTTGTTCTAATATATATTATTATACATAGACCTATTAAATCTAAGATGGTTTATTTCATTAATATTCCATGATTTTTAGTCATACATAATGTGTATGGTGTCATTTAGGTAAATAAATTCCTTTCTTTAATTCTCAAAAACCATGATTCCTCTTTTATTAAATATTTCTATATTTCATGAGAGTATAATTTTATTTGGGATTTTATTAAATGGAAATGTCTTGGAATGACACCATTAGTGATATACCTACAGAAAAAAAAGAATTAAAATTATTGTGATGGAAAACCAACCATGTTTAAGTAACCAAAAAAGAATGTTTAATTAATCATATAAATAAAACAGTAACCAATTTTTGGAAAATAAAAAGTTTACAAGCAATCAAATCACCACTTGAGTATTGAACTGATAGTATGAAAGATTAAACTAACCATGAAAATAATTCAACCAATCAAATATAAAGAATGTGAAATTTCTCTAAATATTTAACAAACAATATGAAGATCTTAAGTGATCTCATGAATAAATCAGGTGACTACATCAAGTGACCTCGTAATCAAGAGACCACATGACAATTTTACCTACTCAACATAATTATTAAGTTACCATGTAACAAATTTTTACTTTTTTTTAAGTGTCTCCATCCTTTTATTTGAGTATCATTTGATTGGATATCTTCACGGTTTTTTCTTTGAGTTTTAGCAGTTTTTTGAAGGTTCTAAAGCCTCTGAATGGTTTGATGATAGTTAATATATGTGTGAAATTTAGACAAAAGGAGGTATCACAGTTTGATCATGGTTAAACTCTGTGTACAGTTGTCAAAATCGTGATAGTGGGGAATTTCATTGTTTGTCCATGTTTTTAACCATGTGAGCTAACTATGCTACCCACATGGAGAGGGGTATTTTTTTCTCTTTGACTTCTTTTTTTATGTTGGGTTTCTTCCCTTTGACTCCGCACTATATTTCCTCAGACAAGGATGCCTTACATAGAGGCTTTTTCTTCTCTAAATCTAATTCAAGATGATTTCATGGTGGTGTCTTAGTTATTCTTAACCCAATTCAAAATTTTAGTGATTATTTCCCCATAATCATTGTTTTTAATCCATTTTAATCTCCTCGTATACCCCTAGTGGATATTATTTCTAGTTTGGATACTTAGGATAGTGAAAAATTTGGGTTTTTCGTTCTTAGGGATGTGATCCATGGTTGGAGTGTCTTTATGTTTGATTTTATTGAAGGTGAAATTCTTCTTCCATTTGAGGTGGGTATTATATCCAATTCTATTTTGAAACATTCTATTTGTTTCCAAATCTTTATTAAAATATTTATAAATGTAATATTCATGCTTGTAGTGTGTCAGAGTAATTTTGTTTGGTGTTTTTATGGTGTTGATTTGATGAAAATGGGTTTTCATGGGATTTCTATGGTTTTTCATATATATGTATTATTAAAAAGTGTTCTATAAACTGCCAATTGGATTTTTTAAATGGAATTAGGTGCTTTAATTTGTGTTATCCCTTTTTAATGATTTTATAATTTGGTTTATTTCAAAGTTGATATTTCTGGGTGGATTTTGTTTGGTTTAGTTCTTGTGTTATTGGTAATAATGTATGTGGTGAATCATTAAATTGGTTTTGGGTATTTTTATGTATTTCCTTTCATGTTACATTATATGTAGGAATATATATATGTACTTGTGGTGAATATATAGATATTCTCACTAATGATAATAGTCTATAATAGAAAATTACCCTCCCACATTTGTCTCCTTCCTCCCCTCCTTCTTCGCCAAAATTGTTTATTCGAGCCTTTATGTCATCTAAACTCTTCCTTATTTTCAAAATTACTTGATAATTGTTCACTAGTGGTTTTTTTCCTAAATCATATCTATCTTAGAATATTGGGATGAGAATTGATAATCAAATGGTATAAATTCCTACTAATCATCTTTATATATTATGTGTGTTTTGACTTGGCTTTGGTAATGGGTTTGGAAATGGAATTGAATTGGAAATGTTAAAGGCCCATGTGGCACCTTATAATAATATGGAAAGTGGTTATAGAATTCATGTGATGTTAATTGATAGTTTGAACTTTTGTATGACTTAGTTTGTGATGAGAACCTATATGGAGGACCCTTTTGGGGGCATCGCATAGGTGGTGTTGATGTTTGGGTTAGGAAAGCATGGATATATATATGGGTTATGGGATTATTCCACATATGTGAGGAAATAATCATTCACCATGTACTGTTATCATGTTATTCTTGGGAATCACCAAGAGAGTTAAGTAAAAGTTTCACATCAACTTCAACTAGATGGTTTAGTACCCCATGGATTGTCTAAGAGTCTATGTGGGATGTTTCACTAGTGAGGATTGTTTTGGGCATGTATCTGGTTATTGAATTAATATTTTCACCATATTCCAAAAGTTGAGTATGAACCATGTATTTTTAGACTTTACTTTCAGAGATGTATAGAAAAAACACAAGATTACTTTATGTATATTCTTATTTTTATCCTATAGTTTTTTTCTTTCATGGTATGTTTACATTTCCTCACATTCACTATTTCCTTTATTTTTTGTGTTATTATCAATTATCTAGATTTTCATCCCATTTTGGTAATGGGTTTACAAACATGGATTTTTTAAAATAAGAATCTATTTTAAAAATCAGAAAGTGGTGTGTTTTGGTTTAAAAATGGAAAATTGTGTTAGGTTTTTTAAAATTATAAAAACGTATTTTCAATATATATTTCAAAGTAGAGTTTATATAATATAATGAGAGAGGAATGTTTTGGAATTTGTGGTTCTTACCTACTATGCTCTTTGTGCCCACACCCTACTTTTTCCATTAAATTTCAATGGACCTAATATGTTTCACATGATTAGGTTTCAGAATCACATTTTATTTTGGATCAATTTGGTCTAATGGTTGGTGGTGACCAATAGGTCATGTGGAGATCATGTATCCTCTTGGTTGTTTATACTCTTATTTTTCAGTTCTACTTCGTTCTTCTGTTGTTTTATTTTGGATTCTATTTATGTATTCAATGTTATTCTGTTATTTTTTTGATATGATACGTGATCTATTTGGTTATTTTAACCTTTTTTCTTTAGGATAAATCATTCTCACCTAGATATTTGTTTTGGAAATTACTCGTTTACATCTTGGGATAATCAAGAATTCATCTCAGGAGGTGTTGCGGCTAGCTTGGGTGACCTGTTTGGGGTTGAACCTAGTTAGTTATGACAAAATGATATTAGGGAATCCCTTTTTTATTTGTGTCATCGTGTTTTTTAGATATAGGAATTTCATATATTTAGTGGTAGGTGCAGGAAGATCATTGAGAACTCTTAATCGACAGAAGCCTCAAGTTTCTAGGGGTAGTTTGGGATTTGAGTGTTTGTTTTGGTTTTGGGTGTGTAGTTGGGAATAAAAATAGAGGTTACCAGTGAAGTGTGTGGGAATACAAGGAGTAGCGAACCATGTGGATCCCAAATGTATGGTTGATGATGCTTCTTGTATATGGTTCTCTCTCAAGGAATGTTATACTAAACCATGTGGCCATGTTAGGCATAGCTACCAGTTCCCCATTCCATGTGCTGTGGTGTGGGATATGTTTTGGTGTCATTTCATTAAGGGTGAGTGGATTTTTAAAAGGAAAATGTTTTTTAGAAAATGGTTTTCAAAAGGAAAATGATATTTTGGGGTTTGGTTTCATCTTGAAAATTTTTTATCAGTGTTTATTGTGGATTGTTTTTTGAAAAGGTATGTTGGTGTTTTGAGAAAGTGACATTCGTGGGAAATTGTTTTCTAATTTGGAATGGAAATATTGTTTTTTGATGGAGGGTTTTTAAATTTTTATGTGACTTTTGTTTCATAAGAATTTTGTTTTGGTTTGAAATGTTACTTTTTGGGAAGAACATTGGTATGATGTTGATTCTGTTTTTCAATTTTTTTTTGTTATGTAGAGTACTCCAACAAGAAAGGTCCCAACAATGTCTAGTGAGGATCATTAAAATTTTTTCCATGCCCGGACTCCTAGTGGAGTGGAAGAGTATTGTAATTTTAAGTTATTTATTGTTTTCCATGGTGATCATTGTTTGTTTTTGGTTGTGGAATGTCTTAAGAAAGTCCAAAGTGACTTTGCGGCATTGGAAACTCCCAAATCCACGAGGGTGTACACTACTTTGAGAACATTTGATGGTTAGGGTTTCGATCTGTGGATGGTGATCATACCAGCATAGTTTTCAGTTGGGATGTCATTAGAATTATTTAAAATCACATTCATTAAATGGTTCATTCAAGAGGAAGTGAAGTTAAGGAATGTGGTAGAGCTCTTAAGTATTCAATGAAGTCAGAAGATAGTGAATGCCTTTGTTAACATCATGGAAGGGACAATTTATTTCTATCTAGAGATAGAATTAGAAGATCAGTAGAAATATCATCTATTCATATGAGGTATTTTCATAGAGATTAAATATCATGTTCTTTCATCCATGGAACAACATTTTGGGAAGTTAGTGGATGAGGTGTTTCAATATGAGTTGGTTCCCAAAGTGAAATGTATCATTGTTGGTAATCCATTATGTTTTGGTGCTCATAATGGTTCCACATCAGGTGAGAGGTATATTCCAAATGAACATGTTCTTGAGTAGTACCCTTATCAGTTACATATTCTCATTGTTTGGACCTTTTTTGTGCATGCTTAAACTAGGGATGATTTGGGAATTCAAATCCATCTTGTTGCAATCCTCTAATATATTTCTGAGGATGTAGTAATTTTAGTCACTTAGAGAAGTTCTAGAAATAATGTTACTAGGAGAAGAATTCTATTAGAGGTAGATAGCTCCTAGATGTGTGGATATACATTCTTCAAGATATCAGCAATCTTGATATAGGCCTTATAGTGAAGATTCTCACACAATCATAAATCATGGGGTGTGGGTAACCTTGGACCATGTTTTGGCTCTAGTGTGGAATGAGAAAGGTTTACCCTATGACACTATCCTTAATTTTGGTATGTCTCCTTTTGTTAATAAAATCTTTATTGTATTTTTATCATGTAGTGAGAATATTTTTTCCTTTTGGATGTGAATCTTTATATGGTTCCCTAACCTCTATTTTTTCCACATGGTTTGGTTTTATTCTTGGGTTGTGTTCACCTTGGAGATTATTGTGAATTTTGGGGGTGATAAATTTTGTTTTTGTTCACTTTTTAGTTCACATTTATTCTTCATTTCTCGCAGGTGGTTTTTGGTGTGGTTTTGAGTTCCTGGTAGTTGTGTGGGAATTTCTCGGATTACTTCATGTTGTGCATTACTTATGAGTATCATGGTGCTTACTATTTTCTTTGATGGGGATAACCCCTTTTGATTTTTTTCCTCATAGATATCTTGTTGTTTTTTCTCTATTTTTGGTTGGGTGTGATTTGTGGCTGTAAATGGTGAAATTGAGGTTCTTAGTTTCATTCCATTTCCTTTAGTTTAAAGCATTACTTTGGTTTCTCGTTTAGTTGGGTGACATAATTGGGGTATAACGTTTGTTTGTGGGAATACTATAACATCACATTATATTTTTATGTTTTTTGAACCACTGATTTGAGTATCCTTTGATTGGATCTTTTCATGGGTTATTTCTATATTTTTATGGAGTTTTTGGATTCTTTTTGGGTATGTGAATGGATTGAGAACAATTTGATCGTGGTTAGAAAATGTAGAAAACTTATACAGAAGGGAGTTACATGGTTTGTTCATGGTTAAATAGTGGTTATAGCCTAATTGTGCAGCCCGTGTAGCTTTTAACATTGGGTAATTGCATGGTTTGTGCACAATTTTTTGACTGTATGAGTTATTCATAAAACCCACATAAAGTGTGGTATTTTTATCTTTTTTTCCTTTTAAGTGGGATTTTTTCATTTAGACTACCCACATGATTTTCCCTTATCTTTAAAGCTTTATTGGATGGTTTTCCTTTACCAATGCTCCTCGAATGTGATTTCACAGTGGTTTTTGGGTGATTTTTTACCCGAATCAAAATGTTAGGGATTCCTTCTCTTTCCTCATTCATTTTCATATATTTTCATCCCCTCCTATAATCATAGTGGGCATGTTTTTATGATTTGGATACCAAGGGTGGTATGTGATTGTGTATTTTTCTTTCATAGGGGTTTTATGTATAGTAATATTGTCTTTCTAATGGATTTCATCGAATGTGACATGATTTTTCAAGTTGAGGTATTTGTTTCCATCCTTTTCCTTTCTAACACACTCTATTTGCAACTTGATGTTTCCAAAATAATTTATAAATGTGAAATTCATGTTGATGGTGTGTTATAGTAAATTTATATGGGGTTTTTATGATATTTATTTGATGAAAATGGATCTTCAATGGATTTTACGGTTTTACTAATATATATATATATACAAAGTGTTTGATGAAATTACAATAGGCATTTTTAAATGGAATTGGGTGATTTTTTCAATGTTTTTCCCTGGTTTTATTTTCATAATTTTTCATGTGAAATTTTTCTTGGTGGGTGGGATTTTTTTGATTTTGTGGCTGTGTGATTAGTGATAATTTATGTTGTGAGTATTTAAATTGGGTTTTTAGATATTATTTTTGATTTCCCTGGATGTGACATTTGATATTCACAAAAATGTTAATGGTTTTTAATAAAAAACACTTCTCCCTCATTTATATATTTAATCTTCTCATCCTTCACCCAAATGTTTCCTTCATACCTTCATGTCTTATAAATGTGTCCTTGGTTTCAAAATGACATGCAAAGTGTTTTATAAATGTGTTTTTATAAATCATTAACCATTTTGGGGTTTCGGATGTGAATTCATTGCCGAATAGTATAAAGGACCATTTGAAACCATCAAATATGTTGTTTGTGTTGACTAGGTTTTTTAAATGGGTGCGAAAATGGAATTGAATTGGAAATGTTAAAGCCCATATGGTTCATATTGGTATTTTGGAAATTATTTTAACAAATAATGGGTTGTGAAGGTGAATTTTAAAATTGTGTTCGGGTCGATATGTGACGTAAACTCCTATGGTCAACCCTCTTAGGAGAGGTTCATTGCAGAGGTGGTGTCCACATTTCGGCTAGGTAAGAACGACAAAATATGTGTTTTATTGGTTTAGGCCACATGTGTGGGGACCTCCTAATTCAAAATTGTACTATAATCATGGGATTCATGGTTTTTATCTAGATGGTTCAGTGAACAATTCTTATCAATCCCTATTAGACCGGTTGACACCCCATGGATTTTTAGAGATGACAGGTGGGGTGTGCCTCTTATGAGGATAGTCTAGGGATTCCAAATGGTTATTGACTTTGAAGATTCACCATAAGCCGGAAAAGTGAGTCTAAACTGAGTACATTTTGTGGTTTCTTCTCGATATATTTTTGAATTCCCCATGATTATGATTTTTATGTTCCTTTTTTGTTCATGAAGATTTTGGTAGAATTATTTCTATGATTACTTTTCTACACATTAATTGTTTCCTATATTTTTTGGTTTTACTTTTGATCAACTGTCTTGGTATCCTCTTTTGGTAATGGGTATACAAACTGATTTTTCCAAAAATGGGATTTTGTTTTAATAAGGATGAATTTTGTGTGTGTTTTTTTTGAAATGGTAAAACTATTTTTGGGTATTTAAAATTATAACAACAAACTTTCTATATGAAGTTAATTTTAGTGTTTATGGAATATGTTTTGGAAAGGAAATGTATGGATCTATGGTTCTTTACTACTGAGATATTCATGTTCACACCCTAATTATTCCACACGGCATCAGTAGACCCAAGAAGTTTTGAAGGTTCAGATTTCTATTTTATGATTTCCTTGATAGAAGGTTTGTTTTATGGTTGGTGGTGACCTATAGGTCACATGGAGATCATGTCTCTTTCGAGTTAGTTTTAGTTTTTTTGTAGTTCAGTTTTGCTTGGTTTTTATTGTATTTTGGATCCTATTTATTTATTCAATGTTTTTCAATTACTTTTGATTATGTTATATTTTCTATTTGGATATTTTAATCCTATTTTTATTTGTGATATATCATTCATGTTGTACCTCTCGTACCCCTCGTGGTTTAATTTTCATGATCACAATCACTCTCTTTCTTATATAATCTTGTTTTAAGTGTTTTTGGATGATAGACATGATTTCTGGTTGCCAAGGAATTGGGCCAAGAAAGCAAGAAGCCAAAAGTGGACTGATTTTCAGTCCACCGGCCAACCGGTGGATGACCACCGGCCAGCCGATGGAGCCTGGACAGAAGGCATCCCTCTATCCAGACCATCGGCCAACCGGTGTTCCACCACCGGCCAGCTAGTGGAACCCAGACAGAATGGGTCAGCTACTGCCTCAGCACCGGCCAACCGGTGGCCTCCTCACCAGCCAGCCGGTGGTGCCTGAGCCCGAAGGCCTCTCCTTTTTCAATGCACCGGCCAACCGGTGGCCAAGCACCGGTCAGCCGGTGGATCCAGTCAAACTAGCCATTGGGCTTTGACCAGACTTGTCCACTTGACCCCCAACGGCTCCGAAGGCCTCTCCAACGGCTCCGAAGCCTCCCAAAGGCCATTTGAGGGTTCCCCCTCTATAAATAAAGGACTAGGAAGCCCCGGAAACATACGGAAGCCCACATGAACATTTTTGATCATTTGGCGAACCTCCGGCGCATTCCTCCAAGGAACCCCCAATTGCGCCAACTCACTTCCACATCCAAGGAGCACCACCAAAGAAGCTTGGGAGCACTCTTCATCAACTCCATCAATCCTTTGGTGCCCAAGGCTTCTCCCCATTACGGTTTTTCATTGTTTTATTATTTTGAGCTTCAATTTGGGTTTGTGCCTACAAACCCCTCATTTCTCTCATCCTCTCTTCTTTGGGTTTTCACACCACCTTCAAGGTTTGAAGAGGTTAGTCAAGCCTTCCCTTTAAAAGGCTTGAGTCATAGGTGAGCTAGCCTTCACCTGTAAGAAGGCTAGTGGGTTCTTGCTCAACCATTAAAATCAAGTTGTAATAGGTTCTAGACTAACCTTAAAGTCTAGTGGGTTTCTTGATAAAACCATTAAAAAGCAAGCGGTAGTAAATCTCTCAACGGTTGAGTTGGTAGCGGAGACGTAGGCTTTGGTTTAAGCCGAAATCCGTTATCAATTTTGTGTCTTGCCTCTTTTATTTCCGCTGCACTTTGATAATTTTTTTAAATTGATAATTATTTTTTAAAAGGCAATTCACCCCCCCCCCCCACTCTTGCCATCAATTCTTCCGGCCCAACAATTCACACTTAGTTATCCTTCAGGATCAACCCACATTCCCAACTTGGGATGATTGGTAATGCCTCTCATGCCTTTTATGGGCTAGATTGGGTGACCGATTCGAGGATATCCCAACTTGGTTCATGCAAAAATTGTAACATAGAAGGCCTTTATTATTTGGGTTGTCATGTAGTTTGTATTGAGTACTTTTATAACTTAGAAGGTAAGTGTGGGAAGATAGATGTGAACTCTAACTTGTTTCAAGCCTCATGTTTCCATGGGTAGTATGAGATTTGTTTCTTGGTTTTGGTTTTGTGTGTGTAGGGAAAGGTAATGAAAATAGGGGTGGAAAATGATGTGCGGTGGAGTTATATAGAGTAATCACCCATGTGGATCCAATATTTTTAGTTCAAGATGCTCCATATAGTTGGTTCTCGCTCAGGACATGGTCTACAAAACCACGTGTCAGGGTTGGGTCAGACTATTAGTTACCCATTTTAGGTGTTATGGCGTGGGTTTTGTTTTGGTGTGATTTTAGTCACTATGAGAATATTCTGAAAAGAAAATCGGTTTTTTTGAAAATTTATTTTATATAGAAAATTATTTCATGGGGTTCAATTTTTCTTTGAAAAATGAGCTTGGATGTTTATAATGGATTGGTATTGAGAAGGGATGCTGGTGTTTTGATAAGGTGGATTTGGTGTAATTTTTTTTGAAATGTGGAATGGAAATATTTATTTTAGAAAAAGGATTTTGGTTTTGTTTTGTAATTTTTAGTTTATAAGAACACTATTTGGGTTTTAAATGTTCTTTTGTGTATTGAACATTGGTTTGATGATGATTTAACAGTGTGTTTTTCTGTTAAGTAGACTATAATTCCCAAAATGGTCTTTGAGGTTTCTATTGAGGCTAGTTCATCTTTTGGACCTAACCAGACTACTACTAGAGCGGAAAAGTCCATTTTTCCCCGTTATTAATTGTTTTCCATGTTGTCTAGGATCTATTTTAGTTCTTTGAGTGGCTTGAGAAAGTGTAAGGTGTCTTCAGAGAAATGGGAACTCTAATTTTTCTGAAGGTGTGTAATATTTTGGGATCATTTGAAGGTTTGGGTTTGGATTTAATTAAGGTGATAATCCCAGAATCATTACACTTTGGGATTTCTTGAGAGTATTTAAGATGAATTTTATAAAATGGTTTACACCAAAGGATGTGAGTGTGATGAAATTGGCAGATCTCTTGCTTATTCAGTATGGTCAATAGATGGTGAAGGCCTATCTAAACCACTTTAGAGATATGGTTTCTTTATTTTATAAGGTAGCAATAGAGGATCCTCTAAAAGCTCTTCTATTAATATGGGGTCGTTTACCAAAAATTAAATAGCGAGTTCTTTCATTCAGGGAAGTGTAGTTTGGGATGTTGGGTGATGAGGAATTTCTATTTGAGTTGGTCCCAGGAGCACAATCCCTCATAGTAGGAAATATATTGTCTTTTGTAAATCATGAAGGTTCCCCATATGAAGAGCGGTATATACTAGGGGAGCCCATTCTTTAGGAGTCTCCTTTTTTGGTTCCATTCGGGCATTCTTCGATCCATTAATTCATGTTCATCAAGTGTGGAATATTCAGGCATTGAAATTAGTTTTTTCGCAATCCTACGAATGATTGCCGATGATGTGGCCATTAGGGTCACATAGAGATGTTTTTTAAGTTGTATTTCTATAAGAAAAAGTCTCATAAAAAGATAGAAATATCCTGGCTATAGGGAAAAATATGATTCGGGACATTTGGGCTCTAGCCATAGGCCCTAGAGTGAAGCTTCTTACATAGTCAAAAATCCTGGGTGTGGGGAACCTTGGGCCATATGTTGGTTCTGGTGTGGAATGTGAATAGTATAAGTTACCCTATTATAGTCTACTTGATTTTTTAAATTTCATTTTATTAATAAAATTTTAGAAATCTTGTTTTCATGTAGTTAGAATATTTTTCCCTTTTGGATATGAATATTTATATGGTTTTCATTATTGTGTGATTGACTTGGTTTTAATCATTATTTATGTCTTCCCCGAAGATGCACATGTATTATAAAAGCGATGAATCTTGAGTTGGTTAATTTTTAGTTTGAGTTTCTTATATGGGTTTAATTAGGGGTTTCTTTTTTTGGGTTGGGAGTTCTTAGTTATTTTTTTGGTTAGTTTGTGCAGGAATTTCCCAGGTTACTTCATGTTCAGTTTTTGTTGTGAGTGTCATGGTGCTAGCTAGTTTCTTTTGGTTGGGAGAACACATCTCCATTTATTTCACCATGGTTCTATTCCTGTGGTTTTCTATAGTTTTCCCAAAATTATTTTTAAATAGAATATTTGTTCTTATGGTGTGTTATAGTTATTTTTTTTGGGTTTTTTTATGATGGTGATTTGATGAAAAGGGGTGTTTTAATGGATTTCTATTGTTTTGATTATATTTGAATTTTTCAAAACTGATTGATGAAAATCTAATTAACCCTTTTAAACAGAAATGGTTCTCTGAGTTGGGTTTGGCCATTATTATGATTTTTTAATTTGGTTAATTTGAAAGTTGATCTTTGTGGTTTGGTTTGGTTGGGTTTGGTGCTTATGTGATTGGTGATACTTTATGTGATGACACATTAAATTTGTTTGCATGTATTTTTATGTCTTTCCTTACATTGGATTTGGGGATATTAAAATGAGTCTAGGGTGCACAAATAAATATGAACACAAATGATAATATTTTTTATAGAAAATTCTCCTACCCCATTACTCTCCTTCTGCCCAACCTCCTTCATCCAAATGGTTTATTCAAGCATTCTTGTCTTCTAAATGGGTCCTTGGTTCCAAAATTACTTGAAAATTGTTTTATAAATGTTTTATTCTATTCCATGAACAATTTGTAATTTTGGGTTGTTAATCGATAAAAAAATTGCATAATTTATCATTTGGAACCTTCATATATATTTTGTTTTTTAATTGGTTTTGGAAATGTTCATGGAAATAGAATTGAATTGGAAATGATAAATTCTTATTTAGAACATTGTGGTATTTTGGAATATGGTTTAAAATTTAATGAAATTTTGTGTCCCTATTGGCACTTGTATTTGGATTGATATGTGATGGGAACCTATATGGTCAACCCTCCAGGGAGAGGGTCATTACATAGGTGGTGATTGTGATTTAGAAAGTAAGAACAGTAGAATATATGGGATATTAGTTTATGCCACATGTGTGTGGACCTCCTCATTCACCGTTTATTATTATTATTCGATTGTTGTCAGTCACCTAGATGGTCAGGTGATGGTATCTTATCGACCCTGATTAGATGGGTTGGTACCCCTTGGATTTGTTGATTGGCTTGGTGGGATGTGCCACTAGTGAGGATAGATTAGGGAATATAGTTGGTTATTTACTTTGAATATAGACTATACACTGATAAGTGAGTCTGAATTGAGTGTGTCTAGGGATTTAATCTATATATTTTTAGTAAATTCCCATGATTACAAAATGTATGTTCCTATTTTGTTGCATAAGATTTGGTTTGGTTTCTTATTATATTTACTTATCCAAAATTCTATTGGTTCCTTTAATTTTTGGTATTAATTTGGATAATATATCTTGGTATCCTCTTTTGATAATGTGTTTAAAATCTAGTTTTCCATAATTTGGGAATAGGTTTTAAAAATATTATAGTGGTGTGTGTTGTTTTAAAAAGGGAAAAATATGTTTGGTTATTTGAAATGATAAAACTCTATTTATATAGGTTTTTAAAACTAAATTTTATATACTGTTTTTTTAATGGAAATGTATGAAATTTATTGTTCTTAACTACTGAGTTATTTATCCTCACACACTACTTATCCCACTCGGTGTCGGTATACCTGAGTTGTCTTGTAGGTTCAGGTTTCTCGTTTAAGTTTTCACTTGGAGATTGTTTGTCTTATGGATGGTGGTAAACAAGGGGTCACATTGGGATCATGTTTCTTATAGGTTGGTTTTATTTTTGTTTTTTAATTCTATTTTTATTAGTTTTTTGTATTTTGGATGATGTTTATGTATTCAATGTTATTTAGTTATTTTTTATTAGGTTGTGTGCTTTATTTGGTTAATTTTATCATAATTTTCTTTGGGCTAAATAATTCCCACCTAGTTATCTTTGAAGACTGAGACTATTTTCCATCTCGGAAGGATCAATAATGCCTCTTAGTCATTATTACGGGCTGACTCGAGTGACCAGTTCATTGTTGACCTGGATTGGTTCATGACATACAATGTCTAATTCAAATGAATTGAAAGTTTTAAATTTAAATAGCTTTATTTTATAGAATTTAATGAGACTCAGAGAATTTTTGAATTCCTAATTAGAGTAATGACTTAGAGTTTCTCTTATGAAAATTTATTAAAGGCTAATTAGATATAGATTTATCATTAAGAAGGAAGTATACTTGAGGAAAGAAGATAAACAAATAATATACAGACATCATAATGGATTCTTGGATATGAGATTCCACAACACTTTGTTCTTCTTAATCTTATTATAAGATCCATTTTGATATTTTCAAGGATGGATTTAAATATAATTGATCAACCAAATATTATCATAGATTTAGATTCATAAAAAAATTATCTTCACTTAGTACACACTCTCAATTTTACATTACCATTGTTTTTTGGTTTTATTATTCTATACAGCTATTATGAAACATTGTAATTTTTTATTCAAGACTCACACTAATATATCTTTACTATTTTTTATAAATACTATCACATAAATAATTTTAGTAGAGGATGGTTATATCTTGGACTACCTGGTGTACGGTTGAATATATAAATCCCAATTTAGGTTGTAGATAAATACTATTAGTATTTAACAGATGTTCTTGGTAGTAGGTGACTATAAAGTGGGGAGAATTTCCTTTTATCTTTGAACTAAACCCCTCATTTTAATTTTTGTTATATTTATATATCACATTTATTAATCTATTTCAAAACATATTTTCACCTATTATATATATTATTATTTATTCTTTACTAAATATTTATAAAATATGATTTTGAAATAAAATATTTGACAAATAAGATTTATTATATATATTATATTTTTTGTAAAATAAATTCAAAACTAATATATCTTTCAAAAAAATTTAACAAGGTCTTAATAATATCATTTAGAATCTATTTAAGAGACTAATTTTGTTATACCAACTTTATTTTTTTACTAAGATATTTTAATTGAGGTGTTTTTAAATTTTTTAATATAAATTGACATTTGAAGATCATTTAATCCCCACATCAGCTATCCACTTGGAAAAATAATGTGTATAATGAATCACTTAGTTTATTTTATTCTAAATTAAATGTTTATATATAGAATATTTTAGATAATATTTTTGCAGATATGTTCTTCAATATATAGGGATTTATTTATAAAAATAAAAATGGAAAATGAAGCTGATTCCATGGATGATGATTAGGATAAAAAAGTTATCTAATTTAATTACCTTATAAAACATGTGAGATAAAATAATAAACATTTGTCACATTATATTTAAATATATTTTCATAATCATATATAATTTTAATGATACTTTTTGTGATAATTTTTTGTTTGAAAATATTTTTAAAGAAGTTATCCATGAAATAGTGAAGCTGCAATAAATTATATGAATGTTAAGAATTCACATATATATGTAAAATAAAATAATCAAAATGATATTAAAATTTATTTTATTTATATATGAAAGTTTAACATGGATTAAATGAGGAAGATAAAGAAAAAATATTAATATGTGAAGGAACAGAAATACTAATTGTAATTGTTTCATATAAAATGTTTTAAACTGAATGAGAAACTAAAATATCTATATATTACTCAACATGGTATTTCACAATCTTGTGAAAAAAATATTACTACATCACAAGTATTATATGAGTGTTTTAATTTATTGAATTCTTCATGTTTTGGAAAATGGATATTGTTATCCTCTAGAGGTCCATCTAATATATACGAATTGCAGAAGGTCTCCTACAACATAGTTAGATCTATTTTCACTAAATATATTTTGAAAACAAATGTAGAACTTTATTTAAAATAATTTTTATAGTTTATGAGTTAATCCTTTGGTGAAAAAAACTAATTTTTAAAGGGTGGGTGTAAGTATGTGTGAAGAAAACATGCTTCATAAATGGTTCCCAAAAAGGTGGTTTTCCATCCCAAAAAATAGCACAAGTTTTTGGGATGGATTTCAACAAAAATTAATGTAATAATATTAATTGGTTGATGTTAGTGTTTTTAGAGGTTTGTAAGATGTTCATTTATTAATAGGATAATATATCAGTAAATGGATTCTATAAAAGGACATGATTCAGGGGGAGAAAACCCCAATCAAAAAATGAAACTTGTTGTGAAGATAGAAACATCACAGAAAAATATAAATCTATCCCAAACAATTAGATTTTGATCATTAGAAAAACTCTATGAGATTTGTAATAAATATACTCCTTGAAATGATGAGTGACGGTATGTACCAACCCAAAATAACTTTTATTATACAAATAAAATAAGTACATTTTATCAAAAATGATCAATGAACAAGAATTATGTAATCTTGGGGATTTAAGTCATTAAAGAATAAATCTAAACATATATATCCAAATAAAAAATATATAATTACTAATAAGGTTTTCCAAAAAAATGGATGAGATGTTATTAATGTAGTGAGATTGAATTCCCTGAGAGAAATTATTGGATGGATATGAATTTCATATATGAAAGGTATAATCTAAAATAAAAGGGGGTAATCCATTAGAAAAAGAGATAGAATAGTTGGATTTTTGTTTGTCACTTATGGTGAAGAGTTTAAGATGATAATGGGGGAGGGTTATGAAAAGGATAATGGTGAGGTGCATATAAGGTAAAATTAGTGTTTTTAGAGTGTTTTTAGATGTGTGACCTGGATACCTAGAAAAAAGGATCTAATGATAGAAAATGAAAAAACATCATTAGATTCATGTTTTAAGAAGGATACTATGAAGATGGAGTCTATATACATAATAAATAATTCACTTGTGCTAAAATATTTCTTAATCACACGCCAAGATCAAATAAATGAGGAAAAAGTATTATAGGAGGGTGAATGTAAGGAAACAAATATAAATGTTATAGTGACAAATCCCATTCAATAAAATAAAAATGAAAAAATAAGGAAGAGACCCATTTTCCATATGTGATCTGATGTGGAATATCAATAAAGAGGCATGTGTGATAATAGCACAATATATCCTTGATGAAAAGAATTTGTGTGTTGAGGACGAAATTGAAGTCTTACTACTAAAAAATAACAATATATGTATATTCATGTTTTTCCCGTATCAATTTGGATGTACTTAAACAATGGGGATTCAATTTTTCATTTGAAGAAATTAGATATACTCACATGGTGTAATATCAAAATATATTATTATAATATCCATCATATATAATTTTTAAATTGGAATATTTATATATGTTTTTTATATGTTTCATGATATATTTTAATTAGTGTTAATAACTGTTTGTTATTGTTGTTGTAAGACATCTTCCATGGGGAAGAAGTTTGGAGATCATCCTTTATGAGGGATCCATCAAAAGAGTGTGCTCCTAGAGATTAACTAATTGTTATTGGATAGTTATATCTATATATCCCCAATTTGTTTTATATTTAGAAATGATTTTAAATCACCCATTTGTTTGGATTATGTTGGACATGGTAATCAAAGTGGTGTGATTGTCTAACAAAATTGGGTAAACAAACAGACATGAATATGAATATTTATTTTGGCTTGGTTTATATATTTTATGATGTTGTATTTTAAAAAATATTTATCTGTACTAATCCAAAGTATGTGAATTTATAATTGGTATCATATTTATTAATATATATATAGAAATAATTGAGTATTTTCTAATATCTCTCTAGTTTTCTATATCTCGTTTTCCTAAAAGACATAGAGTTGAGTTACAAACAACTTATTTCTAAGAAACATCTGGTGCCACCCTGATCTACTTGAATTGAAATAATAACCCAAGAAAGTGGGGAGAATATATTAAGAGGATGAATAAAGGGAGAAAGAATTTTACTTTGAGTAGAGAAATCCATTTCATTCATTTTTGGACTAAATAAGGGGATGATATAAGATTTTCCAACATTGAATTTATAATCAATATAAGGAAGAAGAAAAGTTAACTCCAAAACAAAGATTAGAATGAATTTCTATTTTTGTGTAGCTGAGAGATGGTGGGATTATACACCAATTAAACATGATAGTGATTCCTACTAATTATCTTTAAATGATGTGGTAAGCGATAGATACTAAATGAGTATCCCCGTATATAATATTCTTTAAGAGTTGTTCATAAATTTAAATAAAAATAGTATTGAGTGCAGATGTTTTGTTTAAAAATGTAAAAATGGTGTTGAAGTATAATTTGGGTGACAAGCCAATAGAATCTTTTATGAATAGAGTTAAATGATTTATTAAATGCAGAGATGAAGTGGTAAAGTTATAAAAAATACATCTAAGTGTTATTAATCATGATCACTACTATATTTAGTTACATATGTCTCATAGATGATGTTTTATTAGGTGTGGATTGGGGATTAAATAATTTAAAGTTTCTCATATTTAATTTTAAGAATCATATAATTTACTTACCCTGGAGAGTTTGATAGGGCTTGAAATTATAAGGATGAAGCCAATGAAACAAAAGTATAACTTTATTTAATCATATGTACCATTTATCAACTTGAGAACATCATATATGTTTTGAAAATATTAAATCCTAGCTGTATGGGAATGATTGTGGATCTAAATATTATTTGAATGTGAGTTCTTACGGACATAGAATATGAGCCATCTTGGAGGATTGATATATTTTTTTACATGTACGGTGGAATTTATGTGTGATAGATATTCATAATTTGAGTCATACAAAAACATATAAGGGTCTAAATAACTGAACAACATATTGTAAATTAATTTATTTTATAGTTATTAACATAATTAGATCCACAATGGAGTAATGATCAGTATAAGGGGGCCCAAAGAAGATGAATGGAATATGAGGATACTGATATAGAGCATGACGTATCAAAATCCAATACTAGTTATATGTAATTTACAAAAAGGGATCCATATTAAATATGGGTATCCACATAATAACAATTGATATATATAAATCCACAAAATGGTATATTGAATCTGGAATAAATAATGTTTACATAATTCAGTATTTTGAAGAAATCCACATCTAGAAAGATTCCAATGTTTTTACACACTAAACTAAACATTAGACATAGAATAATGTGTGTTTGTTAAAAGATGTAGAATACAAATAATTAATATAAAACATTTAAAAAATGGATAAAAGGCAGTGATTTTTTTCATTTTAAATATAAATAAATATAATAAATTCCATAATAATAAGAAATAATCTCTTATAGTACCCAATTTGTTCTATAGTGTTTCAAAAAAACCAAAATATTATAATTTAATCCATGAAAAATGAGTTACGCAAAAAAAATATAAGTTAAAATTTATAAGACATGAATCAATAATGAATCTAAAAATTAATGATTTATTAATTATAGTAATTAAGTACAAAGAAGTTTAATTTTTTCATTTTTTTCTCCATGAAAGTAAAGAAACTTTGATTCTTTATGATATATTTGAGAATGAAATGACCAGGTTGAGTTGTATTATGAGATATTAATGATTCAAGATGAATATGTTTTATCATTACAATTTCACTAAAACGTTAATTATAGGTAAACACTATAAGAAATGTTTTTTGTATTACTTTTATAAAGAATTATAATTGTTTATTAACAAATTTTATAGTGTTTTTGTTTTAAGATGAAGTTACTTGAATAACACTATAAAATAATCTAGAAGACATATTTGATTGAGAAAAATGATAATGAAAATATTTTGGTACACATTTAAATTATTAAGAGACAACCATTAGAAAAAAGAGAAATGGAGATCATGGGAGATGGCCGTGTATATAGAAATTGATAAATGGTAGGATCATAGCATAGAAATTCAAAGGTATTTAAAATAACTAAAATATAGAAAATATATTTTCTACTAAACAACATATATATGATAAAAAATGGACAAGGGGACTTTTTTTGGATGTTAGATTAATATTTAGTGTCTTAGAATGATAACAATAATACAACTCTGGAAGAAATCAAAAAATATAGATCATATGATAAAGAAGATACAATATTTGGGAATTTATAAATATGGAATAAAAATATCCAATAACATCCATTATTTTATTAGTTTAGAATAAAATACTAAGGAAGGTATTATTTGTTACATCTATTATTATCTTAGTGCTTAGCCTTTAAGATATTAAAGATCTACTAGATTTACGAAGCTCACATGATCATATTTGTGTTTGGAGAGTTTAGAAGAAAATATTTTGAAGTGGATCTCTGATGATGAGATACATGTAGTGTATATTAATCCATCTTCTAAATCCATGACTCTCACATTATTTTTTAAGATAAATAACATAGTAGTAATACATTCCATAATGGAAGGGTTTATTATCTTCGGAAAATTAGTTTCATACATCACTTGTACTAATAAAAAATAAACATAATTTAAATCCTTTATATATATCCCTCTAAAGTCTCACTTGTTTTATTTAGTATGTGAATTCACATGAGGAAATACATTAAAGAAAGGGGTTATCTAAAATCCTAGTATGGGGGGAATAATAGTGAAGAGATAAGAGGCATGGATCAATAGTGCATTGTTGATCATAATCATCATCATTTTCATATCATTATTATATGATATTGAACATAATAATTAGTGAATCATTTGAAGAAGGTATAGAATTTGGAATATGATTAATAATGAAACAACATTTCATAGTGTTCAAATAACACACGTAATTGTGAACCAAGCCAACATTATGTTCATGCATAAAACATGTGCATAAATCAAAACATGATAATAATGAACAAAGGTATCCTTATGTTCACACATAATACACATAATCACATGATATGAATAACATTCCCTAATTGATTAATGGGGTATATAATTCTGGGCCCACTCATCACATCATAAAATGCTCATAATCATGCGTACTATAATGAAATTGAACTTATAAAAATCACAGTCAGTAATTAAACCCATTTAATGGAATTTGATTCCAAAGGATTTCATATATCATAATTCATGGAATAAAATTTGGTGATCTCTAATGAATATGTTTGATTATATTTTGAAAAAATAGATCATTATTCATTGATGAATAAATAACTCAAGATGAGTCAATGATGTGTTTTAGATAACTAAAGTCTTTTTGAAAGATCATTGAAATTGGAATAGAAATCATTTCAACAAGGTTAAAACAAATAAATACATGAAATTTTTTCAAATTATGGAAATAACATATTATGTAAATATAAGATAAAAACATAATGAAAATAATATGAAAGATGAGATAACCAAATAGAGATGGAGTTGGGTTCAAGAATCCTCTTTCAATAATTCAATTTGTGTTTCAATTCATTTACACCTCCTATATAATGAACATATTTTTGCGAGTATATAAAATCAAAAAAAAAATATATTAATTTATATCAATATTGACTCATTGTTATTGGATTATAATTTTATAATACAATTTATTAAATATGATTTTTTATTTCATGTTTTTTTTAAATTTTTACTCTATTGTTTTGTTTTCACTATTAATGATCATTGTGATTTTATACGTAGGTTAAATTAATTATAAAATCATAAAATACATGTAATTAATTATTTCATATACTATATATAATTAAAATATCTATCCTTAATGGTAGTGATAAGTAGAGATTTGGAAATTTCCTCATAGGTGGTTAAGCAATCACTACTACAAAATAAACCTTTAACAGTGCTGTGATTTATTAGCACTACAAAAAACTAACTGATAAATTTTACATTTTTCAACACTAAAATGAGCACTGATAAAGGGTATCCTTTATTAGTGCTTTTATATGGTGCTAATAAATGGTACTCTCTATCGGTGATTTATTTTTAGCACTTATAAACTGTAACCTTTATCAGTGCATTTTTAGCACTGATAATGGTCAAGAATAAAATTAAATAATTAAACAAATAAAAAAATACTAACACTTTTATTAATTAAATAATTATTCATAAAAATGAATAAATTGAATGTATATATAAATAAATAAATAAAATAAAAAATACTATATATAAAATATGTAGATATACAAAATGAATAAAATGAAATAAAAAACATAAAAATAAAAAAGAGTAAACAAAGAAAAAGAATTAAACATTTTATTAATTAAATAAATATTAAAAAAAATGATAAATTTAATAAATAAATATTTATATATATATTATAAATAATAATAAATAATATATACAAATTTTAGATATATATTATGAATAAAGTATAATAATTAAACAAAAAATTAAAAAAAATAAAAATAAAAAAAATTAAACAAAAAATTGAAAAAGACTAAATTGAAAAATTATTTAAAATTTTATTAATGAAAAAATAGTTAAAAAATGAATAATAATATATATATATATATACATTTTTAATTATAAATAGTAATTAGTAATATATATTAGATAAAAATATAATGAAAATGAATAAAATATAATAATTAAACACATTTTAGTGTCTTATTCATTTTTAATGTTGCTAAATTTTCCAATTTATAATATATAAGATGGGGGTTATATTTATTTCGTATATAAATATGTAATTAATTCATTTTTATATACCACACATAGACAAAAATATTTACGTAATTAATGAATTCTTATATCGAAACACATACACATTAAATTTATGTAATTTACTCAAATTTCTGTATATCTTAGAACTTCTTTATAACATGATAGGTTTAATATATAATGTTTTGAATAAGTCAAATTTTTGTATTTAATTTTATTTTTATTATAGTTTAGTATTATTTATTCAATTTAATTTATTTTATTTTTTAATTTGTATTTTTTAAAATTTAATCATTATATATTATTTGTTTATATATATTTATTTACTATGTGTTGGTATTTTTAATATGTATTCGTCTTTACTTCAATATATATATCCATATTTTTTTTAATAATTTATATTTTTGAACAAAATATTTCCATTTTTCAATATTTTTATAGTGAATTCATTTTTAATCATTTAATTTAAAACATTTTTAAAATGAATGTATTTAAGATTATATATTCATTAATAAAGTTAAAAATGTATTTTTAAATAAATATTTATAAATAAACATATTTATAAATGTATATTTACTATAGTTATGAATTTATATATTTGTAATAATTATAAATAAATAAATATTAATTTTTAAGAAGTATTTATATATTATAAATTAACAATTATATATATTTAAATAATTATAAAATTATAATAATATTTTTAAATAATGAATATACTACATATAAATATTTTTATATATTATCTGATGTCAATGCTTAAGTTTATTTGGGGAAATAGGAAATATTACAAATAAAAGTAGGTAACATACAATGCTTGGAGGAAATTGGCAAGACTTGAACTGAAGACCTCATTGAGACTCACAGGGGTCACTACCACTAAGATGCACATTGGGTGAAATAAATATAATTATATAAATATTTTTTTTAAATTATTATTCATATATTTAAAAAATATTAATTATATATTAAAATAATTATAAAATTCTAATAAATATATTTCAATTATGAATATATTTATATATATTTATTTGTAAATATTTAAATATATATAATAAGGTTAATATATTTATATGTTAATAATTATAATAAATATATTTAAAGGATGAATATATTTATAATTATAAATATATTTACAAATTTATATTTACTATATTTATAAAATTATTCATTTATAATTATAAATTGAAAATATATATTTTAAAAATAATTATTAATGTAATTATAAAAAAATAATTACATATTTAAATAATTATATAATCATTGTAATGATATATATAATAATATAAATATTTTCACAAATATTTTATTCATAATTCTAAGTATAAATCCTTTATCAGTATTAATGTTATAGCATTAATAAAGCATCCTATTATAAGTGCTTATTAATTTAGAATTGATAAAAAGTTTATTTATCAGCGATTTTTTGAAAGAACTGATAATATGTCCTTGATATATTTAAAAAAACTACAACCATGACTCATTTAGTTGTGATTCTCAAGATCTTGTGGATCTCCCCTATTGTCGGCGCTACTCCTCATCATTCTCTGAGATGAATCAAGGCTAGAATCCAAGGTATATGATTTTCTCCATTTCCTCTCTTATTGTTTGGTTTTTTGGGTTCCAGGTAATACATTTTTGGGTTGTTCATAACCATGATGAACCCTATATCTTTTCTCTCTCCTCTCTCTCTCTCACTTACCTATACCTACAAAACTCAACCCCTACATTGAAAACTCATTTCATCTTCATTCGGGACGACTTCAAACTGCATCTCCATCCACTGATGGTGATTTTCTTATGGTTATAATATATTATTTATTGTTAAATTTTAGATGGTGTGGATTTTCATTGTTCAAGTATTATTCTAGTGAAGTAAAATGTCTTCCTTTGACTGTTTTATTACTTTTTGTTTTGGAAATAAAAAACTCCCTTTTTATAAAAAGATTATAATATTTATCATACATTGAGAACGTTTTTTACATTTTATCATTATGATTTTTCATATGAATGTAATAATAATCATACTCATAATTGTAGAAATGATTTATTGCATGATTATCCTAACGAGGATGAATATGACAGTTATCATACTTACCAAATCGGATTTACATTATACACACTACAAACGGTTTTCATCGTATACACTATCTAGTATCACACCAACATCTAAATCGTACTACCCTTCTCTTTGAGAATTACCAGACTCATTCAAAAATATTTTTATTATAACAAAAAAATTGTATCATAATAAATTTAAAACCATTATAATCAAAATGATTCTATGTATTCTATTTTGATATGCATTATAATGTGATGTCGTTTGTTTTAGTTATTAGATGATTATTGGATTTCTAGGCATCCAAGTCCCTCCACATTTTCAAGAGAAAATCCTACTATTGGAATCCATGATAAATTTTGGGATATTGTTATATAAATACCAGGTTATTTGAAGGAGATCATAACTTTTTGAAAAATTTGAGACACCCTATAAGATCCCTGTCAAATAGTTGCTTCTAGAGAAAGTCTCTGAAGTCAAATTGTGAACTTCTCCTTCAACATATTTGTTACTCTCACGAATTTTTCATTAATTAGTGTGGCACTGATCCATAGTGATTTTGATAGAGGGATTTTGTGGATAGGAAGACAAATACGCTGATCATTTGGAGATCAAGAATTTCCAAGGATAGGAATATAGGGGCACAAATCACCTTATTGATCAAGGGATTCTGGTGTTAGAAAGACATAATTCGGTCTTCATATCGAGGGAATACCCTAGTGTGGGTAAGAAAAAACTTTTTAGAAAGTATAAATCATGAAACCATTGTCCATTCTTATTAGATACCCTTCTCTTTGGGTTAAAATAATTTTACTATTTTAATTGATTTCATTTTCCCTACTTTGTAATATAAAGTGAATCATTTTATATATTCATATTTCTATTCTTTATTTGGTGATTATTATCTTTTTAATTACAATTCTCGTGATTACAATCAATCTATTTAGCCTATACGATTCTGTACACTTTATGATGAAATAATTTTTTTACATTGATTATCGTAACCATAGTGATTACAATTATTTACATGATTAATCTGATTAAATAAATTTTTTATTGTGAATACGATTCATTTCAAATAAGAACATTGGAATACTTATCATAACCAAATGATTATGATACTTTTATAACTGGACCCCGGGCTCTATCAGATTAATATTAAGAGATATTTTGAATTGAATTAGTTTAAATTATTTTAAACAAAATTATTTTATGGATAAAAATGAAATTTTTTTATACCTAAATTCACCCCTTTTGTATTGTTTAATTTACAAATACATTTTAATCTAACAATATCCACAGTTTCCAATGTATAAGAAGCAAATTTATTTAAGATAACAAGAAGAATCTATAATATATGTGTATCTTTTGAGAATATCATCTCCATAAAATTTCATATAATGATAGGTTTTTATTTTCAAATAATTAATATCAGATGATTAGTGTCACGTAAGTGATATAGTAGAATTAATAAATGAAGTATTTTCTTATGTCATAAAATGATATAATTTTGTGGTGGTTTATATAAATTTTCATTCATTGATTATTTTTTCTTCGTTATACATAATTTGAATAAATATGGGAATATAATTTCACATGTCTTATATATTATTTAATAACAAGATGATTTAATACAACATAAACAAATTATAAATGATTTTATGTTTATCTTGTATGACATATTAGAGAATTTAGTGCTGCTAAAAAACTATTATATTATATTTATGATTGAGGTAATTTTTACAATAAATTAATTTATAAATTCATGCTAGTTAAATGGAAAGGTTTTTTCTATGATTTCATTGTGGTTGGTGGTATGTTGTGAGGGAAAGTGAATTAAATTTTTTATAGAGGTCATAAAACATTTTCAACATGTGTAATAATGATGTATTGTTTGATATTGTTCTTTGATTATGATTACGGATTAAGAATTCAAAATCATTATTAATGATACAAAGGACCGTGAGTTTCACAAACAATGTTATATAAATAAGGATTCATTTTGGATATATATATATACAATACAAAACAATTCTTGTATAAGAGTCCACATTTTCATGAATCTTCCATGAAAATTGTTATTATCTTGAACAAAGTTATCATAATTAACTATTTTGACATAACTAACCTTCACTACCTTCATTTAATCTATCCTTAGATGTTATTTCTTTCCATCCCTTAATGATGGATTAGACTCCCTCTTTCAAACTAGCCTCTATCCTATCATTGTGGATCCATGGTTTCTTGATGGAATACCTCCCTCTCGAATTGTATTCATTAATTTCAATCATGGTCGATGCCATGGACTTGAATACCGTATCTTCCAACCCTTTCCTCATCTATTTCGTCCATTCATTGTCCTAATTTACTAATTCTAGAGAACACTAAAAATAAAACCTAGTAATTAATCAAAACCTAATTAACAATGTTTTATGGTTTGTTAATTTTTATTTTCTTATGAGACACACTTGGTTACTTTAAAAAAAATGCTTCAAAATTTACTTTTAATTTGGTTGTAGTCATATTGGATCCTATTATAACTCCATATTTATTCATAATTTGATTATAATACTACTATGATTGGTGAATTCATGAAAATACTCATGTTGTATATTTATTTGTGAAAAGAATAAAACAAACACACCTTTTTATATTTTTCCACATCAACCTTGATAGATTTAAAAGGGTTCCAATTTGACTCATGAAGGTATTCGTCCAACAATTAGTAGAGCTCTCTGGACCAACTTTCAGCTTCATCTTCCATGAAATTGGAATCTTTGGAGTAAAATAAATTTGGATACATTTTCATCAGAATTATTTTTCTCTAGTAAATCTAATTATAGTGAACATGGTTGCTAGAAAGACAAATAAATGATATAATTTTAGCCATGTTTATGGAGAAAAAACAATGAATTAAAAAAATGAAGGGATTAGGTAATAACCAATTTTATAGATTAGTGGAATAAAAAATTATTTTGATTTGGTTCTAAATGTTCATTCCTTCATTTTTTAAATGTTATATATTATAATCTTTACTTAAAATTTAATTTATGTTATTTTTTCATATGAGTGGGTTCAGAGTATACATGGGATAAAAATATCTTTAAAATACAATAATTGTTGGGTTTTATGTGAGGTTTAGGTATGGTATGTTATAATGTGAGTTACTATAGAGTAGTTGGTGATTCATCAAGGTCTAGTGGATGAGTTGATGTTCTCATGATAGTGTTAGGGACTATTTTGAATTTTTGGGATGAAATTTGAAATTTTAAATTAATATGTGGTTGTTTAAATAGACTTAAGGAGACAACTATAGATAGTTATTCTTTCATTTTTTTTCTTGAGACTCCTCACCCAAATCTCTTATGTTTCTTTAACTACTCTGAGTAGTAGTCATCCAAAATTATCACCAGAACTCAGAATGGGATGAATTTTTTTTAGAGTAGTTCAATAATCCTAGGAGGATTTCCATAAGAGATGTGGGATGAGTATCAAGTAAAAAAATAAAATAATATATGTTCAAGAGATTAAGTTAATGAGGATGACATTTTTATATAAATTTAACCTTTGGATGAATTTAAAGTATAAAACCTACCATTATGTGGTAATTATTTACTTAAATTTAATTACCCATTTAATTCAAAATGGATGCACTATAATAGTTTGAAAAAAGTATATAATGATGTAGTTAAGGAATTAATATTGTTTTTAATAGGTAATGCATGATACATTTATAAAATTAGGTCTCTATGTTTATGTTGTTGTCATTAAATAAAAATTAAATTTTTGACTAATCATGTGGACAATGTCTTTTTCACATGCTGATTTTTCCAATCCGAAAGAATAATAGACTGTTGATGATGAAACTGTAGAATTATTTGGGTATCAAAATCATGTTGATAAAAAACAATAATGACAAAAAAACAGAATGTTTATTAAAATTATCAAGGCAATAAGTCAAGGTATGAAATTTGAGGTTGGTTGGAATCAACATGGAAAACCTATTGACCCCAACATGTTAATGATCATTAGTTATCATGGGGTCACATTGAGGATGAATGTGCCGATTGATATTGATTCATAGAGACATGTAAAACCTACAATGAAGAAAATCCTTTGGAACTATATAATGAAAATTTTATGATATACTTTCTGGGTTTTACTGAAAAATAATATAATGAAATCTTGATTAAATTTTCATTATTCCTTACATAGTTTATTTATTTGGTAAGATTTATATTATAAATTTGTCTTAATGGACACTATAAAATCCCACAAATTGTTTCAAACTCTTCTTATGAAGTAATATCTTAGGGATTATAAGGGTAAAGTAATGAACCACCCACTAGTTAGTTATGAACATGTTGTAAATCCAAAAACATGGACTTATTTCATCAATCATCGCAATGAGAAATTCTTCCAGGTGCATTTCAATCTATACTATATTATTTTGCGTTATTTATTTCATCTAACTTGATTAGAAAAAATAATTTATGAAATAGAAAAATAGTTCATCAAATAAATAATGTGTATCAAAAATAATATACCCATATCGTAAAGAAAATATGGGGTTACACTTCATTTTATAAAAAATTGGAATGTTGTGAAATCAAAAATAAAAGTTTAATTAGGTGACATGAAACAACATATGTTAATTTTTTATATTTATACTAATGAATAAAAATATGAATCCACTTCCCTCACACATCATGTGTTATAGAAAAAGGATCATGTAAAAAAAGAGGATAAACTAGTTGATGAAAGAAATAATATGGGATTTTTTTTGTAAATTATGAAATAGTTGTAATTCCATTTTCTTTATACCAATATTACCAATAAATATCTTTTATTTTCATATTTTTTATATATTTTTGACACAAGAATCAGCAATGAACATACCAGAAAAAGATAATTTTAGTAGTTTTAAAGTGGTTGAAACATTATGTATGCATTAGAGGATTATATTTTGGAGTCTCTCGTCGAATATATTTTGAGAAGATAAAACCACATAAAGATACATAAAATATATTGAGATGGTTTTATATGAATTTAAACTCACCATGAGATATTATTGTTTGGTCTATTTTGGAAGACCAATGTATGAGAAAAGGATCAATGAGGACAATCATTGGAGAAAATATCTAAACATAAACCCAATGATCCCAATATCTTTGAGACTAGTAATTCCCCCATCCTTATACCTTTACTATGGTAAAAAATTTGTTTCATGAATTTTTTTCTATATGTGAATCAATCAAATTTTGGTAACTTTATATTACTAAAATTCCATAGGGTAAAATTGTATGTGATTTGTATCTTTCAACACCCATGAAACACTATGTTACGATGGGTATAATGTATAATATACTAGGAGATCTGATACACCATAATAAACTCCCAAAATATCATATGCGAGTGGGGATTGAGGTATCTCATGAACTGATTGTTGATTTGCTGGTTCCACTTAATTATCTTGATATTATAATGGTCCATGTTGCTATTGGAGTTTTCATAGAAGAAATGTGTAATTTTATTAAGATAAATGAGGTATGTATTTAACAATTTTTTTCATATAAAAAAATTATATTGTTTGATGATAAAAGGTCTCATGTGAGGTACGATATTATAGATGGATAAATAGATGGAGAAATGGAAGCTCAGATCTAGAAAATCTAGTGAATCGACCAAGAAATTAAAATGAAATTCTAAGAGTACCATCTCCCCCCAGTTCTAGAGAAAAATTTATTTTTATTAAAACTTTATGCAAATACCACATTTAACGATAAAAATATATCATACATTTCATATGAATAATGATTATATGGACATTTTATGAAATATGTAAATGGTCTCGAGACTATAACTAAGATTCTGAATGATGAATGGATGAGCATCTGAATTTTGAATACAAACATAATTTATGTTTTCATAATACTTCACTTCAAATAGTGAGATAATATGTTTATTAAAGTAAATAATTATTCATATTTTCAAAAGGAGTTTTTATAACTTCTAAATAAAGGGAATATTGTACGAAGATTTACTTGGATTCATTAACACCTATACCATTTATATTGAAAAACTTACTTTGGATAATGAAGAAATTGAGAAGAAAAAAGATGAGTCACTATAGGTGTTTGAAAAAAAAAATAATATTAAAGACTCTTTTTGGTGCCAAAAACATAGAAGTAAAACTCTGTAATCTAATCACGTAAAATTTATTTTTATTTTTTTCATTACTTATTTGTTTTTGTTTTTAGGGAGAACATGATACTAATCAAAATCAATCCGGACACCATAAATATTTATCTTTTGAATCAAATACTTGGATATCCAACCAAACAACCACACATGATGGGTATTATGAATACTTAATACACTATAATCAAAATTTTATAAGTATGGTTCGAATTATATTTTACTATATTTATTTTTAAAATAATTTATTATGATAGGGAAGTTTCTAAATATCAGCTAAACAATGGCATGAAGTTGTTGTTAGAAGAGATAAATCTTTTGAATTAATACAAATGGAATCATATTAAGGTATATATAAAAATATTTAGCTATCAAAACATTTTAAAACAATTTACTTATTTTTGTAAAATTTTCTAGAGTTTCTCAATCAATATAATGGTTTAAATTGTGGATATTATGTTTTCAAATTTATTAGAGATGTCCTGAAGCATGAAAACACTAGAATCCCCAAACCTTTAATTTCTAAATATAATTATAATTTCATTAAATATATTTCATACTAATTTTTTTTCTATATTTTATTATCACTATCAAAATTTCTGAAAACCTTCATATTCAAACAAAGAAGTAAATATTTTTAGAGATGATTTAAAAAATTATTTTTTGTCAGAATATATACAGACAAAAAATTCAGATGATTACCTACTATGTTTCTGATAAAACACAAGTTATGACATTAGAAATATATTTTGGGTGTGAAGAATTAGTGTCAAAATTTCTATATGTTGTATTTTACATCTTTTTCAAGGAGAAGTAGAATGGTTGAAATAAATATTTTATAATAGTTGACCTGTAAAAAAATAAAATCGTTTCTCAATTTTCAAGACAGAGGAAGAGGAAGAGGAAGAGGTGGAGGTGGAGTTTTTTGAATATTTAGAGGCATATACTATGGTGAAGACCATTATAGGGATTGAGGCATAGGATGAGACAATGTGCTAGTATACCGAAAATAAAATCATTGCACAATGAATTTGAATTAGGATTATACAAAAAAAAAATTCTTGAGAAAAATTGTGGAAAAGTGTGCACAAAACTTGTCACTTAAGTTAAGATCTATTGTATATGTTTTTTCGGTGTCTAATTGAAAAAAATCACCACTCATTTAAGTGATTTTATAGGGGTAGTAATCCACCTATAAGTTCATTAATAAAAATATGATATTCCTTAATCTATGAATGATCTAACATATGGTGATGACTCTTCTCCTCATGGGATGACTTCACCATCATCAATAAATAAAAAAGGACTTCTCGTTATGGATTTATTTCTCCTATATATAATTATGAAAAAGTGGAATGATTTGGAATATTTTGGAAGAATGTTTACATGAATAAAATGAGAATGTCTCAAAAGAGAGAGTGCAATATTCCAATCCCCATATTTAAAATAATATGTAATCTTCGTACAATTATATTTCACTTCCCTGCCAAAAAATTGTAACTCACTTAAAAATAAGAAAATATTATTGTATTGTCTTAATAATTTAGGAAAATTATTTATAATTTATTTTTGATGTGTAATAATTAATATTATATAAAAACTACACATTATTTGACTTATATGACTAAAAGTGTGTATTTCTATTTTAAAATGAAATTTTCATAAAAACACAAGTATAACACTCAAAACTGAAGAAACACATTCAGATTGTTTTGATACTTTATAATAATTTTCCTTATGTCATTTTGGATGTGAAGGAAATATCCACACCTCATCTGATAGATGGTGTGAACGCTATGACTCAAAGTGTGTCTTTTTAATCAAAATTGATATTAATTTTAGTAAAAAAACTTCTAAAATACTCAAAACAAAGAAAAAATGTTTATATTTTTTAGTACTTTATTATAATTATCCAAAAGTTATTTATGACATGTAAGAATTAGACACACCTCAATATGAAATAGTTGTTTCCTTATATGACTCAAAGTGTTTGTTATCGGTTTAAAATTGACATTTTTATATAAAAACTTTCACTCAATTAAAACCATGAAAAGAAACAAATATTTTCTTGATAATTTTGGGAAAAAATTAAAAAATCATTTGTGATGTGTATTCATCGGTCTCATGTCAAACCCACACACGATTCAATCTAATTGACTCAAAGTGTCTATTTTTAGTTTAAAAGGACATTTTAGTAAAAAAACAAGTAATATAATAAAAAACAAAGAAACACATTTTTCATGCTTTTAAACTTTAAAAAAATTAATAATAAGTCATTTTTGATGTTTAAGAGTCACCCAGAGCTCAATCTGATACACGAAGTGACCGTTATGACTCATAATGCGTCTTTTTATTGAAAATTGACATTATTTTTAGTGAAAAATTCATATACTAAAAAATGATAAAACACATTCGGATTGTTTTGGTAATTTTAAAAAATTATAAATAAGTAATTTTTGACATGTATGAACTAGTTTCACCTCAATATGAAGCACGATTTCACTGGTTTGACTCAAAGTGTCTATTATCGGTTTAAAATTGATATTTTGATACAAAAAAGTGTGACTCATTGAAAATTATGAAAATGTTCTTGGATTGTACTGATAATTTAGTACAATGATTCATAATTCATTTGTGATGTTTATGAATTAGTCTCATGTAATACCCACACACGATATGACCTATATGACTCAAATTGCATGTTTTCAGTTTAAAATGTCATTTTAGTAAAAAACACAAATGGTGTACTCAAATCCAAGGTCACAGATTAGATTGTTTTTATAATTTAGGAAAAAAAACTATAAGTAATTTGGGATTTATAGGTATCATCCAAACCTAAATCCAATGCACAATGTGAATTTTATGACTCCAAGTATATCTTTTTACTCAAAATTACATTAATTTTAGTAAAAAACAACCGACATACTCAAAACTGAGAAAATGAATTCATATTATTTAGGTACATTAATAACAAAATACATAAGTAATTTGTTTCATGTATTAATCATCCAAACCTCAATCCGATTCATGATGTTCCTGATATAAGTCAATGTTTTTATTATCAGTTTAGAATTAACATTCCTATTAAAAATAGTATTATGCACTCGAAAATGAGAAAACACACTCAGATTATCTTGATAATTTAGGAAAATTATTTATAATTCATTTGTGAAGATTATGAATCAGTATCATGCAAAACCCATACATAATGGGACATGCCTGACTCAAATTTAATGTTTCTAGTTTAAAATTACATTTTAGTAAAAAGAACAAGTGGTGTACTCAAAACTAAGAAAACCCATCTAAATTGGTTTGATACTTTAATAAAGCTATCCATAAGTAATTTATGATGTGCATAAATATCTTTCACAAAAATATGATTCATGGTATGACCGGTATGACTCCAGGTTAGTCTTTTTATTTAAAATTGAAATCAGTTTTAGTAAAAAAGAAACAAACATACTCAAAACTTGGAAAATGCATTAGGATTGTTAGGGTAAATGAGGAAAACAATACATAAGTCATTTTTGATGTTTATGAATCATCATCACCACTATCTAATGTATAGTGTGACTATTATAAATCAATGTGTCTGTTATTGGTTTAAAATTGACATTTTAATATAAAAAAGTATCACTCACTAAAAATAGAAAAAATACCTTTAATTTTTTTGGATATTTTTTTGAAAATTATTCATAATTAATTTTTTACATGTATTAATTAGTCTCATGTCTCACCCACACACGATGTGACATGTATGACTCAAATTGGGTATTTCTAGTTTAAAATGACATTTTAGTAAAAAAAACAGAACTAGTGCACTCCAAATTGTGGAAACACATCAATATTGTTTTGATACATTATGAAAATGATCCATAAGTCAACTATAATATATGGGACTTATCCGAGTCTCAGCCTGATGCAAGATGTGACACATATTACTCCATTATTTATTCTAATTTATAATGACATTATTTTTACTAAAAAACAACTAACATAATCAAAACAATGAAAAAAATTCATATTATTTCCATTCTTTTAAAAAATTATCTATAAGTTATTTATGAATTGGAGGAATCTATCAAAACCCAATCTGATACATGTGGTTCCCCGTTTGACTCCAAGTGTCTGTTATCAGTTTAAAAATGAAATTTTAATAAAAAGGTGAATATCACTAAAATATAGGAAAACAAGCACAAATTTTATATATAATTTAGGAAAATAATTCACAATTTATTTGGGATTTGTATGAGTTAGTCTCATGTTAATCCCATACACGATGACACCAATATGACTCAAATTGCATGTTTCTATTTTTAAATATCATTTTTGTAAAAAAACACTAGTGTAATAATAAAAACCAAGGAGACACATTTATATTTCTTTAATACTTTAGGAAAATGATCCAAAATTCATTTGGGATGTGTTAGAATCACCCACACCACAATCCAACACACAAGGGGACTAGTATAACCCCAAGTAAAAGTTTTTATTAAAAAATGACATTAATTTTTGTTAAGAAAAATCATAATCATAACTGAGAAAACCATTTAGGATTGTTTTGGTAATTTTCTAAAATGATTCACAATACATTTATGATGTGTAAGAGTCATCATAATTCAATATGATGCACGTTGTAACCGGTATGACTCAAAGTATTCATTATCTATTTAAAATTTACCTTTTAATACAAAACACTACCACTCACTGAAAAATGACTAAACACACACAAATTTTCTTGATAATTTAGAAAATAATAATTCATAATTTATTTGTGACTTTTATGAGTCAGTCTCATGTCAGCCCGCACATGAAACAAAATGTGTGACTCAAATTTCATGTTTTTAGTTTAAAATTTCATTTTAGTAAAAAACACAATGGTTTACCCAAAATCAGGGAAATGTATTTGAATGGTTTTGATACTTTAATTCAATAGTCCATATGCCATTTTTTTTCTATATAAATATAATTAACATCAATCTGATGTACAATGTCATTGGTATGACTCTAAGTACATCTTTTTATTCAAAATTGACATTAACCATAATGAAATATGATACCCTGTATTCATGGAAGGACTCAAGGTTTTTCTTAAAATTATTGTTCTTTTACTCTATAATAGTGTTTTTATTTTATTTGGGTTGAAAATTTTATTTCATTTGAGTAATGTAGTTCTATGATATTTAAAAAAAATTGGTGCTATAGTGTGTTGTTATACAACACTTATTGCCTTAGTTTCTATGGTTAATTTTTATATAACATAAAACTATAATGTTCCCCTTTATCATCTCAAAATAAATGAATTGATAAATGGTATCCTCTATCTTCACTTCTAAAAGAATTTATAAAACATTAATTTATCATCCCTTTTTTAGCATAGATAAATCACCCCTTTACTAGTTATTTTCAAGTTCTAATAAAATCGAAGGCATTTTAACCACACTATGGTAGTCAATTCCATTTTAGCACTCATAAATACCTATACTAGTGCTGTTAAAGTCTTATTTTTAATTAGTGTATTATTGTTGGGACATTGTCAAAAGAGAAGAAAACGAAGTATGATATACAATATGTTTTAAATAATGTTATTATAGTTGGTTAAAATCATTGATATATCATTAAAACTACTCTATTAAACATTGATGATATGGGTTTGAAATGAATATTGACAATGAGTATGAGAAGAGAAAAATGGGAAGAAAATTTGATGATACATTACCCTCTTTGTGGTGTTATTCTATTATGTGACATTAAAATTATAGAATTCATGGATTTTATAAACTCTAGAAAGACCCTAATAATTAATAGGTGATTTAAAGAGTGTATTTATATATATATAATTTTTTTTTTCTGGAGTGAAGTGGTTTTCCAAGGGGAGGGAGAGGGTGTATATACACTTAACTAGAGGGGTATTTGAAGTTATAAAAATGAATAAATTATTATATCTAAGTTATACATTTCAATAATAATATATTTCACATTATGAAATATATTTAAATAAAATAAAATGGTTTTATGACTTTAAAAAATTTTATAATTTGAAATTATTATATTAATAATAAGTAATGAATAATAAATTAAAAATTTTAACTTAAAGGGAAACTTTAGACTCTTAGATTTTGGAAATTAGTTTTTAGGTTTGTAAACAAAATTTATTGTTTGTAAAAGTCCCATTTAACATAAAAAATATGATTTTTAAAAAATAAATTAATATGGTGGTTATAAAAAATATTCTTATAGTTTCCTTATTTTTTTAATCATGATATTTATTTTATTGTAAAATTATCATGTTCTGAAAATAATCATGGAAATTATTATTTGTGATATATATTATTATTTTGAGGTAAAAGTATTAAACAAATTGCTAGGCCACTATTTTTGATGGGCGGGTTACTATTTTTATTTGTCAAGTTATAATTCCAATGGTCAATTTACTATTCCTATTGTAAAATTAACCTATATAAATACCCCTAAATTCATTATATCAACATATTCATAAGTTCTCCTTAAAGATATAAAATCTCATTCTAAAATGTTTATTGGTCAACTTTTATATATTTTTTCTTTTCTAATGTATTGTTAACATAGGATAGTGGGTGCATATGGGCTAAGATGGGGCCCACTTGGAGTCAAGCATTATCATTCACATATTTTTCCTTCAATTTTATTTTCTGAAATAGGAAATATGTAATTTGTATAGGGTTATTTTATTGACATGCTCTAGGTTATGGGTTTGACCCATGACTGCATGTGTAGATCCAATTAAATTTTAGGCGAACATGTTTCATCCTTGCTCTTGAATTTTTTCATTCGGATGGATTTCTTATGGAAATTAAATGACGTTACAGGGTTTCATGGGAATATGGATGATATCAAAGGGGTTCAATATATGATATATGATGGTATTTTATGACTAGGATGAAAATGGTGGATTCGTACAATTCTACTAATGGGGAAACTAGTTGTGAAAACATAATGGTCAGTTATAGTGGGATACTACATGCATGCAGGAGCTAGCAGGTTACACCTACCTTGATGAGTAAAATAAATGGTTTGTATAATTTATTAGAATCAGAGTATATGTATGACAACTAATATACACTATATGTAATAAAATTAATCCATTACATTATAATCCCAAAAAAAATAGGAAAGAGACTTTGGATAGACATTGTTTAAAGGATTAGCCTTTTATTCCATTGGGAATTCATAAATAAAAAATTGCATACTATTCCTTATATGTGATTTTTAATCTCTATGGGGAGGTAAATGCATGAACTACTTTTATTATGGGTGTCTTTTGTGTTCATTGGCCATTTTAATCCCACATATCTTATATAGTAATATTTTCAATTTCCATGGGGTTAGTTTTTGAAATTAATAACAATATCCATTAATGGAATTCTATTTTGGTTTTTCTTTTCATTTTATGTGTATAATACTATAAACTATAATATAATGAAATTATTATGGAAACAAATATTATTTTTAATGTTAGAATCATAACATTCTTCCACTATTTAAAAATCATGTCCCCTAAATTCAAACTCATATTCTTGGTAGGGAATAGATGATTGTACTTTTATTTCATTGATTCCTTAGATTCTCATGTATAATCTCATATTTATGGTTCCTACATAACAATTTTATAAGGTTGGTTTTCTTGTTTCCTATAAAATTACCTTCACATCTGTGATCATCACTAGAAACTTCTGATAAGGGAGGTCACACTCTAGTTTTACCATATCCAAATTCAGTATATATGAGGGATCAGGTATAAGATCCCTCATGAATGATACATATAACAAAAAATTTACATAATCCATGATTTTTGGATATCATAGAAAATATAACAATTCAACTATGTGATCAAGGATATCATAGAGGTCAATATAACTAGGGCTAACCATTCCATTCATTCCAATTTGTATGACCCTCATCCATGATGATATTAAAAAGAAAACCTTTTCTAAAAAATCTTACTCTAGTCACTTTAACTATTGTCATAAAAACTCTTCCAATGACACTGAGAAGATTTTACTTTTTGTTGGATATCTTGAGAATTATCTATCATTTCTAGAAAAAGATCAATCTAAAGAGGATTCCATTCAACAAACTCATCCCAATATTTTTTTATTCTATATTATTTCTCATATAGAGGTTATTATGAATACATTTTCATAGTTTTATTGAAGCTATTATTGTATGAGAACTATACTAAGAGGGAATTTTGATCCCATTATCCTTTTAATTCCATTGACTAAGCTCTCAGTATTTTCTAATATTTATGAATATACCTTTTACATTGAGTATAAGTTGAGGTTAGTTACTCCATACTGAAATCTAATTTAGTTTTTATAACACGTTGGATACTTCTTTATAATTTAGAGGTGTTCCACTTTTCATGATCAGAGATGTTCTAATGGTATTCTCCATTCGTACCCACAACATTATTAAAGTATATCAAGGTTGGTCGATTAGATGAAAAATATTCCAAAATAGTGATGAATTGGGATGCCTATGTGAGTTCATCCATAATAAACTATATTAGATTTCTCCCTTCACTTGTCTTTAGGAAACTAATGATTAAGTCCATAGTGATGTTCTCCCATTTCCATGTGTCTATGAAAAATAGATGCATCACCCCCTTGGGATTTTATTATCAACATTAAATATATATTATTCCATACACATTGATGTTTAATCATACAAGTAATTCTATGTGATATCCCAATAGAAGAGTTATCAGGGGAACTAGTATCTTATTTTACTTCTAGGATGGATGGAGATATATTATCTATATGAAGTATAAAATAGATCATTTATTATCTCTTATAGTAAAGGAAAAAAACATAGTTCCAAAACTAACGACACAATGTTTATTGATGTAGGATTCATGAAGCTTGCCTTCCTTTACTTATTTAAAATTCTTTTTAAGATTTAGAACATCCATTTTTACCACTTTGATATTATCGTAGGCAGATAATTGGGAAATTGTTTGGTCTAGGAAGAATTTATTCCCTTTTTTATGATTTATAGATATATCCTTTATATATCCTTGAAGATATGGTCTTTCCCAATCCAAATCTTGAATAGAGTATAAGGTATTTTTTCTACTAATAGATTTAACTATATTGTGAACCTTTCTAGGATGGTAGTGAATATAACAATATTTTCCATGATCAAATCCAACCATATTTAAGGATGCATGTTGAGTAATTTCTATGTGAATCTATAATTTAGACTATTTTTATTGATATAAATGTCACATTTCTTATCATTAAGGAAGTATCAACAAATCATAAAAGTGAATAATACAGTTCATAACAATATATCATGATTTTGTTGGTTCTTCTCATGGATATTCAACATTCATGAGGCATAGAATTTCATATTATTAATTTTTATAAATGCACAATATAATTCTTTCTTGGAAATATCACTCTATATGAAAACCCTTATCCAACTAAGATTAGTGTGGGTGTATGAACAATGATATTCCAATTCGTGATCTTGTTAAATATTTACTAACATATCCATTGTTCCATTTCCTTAGTTTTTGAATGGTCTATATAAATTCCCTCACATGTTGTCATGTTCCCAAAATACGTGACTTAATTAATCTAGAATCTATACATTATAATCATAAAATACAACTTTTACTTTCATAATTCTATCATCACAATCATTATATTCTCTTTATATACCCCCATGCCATACTGTATATAAAAATATCAAGAATAAAGATAACCAAAAATTTATTAAGTTAGAATCTAATGACTCAATAAAACAAATTAATGTAGATTGTAGGGGAATTAACAAGACTGAATTGAATCACTAGGAACTATTAGTGTCCATATATTTTACATAAGGTAGTAATTTGAATATATTCATTATTAATCTTGATATGATATTATATATAACTAATTACAAAATTTTTGAATCACAAATATCCACATATTGGATCTAAAAAGTTCACAATAATTGGTAGGTGTTATTTTTTATTTTTAGTGATCTTGTTAATCTCCCTGTATTCATTGTACTTATGAATTGATATATCATTTTTGTTGGAAACATGAAATTTTTAACCCCAAGTTGATTCCCTAGAGAGTATGAACCCTTTGTATATATGAATATATAGCTTCTTATTTAACTCCCCCATTTAAAATTGAGTCCATCATATTGAGACTTTTGGAGACATGATTAGATCTATATATGAGTTCAATTAACAACTCTTCCTCCCAACCAAGGATAATTACACATAACAATTCAGAAAATACATTAGTATATTCCTTTAAAATGAGATATTTCCTATGTATGATGTTTTTCATTGATACAACCATTTTATAATGATATTATTCTTCACAGTGTGTAAACACCCATACATTTGATGGATTTTACAATAGATATTCCTGATCTTATATTAATTGGTAAAGATGCATGGGATTCTTAGGAATATATAAATTGATTTAATTTTCTAGATTTTTGATGTAAGATATATGTAATGGGATCTTATCTATGGAAAATATTATAACAAATTTTACTAAGGAAGGATTATAATATCCCATAAAAAAATTTACATAGAGACACTATCAGGAGAGGACTCCAACACTTGAGCTTCATTTATCAAATCATATTATGTTTTTACAAATATATCTACTATAAGGTATGAAGTTTTTGATTCAATACTTCATGAAAACCTCCTCAAAATAAAATAATTCTTAAAACTCAATAAAAAAACTTTTTTCAATTCTTTATTGAGTAGGATATGTAATTTTTATAAATTTTATTTCAAGGTCCACTTTTATTGTAGTTATGGTATAAGGTTTCCCTTAATCCATCTTATTTGGTGGTTATTGATATTAATTACCTATGATGACCCATGGTTTAGTAAAATGGCTTGCACAATTACTTCTCTCCTAATAGTTGAAGAATTAAACTACAGGTGGTGAATTGAGAGGAACCTTCCATTTCTCCATCATGTTTTCTTGCATCTTCTTATTTATTAAACATTAATGATCATGTGATACTTCCATCCTATAATTAAAAAATTTTATTTTCCCATTAAATATATTCACATAATGATTCTTTCAAAATCATTGGAAACTTGATGGACATATCTCCTTTTTCCCATTTATTCATTCCATCCTCTAGATTAAAACTCAAATCTTCTATTATTATCTCCATATCTATGAAACAGTTATCCAATATCCATCTATACATTATGGGAACCTTTAAATTATTCTTTATAACTCTCAAAGTATTAGATAGTGATATCCTTTTTTGGTATGGTTTTAAACAACTAATGAATCTATCTATTTTTTGAATTTTATTATTACAAAACATGAGGTATATCGTTATATCCTTATAAAAATTTCCATATATATAGTGTCTGATTCATTATATACTTTTTTAGGATTTTGAGTGAAATAAATGTTAATAACAATCTAACATTTCTTAAATTACATCAGTTTGATTCTTATTCTTTATCAATCTAACCATTGTCTAGAATCTCCATCAACAAGATTGATTTTCAGAGTAACCATGTCCTACTTAGAACAATGCATAATAGAAAATATCATTCCAACTGAGTTAAACAACTATTCTATAATATGTGAATGACAATATCTGATAAATGTTAGTGGTCATTTCCACGTAATGGAATCAATGGGACGTTTTTTCTACTCTGGATAAGGTGGATAATATATATGGTTATAGTAATTATTTATATCTGTACATAGTTTGGTAATAATCAACATGAATATTTTAACACCACCACGCATTAAATTGTAAATTTTATTAAAAAAAATTATTTATTATACCATAATGGTTTTTTGTATGGTTTCTTTAGGTTTATACAATTTTATGAACTAGAAACAGATTGATAAAAACATAAGTCATTAGTGAATAAATTATTAATTTTCCTATGAAAATAAATTCAAAATTAAGATATTATTTGGTATATATGATTAGAATATTCTTTTTCTCAAATGGAGATTCCTAGATTAGGAACCTTAATCATATGTATGATTATAATAAAAAAATACAATGTCAATATATCCTTTATGTTGGTTTTTATAGATCTTGTGATTAAAAGAATCATATCCCTTTGGGGTGTCAAACCTAGCGTAATGTAAGGCCTCTTCTTCATACAACAAGAACAATTTTAGTTAATACCAAAAATTAATTTTAATAACATTATACCTAGGTACATATCTTCCAGATACACATCCACTTTTAGTTTCAAAATGGGGATTTAATTGTTCAGAAACCACATGCTCTTATACATTATCAAAACATTAGGATATTTCCTAATTGAAAATTTTTCTTTTTATTTTGAAAACAATCTTAAGGGAAAAGTTAGAACCCAAGAATGTAAAAAATACACACTCTCAAAAACCATACGAAATGGATGTACCATAAATGCCCATTTTGATACTATTTTGATACATTGTCCTTCAAATTATATAAATAATTTTTTATTATCCTCTTAAAGGATCTCATGTTCTCCTTCTTACCTGTATTCATATTGGAACATACATTAAATAATGGGAATGCTAAAACACTATAAGGTATTGAGTAACTTTGAATGAATATTAGAAATGAATCAATATTATAAGGGTGTAAACATTCATCATAATTATATCATAATAATTGGATATTCATCATAATCATGATGGAATAATTCGAAAAAAAATCATTGTATGATCCACACACAAAAAAATGAAAAATCATAACATATTGGTAAAATACAACACATAGTTGTGAATAGAGATAGAATCATGATCACACATAACATAAGTACATAAATCATAACATAATAATTGTGAACAAAGATGAAATCATGATCATGAATAACACACGTAATATCATAATATATATCACATTAACCAATATATTTTTGGGATATATAATTATGATCCCACTAAAATGTCATAAGATGTTAGTAATCATGCATTCTATAAGGAAACATAACTTGTAACAATAGCGGTCATGTAATTAACCCATGAAAAGGAATTAGACTAACAAATAAATAATATATAATACATAATGGGTTAACCTTTTTGGTTATATTTTTAATTAGGGAGATTATATTATTTATTTAAATTTTGTTGTTCTTTGATGATGAAACAACTCGAGAAGAGTAAAGGATGTGTTTTGGAAAAATAAATTCCTTAATAAATTGATTAAAATGGGATTAGAAATCATTTTCGCAAGGTAAAAAAAGTGTATACCGAAAAATTAAAAGGATAATAATATTTGAAGGACATATTAATTAAATTGGTGTGATTAAAATATCTAAAATAATGTGAAAGAGGCGATAACCCAAAAGGGAGGTATTTGGGTTTTATAATCCCCATACAATGAATACTACTATGTTTCATCTCAATTAGACCAACAATATAATACGAATATATTTATTAGTATTTTTATAAAATTATAATATGTTATTTTTTTATTTGTTGATATATTATAATTACTGAATTCTATTTAATAATAATATTTATTAGACGTGAAACTTTTTAATGTAATTTTTTCATTAAATTATCATTTCTTGTTTCGGTTTCCCTATTTTTATTGATGGCAATTTATTAATAAGAAAAATTTATTACAAAATCTTAAAATTTATTTAATTATATATTTATAATTTATTTAAAATTCATACTATCCATCCATGGAGGTGGAGATAAGAAGAGTGTTTGCAATATCCTCATACGCAGATAACATAACATTGATGAGACATAATCAAAAGAGGTTGAAGAGAAGTATGGTATAAAATATATTGTATATATAATAAATAAATTATGTTCAAATCATTAATATAATTTTAAAATTAGATTCAATTAATCCATGAAGTTTTTTTTAAATTATAGATATGTAGTGGATGAGAATAGGAAAATTATAATAAAAGTTGATGAACCCTACCCTCTTCTTGGTGTTCCTTCTTATATATGGAACTCATAAAATTTATTGATTAGAGTTGGATTACTCCATTATACCCTAATGATTTTAAGGGTATTAAAAGTGGTGGTTTTGTATTATAACTATCTTTGGTAATTTAATATGAATTGATTTTTTAATGAGAGGTATATGGAGTATTTATACTTGAGGAGCGGGGTGTTTGATGTTAAAATAAGAAATAAATTATTATATGAAATGAAAAATATTGAATAGTAATATTTTTCAAATTTTGAAATATATTTCCATAAAATAGAATTATTTTGGGACTTTAAATAGATTTATAATTTTAATTAAAAAATTTAATCAAAAGGAATGGAGAAAAAATAATTTTTTTATTTAAATATGCACCTTAGAGTTTTAGAATTTATAAATTTCAATTTAGGTTTTAATTTGTTTATTGTTTTAGAATGAACAATTTATATTATTATATTTATTTTTGGTTTATATAACTAATTTAATATTTATAAAGTCAATATTATGACACTATTATTTCGTAAAACATTTGATATTTGAAAAACTATATTTTTCCAAATCATTTATAAACTGAGGTTTCTCAAAAAAAAATTATCAAAAATTCAACATCAGGAAATTATGGTATGATACATAAAATAATAAAATTTATCTTGTTAAACAAATTCTACAATATAGTAAAATTTATTTAGTAACATAAAAATTATAATTTTTAATAAATACATTAAAATATATTATATTGAAAAATTATAGTTTCTTGGTGTTTTTAATATTGATATTTATTTTATTTAATAATAATGTTTATATTTTTTGAAAAATACTAGTGAAAGGTATTATTTATATTACATTTTATTATTTTGTGGTCAAATCACTAATCCAATGACAACATTACTACACCCAAAATTTAGTTTACTGTTCCTAATGGTCATGTTATAGGTTCAATAGTTATGTTAATATTATAACGGTATAATTAACTATTATAAAAACCCATTAATTCCATCATTCAAAATTCATCTCATTTCCTCTCATGGTTCAACATTTTCCGTATTAAAATTTAGAATTAGTTTAGCAATATTTTTTACTTTTCAAAAGTGTTGTTTTTGTTGGTGATATTTATAACAGATTAGGATGATCTAAATTTTCCCACTCCATAATAATTATTATCATTTTTCTATCCCATTTTAATATTTTGAATTTCCATGCATTTAATTATTAAATAATAATAATATATATATATATTAATGGAATAATTTTTTGTTGGTTCTTTATGTGATTTACATTTAAAATGTTATATAGTATAATATAATTCAGAATCATTAAAGAAGATAATATTATTTACAATGGATATGTTGTTACATAGATATTTTGTCAAAATAAGATTATCATATCATAATAATGTAGTTAAAAACTCTATAATGAGGATAATGAGATCACATAGGTTGGTGTAATGAGATTCTATGATTTTTTGAAATTTACATCAACTGGATTGAGTGGAAAACTTTTATATACATAGTGGGATGGTGTAGATTTTTTTTGAATTTGGGTTTGCAATGAGATCATAGTGTGACTCTATGAGATTAGTGAGAAATTATAAATATAGTTTTGATATTAGAAATTACAATCACTGTAAGAATATGTGTTAGGGTGTTAAGAATTATGGAGTTGTTAACTATCTCTATGGTCAGTTGAGTATAAAATGGACAAGTGATTATGTGACTAGGGGATAAAAAATCGTCAAAATGAGTTGGTTTCCCACATCAAAGTTGAACCTCTTAAAAATATCACACGTTCTAACTAACTTGATTTATTCAATTTTATATGGTATATGTGATTGTTTAATATTGATAATATCATCTATATATTAATATAAAAAATATTTAAAAATTAAAAAGGGATATAAATAAAATAAAAGTGAATTTAAATTTGTTAAAAAATAAGAAAAACATAATTCAGCCCCTCCAGTTACATATGTTAATCCATAGTGGAAATAATGGTCTTAGATATAAGACAATAAATCATTAGTTTCAAATTTATTTATAATAGTATGTACATAAACTATATTTATGTTGATTTTTAAATATATTTTATCACCTAGACATTTATCTTATTATATACATAAGGTTATATTTCCTTACACTAGGAGAGTTATTTCATTTTTTACATTATTACGAAATATTATATTTCATAACCCATTTAATATAATGTATAATGTCATAGATTTCTATATAGACTATTTTTAGATATATTACATTAAAAATTACATAAAATTCAATATATGTTTAATGAGACTAAAAAATATACAACCATTTTGTATAATCTATATAAACATAAAATTCAAGTACCATTGTTCTAAAATATAATGAACATAATATTAATTGAAAAATTTATATAGGATGTATGAACATAATAATAATGTCCTTGAAAATATTGTTAACTCTATGACCTCTTAAAAAGATACATATGTTAACTAAATATATGTGATCCTAAAATTTATGAATTATTTTTTCTAAAATCAAAATACATAAAACTAAATAAAAATAGTCCCAAATTATGTTAGGAAAAATACCGAAAATGTATTCTTTTAAAAAATTCATGTCTTCTCTAGTAGATCCAGGATCCATTTCCTGGACTAAATATATTCAAGTTGAGTAAATTAATAATTCACAATGATAATATCTCTTACATTTATCCCTTGTTATATTCATTTAATTCAATATAGGTCCATTGATCTATAAACAATTAAAAAACTTCATTGTGTTTCATATTTTTTACCCTAAGAATGTTCTAATAGTTATTTTATATAACCCAAGGTATCCATATCCCTTGTGAATCAATTCTAATTTAAATAAAATAGACTTTGAAATTTTAGTAAACATTATCTCAATACTAACCTCATCTATATAGACCACACTTAGACTATGATGATGCAGAACCCCCAGCCATATATGACCCACCAAAATTTACCCATGTCTACATATCATGGAGGAAATCATATGACCTCATTACTTTTATTAATTTAATAAACAACCTTCATGGTGAGATAATAAGTTAATATGACCATCCAATTATCATCCATGTGTGCATGTTTGGGTGGAAATTGAAATTTCATTCCTTTTCCAAATTACCATCCTTAACTTATATTTATGTCACATATTCTCAATATATGAAAAATAAATATTCATTCATGAAAATATATTTTAAGGATAACAAAATTTAAACCCACTATATACTTAAATCATGTACGATGGATCATGATTAATAAAATTAATTATACCACAAGGTCATGTGAGTTTGGATGCACCATATTTTTTTATTATGATTTTTTAATTGTTTCTTATGTGAATTCATTTATTAACTCATGAGGTTTTAAATAATTTCCTGAGATTATATGGATGATACAAAAACAAAATACAAACCACATAATACTCCATACTCCAAACATCTAAAAATATATATTTGTGCTTTTGATTATGTAGTGAGACAGAATGTTTTTTAAAAAAATTGTTATTTTTTAAAAATTTGAAGAAAAATATTTTAGGGACACCCGTAGTCTATAATATATCAAGAATTAATTAACATAATTCAAGGTTGACAATGATAATTGGAATAATTATAAAAATATATTTTTCATCACTAAATATATGTATGTTATTTGTTGGTCTATATAATCAAAAATTTATAATAAATATTTATTTCATATTAGATCGACATATGTCATTGTCTATAGTTAAATGGTCTATTCTTATATATAATATTTTCACTTTTTTATACACTTTTCAGTCCTATCAAACTTTGGTAACATGCCTTTAATTAGTATATATTACAATTGAAGTTAGTCCTTAGTTTCATTATTTTTTAAGTAAATGTATTGTAATTATAATCTATTGTCCTCCTCAAATAAATGCTTTTAATGAGTTAATACTAGGAATTTAATCAGATATTTCATATCATATACCTCACATTGTTTCACCTTAGGCGACTCTATCTATTTGATCACATTTAATTATATTTATATGAATATATGAAATGTGAATTATTTAAAGAAACCAATCAAAAATAATGAAAATTAGTACTGAATCTCTATATCAGAAATCCCACCTCCTCTTGTGGGGTATATGTAATAAATGTAGGGATATTTCTACTTGTGTTATATCTCATGGCCTTTTATTGAATAGAAACTTCTAAAAACAATTTTAAAATGCTAATACATTTTTTTATCCTATAACAATGATGTTTAATGGATTGGATGTCATAAAAAAAAGTAGACCATGTACCACTATTTATGTTCATAGAGGGGTTGAACATATTGTTTTCCAAAATGGTGTAACATTTTTATAGGAAACATGGAAATAACTTTTGATTTTTCTTTCAGAGAATATTCCAAACCATTAAATTATTTTTTTGGGATTTAGTAGCAATATGGGAAAAAGGTTACTCCACAAGATAACTGTAAGATCCATTTTTATTCTAGTGTTATTTTATGTGTGGTTTGATATTGGTTCTAGTCATTGATTCACATTATGATTCACATATCTAGTTCTCCCATCACGGTTGAGATCATTGTGAGATTGAGACATTTATAAGATAGCTTGTAAACTATCTCTTCAATAATGATCTACTAATATATCAACATTCTATTCTATGTGTGTTTCTTGGTCCACAATAATGTGCCCTTTTTTCATAATAATTGAAAAGAAGAATTTTTTTTATCAGTAACTAATCCTTTAAATATATAAATTGTAGAGTAATAGTATATTTTTAAGGGAACTATCGAACGACGTGTTTTTTTAGTACTTAGTTTCATCATAGTAGTTAACAATGATAATTATCACAATGAGGTTTTTCTTAAAATAAAATATACTAGGTTATATGAAAACCAAAAATAAATAAAAAATATTAACCAAGATGGGGGTCTGTTTGATGCTAACAACAAAAGAAAAAATAATTTAGGAAAGTGATATTTTTTGAAATAGATAATAAAGAATATTTTATTTCACCCTATCTCATAAATTAATTATTAATTATTATCCTTTTATTTAAAATTATTTTAATTACTAAACCACAATTCCTAAACATACAAACGATATAGAAATTTACATAACTACAAAGATGAATGTAGTTAAACATTATGTTATTTTTTGAATGTACATTATTAGTACTCCAAATTAATTAACATTAATATATTAAAAATAAGTCTATGTTTAATCTAAAAAAACAAAAATATAAATGAAAATTATTTGTTTTAATGGAATATAACTAATGACAAAATTTCAATGCCTTTTTATTTTCTTTTATCAGTTATGATTTCACTATTACAACACACTATTTTTATCACTTCAGATGTAATGTTCATATAATTTTAATTCCCTTGAAATTATAAAAATTTCAATGATTATGATTATATATTAATTATTCTATGATTTTGGATTCAAAACAAACCATTAAAGGTGGTCAAACTTATGTTGAATACTAATGTTCTATTCTTCTATGGGAGAATTTTTCATTATAGAAATTATTAGCATATGAAATATTCTACAAGGGTTATTAGAAAATAATATTTTTACTCATTAGTTAAAAAAAATATGTGAATAAAATAATAATAAAATTGAATATGTAAAATATAATTCAATATAAAAATATAATTTTCTTCAAATAAATAAATTATATAATGTAAATAAGAAGATGAAGAAGAATGATGAAGATGAATTTTTTAAGTGATAAATAAAGGCAAATTACTTCATCTCAACCATAGATATCGTAATTCAGGGATATACCATCCAAATTGGAGAATTATTTATTTTCATAGTGGAGGAGAGGTTATGATTACATGTTTATAAATGATATAACGAAACAAATAGTGGAATATGTTTTTTCCAAACTGTACTGATTTGTTAGCCTAAAAAATCATATAATGAGTCTTCCATTCAAAAGAATATTTTAGGGAAAATAGGTATTATATATTAAATCCATTTTCTTTACAAATACAAGATATAATTTTTATTTTATATACCAAATGGAAATTTTTATCAATATAGAAGTGTTAAGTACATATTTTCATTTATAGAAAATTTTATCCTTTGAAATTTAAGATTCATAAAGGGAAATACTAATGAACATTAAATAAAAATGTGATAATAATACTATGTACAAATTAGAATACCAAATAAAGAAAAAATATATTGTTATGTAAAAAATAATGGAATTAATTTTAAATTCATAAAAAATAATTTTTCAACTTTTCCATTGTATGATTTAATTCCATTTTTCAATAAATAAATATTTTTAATAGATAGTGGGGAAAATAGGCCAATTTGTTCCAATGAAATATTCAATAAATAATTGATATATTAACATTCACACATTTACCATTTTTCCCTTCTGGGAAACATCACAAGTCATATATATTATAAAATGGTTAATAAATATACATGTTGACAATTTTAAACCTGTTATAGACATATATCCAAATAATCAATCATATAGAGAAGTCAATATTAATAAATTTTAAACTCTTTATATCGTAATTTTTATCAACTGAATCAAATTTGATTAATTACATTAATAAATTCGAAAGAATTTATATGTACACTATGTAATTGATTACCCATATTTTTTTATTCAAACCATTTCATGATTGTTTTTCAATCATTTATTCAATATATTTAGGTCATGTAAATATTTTCTAATTAAAATTTTTTTCCACAAAACCTATTCTGCATATATTTTAATCAAATATTAAAAGAAACTAATAATTTTATTATTGAAATTTAATCATTAATATCCTTACATATATTCCCCAATGTATTGTACATATCATTAATCCCCTCATTAGTATTTTTTACATATTTTTATGGTTTATAACTTCATGTATTACTTATAAATACATACAAAAATATGGTAAAGTAATGTAATTGAATACAAAAGAAATTAAAATATATAAAAAATATTTTTTTTATGTTGACAAATTTATACCCTAGCATTACACCTTTAATTCAAAAGAGAAAATGTCCCAACACATGGTTTTGTGTGATGTTATATTGAGAAATGAAAAGAGAAAATTATATGAAAAATATCATATAGAATTTACTCAAAAACCTAATTTTTTTTTAATTATATAACTAATCACACCATTGAAAATATCCTTTTATAAAAAAAATTACTGACAAATGAAAAAAAATCACAGGGTTAATATTGTTTCCAAGAGACTAGAAAGAACATGCATGTAATTTCGATTAGTTCCATATATAAATTTTCATGTGACATGATTCTTTTTTGTGTTATTTTATGAAAAAGTAATATATATAAATAAAAATCATAAATAAGTTCCCAAATGTGTTCTCCCCTTCAACACACTTAAAATTACACAATTACCTAAATATTATAAATTAAAGAGATATATGATCATATAATGAAGAATTTTAAATTGATTTAATTTCACAAAAGTGAGTTTGTTATGGGAATCCTTGTATTCTAAATTGATTACTAGGTCATGTATTGTAATGAAATCAACTACGTGTATATGATTTACCTCAATGTTTTTGTTCATCTACTAACTATTTCACGTAAAGATCCTTCGCAATTCCTCTCTTTTAATCTCTACGACCCCATATAAAAAACAAGTGGTATAAAAAATATCTTATACATCATGAATATAACATATTTAGCATCAAATAATTTCTTTAACAATAGATAATTACATTTTTTTGGCTTATAAAACTCTGTCTTTTATATCATCTTGTCATGGTTTTGTTTTTATTATACTTAATAAATACTTTAGTTATAATATGATAATACTAATATATCTTTATAATATTGATGTAGTAGTTTCCTTTGATCCTAATAATAGTTTAAATGCACATTAAATTTATTTATGGACTAAAATTCATGATTCTTGACCTCAATAATGATATTGAAGGACCTTCTAATGAAAATATGATATAGGGACATGTAACATCGAATCCTAGAACACTCATTTGATCTGGCGGGACTGATAGCCTCAAACTCAGTCACTATAATTATAATAGTATATTTCATTAGGAAATGGTCAAAACCATATATTAAGTAGGCTATCCCTTGATATTCTCATTCCAAATCCACTACATGATTTTTGTATAACCAAAATATAGAGATAAGTTCTACATACACAACATATTTACCATAAAGGGTTTGATAAATACAACAAATTAGTGTATTAATATGTTCTATTAGTATATTACATAATATTATAGTATCCATAATGAATGTAGACATATCTGATAAGCGTATCATAAATTTAGTGCTAACCAAGTTATATGAATTCCATGTGCCCTAAGACATCATGTGCTAAGAAGACCACTATAAAGAATGATCATACTAACTTCAATGTTATTCCCAAATCCATCTCATCACATCATGATACCAAACTAGTAATATAACCTAGAATGTTCCAAACCGATAAGGTTAGGAATCATCTATGTCCTTGACCCACTAATTGAAGATACATGGTAAGGATTTATATCCAAATCCCATCTCACTACATCATCACTCATGGTTGGGTCCATTATAAACTCTTCACGTCTTATCACACCATAGATATCTCACTTGTGGTGGCCCACTATCATGAACAAATCCTACTCAAAAAAGGTGAACTATCCTAAAACAAACCTACACAAAGAAAGGTTCGACTTAATTTAAATGGGGTCTCATTATAACAATGAAATTCTATCTAGTTATGTCTCAATTACAGAAATTCTAAATCTTATAATCCTATCCCTATAGGAATTATCTCGAGGAAATAATCAAGAACATGATTATAATAGGTAGAAGATTCTATAACCCAAAACACAAGATCGCCAACTCACCACTGAGGTTCTATTCACTCATTCCAATCCCCATGCTTTGATACACATACCCTCTTCAATAAGTGAATAATATGGGTCTTATGGACCCCTCATCATATCTTCTCATCGATGATATCACTTTTACGTCAATATGTGGTTGAAAAACATCCCATGAGATCATTTGAATTATACCTTATATCCCAGTTTAACCCTATCAAAAACCCTATGCATCCCATTATTCTGTACCCATTAACCCTCCTAAGCTATCATTATCTAGGGCCCTTGGGAACCCAATTAAATGCCTTGAATAATTTACATGACCAATTCCTAGGTCCTTTATCACATATCCAAAGTGACAACTCTTATCCTTTAATTAGGAGAAAATACCTCTCTATCAAACCAAATAATAACTTGAAAGACTCATTTAACCCCCAATATTGTGTCACTAATGAGGCTTGATAGGTCTGGTCATACCCTTGTCACCACAATGCCAAATCCTTTTACACCTACCTGACTAGACACAGGGAAACCATCCTAGGATACCCACAATATTTCTAATAACATAAGAACCACTCATATACTCATATTAATAAAATATTTATCATATCCTTTTAGAAAAATATTTTTCTAGTGATCAAAAACCATTTGAGTTAAAAATGTAAATTATTTTGGGCCTAAGAGTTTGAATTATAGTCTATCCTTTTTCCCAATGACCTCTTGATCCAAATTCATCTACCATGTCCCATGAAAGATTCTTTTGTGTATGAAATAATTCATAACTTTCATATGTATTTTTAATAATTTATAACAACCATATCCTTAAACAAATATTAATTTTGGAATATAACATTTTTTTATAATCGAAAAAATCAAGGATTGATAAGTTTATTTTCTTTTGGAGAATTGATAGAAAATAACTAATCTTAAATCAAATTAAATCATTGTTACATACAAATCCAAATAGTTCTCACTAATCCCTTATGCCTATAGAAACTACATTTTACACCCTAGAGAAGTATATAATGTAAAATGAAGAGCTAGAAATCACATTAGGTAAATGATCATAGAAAAGCATGATAGTGATATATTACATATTTGTTAGGAGGAATAACATGATATCAAAAGAGGAATAATCATAATCATGGAAATATGTCATAATTAAATGATAGCATAAGGGTTTGGTATCTTAAAAATATTTAAATAACAAAATTTATGACATCGTATGTATTCATCATGGCACACTTCCAAGACAAAATTACATAGTGTGCTTAAACAGACCAACCATTCAAAATACATGACATATCATTAGATAAAAACATTAATGAACTCATTAGAGTGATATAAGGGTTCACTCTTCATATTCATAGTATATTCATGTATATGTTTACCCGAAGTGTAAAATAAACCATACATAAATAAAAACGGTGATAAACCCAATGAGACATATGTGTGTTTCCTAATCATATCTCAATGAATAAATAAAGGCTATATAAATAGGATTCCATAGATAAGAAGGAATTAAGTTAATTTTTTAGGTTCATATTTTAAAAATAAACACAGGTATTTTACATTTTGTTAGAATTTTTAAAAATGCATGAGAATAATATGAGAAGTTAGAATAAAAACAAGCCACTTTTATGGTGCATTTTGAAATGAGTAAAGGATACTTTAATGGTGTAATGAATTTATTATTTTTAATTTGAAATATAAATAAACGAATTGGGTTTCCATAATATAACATGTTTTTTCAATATATATTCTTGGTTAAAAAACATTTTATGAGTGTAGTGAATGTCATAAAATGTGAAATTGGGAAGTTAACTTAAATAATACAAATAAAATATAGATAATCACAATGGGATCTTAAAACATGTATTATCCATAATAAATAATTTTAAATAAAATGATGTATATCTATAAATAACATATATACATAATATTCATGAATTTAAGTAGTTGAATATAGAGAAATAAGAGATAAATAAAAAGATAATTTGTGACCCAAAATTAACTAGGGTGGTTTAAATGAACCCTTACATTGGTTTTAGACCTGATCTTCATGTGCACTTGACATCCTAAAAAATGAAATTATATTTTATAAAAAAATTCATAATAATATTTTCATCAATATTTCAATTTCAATTTTCTATTAATTATGACAAGCTACTCATTTATTAAATGATTTTAACTTATGTTAAATACTTGATGTGGTTCTGTCAATTTCTCTGAAACACCCTAGGTATATTAACCATAGTAAAATAGGATAAAAAAGCCTCATAATATTTATAATTTAATACCTTTTATTAAATTAATATTCTTTTATAAAGTTTTTTAAAGTTTCATAATATTTCCTAAAATTGACTCAAATTATGAAATTTACCTTTATTTATTCATTTAGGATAGTTAGATATACTGTAACAATTTATTGATTATATACAAAATATATTATAAAATAACATCATTTGAAAATACTAATATTATAATAAATATCATGTTTTTATTTTAAGTGTATATTTAAATTCATCATTTTTTTGCAATGATGAGAAATGTGACACACCATTTATAGAGATAGTAGTCCATAGAAATGCATGACGATGTCTTCTTGGTTCAAATGGTTTTAGTGGATGATATAAAATGGATATTAAATTATTATAATATATGTTATGTATATTAATAATAATAATGGTATGAGACTTTCTGAGACAAAAAATATTTTAGGCGATTAAATGATGAAACAAGTTAAGAGTGTTTGGTTGTGGATATCACCTCTTTGTTTGGATGTTCTCCTTTGGGTAACACTTTAAGGTTATATCATTTGGACTTTTTGAAAGACCAATGATTGAAGGTTTTTTATATTGATTTGATGATTCTAGGATAAGTCTTTGTAATGAGTAGATATAAGGGGAGGATTTGAGTTTCTTTTATAGGTGATGGAATAGTAATTTTTGTAAATATATCTTCTTAATTGAAGATTAACATATGTTTCTAAAAGAATGTTCATCCATATTGGAAAATAATGGATTATTCTAATGTCTAATATTGATCCAAACTCATCAATTAATTTTCCCTCATTTTTTAATCGTTGTATAGTCCTTTAGCTCTTCGGTTTATTACTTTTAAAATTTTATCTTTTACCACGATAACTAGTTTTTTATTTAGGAAATTTATTTTTTTTTCACAGAAATAAAATGGAAATTACTATATAATTTGGAACTATTTATTTCAAGTTTTATATCCTTTTTTCCTGGATTTATAAAAATGATAAAATTGAATTTTAATTTTATAATTTTAAATCTCATTATGCATAGTTTTTTTTAAAAAGCTTGTTTAAAACATAAAATTGACCTATTAATAACATTATGAATGTTTTTTATTTATATATAATTCACAAGTTTTTTACTAACAAAATAAGATTTATGTTTAATTAAAATTATTCCAAATTTAAAATGTACCTTTTTAAAATAAAATTAATGAAGAAAATAAAAAATATTCATTATTAGAATAAAATAATCCTTAAAATCTAAAATGATTGGTATGGGATTCCTAAACTCAAAATAGTTTTATTTGACTACATAAATATATATTTTTTTTAATATTTTATAATGGTTTTTAATGATAAAAAATCCATGACAATTTCATAAAGATAATAAAGTTAGTAAAATGTTATTTTTTACTATTTAAACAAAAATAAATTAATTGAAAAAATGGTAAATTTAATCCATGTATTGTTTTGAATTAAAAAAATTATTTTTTTCCGAAGACTTTGGAAAAAATCCAGTTTGATTTTATCCCATTTTCATATTTCTAAATATAGTTGTTTCATAATCACTTTGGTATTTTCCCTCTCATTTATAACCTATTGACACTCCAAGGTCATTGATATATATTTTTCAATCACCTTATTCATATTTTCCCATCAATATTACTCTTGTAAATTTCTATACATATTTATGCTCTCTATATTGATTGAGAATATTGATCTATGTGCATTATTCAACTGTTCCTTCTTTACCTCTGAGTATAATAGAATTTATATTCATTTTCCACATCGTACAACTCCATAACCATTAATATTTAAATCTAATAATTCCTTAATTATCACTAAATATGCATTATTTTTCATCTATGTATCATTCCTTTGAGATTTCATTAATTTGTCAAGAAGGGATGGTTGAGAAATCATTTAAGTGAGGCAGAAGGGATTTCTTTCCTTTATCACTACCATGTATATCCTTCAAATTTCTATGAAGATTATACCATTCTCTATCATCATCATTGAAAATGTTACATGATATTTTTCACTAAGATCATTTTCCTCTTTATTCACCTTCCCTTGACTGTGGTAGATTGAGAAAACATAATCATTGACTAACTCTAACCATCATCATTGGAACATATTGAGTTTTTTTTGTGAATATATATATTAGGGTCTTGTAGTCATTATATATTAACACTTCTCTTTAAATATATTACTTCTCTAAATATAAAATAAAAATATAACTACATCTAACTCTATGTATTACATCATTAAATTCCCTTTATATATCTTACTCAATCTAGAAGAATAGTATATCAATTTATCATTATAAATAATTATATATCAAAAAACATCATTGAAGAATCACTAAAAATAAAAAATACCTTCTCACCTTTCCGTAGTGTGAGTGTTTCTGTGGTAATTGGATAATTGATTTTCTCCATGAAGATCTATTCAAATTAATCTATCCAAACATTATTCACCCCCTTCCATGTCATCTTGGTCAATGGATTTGAAAATTTTGAGAACATTCTCACAAATAAATGATAATACAAAGATAATGTGAAAGAAATATGGATTTATATTATATATATATAATGATTTTTTCCTTTATTTAATCAATTTCATAGTTGAAAGATCAAAATATATCCCTTACTCAAGATATCATGCCCCAAGAATTATATTGGATCCATCCAGAACAAACATTAACTATACATTGCATATAACATCTCATTATTCAATATCATTAGCATATAATTTAAATCATAATTTCCTCCCTACATTATTTTTAATTATATAATAATCTCATCTAAAAATATTTCCAATTTGTTTTGATATAATCACTACAGAATATACTCATTAGGTATATAAAGATTGTAAGAGAATTCATGAGTCTGAATGGCGTAGTTATGTACTCATATTTCTTTGAGCATGTATTGAACAAGGTGTTGGATATATCTATTATCTTTACTTTTAACTGATGATATTCAAACCAAATATCTACATTATATAAGTATTGTTTTCTATGTATCAGATCAAACAAGTTATCAATAAGTGATGGGGGATAATTGTTCTATATTAGGATAATTTTGAGTTCATAATAATAAATACTGAGATGCATCAACTCATAATTATTCTTGATAAAAGGCCAAATGCACACCATATTTATGCACACAAATGTATGAAACCCTTTTAGATATTGTCTTGTATATTTTTTTCTTATTCTATTCCAATTATATGGAACCAATCTTATATGGGGTTTTAGATATTGGAATGGATCTAGGTATAAGATCCAACGAGAACATAACCTTCCAGATAGTAGGAAGGCCAAAACAAATCTCCAGGTAATAAATTTTCACATTCCCTTATAATTAGAATGTCCTAAAGAGTGGTCCAATCTGTTTTATCAATCATTTTATTTAGAAGTTTGTTATCATAATGAAATAATATCCATGCTAGTGATGAATGATTAAATACAGACTCATCCTCTTCCTTATAGTTTCATGGAATCAGAGGATAAATTAAAATATATAATGTTATTTAATTCTTCATCCATTGACATGGGATAAATTTTGAGACATCAAACCCATTTCTAGAATAGAGATTAATTCTTATAATTGATTTACATGAAGGTATTGATGATATTTTTACACCATACTGGTTCTCAAGGGAACTGTTGTATGCATGAGATGCAAAAAAAAATTCTTATTTTATTTTTTTACTAATAATTAAACAAACATGTTTTGTGATAGTGTATTAATAGTTATACTAAACATACATGTTATTAAATAATCGGTAGATACAAATTAAAATATAACTCCTTATATATATAAATGAATAACGATCATGTTTATCGGTACATAATGTTCATTATCCACTTTAACAGTGATAATAGCATGATCTTTACCTTTCTCCCTATAATTTAGAGGTTTTTGTTATTAGTTATCTAGAAAGACCCTTGTATTACGGAATTAGTTTTCATAGAATCCATATTATTTTATATAAAAATGTAATACCACATACTACAAATTTATTGAGAAATTCCATTCCACTATCCTATTTATATGAATATTCATCCCTTTTAACAATTTATTAGCTTTATTTGAATTATTTTCACACATAAAACATTTCATGGTCCCCTTAAGATAATTTCTAGGATACTTCTTCCCAAAATATTTACATTTTGGATATTGGACCTTCATTAAAACATAGGATATATCCTACAATCCCCAAGAAATAATCTCTATTATTCACATTGGGTCTCTAATCCTTTATGATGATGAAAATAACCAATGTACAACTTAAATTAGATGGAATATTGAACAACATATTCATAGATTTGAATGTCATTATTTTCCAAATATTTTAATTCAAATTTATCCCACTAATGATGCAGTTAATTTTACTTTTGGTGTTAATGAAAATATTATCGGCACACCATTAATTACATATGATGTTCCCCACATAAGACCTAATATATTTATTCTTTTTTCTTAAGTTTTTAGCAATATCTTTTCAATTTTAGATAGGGAGCGTGAAGAATATTTTTATGTTTTAATATGCAGTTAAAATTTTACCATTCCACATATTAATTTTCTTTATTGTTCTTTACATTATTTACCAATGTCCAACAGTAACTAGATTATACCTAATGGTAACAAACATAGAATATTTAATTCTCTTTCACCAACCATTGAAGTGAATATAATATCCTTTAACAGAATTAAAATATTAATCTTAATTATTATATTTTAAGATCCACTAAAATATAGAGGTATATGTTGCATTGAGGATTTAATCACATTTGAAACCCTGATAGGAGAAGTATAGAGTTCCTATTGATTTATGTTATAAATAATAAATTGATCTATTATTTTCAATAAATACATAGATTTTCTAACTCTAACTCCCAACACGTTCTACATTACATTAGGGTTATCGATAAATTATCTTAAAAATTTATTATTGTCACAATTTCTACTATTTTGGGTGAATGTTTTGAAGAATGTAACATTAGAGATAATATTTTTCAAAATAATAATCATATAAAAGGGAACCTATAAATATATAAGGAGTAAAATATTCATGAAATATATAAACTATATTTAGAATTTATATTTTTCAATATATCTTATATTTGGTGTAATTCCTTTTATATTCCATAACCTAACATTATTTACAAATCTTTAATTATTTTTTTAAAGGAGAATATGAATTTCCCAAATGATTTCACTTAGGAGTGTCTAGACATGAAGCCTATTTTAGGACCACTAATAATCCACTAATTAATGATTGAGTTTAAACATAACCAAGCAATTTTAGGGAAATTTCCCCAATGTGGATCTATGCCCTGAGAACAACCACTTTATAATATAGAGTTAGAAATATAATTTCTAGGAAACAACATACACTAAATTATTTCAAAATTGTAATACTGTTTTATTTAAAATTATTCTTATGGTTTCTTTAATCTTCTCCTAATTCCCATAAATAAATAGACCATGTTCTGGTAACATCTATAATAACACAATCCTAAAACACATTTAATTTCCTAGATTTTAACATAGTTTTACAACCAATAGAAACTATAGATCGAGATTTCTAGTTTATTTTGGGTATTGAACACATAAATATATCAACATAAACATAAATTTAATCATATTTATTTAAAACTCGAAATAGTTCTCTCAATTAAATTATGGACTAAAAAAATATTGGATACCAAAAGGGAATATATAAATGAAACTTTTGAGATACAAATCCTAGTTTGGGAATAATCAGAGTTATGCATGATTACTGGAGAAGACATATATGTTTTGAGAAATAACCTAATATTATAACGATACTGATGATTATAATTAAAAAATGGAATAAATAAATGATACCATAAAATCACAGAATGAAAAACATACTGCAACAATATAAGTCATTAAATAATAATCATAAGTAAAGTATCCCCTCAAAAGAAACACAACATAGTCTTATTATGCTAATCTCTAGTGAAACATACATGGAATCTCATGAGATAAAAATATTAGCCAACATAGTAAAGATCTATAATTAAACACCATTTAAAATTTCAAAATATAGATGAAAATGTGTTCTAAAAGAGGAATAAAACCCATACATAAATTTTAATCATGAAAATACCCATAATAAATAAGTAGGTATCATAATAATATCTGAATAAATAACTAGATTTTATATCATAAGTATTTCTAAGAGAGGAAGGGATTATTTAATTTACGATTTTAAATTTTAAAAACAATAATATGACATGAATATATTTTTTCTAGTGTATAATAATTAATTATAAATATTAGGGGAGTAAAAATAAAAAGGATCCACTCATGTGATACTTTTTGAAATGAATAAATGACATTATAAATAAGTAAAGAGATTTTTAATTTAGATAAAAAAAAATTAATCAGGAGGGGTTTATATAAAATAATGAGTGTTATAAATTTTATTAATTGTTGATATTTATTGAGGTGGAACTTTATATTAAATAAAAAATTTAGAAGATCCCTTTAATCAGTTTTACAGAAAAAAGAGAATAAGGATAACAACATAATCCCAAAAAATAATGGTAAATTAAAGAATTTATCTTTTTTATAAACAAATATATATATATATATATTTATATTTATAACATTGATGAAAAAAATATTGAGTAAAATTGAAGAATAATAAATAGAATGTGTAACCCAAAATAAATAAGGGTTGTTTGGAAGATCCCTTATATAATATCCTTATTCACACTGTACATTCCCGTTACATTTGAAAAATTAAACAATGTTCATTAAAAAAATTCTTAAGAAGAATTTTTCATATATATTTCATTTTATATGGTCTATTTAAGGTCATGTATTATTCAATTATTTAATATTTTTCTTTTATGTATAATACATGATGTAGTTAAGTCATTTTTTGTAACAACTCCTAGGAATATTGACTATGGTAAAATGTGATGTCAAATATCCTGAAAATCACCTCAATTGTATATTTGAATGTTTTTGTATTATTCCATTAGTGAATAATTTCAATGGTTTCATTTTGCTTCCCAATTTTTTTTTAAATTAAGAAATTTGTCTTGATTTGTTCATTTATGGTGGATAAAATTACTCTGATCTTTTATTATAAATATCACATTTATAATTTACTATATTATCATTTAATAATATTTATAATATAATAATCATAATTATTATAACATAAATATATTTTTAATTAATCTTTTTTTGGATAAATTGAAAAATATAACACATCATTCATGGAGGTGGTAGTCAACATGTATCAATGATGGTGTCTTCATTGTTTTAAATGGTTTCAGAAGAGGGCATAAAAAGATATTATAATAATATATTATACTTCTGGTCTGTTATTAATACTTTTTTATCATAATTTCAATGATATAAAATATTTTTGTGTTATAATATAATCAAGTTAATAGATATTGGTTGATAACATTACCTCTTCCTTTGGATATTCTTCCTTAGGTAACACATTAATGCACCATAACATAGTATTTTGGAGTGAAAAATTCTTGTAAGATATGGGATAATGGTTTAAGAGATAATAAGGAATTTTTTTAGTAAACATAATTATTAATAATGAGTAGATAAATTCGGTTTTGTTGATCTCCACTTATAGGTTAGTGAAATAGAATATTTGTATATATAACTTCCTAATATAAAAATATATATGTTTCACAAGGAATGTTGGTCAAAAGTGGAGAATAATGGACTGCGGGTATGTTTATCTTCAAAAATTCATTTACCAATAATTTTTAATGATGTATTATACATTATTTTATGTATTTTAATCATTTATTTATCATTTTGACCATTTTAGATTTTTCTGCTGTAATTAGTTATTACCTAGATAATTTATTATTTATGATTAAAAAATTTATATTGCTAAATAATCAATAACTATTGATTTAGAATGATACATTAATTTTTTATTCTATTTTTAAACTAGATAAAAATAAATAATAATTTAATAATTAAACATTTCAATATAGTCTATTTTTTGAAAAAAATAAGTTTTCGTAACACACCAAAATTTTAAAGTAAGAACATTATATCTAATGGAGCATATCACACTCATCGCCAAGCATGAAAGAAGATATTATAACCCAATAAATTACAATATATTTTCTATTTTAAATTAATTCAAACTATAATATAGCTTTAAACACATGAAAACACTATGTTATTTTCCTTTACATGTAAGAATGTCTTTGTTCGATAGCATACGTTACACACAAGACCAAGTTTTAACAGAACTACAATATATTATTAAAATATCATCATTTAATATAATAAGACATAAAATACAATTTAATTAATTTTTATTAATATTATTAAAAATCTAACTCAATTATATGGTTTAGACAAATATAAAATGAATTCATTTGTTACAAATTAATTAGAAACTAATATAAGAACAAATAGAATTTTGGGGGATTGATTTTATAGAAACCTATTTTATTATCACAAAGATAATTTATTCTAATTAATGGGTGATATTAATAAAATAATTATGTTATAAATTCAATAAAATATTTTTGATATTCATCCAATAGATTTGATAATCATAAGATAAGAACAAAACCAGTATTACACATAAAAGACAGTATTTTTATAAATGTAGTTTTCCCCCTTTTAATGGAAAACTAATTTTAAATATAAATTTTAACCTTTAATAAATTTAACATGTCAAAATAAAATTCATATTTTTAATATAAAAATATCAATTATCTTACGGGGTTGTTTTGGTATTTTTCTATGAAGTTTAAATTTTTTAATAAAAAGTAAAAAATATTGAATTTTAAAATAAACCGGCTTTTTCAACTAATTTATTTGTAAGGATAAATTATATTTTAAATTGGTTTTAAAGTTTAATTAGATAATATTTTTTTCAATTAAAAAAAACAGGACATTAAAATCAATTACACGTTGAAATTGACTATAAAAACATAGCTATATTTTGAATATTTTTACACTGAAAACCCATATTGTCATCCCATATATGGGATAAAATTTATATTAATTTCTTAAAATTATGATCATGGAATTGAATAAATTGATTCCACATCTATAATTATAATAATTTACAATTTATAATAAGTGAAAATTCATTTTTGACCAGGCATATTATTGAAAGTATTAAAAATTAATTACAATTATCAGGGTAAAGTTAGCTTAATAATGGACTAACCCTCAATCATAATGTCCTAAAGAAATTAAAAACTTGTCACAAAGGCATTTTATGGACCTATATATACCCTATAATACCTTTTCCTGAATTGTTTCTATTATTGGAGTCACTTTAAATGTGAAAAACGTGTATGGAATTCCTTTTTCAAAATATTAAGAGTTCCACTCCTCTGCTATAAAAAGGCCTCCTCTCCTCCCACATCCTCAAAACTCTCAATTCATTATGGATAGAACATGATCTAGAATCATATATTATCAAAATACTTCTGTCATCCAATAATCCTCCCCTTGGTTAGAAATCTATCCAAGGAATCCTTTTGGTACCAACCAAAAGAAGTTACCCGATTAAGAGGTAACATATTTCTTTATTCTCTTTAGTGTAATTTCAATTTTCCACCTCCTAAAATCTTCTTATTATATGATTTAATAAAAATAACAGTATCCAAAATATACAAGGATTTTTTATTCTAATGGATCTACCTCCACATATAGAAACTTCCTTCTAATGGGTAATGGTCACTCTGTTTTTATGTTTGACAAACTACTGCCTCACAAAATGATGATTTTGTATTTTTCATTTATCACCTCTCATGGTGTCCATTATGATGAAAAATCACTTTATATATGTTATATAAGTTATTTATTATGTCTTTATTCTTATGTAATTATTTTAAAACACACACCCTTATACTTTCCATTTTTTATAAATACAAGAACATTGTTTGTGTATGTGTGGAGTAACACCTCCTCAAAGGGACGTGAATCATTAATGCTATACATGGAACATATTATAGATGATTTTAAAAAAAATATGTAAAATAAATGACATATATATGATATTAGAATTATAATATACATATTATTCATTTACATTTCATTCTTTTAGGATGACATTGTAATCAAAGTATCGTTCATGTGTACGTATGACCTACCGTCTCTATGAAAGGTGTATTTCATTTATTATCTCCAAACATTATAGATTATTATAAATTCTTATATACAAAATAAATAATATAACTTGCTCACGGTTTAGATTCTGGATATTATTAAATTGGGGGGTAAGTAATAGGAGAATCAAATAACAAGTTAAAACATACTTGAGAAAACTATGAAACTAAAACCCGAAATAGTGAAAATAATGAAAGATTATTGAAAAACAGTTAATATACTAGAACAATAATGACCTTTAGCAGCTGAAAAAATCCATCGCTAAAGGTCTATAGCAGCCGCCTAGCGTCCGCCAAATGGTGGCCGCTTTTGGACCTTCGTTGTTGCTATCAGCAACCGCCTTTTGCAGACGCTGAAGGCAAGATGGAATGGGCTACAGGGACTGCCAAGCGGCGGCCGCTGCAGGCGTTGATGGAATCACCTACACAAGCTTCCGAATGGTGACTGATGTAGGCTATCCCTATTGTGACCTCCAAATAGCGGCTGCTATATGTTTTTAAATTTTTTTTAAAAAAATATCAATAATAAAATAAAATATACCCACATAAATCTCATACGTCATCTTCCAAGCTCCATATCCATAATCAAATATAACTGCATAACAAAATTTAATAACAAAATTAGTACTGAATAAAACCTATAAACAAATAATTGAAACAAATTAACATATTTCAATTCAAACATACTCTAACATATCAAAAGTATTTGATTTTCAAAATATATTCTTAATTTTGATTACCATTTTAGATATTTGAAATAGTTAATTATATGGTTCTAATTAGATTGATGCCCCGTGATTTTAGGTCAATCCGATGTCGTCTGCTCTAAATTTGACCGTTAAATGCCCGTTTTGGCATTTTATGACACCCAAACTGAATTCTCGGTCACCGCGGGCACATGACACCTCTGATTTATGGGTTGTATACCATAAAACTTTGAAATTCACTCACCCTTTGTTTTCTTCTAATTTCAGTACTTTCCGACTTTGTTCGGCTGGTTTGGACCCCCCCCCCCCACGCGGGTTTATGAAGTACGCCCAACACATAAAAACACATAATGAGCCCTACCATGAAAACTACACATCTAATTAACATAACTTATCCTCGTACACATCAAAAATAATAATAAGATTGTTTCCCTGTGATTTCAGGTCAATCCAATTTCGGCCGCTGTGAATTTAACCGTTAAACGCCCATTTTGGCCTTTTATGACACCAGAACTGCATTCCAAGTCGCTGCGGGCACACGGAACCTCCGATTGATGTTTCTTATGACCGAACAATTCACAATTAACTCACCCGTTATTGTCTTTGGATTTCAGGACATTCCAACTTCGTTCGGCTGGTTTAGACCCCCCCCCCCCCACGCGCGTTTATGAAGCACACCCAACAATTAAAAAACACATATTGAGCCGTACTGGGCAAAACGCACATCCTATTGTCCTTATTTCTCCACTTACATATCCAAAATAATAATTAAGTTGTTTTCCTATTATTTCAGGTCAATCCGATATCGTCCGCTATGAATTTTACGGTTAAACGCCCGTTTTCGCCGTTTATGTCACGAGAAGTGCGTTCTCGGTCACCGCAGGAACACGACATCTCCGATTTATGTTCCATCTTCCCAACCACTTTACAATTCAGTCATTCATTGTTGTCGTCTGATTTTAGGCCATTCCAACTTCGTTCGGCTGGTTTGGACCCCCCACGCGCGTTTATGAAGCACAACCAACACATAAAAAAAGTATATTGAGCCGTACCGCGCAAACCACACGTCTGAATGATGTGCCATCTCCTTATACACGTCACGAATAATAATTATATTATTTTGTTGTGATTTCAGGCCAATCTGATGTCGTTTACTATGAATTGGACCGTTAAACACCCTTTTTGGTCGTTTATGTCAGTAGAACTGTGTTCTTGGTCACCGCGGGCACACAAAACCTCCGATTGACATGTCTTCTACCATTCCACTTCTCAATTCTATCATCCATTATTTTCGTATGATTTCAGGCCATTCCGACGTCATTCATCTAGTTTGGACCCCCCACGCGCGTTTATGAAGCGCGCCCAACACTTAAAAAACACATATTGCGTCGTACCATGCAAACCGCACGTCTGATTAATGTTTCGTCTCCTCATACCCATCAAAAATAATAAATATATTATTGACCTATGGTTTTAGGTCAATCAAATGTCTTTTTCTATGAATTTGAACGTTAAATGCCCGTTTTGGCTGTTTAAGACACGAGAACTGTGTTCTCAGTCACTGTAGGCACACAACACCTCTGATTGACGTTCCGTCTACCCAACCACTACAAAATTCACTCACCTGTTGTTGTTGCCTGATTTCAGGCCATTCCAACATCATTCAGCTGGTTTGGACCCCCCCCCACACGAATTTATGAATCGTGCCCAACAATTAAAAAATGCATATTGAGTCGTATCGTGAAAATCGTACATCCTATTAACATGAAGTCTCCTTGTACATGTTACGAATAATTATTAGATTTTTGCCCTGTGATTTTAGGTCAATATGATGTCCTCTACTATGAATTTGACCGTAAAATGCCCGTTTTGGCCATTTTTGACACCAGAACTATGTTCTCAGTCACCGTGGTCACACGACACATCTGATTGATGTGTCGTCTAGCTGACCACTACACAATTCTCTCACCTGTTGTTGTCGTCTGATTTCAGGCCATTACGACATCGTTAAGACACTTTGGACCCCCCACGCATGTTTATGAAGCGTCCCCAACACTTTAAAAACGCCTACTGAGATTTACCGTGAAAACCCCACGTACGATTGACGTGTCGTCACCTCATACAGGTCACGAATAATAATTATATTTTTTCCTTGTGATTTCATGTCAATCCGATGTCATTCTCTATGAAGTTGACCGTTAAACGCCCGTTTTGACCGTTTATGATGCCAAAACTGCGTTCTCAGTCATCACGGGCATAAAACACCTCTGATTGATGTGTCATCTACCTGAAAAATTTACAATTCACTCACCCATTGTTGTAGTCTGATTTCAGGCCATTCTGACTTCATTCAGCCGGTTTGGACCCCCCACGCACGTTTATGAAGCGCGTCCAACGCTTAAAAAATGCATATTGACCCATACCACATAAACCGCACGTCCGATTGATGTGTCGTCTCCTTTTACACATCACTAATAATAATTAGAATGTTTCCCTACAATTTTAGTTCAATTTGATGTCATCCGCAATGAATTTGACCATTAAACGCCAGTTTTGGCTGTTTATGACACCCGAAGTGTGTTCTCGGTCACTGCGGGAACACGACACCTCCAATTGATGTGTCGTCTGCCCGAAAACTGCCCAATTTACTCAGCTGTTGTTGTCATCTGATTTCAAGCCATTCTGACTTCGCTCAGCTAGTTTGGACCCCCCACACATGTTTTTGAAGCGCGCTCAACACTTAAAAAATGAATATTGATTCATACCACGCAAACCACATGTTCGATTGACATGTCGTCTCCTCATACACATCAAAAATAATAATTATATTGTTTCCCTATGATTTAAAATCAATCAGATGTCGTCTGCTATGAATTTGGCTGTTAAACACCCATTTTGGCCATTTATGACACCAGAACTGCGTACTCGGTCACCGCGGGCACATGGCACCTCTAATTGACGTGTCGTCTACCCGACCACTTCAAAATTCACTCATCCATTTTTTTCGTATAGGTTTAGGCCATTCTAACTTTGTTCAGCTAGTTTGGACCCCCCCCCCACACGCGTTTATGAAGCACGCTCAACACATAAAAAATAAATATTGAGTCGTACCGCACTAACTAAAAGTCTGATTGATGTGTCGTCTCTTCATACACGTCACGAATAATAATTATATTGTTTCCCTATGATTTCAGGTCAATCTGATGTCGTCCGCTATGAATTTGACTATTAAACGCCCGTTTTGGCCGTTTATGACACCAGAAGTGCGTTCTCGGTCACCATAGGCACACAAAACCTCCGATTGACATGCCTTCTACCCGTCCTCTTTAAAATTAACTCATCCATTGTTGTCATTTGATTTCAGTCCCTTCCAACTTTTTTGGCCGGTTTGGACCCCCCACACGTGTTTTATGAAGCGCACCCAACACATAAAAAACTCATATTGAGTCGTACCGTGCAAACCACATTCCAATTGATGTTCCGTCACCTCGTACACATAAAGAATAATAATAAGATTTTTTCCCTATGATTAAGTTCAACCCGATGTAATCCTCTATTAATTTGACTGTTAAACGCCCGTTTTGGTCATTTATGACACCAGAACTGTGTTCTCGGTCACTACGGGCACACAGAACCTCTGATTGATGTGTCATCTACCCAACCACTTCAAAATTCACTAACTTATTTTTTTCGTCTGATTTCAGGCCATTCTAACGTTGTTCGTCAGTTTGGACCCCCCCCACCCCCCACGAGCATTTATGAAGCACACCCAACACTTAAAAACACATATTGAGTCGTACCGTGCAAACCGCATGTCTGATTGGTGTGCCGTATCCTCGTACATGTCACGAATAATAATTATATTATTGACCTGTGATTTCTGGTCCAATCCGATGTCATCCACTATGTATTTAATTGTTAAATGCTAGTTTTGGCCGTTTATTAAACCAGAACTGCGTTCTCGATCACCGTGAGCACACAACCCCTCCAATTGATGTGATGTCTATCCGACCACTTCACAATTAACTCACCCTTTGTTTTCATCAGATTTTAGGTCATTTTGACTTCGTTCGGCTAGTTTGGACCCCACACACGTATTTACGAAGCACGCCCAATACTTAAAAAATGCATATTGAGAAGTACCCGCGCAAACTGCATGTCCGATTGACGTTCCGTCAACTCATACATGTCACGAATAATAATTAAATTGTTTCCATGTGATTTTAGGTCAATAATTTTTTGTTCTTCCCCCCCCCCCTCCCCCCCCCCCCCCCGACGCATATTTATGAAGCACGCCCAACACTTAAAAATTCATATTGAGCCGTACCGTGCAAACCGCACGTCTGATTGACGTGCGGTCCTATTTTACATGTCACGAATAAGAATTAGATTGTTGACCTATGATTTCAGGTCAATCCAATGTTGTCCTCTATGAATTTGACTATTAAACTTTTGTTTTGGCTGTTTATGACACCAAAACTGCGTTCTCGGTCACCGCGGGCACACGACACCTCCAATTGACGTACCGTCTGCACGACCACTTCACAATTCACTCACCCTAGAAAGCTACAGATATCTAAAGAGTTCTTAGGCTTCTCATAAGAAACAATGGCCTATTGTTTCCCTCCATCCACTGACAAACATTCCTATGAGATTATTTGACCCAATAACAATACCTAATCAATACAAAAGTAACATATATATAGCTTGGGATATAGTCGATGCTCTATTAATGTAATCTGGATGATGTCAAGATATTGGGTATTATCATCATTAGTCTTGGAGTGCACAAAGATGTCATCCAAAAATACTAAAACAAAGTAATCTAGGTAAAAATGGAAGATTCTATTCCTCAAGGATATAAAACTTTATAGAATTCATCAACACAAATGAAATTACCTCATACATGGGGTTCATCTTCATCTGGATCACCAATATCACTGAGATATCCACCAGTTGTATTTGGAGCCTACAATATATATCAATATTATGAATCTTAAACATATCAATCAAATTCAATATGAGTATGGTTTGTTTTATTGTTTACCTGTGGTGCCACATGTTGCGTCATCATTTCATCGATAAGTGATGACATCTATGACAACCTCTCCAAATACCATGCATGTAACTGCTGAAACTGCGCATCAAAATTGCGTTGCATATCCTGCATGGAAGCATCTATCTCAATCTATGTGCGCATCCCTGAATCTCTTCATGCACCCATCATATTTTCTCTAACAACTACATGTCGTGGGACACCATGACCATAAGTAAAACAACAACCATGAGCTTCACGCCTAATGGAATGGTGAAATATTTCATCTCTACACACAATACTACGACTTTTCTCCTCTTGCAACTCTGATAACTGAGTTTCAAACTGAGCCTATAGAATATAATGAATCAATGAACAAATATGAATAATTTTTATAAAATAAAAATACATTTATTAGTAAATAATTTTCTTACTATAACATCACCAACATCAAGATCACCCACCCTACAGGTCCTCAACCATATGGATATTCCATCGATCGGCTCGCTGCGTTGGTGTAACTAAAATAAAGGGGATCACCATGTTATACTACAATATTTTTAAAATATGAATGAATAGTGAATTCTAAATTAAATCATGTCTGAGCTGTGACACATATCGAGTGCCAAGTATGGAAGGCATGCTGTGCATCACCTGATTATGTGAATGACGAGAAGTCTCGGTCTACATTCAATGTATTTACTGAATATACATTTGAATAACTAGTCACTTATAGATTAAAAGTTTTAAATCTTACCACTGCCACCTCACTCGACCAAAACGCAACCAAATCCTACCACTGTGCAGGAAGAAGGCCTAGATGGACTCGCTGTAGAATGTTTGGTGCACCTGAAAATGGTTTTCAGTGATCTCTCTTCACACTTGACTTGTAATCCTTCCATAATTTTCAGTATTTGGACATACATACAGCTCGAAACTCATACAGATAGGATGTCAAATTATCCTGTTAAAAAAAATTGTCAGTAGATGGGACAATAATAATAACAATATCATGATAAATTAAACATTGAATTTACCTGAACCTCCCTCCATAATCTATCCATTATATCCTGGGGAAAGAACTCCATTAATGAGTCGTCAGAGGCAATCTGTGTGAGTCTCGTATCATATTCCCAAAACTGACGACTCCAAAAAGTAGCACCTTCTCCGACTGGATAAAATGTGTCATCAAATAACACATCCAATCAGGCTCCAGAGTTCCAGGATCTAACCCCTCTACCAGGACCCCTGCATCTGTTGGAAGACACACTAGATCTTGATAAACATAAATTCATAATTCAATTACAAATAAATTAATGATTATAAATAGTTAGGGAAATATACACATAAAATTACAATCAATTAATTTAGAAAAATGAAAACATACATACTAACAACATCAGGTGACCCACTGTGACCACTCTATGACATACCTACATTAAAAGAATTTATAGTTAAATAAATCAATTTTTATACATATATAACTCATAAATATTTTTACAAATAGTAACTGGGGGTATAATGAAAATTTTCTCTAATCATGTAAGTATATCGTATCTCCTTCAACTGTCACTCTGGCCCATTGTATATCTTCATCTCATACAACTACTGTTTTTTAGTCAAGTGTTTGATCAGGAAATGCTTCAACTTCAGGTTCCTCTTGGTCAATCAGAAAACCCCACTTTTGGACATTTTCACCACAAATTTCCAATCAAAATCAATGCCGACAAAGTAAACATGTTCTGCCAGCGATGTCAGTATGAAGGGCTCATTTATTACTCAGTCATCTTTATATAGCATATTTTCAAAGTTTACTAATGTAAATTGGAAGTTATCAACTTTCATTCCACGAACCGGATAGACCCAATCACCCCCTAACAATATGTGTTCTAATCCATGACCATAAATAACCTCAATTATATCTCTCATCAATCCATAATAATAACCCGAACTAGAAAAAGAATAACCAACACCACTATTTTGTGTGGCACAGTTCATGTCAACATCGCTAATATGAAATCAGAATCCGTTAGCATCCAAAGACTTGTAGCGACGAGTTGTAAGAAATGGACCATTATCTAGTTGGTTAAGTTCTTAGCTCACATAATGGGTTAAATCGCCGAACTTTTGAATCTGCAAATTTCACATATATAGTTTAATGGATAAAGTATTGTAAAAATACAACTATGTATCACTATAAAAATATTAAATCAATTATACATACATGAGTCTTGAACCACTCATGAAATGCGTTGAAATGATGTTTTTGGATTTGATAGTCCGTTTCATGGGGCCTTTTACGTTTCAACTCAGCAATATGCATTCTAAATCACAACACAATATAAGGTAAGCAATAAAATAAATATAGAAAAAAAATACACATCAACTATGAAACTTACTATATCAATGGCAGATCTGATGGACTATTGAAAAAGACATATTAATGAGATTGAACCCACTCATCATTCCTCATATCAAATGTTATTCCTTCTCCAATTAGACCCTCGTCATTCGGGGAGGGTTTATCTATCTCTGTTTCAACCTCATCAATATATAAAACACAGAAATTATTACACTCGTCCATTAAATATCCCTTGGAAATTGAGGCTTCCGAACGAGCATTGTTGCCCACATACCATTTCAGTGTATTTAATTATCGCTCTATTGGAAACATCCACATTAATTGCATGGGAATTCCAGCAATGGCTTCACCAGTTAAATTCACGGTCAAGTGAACCATGAAATCAAAAAAAGATAACGGAAATAGTTTTTTCTAGGTGACATAGAGAACGTACAATCTTATCCTGCAGCTTTTTCAAATCACTCATTCGATGATTCCTAGAACAGAGCTGTCTGAAAAAATTAGAAACACCAATCAACGGCTCAAAAAACTTGGCAGGTAAGCAATAACGAATTGATGTAGGAATTAACTATTAAAGCAGAATATGATTATCGTGAATTTTCCACCACTGTAATGTCATGCTCATCATATTCACACAGTTCGAAATATTATATCAATAACCATCTGTCACCTTAACGATCTTTAAAATTGATAGAAACATTTGTTTCTCTTTTTTACACATTGTGTACTGTTTAGCATGCATGTATGCCTGATTACCTTCACCCAGCTGTAAATATAAAGGTTTTCTCAATCCCATTTCCTAGAAATCACATCGAGCATTAGTCTTGTCCTTTTATTTCCCATTGATGCCTAAAATGGTGCACAATATATTATCACATAAGTTTTTTTCAATGTGCATCACATCCAAATTATGTCTTAAAATATTATATTTCCAATAAGGAAATTCATAAATAAATACTCAGTTTCTTCCAAATATGGATTCTCTCTCTATTTGTAGTAGGAATAGAAGGTAATGCAGGAACCAATAAATCTTGAAAATAATACATTGTACGGATGTTCTCTTGATCATGTTGTGCACAAATTTCAACCCTAGATAGTATTTGTGGTGATGGGTCATAATTCATATTCCCATCAAACGATACATGGTATTTTCTGAACCTTTTCAATGGAGGAAGAAAGCGTATGTGACAAAGATATGCCCACTTTCTACAGTGCTTAATCCATATACATTTCTTACTCTTATTACAACAAGGGAAAGAAAATTCTCCTTTTGTAATCCAACCTGATAAGTTAGCAAACGTTGGGAAATCATTAATTGTCTATAACAAAGCATCCCAAAGTCTAAACATTTCATTAGATACTGAGTCAAAATTCATTACACCATCATCCCAAACTTCTTGAATCTCATCAATCAAAGGTTGCATATAATCATTGATTTTATCGCCATGTCCTCTCGGTCAGTCAATTAGAATTGAATGTACCCAAAAAGGTTGCTTTATTCATACCCCTGGAGGAATGATGTATGGAACCAACACCACTGGCCATGTACTATGTGTCGCACCAACCATGGACCTAAATGGGTTAAAACCATCTACGTCCAAACCTAGTCGATTATTACGATCATCAAGGGAAATGTTTGGGTGTCTTTGATCAAACTCTTTCCATGCCAAAGAATCATCCGGGTGAGTTAATTTATAAACCTATTTATTTCTCTCTAAATTCCAAGTAATCAATTTAGAAATTTTAGTAGAAAAGAATAATCTATTTAGTCTCAGTTTCAGTGGGAAATAACGCATCTGTTTAGAGGAAACTTGTTTCCCTTAATTCAAGACTCTCCCTGGAAGAATCTAACTACATTGATTAATCTCATTGGTCTTTGACCTAGATTTATATCAAAAAGTAAAAATATTTAACTGTGCATTATCTTTTTAGAACAACATACAATTAATGTGACACACATCAATTGTATAATATATAAAACCAAGATCATCGGTCAACATCCGAGCTTGATAGAATGACTCCGGAATCTTCACTCCAGCAGGGAGTACCTTCTTCAACAATATCAAAAACATGTCGAATGAGGTGTCTGACCAATGGTTCAAGGACTTCAGGTGTAAAAATTCAACGATGAATGACAGTTTACTAAATTTAGTCCATCCAGGATATAATTCAGTACGCGCATCGTCATGAATTTCAAATAATTTCAATGCTTCTCTATCTGTAGAAGAATGTGGATTACTCGATCCAATGTCATCATTTACGACATTACTGTCTTCAGGTTGAAATTGATGTAGCATATAATTGAGCATTATTATAGAATCCCGCCTTTTTATCTCATAAACTTTCATTACATTATACAAAACCGATGATCTTTAAGGTTTAGTGTCTTGGAAACCAGGAACTTAGTACATGAAAACAATATAAAAAATTCTTCTTAAACACATGAAAGACTTCTTAATTGTTCATCCAAAGTTCATTACAGCATCTCATAACTTGGGAGCATTCATCAAAGGAAAGGGTGAGCAGATGGCCTAGTAAGGGAAACAAGAGAAAAATTTTACATGTGAACTTGAGATACATCAATAAGGTCATGATAAATAACTTTAAGGCATGAGAAAGAGATCATGAGACATATCATAATAAAAATAACGTGTTTCATAACTTGAAGGTGTGGCTAAAAAATTTAACATAGAATATAATTTTCGTTTCACCAAGGTCCATCCCCAAGGTGTCATTAAAAAATTACCAAGGTTATCCACTAAGGTATCGTTAAAATGGTTATCTCTAGAGATTATGTCTTTACCCAATGCATTGGAGCGCTATCAGGGAGCACCCATAAATTTTCCTTTATTATCATGTGACCCACATATATCATTAACAAAAATTTCATAAATAACCCATATAGAATAAAATAAATGGTTTTCATTTCATAATCATAACGTTTTAAAAACTGCTTTAAAGACATGATCTTTATGTCAATTTAAACCCACGGAAAAACGAAAGAGGGTTTCATGTATATAAGTACCAAAAATTAAAATAGTAAATTTTGAATATATATATATATATATATATATATATGAATACCCATATAGAATAAATAGCTTTGAGTATTCACTTAATAAAAGAAATGAATTTGAGAGAAAGAGAGATACATTTTGAGACGAAAATTCTGCAGCATAACGACTATGTTATATGGTTTTAAAAAATATTGAAAAGAGAGGGGACATGAGTCACCAACTCATAAATGATCCATAAAACATTATAGGGACAGAATATAAAGGATATAAGAACATGGTAATGAAATTTTAAATACGTACCATATGAAATGAAAAACATGGAAGGTAGAAAAAAATAACATTTCTCTTATGAAAATTCGGCAGCCTAACGATGTCACTTAAAACTTTAAAAAATGAATTGACGAGATAAAATATGGTCTCTAATAATATGAACATAAAATATAAATATTATAGAAATCATACCCCAACATAAAAAAAATAACTTGAAATACTTGACATGAAAATAGAACTTTAAAACGAGAAGGGTGAAAGAATCCCTTAAAATTTCGGCAGCCTAACAGTGCCAATTAACCATTCTTAAAACGAATTGATGAGAGAAAGAGGGGGGTATCTCATCATATGAACATGAAAAGGTTAGTAGGATGAATATTAAAGAACATCCCCATCATAAGAACATGGAGAATAAAAGAAATGACCTAAAAGAGAGTACTTGGAAAGAAAGAGAGAGGTAAAATCCCTTACCTTGAAGAGTAACTTCAAAATCTTGAAGATTGGGACCTTGGGAGGCTTGAGGGAACTTTGAAAGGACTCCTTGGGAGGTAAGGAGACCAGAACTTCGTTTAGGAGGATTTTGGAATGGAAATGATGAGAGAATGGCTTGGTATTTATAGAGGAAGTGAGGGGACACGACATTAATGGCCAAAGGACACCTCATTTGTGGTATTGGAAAAAAAGGGGTATTTCCACATAGTATTGGCCACATGGGACACCTCATACCTTATCTCACTATTCCCAAGTCGACCATCCCTTAAAATATCTCATGACATCATCTTGATGCTGTTATGATGTCATTAGACATACCGAAACCCTAAAACTATATTTTTACTATTCACTAAAAATTCAACCTTTTTAGAAAAATCCCAAAAATTTACCTTAACATTATATCAATGCTTTGAATTCAAAAATAAACTCCATTTTATAAAAATATTTTTCAAAATATTTTTAATTTAATTATTAATTAAAAACACTATTCATCGAAAATTCATTTTTTAAAAAAATATCAACAAAAATTTCCTTATCATAATATCGATGTTCTGAATTCAAAAATATAGTCCATTTTATAAAAAAATTATAAATATTTTTAATTTAATTTTTAATTAAAAAACACAATTCACGTGAAAAAACTAATACTTGACTAATAATATCTGAATTCGTTATTTTCCTATTTTATTGAATCACATTACTTAATCAAGGTCCCTATATTATATTAATACATTATTTAAGTGTGATTACTAATCCATTTGGTCACATTACTAATCTTAAGAGTAAAATCACTGTTCATAAATCACTATTCACAAAAAAATTAAGTTGATCTTATTAGACACCAAATTTATTACTGAACTCATTTGTAGAAGACCATTTTTTGAAAATCATTACACATCATTAATTATATAAGGTTTACAAAAATATTTTAAAATATCCTTTTTTTAAATTCATCAATAATATACATCCTGCATTTATCTAGACATTTGAAAATTTACAAACCTCACTATAAGAAGAAAACACAATTTTATTTATCTCAAAGGATTACACAAAGAAGTTACAGTCTCCTTACATAGCCCCTTATAAACCCAGCATAGGACCTAAGTGTAAGGTGTGCTAAGGTGAGAGAATCTGAGGGCGGCTCGGCCAACATCGCACGAGTAGTAATTTCTATCAGTTTGAACTTCTCACGAAGTCGATTCCGTTCTAGCTTCACACGATGAAGTTCGTCTTTGGTTTGGTCCAGAGCAAAGACCAGTGGTGCTACCTCCTTCCCATGTTCTGTTAGATGGGATTTGATTGGCCCGAGACTATTGGATGAGGCCATCAAATCTTCTTTCTATATTAATTAACCAAGATCACTTGTATTTAGAGACAATAATCACAACATTTAGTTTCCAACGGTAATATTGACCAATGTTCATATAACAGTCGAAACCCAATGGTATCATTTTAATTATACTCATTTTATTAAATGAAATAGTTTTGTTGAGTATAAAATAAAATAGTACAAAAAATTTGGAAACAATATTTATTCAAAATTTCAGGTCATTAAATTCTTCCCCCATTAAAAAATTGTGTCCTTGCAAATTTGAAAATTTGGCTTGGAAATTTCATTGAAAGGTCCACATTAGAAAAGGATTCAGTAAAACTATCATTTTAAAATAAAGAAAGAGAAGTGAAAAGGTCACCCGAGTTAACCCATACATGGATTCCATGTAGAAAACATGGATATGGAAGAGAAAACAAAGGATCATGTTTTGATGGAGGGTGATAGAAAACACGATTAGGAGAAAGTTAGCCACAAGCAAATCACAAACATATGATGTGTGTAAACGGTCATTGATTACCCAGTAAGAAACATAAACCAACAATGTTTTTGTTTTACGTTCCTTTTCATAATTTTGAGGAATTCATTTAATACATATAATAAAAACATAAGGAAATATAATTACCTTCAATTAGAGTTTCATCCTTTAATAATTTTATACCAAGACTAATCTTTTCTGCAAACAATGAGGAATAAAATACTAGGTCTCATTAAAAGCACAAGAATCATCTTTTAGAGAATCCCTTAATCCACAAAAGATTAACTATCTATTTCTTCTATAATTAAACCTTACACCAAAACAGAAAGGGTAAGATAAATCAACTCTTCAAAAAGAAATAACCCCATAGGAACGGAAACTACTTTAAATCTTCCAAATTCCATGGTACTACCCAAAGTTCATCACAAACCATTACATAAATAATTTTCCTTAAAATTATTCAAAATAAACCAATCTAATATTGAAACCCAAATATAAGAATAATCTCATAACATAGTCATCCACGATAAACATTATCGTTCATCTATAAACAACATAAACCACTCTTACCTTCTTATAACAAAAGTAACTAACCTAATCACATTTTCCTAAAGATAGGTTAATCATTTCCATAAGTAACCTAAATTACTATAAGTTCACCTTAAATTCATTAATTTTTCAAAATATAATTCAAACTTTACTCCTCAAAGAAAATACCGTACTAATCTATTTACATCGATCATATAGGGTTCCCAAAATAGTGAACGTCTTCCAAAATAATATTCATCTTTTAATCCCCTAATTAGACTTTTTTTCAATAAGAACAGTTTCACAACATCAACATGTTGTACATAACAATAGATTTTTTCCTTAATGATATAAAACAATATTAGTTAGTGACTTGATGTTCTTAGAAAATATTAAAGATATGTTCATAGGGCACAGACTAAAATACAGCATGACATAGACAATTATTGCGAAGAAGTTACATGTACTTTAGTCATCATGGTCCATCTCAACATAGGACTTGCATTATTCCCTTGTCCTTGAAGATTGTTTATGCTCATCATTCTTCTCATCCCTTCTAAGAGATAATTTCTTTGGATAATTTCCAACTTCTCTACCTTTATGAAATTGAAAAGTATAAGGTACATTAGATCGAACCTTATCTCTATTCATCACATTATCCATTTTATTAAAGTAATTGGATACTTTATGCCCTATCACCCCCCACTTAAAACATCTCCTGGTTCCTTTGTGAAATTCTCCTTAGTGACCCTTTCCACACTTTTTGAACAAAGGAAATTGGGTCTTCTTTCCCTTATCAACTTTATGAGATGAACATCCTTGAGACTTTGTCTTCCTCTTCCTTGATGAATTTGGGCATTCAACTAGGTACCAATTATTAATTGTGATTTTTGATAGCTGGTTTGGTATAATAAAAATATGTTCATCTTGATCTCTTATCATCTCTGTCATATTAATAGGGCAATCGTCACATTTCTTATCACTTTGGTTGTTGGGACATGTTCTTCCATTTCCCGCCATTAACTAAGAAAAGAAAGAATAATTTGGGGGCTTAAATACATTGACAAAAATCATGAAAAGGAAACTTAAATAATAGAAGGATAAACTTATATAAGAAAAGTATACCCTATCTTGTGATCCCCAAGGTTCCAATCTAAGTTATCCATGATCATATATTCTTATGTCAATATTTATTTTATTTTATCTTTTTCCCTTTAATAATGGTTCATACAAAGCTTATAAATTTAACAAAGCATATCCCCCGGGAGTGTCAAACCAAGAGTGCAGCAAGGCCCGTTGTCATGCACCAGGTTACCCCGGGTCAAGCTCGAAACACCTTGTCATATTTTTCCTACCTTGGAGAATATGTGCCAGATCCACCTCTACTTGTTCGTATGTAGACATGGATTTATTTGTTTAGAACCTAGTTACTCAATACTCACCAAAATACCAGGAAGATTTCCTATATTTAAACTTTTCTATAGAGTTATTAATAAAGTTTTCATATCCTAATTTCCAAAAATAACTAAAACATCCTTTGATACCAACTATAACATCCCACCTTTTTATCTCATAAACATTCATTACATTATACAAAACTGAGGATCTTTAAGGTTTAGTGTCTTGGAAACCAGGAACTTAATTTTTTTTAAAAGGTTGGGGCCGAAGCCTCATTTTTATTAATAAAGGAAAGAAAAGAGCTCTTTTAACTAGGTAGAGGGAGACCCATTACATAGACCGAAGGCCTAGTGGGATTGAAGCCCATTACATAACCCATAGGCCCAAATCTTTGGCCAAATTCCTATTCTGTGCATAGTAACCCGGCTACTACAGTACCCGCACAGTACCACCGCCGCTACAGTGCCCTGCTGCCGCTACAGTACCCGCTGATCAACAGTACCGCCACTGCTACAGTACCAACTATAGTACTACTACAGTACCTGCGCCCAATGAGTTTTGAACCCCCATTTTTCATGTAGTATTATGGGGTGCTTACCACTAAGTCAAACCCCAACTACAAAACCAGGAACTTAATATATGAAAACAATATAAAACATTCTTCTTAAACACTAGAAAGGCTTATTAATTTTTCATCCTAAGTTCATTAAAGCATCTCATAACCTGGAAGCATACATAAAATAAAGGGTGAGTAGAAGGCTCAGTAAGGGAAACAAGAGAAACATTTTACATGTGAACTTGAGATACGTCAATAAGGTCATGATAAATAACTTTAAGGCATGAGAAAGAGATCATTAGGCATATCATAATAAAAATAACGTGTTTCATAACTTGAAGATATGGATACAACATTTAACATATACAATCATTTCTTTTTCACCAAGTTCCATCCCCAAGGTGTCATTAAAAAATTACCAAGGTTATTCATCAAGGTATCGTTAAAATGGTCATCTCTAGAGATTAAGTCTTTACCCAATGCATTGGAGCGCTATAAGGGAACACCCTTAAATGTGACTTTATTATCATGTGACCCACATATATCATCATCAAAAATTTCATAAATAACCCATATATCATAAAATAAATGGGGTTCATTTTATAATCATAACGTTTTAAAAACCGTTTTAAAGACATGATCTTTATGTCAATTTAAACCCACAGAAAAAGGATTGTGGGTTTCATGTATGTATGTCCCAAAAATTATAATATTAAATTTTCATATATATGTGAATACACATATAGAAGAAATATCTTTGAGTATTCACTTAATAAAATTTAAGAATTTGAGAAAAAGAGAGAGACATTTTGAGACAAAAATTCTGCAGCATAACGGCTATGTTATAGGGTTTTAGAAAATATTGAAAAGAGAGGTGAAATGGGTCACCCACTCATAAATGATCCATAAAACAGTATTGGGATAGAAAATAATGTATATAAATACATGTTAATGAAATTTGAAAGACGTTCCATATGAAATGAAAAACATGGAAGGAAGACAAAAATAAGATTTCTCTTATGAAAATTCAACACCCTAACGACGTCACTTAAAACTTAAAAAAAATGAATTGACGAGATCAAATAGGCTCTCTAATAATATGAACATAAAAGATTAGTATGATAAATATCATACCCAAACATAATAAAAAGGAACTTGAAATACTTGACATGAAAATAGAACTTGAAAACGAGAAGGGTGAAAGAATCCCTTAAAAATTCGGCAGCCTAACACCACCACTTAAACATTACTAAAACAAATTGATGAGAGAAAGAGATGGGTATCTCATCATATGAAAATGAAATGGACAGTAGGATGAATATAAAATAACATCACCAATAGATGAACATGGATCATAAATGAAATGACATAAAAGAGAGTACTTGGAAAGAAAGAGAGAGGTAGGATCCCTTACCTTGAAGAGTAACTTCGAAATCTTGATGTTTGGGACCTTGGGGGGCTTGAGGGAACCTTGGGAGGTCTCCTGGAGAGTTAAGGAGACCAGAACATTGTTGAGGAGGATTTTGAAATGAAAAGGATAAGAGAATGGCTTGGTATTTATAGGGGAAGTGAGGGGACAAGGCATTAATGGCCAAGGGACACCTCATTTGCGGTATTGAAAAAAACAAGTGGTATTTCCTAATTTTATTGGTCACTTGGGACACCTAATACCTTATCACACTATTCACAAGTCGAAAATCCCTTAAAATATCTCATGACATCATCATGATGCAGTTATGATGTCATTAAACATACCAAACCCTAAAACTGTATTTTTACTATTCACTAAAAATTCAACCTTTTTAGAAAAATCCCAAAAATTTACCTTAATATAATATCAATGCTATGAATTCAAAAATAAACTCAATTTTATAAAAATAATTTTCTAAATATTTTTAATTTAATTTTTAATTAAAAACCCCGTTCACCAAAATTTCATTTTTTTCAGAAAAATCCAAAAAAATTACCTTAACATAATATCGATGTTCTGAATTCAAAAATAAAGTCCATTTTATAAAAAAATCTAAATAATTTTAATTTAATTTTTAATTAAAAAACACTATTCACTTGAAAAAACAAATACTTGACTAATAATTTCTAAAACATTTATTTACCTATTTTATTGAATAACATTACTTAATCAAGGTGGATATATTATATTAATACATTCTTTAAGTGAGATTACTAATCCATTTGGTCACATTACTAATCCTAAGCGTAAAATCACTATTCATAAATTACTATTCATCAAAAATTACGTTGATCTTCTTAGACCCCAAATTTCTTACTGAACTAATTTGCAGAAGACCATTTTTTTGAAAATCATTAGACATCATTAATTATTTAAGGTTTACAAAAATATTTTAAAATATCATTTTTTTCAAATTCATCAATAATATACATCCTACATTTATCTGGACATTTGAAAATTTACAAACTTCACCATAAGAAGAAAACACGATTTTATTTATCTCAAAGTATTACACAAAGCAGTTATGGTCTCCTTACATAACCCCTTATAACCCTAGCATCGGACCTAAGTGTAAGGTGTGCTAAGGTGAGAGAATCTGAAGGCAGCTCGGCCAACATCGCACGAGTAGTAATTTATATCAGTTTGAACTTATCACGAAGGCAATTCCATTCAAGCTTCACACAATGAAGTTCATATTGGGTTTGGTCCAGAGTAAAGCCCAGTGGTGAAACCTCCTTCCCATGTTCTGTTAGATGGGCTTTGATTGGCCCGAGACTATTGGATGAGGCCATCATATCTTCTTTCTATATTAATTAACCAAGATCACTTGTATTTAGAGACAATAATCGCAACATTTAGTTTCCAACAATCATATTGACCAATGGTCATATAACAGTAGAAACCCAACGGTCTCATTTAAGTTATACTCATTTTATTATATGAAATAGTTTTGTTGAGTATAATATAAAATAACACACAAAATTAGGAAACAAGATTTATTCAAAATTTCTTGTCACTACAATTATGTTCATCGGATCAACTGTTCTCGAATAAACATTCATATGAATAATTTTTGAGTGATGACATGAAACATAATATTCTCCATGACGTGTCCATGTCTTATAGTTTTTCAAAAACCCACTGAAAAACAAATGTTCTCTAACACTATCTCGTTTGAAGAGATATCTATTTTCTCATTTTCTACACGAAAAAATAATCATATTTCTTGGAAATCTGTTGGTGAAATCCATAAATCTCTTAATCCCCTCATAATATTCAGTTGAAAACCTATCTTTCATATCAATCCAGCTCCAATCCATATATTTATTTAATAGAAATCAAAAGTAAAATATCTCATTTAAATTATAAAAAAACACATATCATTAAAATTTAAAAACCAAATTTGAAGGATAAAAAACATTACCTGTAGAGGACTCGATCGTGGGTAACTGGATGTGACACGATTGTGGATCCATGACGGCGTAGTGACTAGGCAACAGGGGTTCGACGACCGGACTCGAAAGGGGAAAAACCATTATACGAAGCATAAGAGGGTTCTATATAGTAGGGTATGACTAACTGGGATGGTCCAACAGAGGCAGGACAAGAGGAATTGCTAGAGGGGTGTAGTGGGGTCGGGAGGGGATGACGGTGGCAGGACTATCTGAAGGTGCAATGTAGAGGCAGGGAGTGGGGGTTTTGGGGTCACAGGGGTGGTGGGGTCGTGGGGATCGCAGCGCAGAGGCAAGGCGGTGGGGGTCACCCGGGTTGCGGGTGGCGCAGCACAGAGGCATGGGGGTGGGGGTTGCCGGGGGTCGGGGTCGCTGGGAATTTCCTGGGTTCGAAGGTCATTGGGGGTCGGGGTCGCTGGGGGTCGGGTCGGGGTCGCCGAGGGTCGAGGTCGCCAGGGGTCGGGGTCGTCGAGGGTCAGGGTCACCGGGTCAGGGAGGGGTGGGTCATGGGGTTAGGGAGGGGAAAATGGGGCCGCGGAGTCCGGGAGGGGAAAATTAGGGTTTTTGGTGTATTAAAATACAGTGGCCGCCATTTAGCTGCCTTCAAATGGCGGCCACTATAAGTCCCCCACCTCGAAGGATAAAAATTCTAGTAGTGACTATATGTTATAAGAAGATGATATATAATAGTATAAAAATTAGTATGGTTATAGTATATGTTATTATCATATTTTAAACCACTATAATAGTATATAAAGGCCACATAGAAACAAGAAGGTAATGATAAGGGATTTCATCTCAATTTACATTCCATTAAGAAATATTTTTTATTATTTACAAATTCATTTTTTCGGTGTATTTAAAGATATTTAACTTTTTATATCATGAATCAACACAATATCAGGATATTATAATCTTAATTTAAGATAATTACTTTCTTGGGTTTATGGTTTAAATGTTTCAAGGTGGAATGAGACACATTGTAATATTTAAAATGTTGTTCCGCTCTTGATTTTTTATAATACTTCAATATTATTTCCATAAATTAAATTAAACAACCCTTTTTGTTACATAGCCTCTTCTAGGTAACTATTTATAAATAATTATCCTTTATTTAATATGGAAATTTTGATAAGGCACATTTTTCATGAATATGAGTAATTCATTAGGTTGGTACAACATAGGTGTGGCTCAATTATAGATAGAACCTCAATGAATTGGTAGTATCATGAGATGAATCATTCTTCCAAATCTGATGGGTTTTACCAGATATGTTGTAAACCATCTTATGAAAGGTCTTGAAGGTAAAAGTACCATGTGCCTAGGAAACATGAAATTCAATAATTAAGATTTTATTTTATTTAGATTCAATTATTATTCATCCATGAGATTTTATGTCAACATATCTATGGATAAATTTGATTCTCACTTTATTGAGTTAGAAAATATGAGTTTCAGTTTCTTTCCTTCTAATATTGATATTTCCTTTTCTAATTATTTTAATGGAATGTGTTATCAGTTATTCACCTTTTCTTGTTAATTTATTCCTATAGATTCATTTTTTCTTCCACTTCACCCACCCTTACTAAGAATTTGATATCACTCTTATTATGTTTCTTTTACCTAGGTTATGAATAAAGAATCTTTGAATAATAATTCAAGGATGAATTTTATTTATTTTTATTATGTATCATGTTGGTATATCATATTTACCAATAGATTATGGGTATCATGTATGTAATCTGGATTTCTAATACTGCTACACTAATCAGTCCTTCGTGATTTAATTCCTTGTATTCATGCTAATGTAATAAAATAATTCATCGAATCCAAGCTTCTGGGTCATGGCATTATAGTTGGTATCAGCGAAATTTTAGAATCAACCTTTGAAACAAAATTTATAAAACATAGATTAGGGAGTACAACCCTAAGGTAGACATTGAGGATAAGTAAACTAGAACATCCTAGAATTTTGGTGACATGGTAATTATGTGGGTATTCTTTGAAATACATCCCTCTATGGATACTATGGGAGGATTTGGTTCTAGAAGAGATATCCCTTGGGGTAACAACACTGACAAAGATTCTTAGGCCCAACATAGGGTAACCTGGTATATGAAAATGGGCCTTACAACACACCTATATTGAGACACCTAATTGGTATTCTTAGGATAATTCACATTCAGTTTACCAACCATTTTGAAAGATATTAATGTAAACATTCTCTCAATGTAACCAAAATTATGATTTATGATACATTTATTCTGAGTTTTATACCATATTAGAAATTCATGAATTTAGGATTTAATCCAGTATATGCAATTTTTTTCAAATAAACTTGGAAGGATAATGGTATTAATACTCAGGGAATATGTATAGATTTACCCACTGAGGAAACCAATATAGCATTTATTAAAATAGATAGAATTATGGAAATATTAGGGTAACTTAACCAGGTTATGACAAATAACCTTTCCCAAATAGAGCAACCTATTATATGGAGAGAACCTCCTATAATAGATCACTTTATGAAACCAAATAACCCATCATTTAGTGGGACTATTAGTCTAGTTTTAGTTGATCAATGGATTAAGTAACTGGAAAATATTTTCTTGTCGTTAAAACATATTGAAATGAAAAATGTTACACTTGCGGTATATTATCTCCAAGTTGAAAAAGATCAATGGTGGTCCCTGATCTAGATTACTGAGGAGGAAGAAAAAAACAAAACTCCTGAAATAGATGACTTTTAAGGAGACATTCATTGATAAATAGCACCCTCATGATCAATAAATTGATATGAAGAGAATTTTTCATAGAATAATTAAAATGAAAGAAGAGAGTGTGTCATATTATGAAGCTACCTTTACAAGGTTATCTAGGTATGCTACAGATTACATATGTAACATAGAGTGTAATATTGACTACTTCTTTGAAGTACTTAAGACAAATCTTAAGAGGGTATTGGTTTCTCTTAATTTTTTATTATACCAAGAGAAAATTTTAGGTTCCATAAAAGTAGAGAAAAATTTATCAAGATATTTTGTATTCAAGGGAACCAAAGAAAATAAGTTGTCATCTAAACACCATGAAAAATTTAACGAGTCAAAAAATATTATAGTAAATAAGGATTTTAAAACTTGTGATATTTATGGAAATAATCCCCTTGGTAAATTCATGAAAGGATTAAGATTTTGTAATATGTGAGGAGAAATGGGTCACTTGGAAAAATAATTCAAATGGGAGAAAGAAAATATCAATATTCAGTGTTAAACTATAAGGATATGAGACACTATGCATTATAATTACCCAAGAATCAAAGAAATATACCTCTGATGAAGATAAGGTATCCAGGTCAGGCATTGTTATTGACACCCCTGAAGTGGAATGATTAATGTACTTCTATATTTGGATAAATGATGACTACCTTAAAACTAATTAATAACATGTCGAAAGGTTTTCTATGATATCATTGATTGAGTTTACAACACTTTTGGATTTAAAAAATACATCCAATAAAATGTGTCTTACTTAAGGAACAAGGAAGATTTCATGTTTCTAAAATGTTTTATGGTAATTTTAGTTATTAAAAAATTTCAATATGACAAATGATTACGTTATTAAAATGATTAAAATGTAAAAATATAGAGATGGTTCATTTTGATTTAAGGATAATGATAAGTCCATTTTGTAAATTCAGTGACCTTCTTTCTAATGTGTTGGGTCATAATCTTTTGTAAAATTTAACCATTTATGAAATGGTTTATGTTTATCTTTGGATGATATTTTATAGGTTAATGTGTAACTTCACCATATGATGCATCATGTGCTGAAATATGATTTATAAATTGTTTAAGGAATAATAAAATTAAAATATTATGATTATAGAAACATGTATTTACATAAATTCTTATAGAGTGAATAAATTACACAACTCTAGTAAAAGGGTTTTGAAACAAAAATGTTTCCTTATTATCATCGTATTTGATGATATCAAAGACATTTGTTAACTCTAATGGATTATGTTTTTGTGGTCTACATATTTTATATGAATATGTTATCTATAACTCCCCATCAAAAATTTATTCTGGTATTTTTGTTTTTATTTTATGTTTCCATTTCCAACTTATATTCTCCTACTAGGGAACCTAGTTACGAGACCATTGTACTTTCCTTTATATATTATTAAAAAGATGTTATATTAAATTTTTTTATGATGTGGGTCTTTAAATGAAATTTTATTTTTAAATATTAGTCCCTCAATTTCTTAGATCATGTTTAAATTTTTAGGACACAATTTAATTTAGGTGGGGATAATGTGACACCCCAAAATTCTAAGGTAATGACATTGTATTTGAGAGCATGAATCACACGCATCACCAAGCACGTAAAGGAATAAAATATCCTGATACATTACAATAAATTTTATATTTTAATTAAATTCAGTCTATCATGTATATTTCAAAGCATGAAGACACTAATTTGTTTTCCTTTATGAACAATAATGACTTTGTTCGATATCTTGTGTTACACGCAAGACTGGGTTTTAACCGGTCAATTATATATCAATAAAATATTATTATTTAATATAATAATATGTAACCTAGACTTTAAATCAATGGTTTGGAATATTATTAAATATAGTATGAAAATATATGGTTTACAAAAATTCAAAATAATTTCATAGGATACAAATTAATTATAAATTAATATAAGAACCAATTGAATATAAAGGGAATGTTTTTATAGAAACCTATTTTTATTATCAAGAAAATATTTTATTCTTATAAATGAGTGATATTAATTAAATATATATGTTATAAATTAAATAAAATATTTTTTTATTCATCTAATATATTTTATAAGCATAATATAAGAACACCACCAATATTACACATAAAATACTATATTTTTATAAAGGTTGTTTTGTTTCCTTTTAATGAAGATCCCATTTCAAATACAATTTATGACCCTATTATAAATTCCATATGTTTAAATAAACGTAATATTTGGTGGAAAAAATAAAAATTAGCATAGTGTGTTTTTTTGGTATTTTTTTTGAAGTTTCAATTTCCTAATAAAAAGTGAAAAATATAGAATTTTAGTTCAAAAATTCTTTTTAATCGTATTTATTTATATGAATAAATTAGCTTTTAAATTAGTTTTAAAGTTTATTTATATAACATCTTTATCCATTAAGAAAATTTATGTCATCGGAATCAATTTCACTTTTATAAATTACTATAAAAACCTAACAATATTTCAAACATTTTTACATTAAAAATCTGCATTGTCATCCCAAATGTGAGATTAACATTAAATTAATTTCTACCACTTATATAACTAAAGTTTTTGGAAACATTGATTCCATATGTGTAATTAGATTAATTTATAATATATAGTAATTTATACTTATTTTCTAACCAAAAATATTATTTAATGTAATTAAAATTAATTACAATTATTAAGGTTAAATAAAGCTTAATAAGGGACTAAATATCAATCTTAAGGATTCAAATGACATAGAAAATTATCCAAAAGACATTTTATAGACATATTTAGGCCCTGAATACTGTTTTCTATAATTGGATCCATTATTGGATCCATTTTCATTGTGAAAAACATGTATGGAATTCGTTGGTAATAATATTACTGGAGTGCCACTCCTCCTCCACAATAAAAGGCATTCCCTCCTCCCACTTCTGTACACCTCTCAAGCCACTTTGGATCAACCATGATCTTCTAAAATAGATCTTAAAATTCCCAAACCTAATCCTAGAATCCTACCCTTGGTCATAAATCCATACAATGATTCCCTTTGGTACTATATAAATGAAGTTACCAGATTAAGAGGTAACGTCTTTCCTTAAGAGCATAAATTTTATTTGTATTATCCACCCCTATAATATTCTTATTCAATGATTTTATAATAGAAAAAATGTCTTCAACATACCTAGTGGTTTTTATGCTAAGGTTTCAACCTACACATACACACACTTCCATCTAATGGGTAACAAACATACTGTTTCTATGTACGGTGAACTACTGTCTCAAGAAATGATGTTTGTTCATTTTTTCGTTACCACCTCTCATGGTGGATAGTATGAGGGAAAATATGTTTATATATGATATATATTATATTTATTATGTTTTTATTATTCATTAATTATTCTATAGCACATACCATTGTATTTTATATTTTTTATAAATCCGTAACATCATTTGTGGAAATGTGGACTACCGCCTCCTCAAAGTCATGAAACTCATTCACGCTATACATGAAATGTAGTAATGATTATTTTAATAAATATAGTTAACATATAAAACATCAATATGATAATTAAAATATAATATATATGTTTTTATCAATTAATTTTCATTCTTTTAAAATGAGAATGGAATTAAAATAACATTCCTGCATATGTACGGCCTACTATCTCCATGAACTGTGCATTTCATTTATTATCTAAAAACATTATAAGTTATTATAAATATATATGTTATGAATAAATAAGACAATGAATTCATGATTTAAATTCTATATATGATAAAATAATGATCTATGCAATAGGAGAAGCAAATAACAAGTCAAAATATACTTGAGAAAACTAGGAAATTAACACTTGAAATAGTGAAAATAATGAAATATTGTGAATAAAAGGGTAATAAGATGTTATAATAATAAGATATATAATATTATAAACAATAATATTGTTATTTTATAGGTTATTAACATATTTTAAAGCACTATATATTAGAATAAATACCACAAAAAAAAGGAAGGTTATCATAAGGGATTTCATCTCAATCTGCATTCTATTAAGAATTATTTGTTATTATGCACCAATTGCCATTTATTTTGAGTATTTACTGACCATTAACAAGTTATATAATGAATACACTTACTATAATTATATTATATATTTCATTTAATATTATTATTTCTTGGGGTATATAATTTAAATGTTTTAAGGTGGTATAAGACACATTAGAATGTTTAAATTGTCATTTCCCTCAAGATTGTTTTTGTGATCTTTCAATGGTATTTACATACATTAATGTCAAATACACTTTTTGTTACTTAGCCTCTATTGGGTAACAATTCATAAATCCATATCATTTATTCAGTACTGATATTTTGATAAGGCACATTTTTCATGAATATGAGGAATTTTGTGGACTGGTATGACATAGGCGAAGCCTTGTTATAGATAGCCCCTCAATGAATCAATCATATCATGAGATGAATAATTTGAAAAAAAATGACGGTTTTTGACCGATATGTTATAAACCTTCTTCTGAAAGGTATTAATAGTAAAGGTACCATGTACCTATGAAACATGATGTCTTATAATTAAGAATTTCCTTCATTTAGTTTCTGTTATTACTCATCCTTGAGATTTTGTGTCGACATATCTATGGATACATTTCATTCTAAATGTATTGATTTCTATGGGATTAGTTTTATTTTATTACCATACCATATTGATATTTCATTATCTAATTACTTTAATGGAATTTGTTATTAGTTATTTACCTTTCCATATTAATGTATTCCTGTTGATTCATTATTTCTTTTTCTTTACATACCCTTACAAAGAATTTGAGTGCAAACTTATTATGTTTCTTTTCCCAAGGTTTTTAAGAATAAACCATTTAATAAGAATTTAATAAGAAAATTTATTCCATTTTATTAGGTGTCATGTTTTTATTTTGTATTTCCCAATGTATTATGGGTATCATGTTTATAGTCTGGCTATCCATGAATGTTTAATTGATCAATCCTCCAAGATTTTACTCCTTTTAATCATGCAAATGTAATACTATAATGCATCAGATCTAGGCATCTGGGCTCGGGGAATCATAGTTTTGAAGCATAAAACTATGTTTAGGAAATATATATATATATATTTAAAATATATCATACATTAATTAGATTATTCTTAACCAAATAAGGGTTTATAGGATTATAAAATAACTCAAAAGCAGAACATACATATTGACAAATTATTTAAACGACATAGACTGTAAAAAAATTATTAAAAAAAATATAATATAATTTCAAAAAAAAATTATTCATGGAATTCTAAAATTTAAAATATTGTTACTTTAATTTATAAATATATTTTTGGTCAAGAAAAATGTATTATTTTATTAAAATTTTTACTTACTTCTTGTTAAAGAAATAAACATAATAATATTAATAAAAATTGAATTTTTTAATATTTATCTTAAATTTTTTTATTTTGGATAAAATTTTAAAAATTTGTTTTAATATATTTTTAAAAATACTAATCTAAAGTTTAATTTCATTTTATTTGTATTTGTTAATATGTTTTATGAAAAATAATTTTAAAATTTATGTAAATAAATCCAAAAAACATTTTAAAAAATAATTTTAATGCCTAAAATAAATTTATTATTAACACTATACTATACATTATTTTTTTATTATAATGACCCAAATATTATCCTGATTGTCAAATTATACCTATGAAATAGTGGTAAAATGTAATTAGTTTATAATATTTATATCAAAGAACATGATAAATATATATTGATAAAATACATTTCATTATATAAATTATGGGTTTTGACATAAAGGGATTATGCACCTCCCAAATGGTGTTACATTGCATGCTAATTTGAGATATAATTAACTCACCTCAAACAATAAGGGTTTAGTAGGAAGGGTGAAAATAAAAGGATTTGGTTTAATGACCCCCTTTTTATTTCCCATTCCCCGTAAAATCAATGGGGGTAACCAGTAAATTACCTATCATCCCCCATTATAAAAATTGGTCGAGGGAATTATTCCAATGGAAACTCATGGGTCAAGGTGAAAGGTTTATCCTAATATTCTGATTATGGTGTGAAGATAGGATCCACACCATACTCCCTTCAAGTTATTCCCTGAAGGGAATCCCCCTACATCACAAAACTTCAGGGTTGTGATGAAGACCCCACAACAGAATGAACCCTGACGAGGTTTGTATGGTTTTGGTGTAGATGGACATTATGAGGATGAGACAACATCATATCCCTATACTCCCGCTATATGGTGTATCCTATTAGGATATGTTGTGGTCTTTCTCAACATTTATATGGATACACTTTGATATGGAACCATGGTTGTGGTGCTTTCATCCCCAATTGGAAGGAACCCAACCCAAGGGCCATCACTCTATAGTGTAATACTGATGGGTATGCTACATAGTACCCACCCATTGGATCAATCCATGGAATAAACAAACTTCTACATAGTGGAGTACCAAATTTCATTGGTAAAACAACTTGTATACATCTTCAACAAGTTTTATAACCAAGGGATATGATGTTGTCCTCTTCCTATTTTAAAAATATCTAGTGTCCAAATACCATTTCACATTATACCACCTAGTGTAGTGGTGTGGTTTTCATCCAAAAACAATAATCAACACTAGAGGTACATCGACCCTTCTCTGGTAATTTCTTGAACACATGAACCACAAAATGGGCATATATGGTCAAATAAAAGTATCAATTTGAGAAGTCTAAATGATTGGATTCAAATTACGAGCCCCAAACTATTAAACAAGCCTTAATCAAGACTATAAATTAAATTATTAAAAAAATAATTAATTAAAAATCATTTCGTATTACAAACTACCCAAATAACACTTTTTATCACCAAGAATCCATGGTAGTTGCCAAACCATCTTTCCCGACCAACCAGGATCTATAGTTTACCACAAAATCACCATAATACATCTTTCAATTCCAAAAGTGATTCTACTGTGCAATTATAAACAACAAAGTCAACTATTAACTAGAAGTTGGACAACCCTCTTCCCACTATACCAATATCGAGATGGTTCTCGAATGCATTCATCTCTCCCAAGAAACCACACTGTCTTTGACTGATCCACAATGAGGCTCATAGTTCACCACACAATTGGATTCCACTCATAACAACTAATTTTATGCCACAGTTTTTAACAACATAAGTATCACTAATTTAATGATTTTATAATGGTTCAAATATATTCTCAATGTGATATCCACTTCACTACACTCAATTACATGCCAAAATTCTTATCATGACTCTTCTAGATGATCTCACCTATAATCTATTGGTCTTACCCACTGATGAATCCTATCCCAAAATGGCCATGATTACTAAACCTGAAGAGACATCACATAACCATAAAAATAGAAAAAAAGTCTAAACTCTAATAATCAATGTAATTCCACTTTTGGATATCCAAACACATATATTATCATTAATGATCTAACCTCAAGTGCATATGTATGTTTGATCCACCCCACCCTTGAACTATAAAAAAAACATTTTTATCCCAATTTTAAAACACTGATTATGACCAACCCCAGATCCACATATTAAGTTGTGTATTACCCAATTGACTAGTTATTAGAAAATTTTAATAGTCATCAACATTAGAATATTTCTTTGACTTTATCCCCAATCATTCTCACTACACTAATTAAAATTATGATTGGAGGATCATATTCCTATGAAGAATTTTATGCTCCTTATGCAATGTGTATCTTGAATATTTTCCTAAAAAACAGAAATTCCAAATCTCTACAGACTATTACCCACCTATAACCACACATAATGGTTGTTACGGCCCATCCTTATCATACTCAACCTCCTAAAAACTACAAACACCAATCCATATCCCTATCCTACTAGGAAGGGAATCATTGGGGTTCTACAACCAACTCATAATATTGATCAATACCTACAACATCAAATTTTGTTCTCTCTATTATTTAAAATCTCCTACACTGATCCTTGAATATAAATTGAGTACATTCTGATATCATAGTATGCTGATCCTCTAAATCTATTATCACCCAAAATCTCTACCACTAATAAGGAACAAAACAACGGTCTTATATCTTCACATATATATCCTCTATATTAACTATTTATCACAATAAATGTTTATCCACAACATAAAAAATTCCTAGTGAACCGAAGATGACCTGTTTATCAATCCACAACATAATTGGAACATTGCATACCCATTATATTGATACCCTCCCATTCCATAATTTATCATGAAAATTCACACTAACACTCACTCTCATCTACCCAATAAATATTGATCCACCATGAACCTTCGTATAGGTTACTAAACATAATTATACTCAATATCACCCTAGCCCAATGGTTGTATTCTCTCATATAACATTATATCTCAACATGGTGCATGCTCGGATGAGTCACATTACATCTAAAATTAGCTTATATACCAAATGACTAGACAATTCTCTACTATATGTTTCATTATTCAACAACCTAATAAATCTCATTCATAACAACATTATCCAAAAAACACCCGCAAAAGGGTTTCAGTTATGAACAAATAACAATTACCCACCCACTAATCATGCCACTAAAAAGTGTATCCATAACAAATATGGATAGACATATAATGAATACTTCACTCCTAAACTAGCCCATATACCTAGATCAAGTCATTCCATGTTCCATTATACAAAAATCCCTTGGGTGTTTTTTATCCTCCTAGTTTTGTTACCTCGAATTCCAACAACAATATATATGGGAAACCACATAAATGTTATTCTCATTAATGTAAGTAATTTAACCTCATCATCATGTTGACTAATACACATACTCAGATCATTCCTCGGGAAATTTATGCCTTTATTGAACAACTAAGGGTCATTATTATCCCACTTTTGATATGACTATATTGTTTTCATTGGATAATTTCTAGAATTAGATAAACATGACCTAGAATCAAAAAAAATGTGATTTTTTAACTTATTATAATTACCCAAAAAAGTTATATTGGAATATTCCATACAATTTCTTGTTGAAAATTTAAACAAATTTAACCCTCATTATTAAATCATGCACACACACAAAAAACCAAACATATATCATCTAAATCATAATTAAAAACACGGTCCTTTAAAAAATCCTCTTTATAATGGGAAAAGATAAAAACCCATAAATAGAAACATTGGTAAATGTATCACATTTAATAAACATGCCAACCATAATATTTTCAACCAAGAATAACAATATAGTACCCCTAGTAACTAAGATTTCTAATGAGAACGGTCTTTTATAACACATCAGTATATGGTCAATCAAAACCTATAAGACATTCATATCCCATATTTATACTATCGTCCAAAATATCAGGACAATTGAAAAGCTCTAGTATAATATCTAACACATAAACCTTGAGCATTCCTATGATATAGTGGGCTACATATCATGAAGCATGCCTCCTTATATTCCATAGGCTACTGAATATTAAAGAGGGAAAAAATACATTGTAGAGACTAATAGGTTGAATTCAACTAAAAACAACATAAATAAAAATATAATATTTATTATAAACATTTTAGTATGTATAATCAGTTTACACAGTATTATAACCAATGTACTCTATAGCATTATACAAACATACAATCACAGAAATCCTGCATTGATAACCCAATGGGATGATCCCATTTAAAAAATAAAAAAATTGAAACAAAATACAAACCCCATACATAGTCAAATCCATGTTCTCCAACACAATCTCAACTCAAAATACCATAAAGATACTCTAGACTAATCCACTGCACATCTGGTGTTGAACTTAATAGAATATAAATGTTAGGAATGTGTACTAGTGTTTCATTTTTTGGGGTAGCAAATACATCTCAGTAGGGCCTCACTAAGGTCCCTGAGAATACACCATCACATATGTGTATATAAAATGAAATTAATATTTTTACACAATCATGTCAGACATCATTCACTAACCTGGAAAACAAGTCTCTAAATGCATTAGATCATTATGTTCCAACTTGGCCACCATAACACCAAATCATATTGGATTTTAGGGTATGTTAAAATCCACATCATTCCCTCCTATTTTCAAAATTCCAATATACCCATCCTATCCACAATGACTTAATGTAGAAATCTTCTATGTCTTCAACCCATTACCCAATGGGACAGAGTAAGGTCATATAACTTAATCACAACCCATTTCTATATAACCTGTTTTAGGGTTTATCAACCATGCATCATGTCATACCATGCATCGGTCTTCCCATATTTGGTGGTCCACTATCAATACCCTAGCCAACTCATGTTAGGGCGATTATCCTAACTCAAACCTACTCAAGGAAAGGTCCTAAATTATTCATATGAGGAGTTTTCCACACCTATGATAGTCCATCTAACACTATATATCACTTATAGTGGGGCCAACTATTATGAACCAATCAAAAACTAGGTTTTTGTCAATAAAAATAACATATTCAATCACTAAAATGAAATAAAAATAGGCGCTAAAAATCCATCACGCATGCACACCAACTCACCACATAATCACAAGTTACTAAAACATAGCCTCATATCATGACACATCTTGCATCATCGGTTAGTAAATCCAATACAACTTATAAACCCAATATAGTATATATTAAAATTGATCCCATCATGATCATGTTTCCCATTACTTAAACCTATACACATAGGTTCCTCTGACCTAGACAATAAGGATTGACCCATATTTTACAAAAAACCCTCAACACTCCTTGCCTAAATATCTTGGGATTGTCCTTATCTATAATTATCAAAGATATTTTTCGTAATAATTACTATTATTTAATAATTAATATGACCTTCACCTATGTCCTATCTCACATTTCCAAAGATAGATGTCACAAACCATCTCATAAAGTAAAAATCCCCCTTTTTCACCCCTTCTTATCCCAAATGACACATACTGCTCTTATTTCTCAACATTCATATATAAAACCTAAACAATCCATCACTGACAAGGAATGAAAAGTATTTACATACCACATATCATCCCTAGGCCCAATACTCTGGAAATCGACCAACATACTCTTGAAAACCCATATTAGGGTACCAACATCATGTATCATACCCCGAACCCCCCCCCCCACCAAATGACCTCTCATCATTGGTTGAAAATTAATTTTTTATTATTATTGAGTAAGGAATTGTTATCACAACACAAAATAAGAATCCATACTGGAGGGTGAAAATGATGAAGCCCAAGGGTATACCCCTGAGTAAAATCCATGCACTCTAAAGGAAGCATACCCAAACTATCAAAAACTACTAAATCCTCTCTCAGACTCCCAATCCATTCACAAAAATCTGCAACAAAATTGGTCTCCCTCCAACTATGGTGGACGATATTCCCATGATTAGCCTCCAAATAACATCTCCTGATAATGTAAACCATGTCTGAAGTAACCTCATACCTCCCCTAAAACATTCTCACAAAGATATCAGAGTCTGAGTTCACTTCATTGACATGAATGTCATTCCTTCTACAGACCAAGAGCGCAGTAAGCATTGCTTGTGCCACCACCCCCCAGTGTAATTCCTAGACTGAAAATCACACTAAACGCCAAAATAAATGAGATTGAACACCATCCAATCTATTTTTCCTAAGGACCTCTTGGTCCTTATTCATATATGGAGTCTAATGAAACATACATGTAAATAAAAACACCCAAGTACAAGGAAAAGTTAATTTAATTAAAGTGACCACCTATATTTGAAAAAATTCACCATATATTCAAAAATCTATTCACCCTCTATCAATACCCTATATACCTTGTTTAAACTATAATAAACTACCAATTTTCTATCTCATACCACCCAATATAAATTAATAATTATAATTTTTTATATTTAATTACCAAATAATATCCACAATGGAAGTATTTTTCAGAAATTCCTTTGGATTTTCCCTCACAGTGAAACCATAAAGATCCTCTTATGTTTACCAAATTTCATTTAAATATAACAATTTCATAAAAACCAATTTCAAATTTGGAATATTGTACCTTGAATGGGTGAAATATTCACTTAAACCATATCACAAAAATCACCAAAGCAAGTGGACAAGAAAGAAGAAGAATAATAGTAGAAGAATTGGATATCATACCTTCAATGTTCTATATAAATGAAGCATAAATTTATCCATGCTATAGATGATCTAAGGGAAGGAAGATAATTTCAGGTGAAGGCCAAATGACGGTCCCCATATTTCTCGCTCACCCTAAATTTGAAGGGTGGCCAATAGGTAAATTATTGGTATTCCCTTAATTAAAAAACTATTTTGGGGGACATATTTATAGATAACCCAATGCATTTTGGAATATGGGATCTCCAGAAATTCTAGATATGTCTTGGTGTGGGGATACATGCCTTTCTTACATTGAGTTATCCCTTGAGGAAACCTTATTGGGGTGGATCCTTCTAAGGACGTATCTTATCATCCCTACTAGGTTAAGTTACATCATGGAACCCTTGATTGTAATGAAGTAATTCCAAAAGAAGAAATGTTGATTCTATATCCCCTTATCCTTATATACCAAATAACCCCTCATGAAACGTCATGGTCTTTATCAAAGAGCTCATATGGATGGTTCCCAACATGAAGGACAACCCTCTACTACATGACCATTAAATCTATGCATCAGGGTGATGACACCTAGTAGCCTTCCTCAAGATATATAACCCACTTTGGCATGACTTTACTATATTCACTTGTATATAGATACATATACAACTAATACATGGTGTATACCCTAGTGATACAATGTAACCTTATTTTATTTTCTTTCATTTTATAATGGGACACATCCCGTGCAATGTTGCATCACCCCATGATCAAGTGAGTTCTACAACCTATAGAAATATTTAGCTCATGGGTCCCAAAAAACTTTCTACGATGCTCTCTCAAGAACTTGTACCACCACACATGACTCATTTCACAAAAAAAAATCTTCTTATTGAGATGATCACATTCATTGATTCCAAACCTGAGTCCCAATTCATGAAGTAAACCGTGATCTAGATAAAAACATCAAACTCTATCGAAACCCCAAGTACCCAAAAATATGTAGTTCTTTATAAGACCTACCTATGGTAGTTTTGTAAAACATCATACTATCCCAAGTAAAATCCTCCAATTATATACCAAAATCCTTTCAATTAGGCTTCACATTTTTCTATTATATCTTCTTCTACTCAAGATATGAAACATTGGCCTTTCTATTTGTTAGGGGGTATTAAGGAGTCAACATTTTGAGTACCACATACATCCATTATATTAAAACAAATTAGGGTTGTAATATTTTCACCCTTGGTTTATAATGATCAAATTTATTATTTCAAACCAAGAAAAATATTATCCCAGCCAAAATACAATTTTTTTTTGAATTATCATTTTTAGGGGCCCTAGAATCCAACTATTTGATAATATTCTCAATTGAAATAAGAATTTACATTAAATTAAATGATATATTATACATACCCATAATATAAATTTCTTATTAATAAAAAATAACATATAATAATATAAAATTTTTAAGCATCCTTTGTATTCTGGAAATATTTCCAATGTGTTGGTAATATGAGAATAAATTATGAGACCTATAGAAATCATGTGATAAGATAAGCTAATACAATTTAAAATTTATGAAATTCATATATTTACAATATATTCAAATGTGTCCTCTAAGATAAATTTTATAATTTAATTAAAAAATATAATCAAACTAATGATTATTAATATAACACCTAATGAATTATTCTCTACACATTAGTAATAGGTAGGTATCATCCAATAGAAAAAAAACCTAGAGTAATTGTGAAAATTTTCTAAATGTTGTTTCTATATATTTTCAGGAATTTAATAGGTAATTAAATAGTTATATAAATCTATATAAAAATTATTCTCACCTTATAGTGGATAAATATTCTCATTAGAAGATGTGTCCCAAGTTTTCACAAGGTCCACAATTTAATCCTTTTTTGTTTGAGTAATCCGAAGAATTTTTTATGCTTCGAAGATCTCTAAACCAATATTATAGATTATATTCATGTAAAATTAAGAATGAATGACAATCCATTTCATAAATCTAGAAATTTCATTTGGTATCTTAAATAGGTACTTAAAATCTCTATATTATAAAAAAACCATTTTAGAGTCCCATAAATAAGGGTTGAATTTATCTATAACTAATATTATAACATGAAACATCATGTCAATTTTTGTGTAGTTTTTTTGAGCTAAATATTATTTCCTAAAAGAACATGTGATCCCATGTGTTTTTCCCTCCATCGTCTATTATAAAACCATTCCTACTATGAATATTGAATCATCACACATAATTTAAAATTAAATATCCCACCAAGGGGCTGTATGATCTGTATTGTTGTGAGATTCTTCTCAGAATCATCAAATGGTACCCTAAATTATTATAAAATGAATTTTATATATTTTTTTAAAAAAATTAGTATAATTTTATATTTATCATAGTTAAATCACATATGAATAACTAATAAAAATTATCATAATTAAGGAATGTTAGATCACCACAAAAATTTAGGTTATTAAAAGATGGAAATATTTTTTACATTAGAACTATCAACCTTAATTAAATGTTGTGGAACTATATCTCCAAATACAATGTCATTACCTACTTGAAATGTACATTTTACAAAATATAAAATTTTATTTTTATTATTACATAAAAACAAAACTTTTATAAGGAATGTGTTATACTAATCAAATGAAGATCTTTATATTGTAAAGTAATAAATAAATTCCTCCATTAATGTCTAATGTATATCTATAAATATTCATAACATGAATCTATGAAATTTACTTAGATTGTTCAAAAGTCTAAATTCAATACTTTAGTGGGAAAAGGTAATAAAAGGGCATGTTAATTTCATCATCTTATAGTCCCCCACTAAAATAGGAATAACAAAATAGAAAGAGAAACTATCTCAAAATAATAATGTGTCATACCAAAAAGTGTCTCAAGTATCCATCCAATGAAGATAAGGAGAAATGGTACTTACTAAGTGAAAAATAGAGTTTCCTACAACATATACACACTTAATTACAGTTTATACTCTCAAATGAATGAAATCATTATTTATTGTTTTAAAAAATGTAAAATTACTTTCGTAACATTATTGATAGTTATAACCTAAAAAAAGAGTATGAAATGGTGAAATGAAATATAATATAGCTAAATGTCACAAAAAACTCATGATAATATCAATTACAATGGTGTTAAGTCTTATTTGTGGCTGCCTAACGAGTTTGGCATTATCCTTTAAAATAATATTATGTATAAAAATTGAGGGGATAATAACTTGTATATATTATAAGGTCCACCAGATTTCTCTAATATTATACCTCATTTTAAAAAAAAATAATTTTTTAGGAAATAGTTTACTCAAAATAATAACTTGAAATTTATCATAATTTAATAAGAAAAAATATTTACAATTTAGGAGAAATAACTTGAGTTATAGTTTAGGAGTGAGTTTTATTGATTCAAATTTCATGGGAACCAATATTCATACACAATATATATTCAGATACAAATATACATCAACAAATGTAATGAATAATGCATCAAATCATTATAAATATCAATATCCATGTCATAATTAGAATGTAAATCCCAATAATTAGAATAATAATCCACCTTAGAATCATAAAATATAGTGGTTTGATCATGAGGAATATGTGCTGAAAAATTCTAATACATTGAAAATTATTGAATAACCAAAACCTATCTAATAGTGGAATGATCACTCTTTAGAAAACAAATATAAGCTGTATTTTGATAATCAATACAATATGGGTAAGTGTGATAGATGAATGTAATAATTTGGTCTTCTATGGGTAAATTCAAGGAGTTTAAAATTTTTAATATTGAAATATCATCTATAAACACTATATATAGTGTATCATCATAGATATTTATAAATTTCATGAAATATTTAATCAAGGTCTAAAAAATAGTTATGGGATGATGGGAACTTACCACATTATCCTCCGTATTTATAATTTAAAAATAACAAGAAATGTTAATATATATCAGTCAAAGAAAACAAAACCATAGTTAATCCTTCCATATATATCATTGGAATGTTACTAATTGTGCTCCCACCCATATAGGCTTTATATATATAATAAAAAATGTAGAGAATATATATTGAGGTATTCCTTTTATGGGGGAACCAAAATAATTTAATGAATTTAATAAATGAAACTCTGCAATAGTGAATGGTATGTTAAATGTTCAAGTGTCCTTGTAATTTTTAGGAAGGACCAATTTGGGTGTGATGAGGGTAGATACATTCAAACTAATGTTGGTATATATATTTCCCACAATCAATTTTCAATTCAAATATAATTAATTCATTAACTTTGTATACAATGTAATTGTTTTTTAATAATTCATGCTAAGGGATAATGATCATAACATGTATTAAAAAATCTGAATCCTATTTTTAAGATTAATTTTTAGAAAAATTCATTTTTTTAGAATTCTATTTTTAAATATAAAGGATTTAAGAGGAAAACCAATAGTCTTTTCTTACATTTAAATTTATCATCTAGCTTATCATCCACTAACGTTGAATGGGGAATCTCTATTATTGAGGTTCATCTCTGTGGAAAAATATGACAAAATATATTATCCATTTTCAACCAATATATTAGTGTGATGTAACCACAATTCCTCATAGGATATAGAGTATGTTGGGAAAAGATATTTTTTTAAAAAAATAATATAATTTCATAGAGGATGATATAAATATAGCTCATTTTCATCTTTAAATCAATAAAATCGATGGCCTAACAATTTATCTAATTCATTTGAGAAGAAAAATTTTCTCCCCTCTATTATTAGTATTAAAATATTTATTTGGTAGTGATGACCATTTTTGATGCAGTCATGGTAGTTCTTGGGAAAAAAATCATCCCCCATGTTGTTCAAAACAATACAAATAATATGAGTGTTTCTAAATATTTTATTTAAATTGGTGATATTGTTGTTCCCATGAACCATATCAATGAACCATGTGATCCTTATATATCAACCCAAAGTTTTATAAATAAAAAAACCAATTTAGATTTAATTAAATGTCTTATCATGTAATATGGTTATAGAAAACACATGAACTTAATTGTTTTTATTATATCCTATCATATATAAAAGATCATTAAACATCATTACCATTTATAATAGAGTTGTTGAACAATGATACTATTATTAGTATAAATACTGTTTTTAATGAATCCAATTGAAAGAAATAAAGGATGTGATGGCCATAACTAGTATGATCGTACCACATGAATCCCATTTATCAGAAATTATAAGGGAGATAACGTATTTTGGGATTTTCCCTTGACAAATCCCAATATGAGAACCAACAACTTAATAATAAGGAAAAACCTTTTACAAGAGAACTTCAAGATGATCAATATCACGACCCAATCCATGTATGCCAAACCTCAGCAAGAAATTCTCCAAATTGTAAACCCTACTCTTAGGGATTTTTCTATTGTATTAAAGGGAGATGTATCACTACCCTATAGATATGATTATGTTTATTTTTATAGAATAATGAATATATTTTCATCATATTATTGTTACCTTTTCAATAATTTTTATATTGATATAATAAAATAAAATTTATATTTTTTTTAATAATAAAATTTAATTAAGGAATTTATTTTTCATGAATAAATATAAACCTGAAAAAAAATTAATAAAAAATTTTTATTAAATAATTTTTACAATATATAAACATTTATGTAATTTTTATGAAGTGAAATTTAATTTTAATAAGGGTTCGAAAAGTTTTATTGTTAAAAAAGAATTTTTTTTAATATTTTTTTTTATTATTTTAAAAGAGAAAATAAACATATTTAGAAATAAATTTAATTAATTTTAATATCATTTTGGGAATTATATTCTCAAAATTATCTAATGGTTATTTTTTCATAATTTTCATAGAGAGTTGAATTTTCGGGGGAAAATTAAATGACGTATAAATATAAAGTGTGTATTATGAAATAATAATGACCCAAAATTTGTGAAAAAATACTATAAATGTTATACAAGACCAAATATATATTGGTCCCTTTAAAAATTTGTTATTAGGTATATTTTATTTATTTACTATTTCTATTATGAATCCTACAGAATTTATAACATATTTTATAGTTTTAAAATCATTTCTTTAAGAGTATAAATCAGTTCCACATAATAAATGGTATTATATAATTAATTTAGTCCCTTAACATTATAAAATCATGAAAACACTACAATTTTGTAGAAACCATAGAAAAAACACATGTGAAGGTTTGTGGATTAGGTGTTTTTTCATATGGAGTATGAAACCTATGTTCTAGAAATAATAATCTATTCACCTCTCTTTTCCTATATAAACCCACCTAATATCTAATTTATCCTCACTAAAAATCCATTTATCTAGTAATTAATCTAACCTCACCACTATAGATTCCTCCCAAGGTTCCCAGAAGCTCTCATGATGCTTCTCCCAAGAATTTCTAGTCACACACTCAAGTAAGGGATCTTTTAATTTCTCCTATTTGTTCAAATATCTTCCTTACCTTATATCCTTTATCATAATTTCATTATGATGAGATAAATTATTATATATATCATTTACTTTAAAATTTATTTCTAAATTATTAGATACCGTTTTTCTCTCATTAGCCCATTTTTTTTTTATTTTTAAGTGATGTCTTTATGCTTGTGAAATTTCATCATGATTATCCGTTAAAACAATTATGTAGTGAATACCGTACCCATTTCCTATAAATGGTATTCACCCTTATAAAATTATACATATTTTAATTGGGAATTAAATTTATTTATTATACACTCCTTGATCATTTAATAAAATATCATGATGAATGAATCCATGTGATATGATCTATGCATCACATTTAAGCTTGAGAATAAAATGAAAGTGATGGGTGCGCCCAGAATTATTTAGCAGTTCAATAAATTGGGTAATTTTTAGTCAAAAGTGACATCATTTTGGGATGGTGAGTGAAATTGATTAATTTATGGGATATTATTCCATCATGACTTCTTGGCAGTTATCCTTGAACAATGTTTATGATGCTATTTTTTAAGATGTTTCTACATTTTCCATATGGCCACTATGATTATCAAGTTGTATCATTTCTTATCGTTCATGTTTATGATTTTCATAACTTTACACTCCATTTATATTCATATTTTCTTACATGTATTTCTTTCTTCACTTTATTCCATGTTTATTTCTTTGTGGGGATTTATAGTTTTCCCTTTTCTTATATATGTCCCCAGGTTATCCCATGCACTTTTAAGTACAATGGAATATTATGATCACTTCAAGGATGTTTTAAATAATGTTCTTTTATCCGATGTTATAAGTTATATAATATACCTAATTCCCAAATTCTCTATAATTATTTTTATTTCAGGTTGTAATATGTGTAATGTTTTGTAATAAATCATTTTTAATGTGTAATAAAGGGAAGCGTTGTAATAGATTGTAACAAAATAATTATTGTTTTATTATTGGGATAAGTATTAGAAAACTCTAGTGAAAATTTTATGGATAAGGCTAAGTATCAAAAAACAATCATATATTTAGTTAAGTATATAGTATGTGGTTTATCAAAAAAATAAATCTATGTCTGGATACTATAAGGTGATATGGTTTTGAAAAAGATGTACCTAGGGGTAACAACTATGACATGGTGTGTCAGTCCTAACATGGCATAAATTGGTACATGAAAATGGGCCTTAATGTGAACCTAGTTTGACACTCCCATGGGATATGCTCTAGTAAATTTATTACATCATTATGATCTATAATTAGGGGAACAAAAAAATGCCCAGAAGTGTTTTTGTTAGGAAATATATTGTGGATAACATAGATTGAAGCATATAAATTAATAAGTTAAGTAAATCCATGTATTTTATAAGCTATCATGTTAATTTCCTGGGATTCCCCTTTAAGTATTTAATAGTTTAAAAATAATCATCCCTAATTTTGCTCTTATTCTAGATAATGGAAAAAAATAAGAGGAATATGGTAAACAATCAATATGATAAGAAATGTGATGATTTCTCCAATGAGATGTCCTAGCCAATGGGAGTGGGAATAAAAACATATTATTATGATACTCTGTCATATGACTCAGGTTATAAATTTAATTCTTGAAAAATAGAAACATCAAAATACACCAAACATAGAACAAGTTTTTATTGGGAAATTTATGTGATAAAGGCCTCTGATTATCCATTCATTTTCTAATCATATAATCACAAAGTAATGGATCAACTCCATGGGAATATATTATCCATCCTTCAATGTTATGAGCAGGATAAGGTTATACTATATTTTTATCATATGGAGGGTGGAGTTGGTTAGTGGTGGATTTTATCAAAAATATTACGCCTAAGGAAGAGATTTATGTGATGGGGTGGATGGAATTTTGGAAAATAATTTTTGAAAAATATTCCTCTTGCAATTTTTGTCTTAAAATGGAAAGGGATTTAATTTAACTTAAAAAGTATGAATAATCTAACGAGGTGTATGAGGAAAACCTCAAAAGACATTCACAATATTTCTCAGGATTTTTCATCACCCCTGAATGAATGGAATACCACTTCTATGGTTGTATAAATCCTAGTATACAAAAATACTTGGAAATCCATGACTTTGATAGCTATGGTGAAATTGTAAGAAATTCCCTCATATTTGAAATTAATATTAAATAATCTCATGTGTATCATGGGGATAAGAAGTAGAAAGTGGAGTTTAATTATAGAAATTCAATAGAGAAATATAGTAGTTACAAGAAATTTGAACATCCCACTTGTCAAAGGTGCATAATGAAGAACCCCAAAAACTACCTAAGTGTAACGATGAAATTATTTTGGTGGGGGTAGGAAGGACACTTAGATTATAATTTAAGATTTGAGAAACCAACTAATTTGGTGGAGGAAGGGAATTATTTGGTCAACCAATAAATTATTGTTCATTTCGTTAACTATTAGGAACCATGGAACTTTGGAAACCAATGTACTAAGCCAATGATTTTTAGAGATAACCAAAAACCTCCAAGATAACAAAATAGATCTTTTTCTATCAAAACCATTGAGGTGAATCCTGATGATGAAGTGGTTATTGATACTCTAATTATTCATTCATGTATAGAAAATAAATATTTTTAGTTTTACTCTTCTCATTCATTACTATCACAAAATTTTAGTAGAAATATTCAAACATCATCCGAAAGTGTGGAAGTATAGATGTCGGTGAAAAAGAAAAATGGGGAAATTAATATAATCCCAAGTGTATAACTCCACCCCTATCAAAATTTGTGGGATGACCTTCCCAGATATCCTTATCATACTCTCTTTGGTGGAATTTGATGCAATACTAGGCATGTATTGGCTTTCCCAATATAGATTTCACATAAATTACCATGAGAATGAAATCAGTATCCATATCATAAATTGACCCCCGATACGGTATAGATGAATATATATTGACAGATCTTCTTTATAACCAATATCTTAAGCATGGATATTATTTCACTATGAGAAATAATATCAATCTGGAATTATTGGGTCTAAAGAATGTATTATACTTGACGACATGTCCATTGTGATGGAATTCACTGATGTGTTTCCTGAGGAATTTTCCAGTATTCTTCATAGTAGAGAGGTTGAATTTTCATTCGATCATATACCTAGGGCGTTAACATATTCAAAGACTCCATAAAATTAATATTATGTAACATGAGGAGATAAATAAATAAATAAAGTATAATCTGGATAAAGGTTTCATATGGCCATGTTCTTCATGAGGGAGTGCACCAGTCATCTTTATCAAGAAGAGTGATGGTTCAATGTACCCTTGCATTGATTATCATGAGACCAAAAAGATCATAATAATGAAAAAGTACCCTCTGTCATGAACTGATGACTTTTTTATCTTCTCTATGGAGCCTAATACTAATCTTAGGTGTATCTTTGGTTGGGATATTATCAATTAGGGGTGAAGAATGTAGATATATCCAAGACTGCATTTCGTATAAAGTATGTCCACTATGAGTTCATAGTAATGAATTTAGACTCAATAATGATCCAACAATATTCATAGAGTTAATGAATAGAGTATTATGATATTACCTCGATAGATTTATATTAGTTTATAAATATTATATTCCAATATACGGCAAAATAAATGAGGAGCATAAGGAGCATCTAAGCACTATAGTAAAATACCTACGAAAGGAGAAGAATTATTCCAAGTACAAAAAATTTGATTCCTAGTCAAATGAAGTATATTTCTTGGGTAATATCATCAAAATAAATGGAATATATATAGACCCTTCAAAAATATAATAATTTAATGTATGGTAGAGGATAACTTCTATGGATGATATCTATAGATTGCATGTATTTTCTAGATACTCTCATTGATTTATAATAAATTTATCATGATTTTCAAACCTTCAAACCAAGAGTACTCAGATAGGAGTTAGGTTTTCTTAGACTAAATAATTTTATGATATCATTATAGTCATTAAAAGGATTTTTATCACTCTATCTTTTCTCACACTACTGATATGTGGAAATAGTTTTTTGGTATTCAATTATTCCTAAAAGATGGGATTCGACTATATGTTAATGAAGCATGAAAGAATGATAGCCTATACTTAAAGGCACTTGAATGTTCATGAACATAACTACCAAACACATGATCTGGATTTATATTTTTTTATAATTACTTTATATATTTTTAGGCATTGTATCTTTGGGGAGAATTTCTAAATATATACCAATCAATAAATCCCCATGTATATATTCCAAAAAAGATATGAATATGCACCAATGAAGATGGTTAGAAAAGATCGAAGACTATAATTACTCAACTAACTACGAACCTGGGAAAGTGAATAAATTGGTATACATTCTAAGTATAAAAAATACAATAGTTCTTTCATTTCTTAGAATTGAGATTGATCTAATATTATTATAATTGTAAAGGTTGGACATGAGAATCATAAAGGGATTAACAAAAAAAATCCTTTCAAAAATTATTTCTCAACCATCCCTTCTAGATAAGATAAAGGATACATAAAGAGATTATGTGGGAATTCAAGATAAAGTGGAAATGATAAGAAAATAGATTTCATTGGAGTTCAATTTCAATGAATAAGGATTTAAAAGATTTGGGTTAAGACTATTTATACCATAAAATCCTGAGTTAAAGAAGGTATTTTTGGATTATGCACATAGTTTAAGTTTTTCTATCCATCATAAAAGCATGAATATGTATCAAGATATCAGAGAGAACTATTTGTTGGAAAATATGAAGAAGGATATTGAATAATATAAATCAATAGGACTTTTATGTAATTAAGTTAAATAATAAAGGGAAAAATATGATGGGGTGATTCCACCATTACCCATACCTATATAGAAATGGGAAAATATTACCATGGACATTTTTAGTAGTCATCCAAAAACAACAAAGGAGAATAATCAAATCATTGTTGTAGTGGATTATTTTACAATCATCTCTCACTTCATTGTGTTTGGAGAAGAATTATAAAACAATATAATTTCAAGGATATACATAAGAGAAGTGGTGAGGCAGCCTGGAGCACCAATATTGATTATATATTATCTCCCTCAAACTGATGTCCAATCTGAGCAGACTATCCAAAAACTTGAGGTTTTATTGAGAGAATTCTCAATTTAATTCAAATGATATTGGTATCAATATCTTCTTATGGTCGAGTTCTATTACAACAACAGTTTTCAATCGAGTATCCAAATGGATCCTATGAATCCATTTATGGGAAGAGTTGCAGAACATATGTATGCAGGGATGAATTTGCTGAATGAAAACTACTAGGTCCTGAAATGGTTTAGGAAATGGTGGAAAAGGTTAAGACCAATCAGCAACAAATCAAGGATGTTACGAGTTGACAATAGAGCTATGTCGATAATCATCGATGAGACCTGGAGTTTTATTTTGGAGACATGGTATTTGTACACATATATACATGGAAGAAAGTGATGATATTTGGGATAAGGTAATGTTTATACCAAGATACATCAATACCTTTGAGATCCTTTATTGAATCCTAGTGGTGGTCTATAGACTAGCAGTCCAACCTAACAAGTCCCAAGTACATGACGTATTACATGTATCCCTCTTGAGGAAGTATATAGAGACCCCTCACATGTACTCAATCCAAATGTGGAACCATTGGGGAATGATCTTTCAAGTTATGAGAAAATGATGAAGATCTTAGATCATATAGAAAAGTTATATGAAGTAAAAAAATGAATCTTCTCAAATTACTATGGAGAAACCACATGTTTGAAGAAGTGTTATGGAAACTAGAGGGGGAGCTTAAATAGAGCTACCCTCGACTTTTTTATAGTGGGAAATGAAAATTTTGAGGGTGAAATTTTTGAAGGGGGAATATTGTAATGACCCAGACATTTATAAATAAAAATTCTCCTTTGTATTTGATTAAATGTCTTATCATGTAATATAGTTATAGAAAACACATGCACTTAATGGGTTTTATCATATCCTATATGATTTAAAATGTCATTAATTATCATTACCATTCATAATATATATTTTGAACACCAATCTTATGATTAGTATAAATATAGGGTTTTAATGAATCCAATTGAAACAAAAAATAGAAAGTTATGGCCTCAACTAGTAAGATCACACCCTATAATGCCCATTTATTAGAACTTCCGCAGATGATAGTATCTCTGGGATTTTCCCCTGAGCAATCACATGATGAGATCCAAAAACATAAGAATTAGAGAGACGGTTTATGGGAGATATTCTATCTTATTGATATGAATGCCTAAACCATGTATGCTGAACCACCACATGAAAGTCTCACAATCACATACCCTACTATTTGGGAGTTTTCAGGTGTATTAATGGTATACGCATCCAGACCCTAGTAATTTGAGTATGTACAATATTTATTTTATAGAATAATGAATATATTTTATTCCTGTTGTTGTTACTTGATAAATTAATTTTATTTCGGTATAATAAAACACTAATAGTATTTTTGGTTAATATTCAAATTTGTTTAAGAAATATATTTTGATTAATTAAGGGATTTTATAAATAAATAATATTTTAATAAAATATTATTATTAAAGTCAAATGTACTAGGAAGATCCAGAGTCCAAGTAAGTTGACCCTATAATTATTAAATGGAAAATAAATGTACAAAGTCAAGAATTATAAGCGGTTTAAGAGAAGAGAGATTGTTTCATAACCATCATGTCTGCATCGACCAACCTGAAATAATAATTATGTATCCTAAATGACCACAAGGTACTCAGCTCCACAATTACCATCTTTGAGAGGGAATCATCCACATGATTGGATTCACTATCGACATGGGGCATAAATAGTTGTAAGTGTATGGTATGATGTAGTCATTAAATACAGTGTAGTAGGATTCTCAATGGAACATGTATAGTTTGTGATTAGATTGAATTGAAAACAAGTTTTGATCCTAAATCATTCTATAATGGTGTCCAATTGTGGTGGAAATCAAGATTAATTGAACAAATAATATCTCAAATCTCATATTCAAATGAAGTACCTTTCCCATTAATGTGATGGAAACAACCTTTAATGAATTCACGACAAGTGAAGAAGACTCTCCCAGAGCCTGATTGTTCAGGTGAACCAACAGTTTCTCTATCAATATTAAATTTAATGCAAGAGGGGTCATGAGGATCCATCTAATGAACATATGAGAAGGTGGCTTCCTTGGTATCCCTAGAACTACAATCATCTTTAGTGTCTTCTAATTATTAAAAAAACTACTCATATTGCATGTTTGAATAGATGTAGTAGCATGGATAACCCTGTGAACAATAATGTAGCCTGCATGAACAGATGAAAGTTTATTTTTGAAAATAAATGGATTTCTAGCCCACAAGAATGTGGGGATGACTGAGGAAGATGCCACCAATAGGATATTCTGACTTTTTTCATTCCTCAAACTCTTGCTAATGTGAAGTAGGATCTCCTCTAGGTTCTTGAATAAATTAAGATCAATACTGAAAAATATACTAATATAATTCGACCAAGAATTCACATAATTAAAGTCTAGAGACATGTGCTACATATTTTCTTTAACTTGCATGAACAAGTGACATGGGGAGGCAATTTGATTCCATGTTTCTTTAGTTCTTCATTCATAGGGATCCAATTTTCCAGAACCTCTGGAGGAGAAAAAACCTCAATGTTTGAATGAAAGATACTTTGTAGTATGTCAAAAAATTTTGTGGTTTATTAGAATCATCACATTTTAATTATTATTAACCCTTATCATTGAAGTTTCTATTTTTGTTTGGGTTTCCAAATTAATATGTCCTCATCATAAAATCATAACTTTATATTTTCATAAGATCTTGAGGGGAGGGAATGTTAAAAAATATAGTATGTTGAGTTATGAGATCAGATATAGTCATATGGAGCATATAATAGGGAACAACAGTGATTCCAATGTGACTATCCAACCATGGGGTATGTCAGCAATTGATACTAAAATCCTGATAGACTATCCATTTCGATTAATGCATGATATCATTGAAATTTTTCTTGAGGGAGGGCTATATAGATGAAGTAAGGTAGTGTGGGTATTAGTTTAAGAGTGTTTTGTTGACTCTTAATGAAAAAAATAAGTAAAAGGTTCATTTGAAGATAGAAGGATCAAAGGGAAAAAGTTAATGAGGCCCTAATTAAAGCTTTCAAGATCCTTTACCCTAATACCTCCCATATCAAAGGGCATAATAAAATCCCTCCAAAAAAGGGTTACAATATTCCTTTCATGTAGTAAACCAATACATGATATGTTTCTTATAATTAATTGATGGTTATTAAAGAGATTTTTGTCCATCTATTGAGGGAAAATGATTACGAAATTTTAGTGGTGATGACCGAGTAAATAAGGTATGCCCTACTAGCCTGTGACATGGTCTTTAACTTACCTATAGAAATAAGATTAATGAATATGGAATATATGTTCCCCAAAAAATGGCATCATAGCTTGCCTCAAAAGAATGGTAACACCAAGTTAATTGAATGTGAGTGAGAACTTTCTCACGCCAAGTGTTCTAAAAATTCCTTTTTTATTCCCAACAAGGATTCAATTTAGAAAAATGATAAAGGACATGTTCTAGATGATAGCCTAACTAGAACCCTCTTTATAATGATTAAATAAGGATTTCATGTAATATATACTATTTCTTTACAATTTCTTAAAAATGAGAATATCATCAGCACATAGAAAATGATATGGTTTCATGGTGTCTCAGAATCGTTTAATTTTCTTAAAAATCCCATGGTGGGTATGTTCAATGATGAATCAACTCATATAGTCCTTAGCAATAGAAAACAAGAGCCTTGAGAGGGGATCCCCTTTAATAACTCCACTAGTGCAATGGAAGTAACCTCTAGGGTAGCCATTAACCATGATGGATAGTTGTTTCAAACTGAGAATAATGAAGATCATTCTGATGAAGTCTTTGGAGACTCCATACCTTCTTAATATCACAAAAATAAACCCCAATATGATAATATAAAAATCATTGGAAATTCCAATATTAATGTCAAATATCCCTTTCTTAATATTTCTTTTCATTAATTTTCGACATTCAGGGGTAATTAACAAGAAATTGTGTATGCTTATTTCCTAGAAAAAACCCAAACTAATGTGGGGTAATGTAATATTGGATGATTCCTCCCAATTTGGTCATTAATATATTTATAAATAATGATTAATATTATAAAATTAAACATGAAAATATTTATAAAGTTATTTAGAAAAATAGAATATTATTTTTCAAATCAAAAAATCAAAATTATCCAATGGTGAATTTTTCATAATTTTCTAAGACAATAAAATTTTTGGTTTAAAATTAAATTCTGTAAAATATACAGTGTGTATTGTGACATCATAATGACATAAAAGTGAGATAATAAATAATATAAAAGGTATCAATGAAAAAATATAAATTTTTCCAATAAAATAATATTTTTTTTCTTTTAATTTGATTTAATTTATAAATCCATTATGAATCTTCCCAGATATATAACATATTTTAAAATTTTAAAATCATTTATTTAAGACTATAACTCACTTAAACCTAAGAAAGAGTATTATTTTGTTATGTTGGTTAATTATTTATATAAAATAATTAAAATAACTCCCATTTTGTAGAAACCATGTTCAAAACCATGGGAAGGGTTTTAGTTTTTTTATTTAATTATATAGAGTCCAAAACCTATTTTTGAGCAATAATAAAGAATCCACCTCTATTTTCCTATATAAACCCTCCCAAGATCCCATTTATCCTCTAAAAAAATAATTTTATAATTCCCTTACTCTACCCTCTCCTCCATAAATTCCTCTCAAGGATCCACCGATCTCTCAAGAATCTCTTCCTAAGCATTTGGATCTACACACTCAAGTAAGGGATCTTTTCCTATGACGTCTTTATTCAAGTATCTTCATTACCATGAGTATGTTATCTTTATTTACCTATGATGAGATATGTTATTACATATCTCCCTTACTATAAAATTTATATCAAAATTATGAGAGACCCATTTCTCTCTCAACAATCCATTTTTTGAATTTTTAAGCGATGTTGTTATGCTATCAATATTTCACCATGATTTTCCATGACAAAAAAATTTTGTATTGAATACCATACCCATTTACTATCAATGGTATTAACCATTATACAATAATAAATAATTTAAATAGGACTTACATGTATGTATTAAAATATCCATTATTTTGAAATAAAATATCATGATGAATGAATCCATGTTGTATGATCCATGTGGCACAATCAAGCATTATATTGAAAGGAAATTGAAGGGTGTGCTCATAATTGTATAGTGATTGAATTAATTGGGTAATTTTTAGTATCATGATATGTAATGTTGGTACAAGGATTGAAATATATTCCTTTATGAAAATTTTTCCTTCATGGTTTTTTTGTAGTTAAACTGGACCTATATTTATGAAGTAGTGTTTTAAGATGTTGCCACATTTACCATGTTGCCTTTATGATTATCATGTTATATCATGTATTATCATTAATTTTTATGATTATAATTATTTTATTCCCCATTTATATAACTATTTTATTAGATGTATATAATTCTTCATGATATTCCATGTTTATTCCCTTACTGGGATTCATAGATTAGGCCTATATTTTGTATTTCCCCTGGTTATCCAATGCATTTTTATGTTTGATGTAATATTATGATCATGTCAACAAACATTTAAATATTTTTTTTGTATCCAATGTTACAATCAATCGTATAATGTAACATATTCCCAAACACACTATACTTATCAATCTTCTCGGTTGTATTAAGTATATTTTGATTTATAAATCATGAATTAATGTGTAATAAAGAGTAGGGTTGTTATACCATACATATAGAATTAAACATTTAGGTAAAGGGATATTACATATTCTAGGGAGGTTGATTTTATTGTTTCTCAGATTACCTCCCTAGTATTATAGTGGATCACTTCTTTATCTCGTGAATTTTTGGATATTAATAAGTAGGTTTTTAGCTTTTTCAGAGGATATAAGGTGTCATAAGAGTATAATGTGATTTCATTTGATCAATGGTAATATATATAAACCTATTAGTCAATTTTATAAACATATTATCAAACAAAATTATTTTAAATAGTCAAAGGACTTCCATAGGGTACTATTATCACAAATGGGGTTCTTAAATCACAAATTTTAAGAGAGTTGATTGCCGTGTTTTTTATCAATTAACAAACAATTTTTACTATTTCTTCGACCAATTATCATCCCATCACAAAATACACTATATATTTCTACATATGTGTGAGAAAAATATTGAATTATAGTATATGGAGTCTCGCACTTATGTAGTGATGTGATATTCTTGTAAAATACTTATTAAAATGATCCTATTACTCATACATTGAATCCAATTATGCTTTACTGATCCATATAAGATCTCTCTGAATGGAAGTGTTTTTGGAAAAAATATATGTCAGAAAAAAATTTCAAATCACTCTAATATTTACCTCATTAGGTTTTATGTAAAAAATCCAATCATATTTAGTTCCATCAAGTGAAAATGTTTATAATTTTAATTTCATTTTTAATTAAAATACATTACTTGGTTTTATGGATGAAAAAACACCAATAAATTCATTTATATATTTTTATGTATCTCCATGAGAGATTACTTGATATTTTTAAAGATGGTATTTCCACAAAACAATTAATAAGATGTATGATTCATGATTTGGGTAAATAGTACATGTTTGTTGACGTATATATAAATAGTGAAAAAAAATTAATGCTTATTTCAAGTTCAATAGTTTTATTTATAGGTTTTATATATACTTTTATATTTGATTTAGATATGTTTCTATATTCAATGTTCCTTGAATGGATAAATCACCTCATTGATTAAATTTTAACACATCACATTAACTAAAACAATTTGATTCATATCTTATAGCAATTTTTAATTTCAATATACTGATCAAATATATCATTGGGATGAGATGTCATAATATATTATAGGAAATAGAAATAATGTATACTATAATATAATGAGAATCAATTTTAATTTATGGTCCAAAAAACTCAGAATCGGAAATAAGAAATAATAAGAATATAATAAATTAATGATATTAAAATAATTTAATACCTATAAATTTTAATTGAAATTAATTATTCCTTAAATGTTGACCAAATCAAAGAGAATTGTTATGGGAAATCACATATGATCTATTGTTTTTCATACATAGGTGTAGTAGTGTAGATGAATATGACCATTATCCTAAAGAGGATGTATATGAAAAAATATTATATGTTTCTTGAGAATAAAATTAATGAAATAAAATTCTATCAATGTTGGGGGTGTTTTTTGGATGTCTATAGAATAATTTAATGAATATGGTAAAAATATAATTTAAAAAATTGAATAAGTGGTATAATAAAAAAACCCCACATCATAAATTTTTTATAAATCATGAACCTCATAAGGAAATTTACTAAAACTTTAATCTAATAATTCATAATCATCTAGACCCAAAATACATTAACACAACCAAAAGTATTAAAGGAATTAAAAATTACGCTAACTTTTGAACCTTTACATTTAGAACCTTGAATTGATTTTCATTCCAAGGATAATTTTTTTTATTTCATAAGAGAAAAAATATATAATATAAATGAGAGTGAATTTGGTTTAGGGATTAAAATTGAACCATAAAAATAAATCTCACTTTATTCAATTTTTTTTATTACGATTTCACTCTTACAACTCATAGTTATTTTGGAATCACAAGTAAAGTGATAGAAATGTGTATTCATAAAACATTTATACCAAATTATTATATTATATTTATATGTAATTCTGTGAGATTTCATATTCAAAATAAATCATTTAATAAGTTGATAATTACATAAATTACTAATGTTCTGCACTTCCATCATTGGAGGCTTCATAATTGAAATGAAAAGAAAATACAAAGGTCTAGAGAGTTCATAACATAATTAAATTTCAATTATTCCTTAAAAACATGAATATGTTATTGAATGAGTAAATAAAATTCATATAAAGAAGAAATAAAGTACCAATAGAAAATGTTGTTGCATGGAATGAGAGTTTGATCATAAATAAGTAGAATATGACATCATAGAATATATCCTTGATTCAAGATTTATATCAATTCAAATTCATATAGATTTGAAGTTATAATACTTCTCACATTCCTTCAGAATCTTAATTCATTTACATCACCCTCCAAGTTAGAAAAACACACATTCATAGAGTGTAAGGGATTCTTGGTTTACAAGTGTTTAAACCTGTGAATTAAAATTTTCAACAAATATTTTAATACAAATATATTGAAAGACTAAAATATTCATAGAAAATAAATCCTTATACTACGATGATTTTTTTTATTTTGATTTACTATATACACTATCTAAATTTTCACCCAATAAAAGAATATAATAAGAAGATATTACCAATGTTATGAAGTGTCAAACTTGTTGATGGGTCTTGTTCTAATTTGATTTATAGCTAATTTTCCCCAAAAAATGTAATATCCACTAAGGATGGTCCAGATTAACATTCCATCCAAATGAGTGAACAGTATTATCCAAAAACTCTATCTCAGACAAGGATATGATAATATACTATGTGAAAAATAATAGATTGTATATTGATGTGTTGAAACATGAATTTTGAAGAAAATTTCAAATTCATGATCTATTCCCATGTATTCTATAAATAAAAATATTTAGGATAATATATAATTTATTATAAATAAATATAAAATTAAATTTTTTTAATAATGAACCCCTTAATTCCATAATGACTAATCCTAATGTAATTTTATCTATCCATAATGCCTCCATGGTTACGGTATGGGGATCTAAAAATAAACTATCCAACCGAAAAAGATTTAGGAATAATAAAAAAGTTAATTTTTTCTGTCCATTAAAGATATTAATAAATATGGATTCGAAATTCACTTGGAAAATGTCAATATAATAGTGTGTATAAAGTTATTATGAATTATTACTATTTACATAAATAATGTAAAAATAAGATATTTAAATAATTTGAATTGGAAAGAACTATAACGGGTTTATCTAAAACTACTACAACTATGATATACGAGTGTTAGTTCACCAATCATAGACATGACCCACAATATTCTCCTTAACCATTATCAAGTCACTATTAATTTTATACATAGGAGAACGTAATTTAAATGATGAGTCAATAAATTCTTGTAGTAAGGAATAACTAAGAGTGAATATCGGTAAGTTTCTAGAAACTAGGTTTGAATAAATTAGGACACCATGTCTTATTACTATAAGATAGAGTAGTATTTGAAAGTTGAGCTGGTTGGTTATCATAAAGGATATCAAAACCTATAACTAACCAATCACTACCGCCATATTTAGGATATAATACTACACTTCCTAATTTATCCATTGTTTTATGTACCAATAGATCTTAAAATATAACTAATTCCTTATATTTTCATTACTAACATAAAAGAGATATGATGTTCTCTAGGGAGTGCTTAGATTCTGGTTATTCTTCTATATTCACATAACATTGATTTTATTTTTTGATGGTATTTTGGTTTTTTTCTCTATAGGTTCAAAATAAAAACATTTCTAATAATATAATTTAAATTTTAATTATATACTATAAGGACCTAGTGTTAAACAATACATATTTTAGTTATTTTAAAATAATAAATTACTTTTTTAAAAATATATTTTAGGTTTAGAGTTTTAGGGATTCTGGAAAAAATATTACATATTAAACCCATACATTACAAGTGGAAACACATACTCAGTATCCATTTTTTTCACCAATGGAAATCCTTTTGAAATAAAACATGTTTTCATGACATTTCTTCACAAATCTAATATTGACCTCGTCCTTGTCCATGCTCTTCCATAAAATCTAATGATTTTTAAAAAAAACATGGGATGAATAAAAGAATCCATAATGGGAATAAAATAAAGAGAATTTTTAGTCTATTGAAAACACATAAATACATTTTATTAAACACATGCCTTTTTTCCCCAGAAATTAATTTTCATTTTAAAAATTACATTATCGTACCTTTTGAAAATTAAAATAAAATCATGGAAACTCATCATCAAGAAAATAAGATATAATTATATTACTTGTGGCATATTTTTAAAATAACTCTTAAATATACTAGATATCTCTTGGATATATATGGATTAACCATCATAGTAATATTTGGAACAACCACCGTAGTATATTCATATAATCTCTTAAAAGAAAACTAATCGGTTAACTCTATCCCATTACCGAATGCATCTGAGAGCTAAATAGATCTCACCGGTCCTTAATTTATCATTTAGCCAAACCTACTATTAAATTTTTTTTAATAACCCTAACATAATAAGACCACATAGTTCTTTCATAAAATTAAAATTCTCGAGGAAAATAACTTTTCCCATTTTGAAATCACTTTTCATTTTTACAAAGTCACACAAACATAAATTTAAAAATATTATTTTGAAAATAAAATTGAAAAAATATAAATGAAACATGAAAAAATTATGTATTATTGAAAGGGGTAAAATCCTCTCATGTTGTATAAGTTAAAGAATATACATTTTTTTCTTTTTTAAAATAATTAAAAATAGTATATTTAAAAGAACATTTTTTAAAGAATGTTCTTTACATAAATCCTAAAAAATACCCCTTTTTGAAAAAATTTGAGAGGAATTAAGAAAAAACAATTTTAAAACATTCATTTATATGTAAATAAATTCGTAAAACCCATTTTTAAAACATGGAAATGACATATGACTATTTAGAAGAATAAATCATTAAAATATATAAAATGATATTTTAGGTAAGGAGACCCCTACTATATGTCTTAATCATCACATACATTATTTATAATCCGGAATAATACAAATAGGTTAATTTAAATCCAATTATAACCATTATTATTTTTATTATTCCTTTTATATCACTTATTTCTATGTTATATAAAATTACTTATCCATTTAAGCTCATGTTAGACGTTTTGACAATATTAGGTATCTAAGCCCAAAATCACCTCAATAAGTCAACTAGGGTAAATTTGGTCATAGTTATATTAAATCCATAATAATATTCATGAAATAATTATAATTTTTGTATATAAATAAAATTTATTTGTAAACCCATTAGATATGGTTATGAAAAATTAACTATACTATAATATTAGAGATGGTAGGTCATCCATACACATGAGTAATGTTTTCATTTTTCAATAATTATTACAGAAATAAGGTAAGTATTATTTTATCTTCAAATAATTATCATTATGTCATTAATATCATATTGGTCATTTAAATTTACCTATATTTATCATTTGGGTGATTTTTTGATAAAAATAAAATCACATAACTTAATGGAGGTGATAATTCGCATGTACGGATGAAAGTCATTATCATTTTTCTATAAATGGAAAGCTAAAAATGTAAATGATATATTATATTTTAAAAATTATAAATTTGTAATTAATTTAATATTTAAATATTAATTCTATATTTATAACTCGTCTTGAGAGACAGTGACCGAAAATGAATTACATCGGTTCACGATGCAGTAGTCCACCGTACACACGAATGATTAATTTTTTTCCCATTTGATGGAAGTGGTAATGTATATGGAGCATGATATGGACATAATAAAATATAAGTATGTTTATTATATTGGATTTCATATTTTAAAATGGTTGATAAATATTTTAATTATGTGGAAGAAGAAACCAAACTAAAATTTGTAGTTGAAAATTGTACCTCTTCTTCGGACAATCTCTTTTTCTTAACACGTTAAGACTGCATAGAGTTGTTTTATTCATAAAAAACCACTATAATGTGATTAGTAATTTTATTAATTGATTTGGGTAGGAATACTATGACCCATAGTTTATTATGAGTTGGTAAAAACGAATAGGATGTTCCCTTTTATAAGATACGGGAGTGACACTATTGGAATTTCTCAAAATATTAAATTAATATAAATTATTTTTCAATTAAAATGGATAAAATAATATAAATTTATAATATAATATTATTTTAAGTTTAAATACCTTTATAAAATTTTAAATTATAATTTTCATGACCCAATATCTACTTATATATTTTGTTTTTAACACGTATTTAACTCTTTTAAATCTTACTACAACATTATAGATTTTTACACTTTAAGAGTTAATATAATTACTGTAATATATCAAAAGACACATTAATGACTCATGTGTGACATATTAAACATTATAAAAATCCATTTGTCCAATATAAAAATTTTATGGATTTTATATCATTTAATGAAATATTATTTATTTTAAAATTTCGTTAATGTCGATTTTAACACTATTCATTACATTATCTTTTCAAAAAAATTAGAAAAACAAGATAAATTGAAAAATTATTACCTTTATATAATATCTAATTAATCTATAAAAATATTTTTTGATAATACTTATCTTATGATATTATTATTTTTAATATTTTTAATATCATTTACTTTATTTTTCCATTAATTAAATAATTATTTCATTAGTACTATATCCTCGTTTAAGATAATTATTTCCTCGCTAAATATTATAAATGAATTACCATGATTTAGATAAATATTTCATCTTAAAAATAAATATTTATATTATGTGATATTTTATTAGTAAAACTTTATTAAAATTGATATATTTATTGAAAATATGAGTATGACATATTGCTCTTTTCTTTAAATAAAATATTATAAATGTCATACTCTTATCCCAATTTCTACAAAAGATAATAATTTATAAAATTGTATGACTATGGTAAAATATAATTCATACACTATATTTTTTTCATGATCTATGGTCATTTTCTAGTCCTTATCATTTTACTTTTATCCTTAATTACCTCATTTTCCCTTTAGTAGAGTAAAAGAATTACCAAAGTTACTCTTTATCTTGACCATAATTATAATGGTAATATTTACTAAATTTAGAAATCATGATTCAAAATATGGAATATATTTTCCAAAATTTAATTCATTTCAGTTTTAAAGTTTAATTTAAAATTAAATTGAAAAAATGGAATGAAAAATTGTTTTTCTATAAAATGACATTTTTAAATATAAAATATTTTTATACTTAATCTCTTTAAAAAATCCATTTTAGAACCCATAATTATAATATTTTTAATCCAAATAAAATTAAAGAAATTTAAAACAAATTCAAATCATAATTTTACCATGAAAATACTTGAAAAATATATTTTTAATTAAAATCATTATTATCACTATTCATTGAAATATCAATCATTTTAGAAAAATATTAAAATTTCACCATAAAGAAAATTTTGATATGATGATTTCAAAAATAAAGTCTATTTTATCAAATATTTATTCTAAAATCTCCAAATATAACTCATACTATTTTTTATAACAAGTAACAAAAACCATTTGTGAAAACAAAATCTTATTTTTTAATGATTAACATGACTTTATTAAAACTTGTGTTATTATTTTATAAGAAATTAACAAAATATTTCTACAGAGTTATACCATTATATTTATTTCATATATCAATTATTCCAATTCATTCCTTTCAATTTAATGTTTAGGTTATAATAGTCAAGTTTGAATAATAATATGTAGTTTTTTGTTTAAGATTATTGTGGTGTATATTACAAGCAATTGAACATAATGATTCATTTTAAAATTTTAAGATGTAAAATTTTCACTGTGTATTTAAATTAATCCCTTGAAATTTTGAACATGAGATCAAAAATGAATGTTTTATTTTTCAAAATATCTTTATTGAAGTCCCACATCAGAAAAATGATTAATAAAACATCCACTTGAAAAGAGAGAAAGTAAACAATGAAGGTCACATGAAATAACACATAATAAGATTCCATATAGGTAAAAATTTAAATGTAAGAGAAAACTAGAAATCATGTTTTGATGGAGTGTGATAGGGAATATAGTCATTATAAATTTAACCAAAAACCCCATAAGTATTTTATGAGTTGAAATGTCAATGATTTCTCATTAATAAAAGTAAACATATAACATTTTTGTTTAAAGATCTTATTTATAAAGTTAGGGAATTAAATTTATTACATAAATAATAAAATTAGTAACTATAATTTCCTGATGATTCTTATTTCATCCTTTAACAAATTTCGATTAAAAATCATTCTTTTCTCCAAATTATGAGTATGAAATATTTTTTAATTCCCTTATATATATAAAAAAATCCAAAAATGAATAATTATGTATTACTTCTGTATTTAGGAATTAAACTAAATAGAAATGGTTAGTAAAAGATATAATCCTCCAAAAATAATAAACCATTATATGATGAAAAAATACTTTAATCCCCAATATTCTTTAGTAATATTAAAAATTCAATATAGATCATTTGATAAATAACTACACTTAAAATTTCTCAAAAAAGCGAAACTATGACTGGATCCCAAAATTTTGAATGAAATTATCACGTATTATTCCAAGATTAAATTTATTATTAATTTTTATAGAAGATTAATGTCTCTTAATGTATCACTCTATAATGTATATGACCAAATCATATAATCTCCAAGATATACTTTTCATTTATATAAAAAACCATAAATACATAATAAAATAATATTCTATTGAAAAATAAAATTAAAACATTATTTATAAAATAAAATACAACCATATTCCCTTTATCTTTATCATATAGGGTTCCTAAAATAGGGAATGTCCTCTAAAATGAAATTAATTACTTAATCACCAAATCATTTTCAAATCCCATAGTTATCTATTGGATAAAAAATATATTCTCTAAATAAACATCACCTTTCTCCATGAGATGGTTTAAATAAAGAAAAACAATTTTATATTTACCTAGAATTCAAATATGCCAGTAGTATGGGATCCACCCTTATCTCCCTTTAGTTATGGGTACAATTCCAGTGGACTTTCCAGACACAACAAGGTTACCAATCCTGAGGGTTGTCCTTTTCCTAAAATGTTACCATTATAATGTTTATGAAATTACATAAATTTGAGAAGAATTTTAAAAAATAACGTTAATAAATTTTAACAACAAATGTTTCTCATAAATTTCATTTTAAATCCCAAAATTTAATAATACATAATTACCTAAAAAATAATGCCTCCAAAAATACCATTAGTCCCCTCAAAATTTCATAACTTAAAGGCTAAAAATTGATTTATATAACATTTAACTTATTATAAACCATCAAATTATAAACCCATGATGATACCCATAACTCTTAAGAATACTACAAAATAATACATCCTAAACTCCAAAGTTTTCTAAACCTTACTATGATAGAAACTATTTGGACCCGACTATCAACAATACATATTATAGTTATTTTAAAACTAGAAATCACATTATTTTCCCAAAGCTCATTTAGGTTTAGAGTTTTATAGAATTATAATAATATCTTACATATTAAAACCATAAATTACAAGTAGAAACTTATCCTAAGTATTCATTTTTTCCACCAAAGGAAACCCTTTTAAAATATAAATTTTTTTCGTGACATTTCTTAAAAACATTGATCTTTCCCTCATCATTCTCCCTACTCTTCCATTAAATTGAATGAAAAATATTTTAAAAACATGTTATGAGAAATAAATCTTTGTAAGGGATATAAAGGAAAAAAATAGTACGTCCAGTGAAAACCCATAAAAGTTTTTTCTTAAAAACATAACTTTTTACCTAAAAAAGAATTATAATTTCAAAAATGTCATTATCCTACCTTTATAAAATCAAATAATTTTCATGAAAACTCATAAAAAAAATTTAAAATATAATTGGGTGACTTGTAACATCATTTTCATAGGAATATTACATATATTTTTTCCATCTCAACTATATAGGGAGTAACCATCCTGGTTAATTTTTTTGAATAATCACTTTAGTATATTCCTATAATATCATAGGAAAAACCAAATTAGATAACTATATCCCATTACCCAATGCATTGTAGATATATAAAAATCGCACCCACCATTGTTTTATCATGGAACATCCCATATTCATAAAAAAATCAAAATAATCATAACATAAGAATAACATATGAATCATTCACAAAAGAATTATTATTGAGGAAAATAACCTTCCAATTTTGAAATAACTTTTAATTTTTATAAATTCACACACACAAAAATGAAAACTTTTTATTTTGAAAATAAAATTCATATATTGTAATGGATTTCTTAGAACATCATGTTTTTATTAAATTGCAAAAATCTTCTTATGTTGTATTAGTTAAAAAACATTCCTTTCAATTTTGGTAAAAAAAGTTGAAAGAGTAAAATAAGATTTTGAAAATAAATTCAATTACATAAAACGTGGAAAAAATACATATTTGAGAAAACATGAGAAGAATTTGAAAATGAACTGTTTTGAAAAATTTCATATAAATACATTAATAAAATAAATTTTTAAAACATGGTCATGAAAGATAAGTATTTAAAGGAATATTTCATTAAAACATTTGAAACGATGTTTTATTTGAATATCCTCTTCCCCTGAGTATGACTCAACATATAAGTTATTTATCTTCCTTAATAAAAATCATATGTTAATTAATAATTTCTTGGGAACTTTTTTTTACGTTTATTATTCCTTTTATGTCACTCATTTCTATGTTATATACAATTACTTATTCATTTATGTTCGGAGTGGATGATTTGACGATATTAAGTAGTTATGTCCAAAATGGATATGGTAAGTTGACTAGGGTTAAAGAAAGAATGTATGTAATATTTTATATTTTAAAAAATTAAAATAATATAATTCAAATAAAACTAATCATTTAAATATACTTTTATACATCATTCGTGTGATGTGGTGATAAAAAATGAATCTCATCACTTTGTGGAGGTCTTAATCAAAATATATGCACAAATGACGTTACCATATTTCAATGCATGTAAAGGAAAGGATGTAAATGATATATTATATTTTAAAATTTTAAAATGACTCATTTATATCCTAAATAAATAATAATTAAGTCATTATAACCATTCTTTATATATTATTATGGAATATGAATTACATCAGTTCCTGAGGCTGTAGTCCGATGTACACATGAAAAATTAATTATTTTCTCATTTGATATAATAGGAGATGGATATGGATCATGAAATAACATATTAAAATTTAAATATATATATATAAATATATTTAATATTTTATCATTCTTGGAGAATATTTTTATAAGGTGAAAGAAGAAACAAAACTAAAATATGCAGTTGAAAATGATACCTCTCCTTCTGACAATCTCTTTTGCTTAACACCTTATCACCAATAAAAATTCTATTCTGCCTAAACCAATACCTCAATAATGTGGGGAGATATTATAGGAAGTTATTTGGGGAAGGTATTGGATGAAGAAAAAAAATTTAAGTAGGCTGAAAAGATAATAATAAGATCCCTTTTATAAGAGAGGGAAGGGGTATGTTCGGAATTTCTCAAAATATTAAATTAATGTCAATTAATTTTCAACTATAAATGGATCCAAAATTATCAATTTAAAATTTATTATTATTATTGTTATAAATATCTTATAAAAATAAAAAAATGAATGATTTTTTTCTAAATACCCACCATGATATTTTAGTTTTGACCCTTATTTAACTTCTCTAATTCTTACCGTGACAACATGGATTTTAACTCGTTAAGGGTTAATATAGTCACTATAATATGCCAGAAAACCCATAAATGAATCCTAGATGAAATATTTAACATTATAAAAAAATATAAGAATATAATTATTTTAAAAATTTATATCATTTAATGAAATATTATTTATTTTATAACATCATTAATGTCGATTTTGACATTATTTATTACATTGACATTTGAAAATATCAGTACAACAATAAAAAATCGAAAAAAATATTGTAATAATTATATATAAAATAAAATACCTCTTTAATATTTATATAGGATATTAAATATATCATGTTATATTTGTTTAAATATTTTTTATATCATTTATTTGATTTTCCCAATAATTGAATAAATACAACATCAATGTTATGTAAGCATTTAATGTAATTATTTCATTACTAAAAATTATTGATAAATTAAATTTATGTATTTAATTATTTTATAGTTAAAATTAATATTTATAGTCTAAAATATATTACAAAAAATTATATATAAGAAATAATATATTTATTAAAAAAATGAGCCTGACATAATTGATATTTGCTTAAATAAAATATTATAAATTTCATACTCATAGAAAATTGGCTTCTAAAAGCTATAATTTTATAAAATAGATGATTATGGTATAATACAACACATAAAAATAAATTTAGAATTTTTTATGGTCATTTTATAGTCCTTATCATTTTATTTTTACCCTTAATTACCAGATTTACCATTTACCGTGGTAATAAAAATTACTCAAGTTCCTATTCATATTGACATAAAATAAAGGTGGATTATTTAATAAATATATATCTCCAGATTCATAAAATGGAATCCTAATTTCAAAATTCAATTAATAAAATTTTCATAATTTAATTAAAAATTAAACTAGAAAAACACAACAAAAAATAGTTTTTTGGTAAGAATACATTTTAAAATTTAAAATATTTTTATACTAAATTAAAGTGTAAAATTAATTTCACAAAACATAGTTATAATATTTTAGATAAAATTCAGAAAATAAAAAATTAAAACTAATCCAAAATCTAATTTTACCTTGTAAGTACTTCAGAAAAATAATTTTTAATAAAAATTGGTATTTCTCACTATTGGTTGAAAAATTAAACTTTTCCAAAAAAACATTTCAGCAAAGGAAATTTTTTTTATGATTATTTCAAAAGTAAAGTTAATTTTATAAATTAAATTCTCTAAAATATCAAAAAAAAAAATTTTATTTTCATAAAAATAAATAAAAAACATTTTTCAAGAAAACTTTTTTTTTAAGAATAAAATGGATTTAATAAAAAGTGTGTGATTATTTTCTAAGAGATTAAAAAAATAATAATGATTTGTAAATTTAAATTTATATAATAAATCACTTATTCCTATTTATTAACAAAAATTGAAAATCTAGGTTATAATGGTCACATTTAAAAAGTAAAATTTATGTGATCATTTATGCTCCATGTGGTGTATCCTATTAGATATCAACCATATTGATTCCCTTTAGAATCTCAGGATGTTAAACATAACTCTTATAGAAATAACTAAAGTTAATTTTATAGTCTTGGTCCATCCTTTAATAAATAGATTTTGTGGAAACATTTCCTCTCTCAGAACATCTAAGCCACCTGAACTTATAAGAAAATATTTCATTTATAGGTGAGGCTGATTCTCTTCATGGAATTTGAGTATGAATTGACGCAATAGTTTAATTATCCATTAATAATAATGATTTTATAATCTATTTGATATATTTTCACATGTATCCACATGTCAATAAACGTCATTATTTGATAGAACCAAAACATTACTATAAGATACTGGTTGCAATGAGATACATAAGGTAGTTATGATATTAATCATTTCCAACATTGAAATCAAATCATATTTCCATAGTTAGTGTAACACATTAAGATAGATTCATTATAAATTTGGTAATAACATATAATAATGGTTAAAAATAAAATATATCATCTCTCCATAAGACTATCATCCATTATCTAGGAGGATGCTAATTTTAAATTCAATCAAAAAGAAAAGTATTAATATAAAATTTAGAAAAAATATCTATGTTACATCCCTTAAAAAAATTAATAGTAGATAAAATCTACCAAAACACATAGTAAAAGTTTAAAATTGTATAAGTTAATAGTGTTAGAAATATAAATAATTTAGTATATTAAAATCCCATACAATCTATTCCAATGATATAAGATATGGCTCATTGATTTGAAAAAGGAATTTACCAAAGTAAACAATCCATAAAATATAATTATCTTTACAAAAAATAAAAATACTATGTTTTGTTGATTCCTAATAGAATATTAAATATCCATGTCAAATACATTTTTATAGGATTTATGGTTTGATTTTTGAAAGGTAAACATGTACCAACACCACCACCACATTAAAAAAAAGCTAACCATGATGAGTTTTTTATTCATTCCAGAACTATACAACCAACTCAATAAATCGTAATTTCATTTTTTATAAAAATAATATTAATAATAATTGATTATCATCTTATTATGATTCATTCATCCCACCAATATTTTAATTTTTTGATCTATAATATGGTATTAATGATATATTTCCACCATTTGGAAAAAATAAAAGCTAATTTGGGGTTGGGGTTCTATACTAGTGGTGGTTTTAGAAACCATAAACTGTTAAAGTTATAAATTTGTGCTTATATTTTTATCCTACCAAGTTGATAAAATATTGTCATTTTTTCCTAAATAACCTTAAATATGGGTGTCCTATTGAATTGAAATTCTTCTCATAGGTTGAGTGGATATTCACAATGTATCATGTGTTTTAATCTAAGCTCCCACAATACACCCTTCATGGGGGGAATTAGGGTATTCAGAAATGTCTTCTTGTAAAGAATTAAAATATATATTACCCTATTATTTTCACGAACACGTTTAATTTTTCAAAATTATTAAAAAAAAAATTAAATTAAATGTTTACCCCTTATAGGTTGATTCCATGCAGAATAAGAAAATATTATGTTGATATGTAAATTAATCACTACACTAATGGTTTGTGATAAAATAAATTTTAAAAGAATAACTAATTATACAAGGTCTACAACTTTTTCCTCTCTTCAACTGATTTATTTTTAAGTGGGTTAAAATAATTGATAATATTTTCATGTATAATGATTTCACTAGAATAAATATAATTGAAATAAATCCAAATAGAAACGGGGTTATCTATTATTATCTAATAATCAAAACCTAATAACCCATATTATATTTAGAAATAGTTCTATTCCAAACCTAATACTTAATAGAATTCATTACATTCCGGATTCTTTGTTTAATTCCAACTAATTTGGGAAATCAAAAAAATATATATTCTCTACAATTATCTTAGAAATAATATATATCCTCTACCTAAATTCCCCAAAATTTCTTCTTATTTCACTATAAAAATATTCTATCCACTAAAATGAAATTCTAAAATTCACATTCCAATTAAAAAATAATAAAATCTAAAAAAATCATCATTAAAAAAATATTTTATAGGGTTGTTTCTTGTTGAATCATCCCCGATGATTAACATTTAGTACATTAGTGATCAAACTAAAAAACAATAAAAATTTATTTTTTGTTTCATTTTAGAATGCGATTTAAATGTGGAGTTATTTAACACTCCTGATGTGGGGAATTTTTTTTCATTACATTTGGTTTGTTTCACCATACATTTTATCGTACCACTTTATACATGGTCATTATAGGATATTTTTTTGGGTCATAATGTATGTGAAGATAGATAAATACAAGAGGGTTGGAATTATAAATTAAAAAAATCATTTTTATCCTTAAATGAAACTGATTTTTACAAGGTTAAATAAATCATTTTAACAAAACCTCTTATGTATTTAAAAGATAATCAGCCATGGTCCTTGGGTCCCATAATAAAAATATCGTAATCATGTAGATTTTAATATGTTATTCTATAGGTCATAATGAGAAAATTATTCTACCTTAATAGTGTATAAAATCATTATTAGTAAGCAATTGTAATGTATTTAGAATTTAATTGTAATCAAAATTGTTATGTAAATTAAAGTATTGAAAAAGTATTGATTCTATTTTAAAGCGTATAGATTCATAATTAGAGTAAAAAAATGTATCATAATAAAATATATTATAATAAAAAAGATACAAATTGAATAGTGAATATAAAATTATCACTTTCTATTATATGTAGAAGAATTAAAATATTTATAATAAAACAATTAATACAAATAAATAAAATTTTTTAAACCCAAAGAGAAGGGTATCAAATAAACTAGTATAAAGGTCCCTTGTTTTATAACAACAAGAAGGTATGTATTTTCCATACTAGGAAATACCTTTGATTCAATGATCAGTCTGTCCAACTATCCCCATGAGCTGATGATTCAATGATAAACTTCTCTATCTTGCTATACCCACAATACCTCTATATGATATTCTTATTTTATGTCTCTCTATCCCCATGAGTCCTCGATCATATTCACATAATTAGTAATTTTAATCAAAAAATGACAAAAAAAAATTATACGTATAAGGAATAAGTAGTTTACTCTTGTAATATTTAGAGCTCCCATAAACTAAGATTTTGGAAAATGAAATTGATCAGCACATTTCACTAAGCTCTTTGAGGGGACAAGTATTTGTAGGAATGATTCCAAAAATCATCTTAATTTTCTCATTGTCATATTTATCATACTTTTTTTACTTCTTGGACACTAGGGACATCAATTGTTATATTATGACTGAATGTCCAACATTGATTTGATTTACAAAATTATTAGCATAAAACCAATTTCCTATATTTGAAATAATATTTTCCATGTACATTGGTAAACTTAAGATAATTTGATAACAAAATAAAATTTCATTATGATGAATTCATTGAGTATGAGTAAGATTTTAATCAAATCCATTATTCGTCCAAATATTATGACTATTATAGTATGAAAGAAAAAATAAAAAATATAATATTCTTTCTCATAAATATTTGTATGATAATTATCATATTCAGTCTCATTACGATAATTGAAATGAAAAAATATGTTTTCATAACTCTTTATATCTTGTTATAATTAAGAAAAAATGATTATGTTTTCTTATAAAAACATTCAAAAACATATTGAATAAGCAGGTAAATAATGTAAAAGGATGTTTTTGATTTACAAAAAATGTATGAAAAAGTTCATAGGAGAAACATTGGACTCAAGAATATCCCCCTCTTAAAAAGGGAAAACTATAAAACGTAAATGAATAGGAAATTTTGAATCCTATTTAAAAATTAAAATTATAGTCATATCCCACTAAGTTTATAAGTCATCTAATTATAATTATCAATATGAATTACTCAACCATCAGATAAAACCTCCTCCTAAATATTATATTCTCCTCTAAAATGAAAATTTTCCCTTAATTAAAACATTTCCCCCTTTGTGTTTTTTAAAAAGGAATGGGGAAAAGACATTGAGATTCCCAAAAAGGGACAGTCAAATGAAATACTAAAAAATATGAAGAAATGTGTATTCCATTAGTTAGAGGAAAATATTAAAATGATATAGTAGGAGTTAAAAATTAGAAAAATTATTCTTTCATATAAATCAATGCTTTGATGATGGTCCTTATTTTTTTAATCTCATTTCTATCTTTCAAAATATTTCTAATATTTTCCTCTTGAGATTGGATTGTTTCTTCATGAGACATAATATTTTATTCTAAAATATTTTTCTAATAGTAATGATATTTAAATATATCTAACAATATATCATTATGATTCTTAAAATCAATAATTTAATTGTTATAGAAAATTATTCTTGATAACTCATGTTGTAGATAATTTAACTTACCTTCTAATTCTATGATATCTAGAGTCTGTTTTTCGATTTAAATTATAAAAGTCTCAATAAATTTTAATCTATTATTCATGTCTTTATCAAGAATACTAATAAAACCATCAGTTTTATAAAATTTATTCTTAAAAACATCAAAATTATCATCATGAATTTATATATATATATATCAATACCATGAGACAAGTTGACTATCTTATTGAAACTTTTACTGTGATCCACGACACTTTCTTGAAATATTTTGAAATCAGATTAAAAATTAATTAATATTTATTTTTAATATTTAATTTAGTCAAAAATTTCAAGTTTATATTCCAAAAACAAATCAACTGTGGTTTCATGTCCGGGAAGTATAGAATATAGGAACCCAATTCTTATTTTTCAGTACAATTTTCTTCTTCATCTTTTTCCTTGGCTTATTTTTTAGAAAATAAGGGGAAACTAGAAAAATGGTTGTTTTATGGTTACATATCATATAATCCTATATAAACATACTTTAGTATGGTAGTGTAGTATAGGGATACATATCATGTGAATAAGTCATCTTGGGAGAGATGAAAAAAATCCACTACCTGGCGTGTACATCCTGATACACGCCGTGTAGTCATCTCTATAGGTCGGTGTGGGATGTGTAAAGTAATTCAACAAAACTATGAATAGTAAAATGATATACATTCCATTTAAATATATATACATGCTTGGTACTTATATTTTTCAAATTAAAATGGGCAGCAGCCTTTTTTCTCCTCATTTGGACATGAGACTCGCCAGGTAGAAGAACAAGGAGGTCGAAGCTCTTTTCGCTCCCAAAGCATCGTTTTCAGTGTGATATTTAAAGTCTGATAAAATTACCATAATTTTTTGTGGATAGTAACCTTCCATTATGAATAGTAACTTACCATTTTGAATAGTAATTTGACTCATATAAATGGTAACCATACCTATGTAAGTGTAAATAAAATTTCGGCACCTCAAAAATGAAGATGCATATCTTAAGTGTTCGTATTTTTTGATTAAATAATTTTTTTAATTAAAAATTAAATTTATCATATTTAGGAATTTATTTTTTAAAAATGGAGTTCATTATTGGATTATACATGTCAAAAAATTGAGAGGGTTAATTTTTGGGATTTTTCTGAAATACTTGAATTTTTAAAGAATAATAAAATTCATTAATTTACCGTATAAATATATATTATAATTTAAATTATCTATTCCATGTATCATGAGTTATTTAGGCACCCAAATCACAATCTCCCATGATCTTATTACTATTATAGGTCATATAATACCCCCTATTGCTTGTCTTGAGAGGAAATAATAAATTAATGATTATAATATTAAGAAAACTCTCCTCCCCTCCACTATATAAACCACCCCTCACCCCCTCTTCCTCCCACAAAAATCAAGAATGAATACTTGCCTAAATTCTAAAAAATAATCTTCACATTCCCTCTCTCCACGTCCATGTCCAGCTGGTCTCACCAAAAGGCCAAAAACAAAGGTCTTAAGGAGTTTCTCAAAGAGGAGTACTCAAGAGGTGAACCTCTCTTCCTTTTTCATTCAATTTATTTTACATGTTCCACTATTTTGTTATCTCTTCTCACATCACCTCATTAAAATGAAATGATTATTCTATTTCCATAAATGTACTGGATTTTAACTTTTCTAATAGAATATTTCATTATAATCTCTATTTTCCCCACCTTTTATACTATAAATGCAAACACTGTTTGAGATGTGTTACTTTATCACACTCAAGGAAGATGGGTTTGAAATTTTCTTTAATATCTTCAGGACTAGTCATGAAACCATTTTAATGGTTGAACTAGATCATAATATATTTATTTTATTTTATTTAATATTATGAATCCTTACGCACTTATAATGTGGAATAATAATAAAAAACAAGTACATTTTTCACAAAAGTTCCATGCCAAATCCAGGTGTCTATCATTAACTTATCGAATGATTCAATGTCATGGAATATAACCAAAATCATTATAACCACATTTATATATCATAAATTTCACTAAAAATATATATTAAAAAATTCTGATTTTTTAACTACATTTCAAACGAACTTACATTCATGAATACAAGTAAACAGATCATGAAAACCAAAGAAGAAAATGATTCCAAAATAATAAAATTAAACCTCTTAAACCCATAAAAAGGACATTAATAAACATAATAAGATTATAACATATCAATGAAATTTTTATGTGGTTCTGGACTTATTAATTAATTAATCTTAATTTAATAATTTAGGTCATCAAAAACAATCAAGAACACCTTTAATCATAAGGTAAGGGATCCTCTCTCACACTTCTATTCAAGAATACCCCCTATTTTGTGTCCTTTTATTTTTAATTCCTAATTATGGGGTATTTTTTTCACCTCCCCCATACGTCCCTTATGACATATAAATGATGGTATACCCCTTTACCTCTCATTAATCCCTTAGAAGAACACCCATTACCATGCTGAAATGTTTGTATGGGGTTTTTCATCACACTTTCATTTTCATGAGATTTCCATTATTCACCACTTATATCATGAATGTAGTTTATGTGTACTTAAATTGTTTATATATTACCTTTATTCTCTTTATATTCATGGTATTAGATGATTCATTTGGCTTTTATTATGTTTTGGTCACATTATTCGACGGATTACATTGTGGTAAGGGACTTTGTCTCATTTTCTATTTCATTGTGACTTACTTTGTATTGTGCTTCTAATAATCCTTATGTGTTGTACCTATTTCCAATTTGAGATCAATTTTAATTGGAAATTATATTTCTATTAAATATCCATATTCTTGTATCATGGATTTTTTTATTATCTAAATTGTATACCATTTTATAAATGGTGTCCATTTAGTATATTGTTTTAACTATGGAAATATTTATGAATCTGTATCCTTTACTGTATATGGATTTTGAAAAGACTTTGTGAACTTGTATTAAATATATGTATAAATAATTATTTGGACATGCAGTGATGGGTATGGCCCACTATATCCCCTTTATGCATCGACAGGTCTCACAATAAAATCAGTTGGTGAAAAAACCTTCGAGTTTGTTTCAAATAATCAAACGGGTTTCTACCCACAGGCTTAAATCGTTTTGATAGTATAGTGTTATCATGTACTAGATACATGATGTCCAAATAATAATAATTCTATTTATTAAATTTTAGTTATTACTATCCATGTATTTTTCACTATGACAAAATCTATTGATGCATCTCAATGATAGGTTTATTAGTGGTGTGTGTTTTGAATTTACTCACCATGCCATTTTTTCTATTCTGAGTTTTTTAGGATTCAGTTAATATTGATTCATGATTCCACTATTTTTAAACCTTACTGGGTATTTGAGCTCACCCCTTTCTTTTTTTTTACTTTCAACAGGTTATTTTGAGGTGATCATGTATTGAGTTTCCATGGATCCAGTTTTTTTATTAGTTTTTGTTTTGTATTGTATTTTTTACCTTTCCCAATGTAATTAGAGTTATATATATGAATCTGGTTTCATAAAAACTACTAAACTAATCATTCTATCAGGATTTCATTCCTTTTAAGCATTCCAATGTAAGTAGTAATTCATCGGTTCTGGTCTAGTGGGTTCGGGGTGTTATAGTTTGTATTAGACGAAGTTTAGTAGCAAACAATGAAACTTGATTAGAAATTATAGATTAGGGAACAAATCCCTAAGGTAGTATTTGAGGATAAAAATCCAAGAGCATCCTATTATTTTTTTAAGGAATAGATTATGTGGATATTTATATCAAATACATCCATGTCCAGATACAAATAGGTAGAAGTGGCTTTGGCACAGATGTACCTAGGAGTGAAAACTCTGACAAGGAGTTTCGAAGTTGACCCAGGGTATCCTAGTACACAACAAAGGGACATGCATCACTCTTAGTATTGACAATCCTAGGGTATATGCTTTGGATAATTCACAATTTATTTAGAATCCATTATGAAATATTTTAATGTAAATATTTCCTCAAAGAAGCCATGTCTATGAGATTAGCTATGCATAAGATTTCAATTTATGTTAAGTACCTTTCTATTGAAGATTATAAATTATGATTAATTACATAGTCTAGTGTATGGAATTATTTAGAACTTTTTTCCAATGTAATAAGTGTAATCAATACTCATGGACAATATAGGTATTTCCCACTGATCAAGTCAACATAGTCAATGTTGGAGCAGATCAGATCATGATCATATTGGGACAACATACTCAGGTGGTGGCACATAACCATGCTACACCTATGTTGAATGGCTTCATGCAGTAGAAGCCCCATCTTTCAATGGGACTAATAATCCAATAGAAGCTGAGTAGTGGATCAATTCCCTTGAAAGTATATTCATGGCATTAAGATGAAATGAAAATGAAATGTCAGTGTTGACAGTGTATTGTCTCAAGGGTGATGCTGATCAAAAGTGGTCCTTGCTCTATAATACCATGGAAGAAGAAGAAATAGAAGATATGTAATGGATTAATTTTATATGAATATTTTTCGACAAATATTTCCCTCGTGGGAAAAGTACCCAATCTCTATGGGTGAGGAAAGAAATATTCCAATTGAAGATGTACATATAGTATAAGAATACATTGAATTATTTCCAGAGGATTTACCGGGACATCTTTTAGAGTGGGAAGTTGAGTTCTCTATTGATTTAATTATTGGTGTAAGACCCATATCCAAGACTCCCTATAGAATGGATACTATAGAATTAGTGGAGTTAAAGAAAAAACTAGAGGAATTCAGTGATAGAATATTAATTCAACCTAGTGTTTCTCCATGCGGATCCTGAGTCATATTTTCCATGGAGAAAGATGGATCCACGAGGCTATGGATTGATTATAGGGAAATCAATTCTATTACAATAAATAATAAGTATCCCCTACCATTAATTGATGATTTATTTGACCAAGTTCATGGAGAAAAATTATTTTCAAATATTGAACTTTGATCTGGATATCAACAACAATGTGTGAGGAAGGAAAATATTCCTAATACAACATTTCAAACGAGGTATGGGCATTACGAGTTTACCGTGATGCCTTTTGTACTGAAAAATTCACCCTTTGTTTTCATGGACTTAATTAATATATTTTTTATGGAATATCTTGATAACATTTTGTGGTATTTTTCGATAATATCCTGGTATACTCCAAAATCTATGAAGACCATGAGAATCACTTGTGGATTATTCTGAATACACAAAGAAGAAATGAATTATATGGGATGTTTAACAAAGGTGAATTCTGGATTCAATAATTTTTTTTCTTGTCCATATTTTTTCTAAGGATCAAATCTTCGTTCATCCTATGAAGGCAAAGGCAATCCATGAATGCCCCACGCCAACGAACATAACCAATGTACACAATTTTATTGGCTTAGTAGGTTACTATCATCATTTCGTTCATAATTTCACCAAACTGGCTAACCCGCTAACCAAGATCACTCATAAAAGAGTTTTTTTGTATTAATGAATGTACTTAATTCTTAGAAGAATTGAAATGACGATTGGTCAACACTCTAATTTTTACTCTTCCATATGGAAGTAATAGAGTTGTGATATGCAATGATGCGTCAAAGAATGGGTTGGGTTACATCCTTATGAAAAATGATAAAGTTTTTCTTATGTATCCAGGTAGTTGAAGACTCATGAGAAAAATTATCCAACTCAAGATATTGAGTTAGAAGCTATAATCATTTCTCTAAAAATACGAATACATTATCTTTACAGTGAAAAATGTTTGATATACATAGATCCAACTAGTTTGAAATACATTTTCACAAAAAAAAAAGAACACAACATGAGGAAAATGAGATGGTTCGAGTAACACAAATATTACTATTTTTAAATACACTTCCACCTCTGAATGGAAAATAAGGAGGAAGATGCATTAAGTAGGAAAGATCATGGACTTCTGACCCAAATGAGGACTGAGAGATATTCTATATTCATGGATCTACTCAATATGTATGTGGGAGTTTATCAGGAAGGGAAAACAACTTTCCTCTTTCAAAGGATTTTTAATCCATATTTACTAGAGCAGATAAAAATCTCTCAATATAATGATGAATATCTAGACAAAAATATAAATGATATTAAGGATGAGTGATTTTTAAGACTTCATGTATGAGGAAGGAGTTCTGAAAATTGGGAAGATGTTATAAATTCCATTAGTATCTGAGCTAAAAAGGGAACTATTAGAAAATTTTCATAGCTCATATTTCTCAATACACCCTGGTAATAGAAAGAAGTATAGATATCGGAAGGAATATTTTTGCTGGGATCATATGAATTGAGAAATTGACGAATATATTCCAAGGTGTCTAGTTTTTCCACTAGTGAAGGCATAGAGAGAACATCCTTGAGGGGTGATGTAACCTCTACCTATTCATATGTGGAAGTCGGATGAAATTATGATGGATTTTGTCATAGGACTACTGATGACACCTAGAAGGAATAATGGAATATGGGAAATTGTTGATTGTCTCACAAAATCAGTACATTTCATTATTGTAAGAGAGTATTTACCACTTTAGCACCGGGAAAGACTTTATATTAATTAAGTCGACAGACTTCATGATGCACCTCTATCAATTTTGTCTGGTTGATATCCCTGGTTTACGTAAAAATTATGGAAAAGTCTCCATTTGGATTTGGATATTGATCTTCAAATGAGTATTGGTTATCACCCCCAAACTGATGGACAATATGAAAGGACTATTCAAACACTGTAAGACTTGTTGAGATCATTATCTCATGACTTTCAAGGTGTGTGGGATCAATAATTTACTTTAGTTGAATTTACTTACTACAATAGTTTCCATTCTAACTTTCAAATGGCTCTATGTGAAGAATTATATGGAAAGAGATTTCAAAATCCAACATGTTGGGATGAAGTTGGTAAGAGGAAACTTATAGTCCTAGAACATATTGAACAGACCACGAAAAATTTAAAGACAATTCATGCCCATATTAAGGTATCCCAAAGTAGGCAGAAGATTTATGCTAACAACCTGAAAAAGGATTTTCAATTCCATGTTGGAGAACATGTCTTTTTGAAATTATCTCTATGGAATGATGTCTTAAGGTTTGGTAAGAAAGGGAAGTTGAGCCCCAGACACATCAGACCATTTAAAATTCTAGAAAGAATCGGAGCTGTAGCATACCATTTAGCAATGCTACAATGTCTCTCCAAAGTTCAAGATGTGTTCCACATGTCATTGTTAAATAAATACATTCTAGGCCCAATTCATGTACTCACCTATGAATAAATAGAGCTCAAACATGATTTTTCATATTTTAAAGAGCCTATTGGGATTCGTGACACAAGGGAACAGGTATTGAGAAATTGGAAAACCCATCTAGTCAAGGTTCTTTGTAGAAACCATAACATGGAAGATGAAATGTTGGAACCTATGGATGTTATGAAGAAGAACCACCCACACCTTTTTAGAGGGATTTACACATGATAAATTTCGAAGATGAAATTTTTGAACGAGGGAATAATATAACAACCCAAAAATTTTATGGTATGTTCTCTTAAATAAATTCTATTCATAGGATTTATTTTATAAATCAACAATCCAATATCGAAAAAATATGGTTATTAATAGGAGACAGTCATAACCTAGCAAGTAAACATAAATTTGTCAATTCTGTTATTTGAAATTTAAAAATCTAAAAAATGCAATTGTGTTCAGGGTGATATTTAAAGTCTGATAAAATTAACTTAATTTTTGGTGAATATCATCCTACCCTTATAAATATTAAATTACCTTTATGAATATTAACATGACTCTTATGAATGGTAACCACACCTATGGAAGTGTAAATAAAATTTAGGCACCTTAAAAATGAAGAGGAATATTTTATGTTTCTGTATTTTTGGATTAAATAATGATTTTAATCAAAAAATAAATTTATCATATTTAAGAAACTATTTTTGGAAAAGGGAGTTCATTTTTGGATTCTACACATCAAATAATGGTTAAGTTGAATTTTTTGGATTTTTCTACAATACATGAATTTTTATGAATAGTAAACTACATTAATTTATCATATAAATACATTATAATTTAAATTTACTATTCATAGCTTCATGAGTGATGTGAGAACCCAAATATCAAACTCACAAGATCTTATTACTATTTTAGGTCATGGAATACTCACTATTTATTATCCTTAGAATAAATAATAAATTAATGATTATAATATTATAAAAACTCTCCTCCCCTCCACTATATAAACCACCCCTCACCCCTATTCCTCCCACACCACTCAAGATTCAAGTCTTGACTAAATTTTTCTTAATATGCATCTCAAACCCTCTCCCCATGACTAAGGCCTTCTGGTATCACCAAAAATCCAAAAAAAGTCTTAAGGAGTTTCTCAAAGAGGAGTACTCCAGAGGTGAACCTCTCTTCCTTTTTCTTTCAATTTCTTTTACAAGTTCCATTATATTGTTCTCTCTTCACACCTCACCTCATAAAAATTCCATGATAATTATAGTACCATACATGTACTAGATATTCAATTTTCTTATGGAATATTTCAGTATAATCTCTCTTTTCCCCTCTTTTTATACTATAAAGGCAAATATCGTCCGAGATGTGTAAGTTTATCACACTCAAGGATGGTGGGTTTTCAATTTGAATTAATATCTTCGATAATGGTCATGAAACACTTTTAATGGTCGAAACAGATAATAATATATGTATTTTATCTTATTTAACGTTCTGTAATCCTAACACACTCATAATATGGAATAATAATACAAACCAAGTTCATTGTGCATAAAACCACCATGCTAAATCCATGCGTTTGTCATTAACTTATCAAATGAGTCATCCTCAAGGAATATAACCAAAATCATTATAATATCATTTATATCTTTTTAATGTCACTAATAATATATATTAATCAATATGTGATGTTAAACCACATTTCAAATGAACTTCCATTCAAAAATACAAGTATACACATCATGAAAACCCAAGAAAAAAATGCTTCTAAAACAATAAAATTGAATCTATTAAACCCATTAAAAGGACAATAATGAAAATAATAAGGTTATAAAATATCAATTTAATTTTTTTGGAGGTTCTGGAATTATTAATTAATGAATATGAATTTGATTCTTCAGTTTGTTATGAACAATCAAGAACACCTTCGAGCATAAGGTAAGGGATCCTCTCTGTCACTTTCATTCAAGAATACCCCCTATGTTGTGTCCTTTTATTTTTAATTCCTAATGATATGGTATTTTTTATGACCTCCCCCATAACAACCTTATAAAATATAAATGATGGTATACCCCTTTACCTCTCATTAATTACGCACAAGAACTCCCATTACCATGCTGAAATGTTCATAAGGGGTTTCTCATCTCACATTCATTTCATTTAGATTTCCATTGTTTGCCACTTATTCCTTGAATATGGTGTATGTGTACTACCATTTTTAATATAATAAAATTATTATATTTATATTCATAGTATTTAATGATTCAATAGATGGTTATATGTATTGTTCATATGATTTTACTGATCACATTGTTGTAAGGGACTTTGTCTCAATTTCCATTTCGTCGTGACTTTGTATTGTGCTCCTAATAATAATTATGTGGTGTACCTAATGCCCATTTGAGATAACATTTAATTTGAAATTTTATTTCTATTAAATAACCATATTATTTTATCATGGATATGTTTATTGTCTAAACCGTATAAAGTTTTACATACAGTGATTATTTGGAATGTTGTTTTAATTATAGAAATATTGATGAATATGTATATTATACTCTATACGGATATTGAAAATGCATATTTATATTTTATTAAATATATGTATAAAGAATTATTTGGACATATAGTGATGGTCAGGGACTACTATTTCCCCTCTATGTATCGACAGGTCTTATTAGACAATCAGTTTGCGACAAACCCTTAGAGTTTGTTTCCAAAAATCTGATGGGTTTCTACACATAGACATATAATATTCTGACGATATAGTGGTATCATGTTCTAGATACATGACATACAAATTAAAATCATTTTTTTATTCATTTTAAGTTATTACTATCCATGAGTTTTTCACTATGAAAAAATCTATGGATGCAGTTTCATTCTCAGTTTATTAATGGCGTGTTTTTTCATTTACTCACCATGCAATTTTTTCCATGTCATATTGTTTATGATTCAATTAATATTGATTTTGGATTATACTATTTGAAACCCTTAAAGATCATTCGAGATCACCCCTTCCATTTTATTTACCTAAAATAGGTTATGAAGAGGAGATCATATATTGAGTTTCCATGGATGTAGTTTTTTTTCTTAGTTTTTTTATGTATTGTATTCTGTTACATTTCCCAATGTAATTTGAGTTAAAAAAATGTATATAGTTTCTTCATGAATACTGAACTAATTTTTCCTTCTGAATTTCCTTCCTTTTAAGTATTCCTATGTAATAAGTAGGCACTGGCTCCAGTCTAGAGGGGTAGGGTGTTACAATCATTATCAGTACTTTTTAAGAAGAACTGTTAAAAGTTTTTTGATCTATTAAAATATACCTAAGAACTCTAAAACCATTGGATATATAAAAAGCTTTTCATGGAATCCATATTCTATCAGAACTCATTCTCATCGAAACCAAGCTTGAATCAAGGCTCAAATCAAGCCTTGAGTAATCCCAAGGCACAAATCCAAGGATCAAACAATTCAAGGGTGGAATGATTCCAAGGCTCGAACAAATTCAAGTTTTGGTTATTTCTCTACTTTCTTTAAAATGATGAAAATCTTCAATACAAGGTATTTTATTTTCCCCTCCTCCTATATCATTGATTTTATATTTGGACATGTCAATTTTTTTCATTATTTTTTTTATTCATTATACATCACTGATATCCCTTCTAGAATGAATTTCTAGTTGGAGGATCCTATGATTTTGAGTTTGTAATGACCCTTTAAGGGACTTATTTCTTCTCTGTAGCATATTAATAATTCCATTATATAGTTTGATAAATTATTCCACTTCTAAATTTATCTTGAATTTGATAGATATTGGTGACATTATTAGGATTGAATTAGTGACCACTAAACATGTGCAATGGGATTATCTACATTCAATCAGCCTGATAGTTGTAGAAGATAAGGTTATTCTACTTATCTAAGTGATACCTCCTACCATCAAACTTAGAAAATACTAGTCATAATTATTATGTGATGGTAATTAACGTATTCCTTAAAAGGTATAAATAGTTAGTGGTGGTTAGGTGAATGATGTTGATTGTTTCTATAGAGTGATAATTAGGTTGGGAGAACACATTAAGACAAAGAATAAACTTGTCTATGGTAAATCCTTGATTGATTGATAATTATATTTTCATTATTTATATTATTATTTTTACATAAATTTAAAAAATCCACAATATTTTTCATTTTTTCAAAAAATATATAAAATACCATTAATATAATAATGTGGTAAGAATAGTGAGTAATCCGAAAATTAAATAATTAAGGGATTTACTATATTCATCAACTATGCTCTATAATGAGAAATATAAATATTATTTTTACCACCATAAAAGTGGTTTTATATACTCATCCATATAATATAATGTAGACATATTTACCACACAATGAAACTCATTATTAATATTTCTAAAAAATTTAGTCCCCTTTAGAGAATTATATGAATATATATGAATAAAACATAATACATATGCTTTGAGTTTAATTATAAATAGTAAAAATGAAATTTTAATCTCAATTCATTGATTTATACTTTGAGTGTCAATGAATGTCATAATGAATAATCTCAGAGGGTTGTTTCATTTAAATCCCCAATTAATTATTATAATTATTAAGAATATCCCATTTCCAATTAGTAAAAAATATCAATAAATATTAACTTTTCATAACAAAAAAATCTCAAAAAACCCTTTTTAAATCAATATTTAAATGTCACACTATCTAATATGTTCAATTTTTCACTACCATAAATCAATTTCTACTTTCAAACACAATTACCATAAAATTTTACTAACCCCATATTAGAATATGGTCTAGCTAGTTTTATATACCTTTTTAAAAATTCCCGTCAATTAAATGATAAGCAACTCATTAATAATTCTTAAAAATAACTCCATTTCCTTCATAACACATCTAGTAAATACTATGTATGTTTTACATTAATCCACATAGAAATATATCATTCTTTAAAATTACCATTTATTTCCAACATATTCAATATGAAAGCAATTGGTCTTAAAATATCCACCATTTCTAAAGAAATAATTACCCTTTGAACATATCAAAAATATTAAACTACATAAATTTTCTTGTCATGTGAGATGAAAAAACAATTTATAATATGAAATGATGTTCCTTTTTTAAATCATTTTGTGTGACATAAATAATAAATTCCTCTAACGTTGCATTCTTTTTCATATAATACATTTCTAATTCTTTCATCAAATCCATCTATGTTTATAGAGAATTTTGATAATGCTTCATACAAACATTTATTTTTCCTCTTGTTCAATACATTTCACTCAATGGTTTAAATTCATCATCCACTTTTACTTATAAAGACTCATCTCACTTAGAAATTATTTTTATAATAGTGGGTCATATCCCCTTTAACATAAAACCTATATATATTCATTAATTACTTTTATTTATCTTATTATGACAAGAATATTATACTATCTTCAAAAAATAACGATAGAAAAAAAAAATTCCATGATAGTAAAATTTTATTATAAATCCTACTCTTCATTTGATTGAAATTAATTCTTGTTTTCAATATATCTAAACATAATTGTTGAAACAATTTGTCAACTAAGAATTTTGAGATGTTTAAAACCATTATCTTAATTAGGTATATTTTTTCCCTAAAATTATTTTTTTCAATCCTTATCAATTTTTAATTTAAATTTAAATTAAAAATTAGAGACATTTTCAAATATTTAATATAATAATATTATTAAATGTAATAATTCGTTAGGTTGTTACATCACTTGTTCCAAAAAAAAAGAAATTATGGTTATAAAATATTGTATATGATGGAGAATTTATAATAAATTATTATTAGGAATCCATCAATTTATGTCTACATGTATTGGTTCCACCCCTAGGAATATCTTATTATGATCCATATATATGAAATAACTCTTTATCTGTTAAAATGTTTTTTCAACACATTTTTATACCTTCTAGTTGATGAAATGGGATTTTATTATTATTTTATATCATATTTTGGTTTATTATTAATCCTTTATTTAAAATATTATATTTTTATTTGTTTAGGGAAATTAAGAAATACATAATTGATAATTTTAATAGAGGTTTTAATAGTCTTAGTTAGAGGATTTAATGTATTCAAAGTAGGATTTCTCCTGTAAATATTAAATTCGTAGACACCTTAAGGAATTAAAATCTAAAAATATCACCATTGAGACCCCTTGAATCACATACAAGTACATGTATTCCCCCTAAATATGACCTTTAATGGTTCACATGTTAATAACTAGTCCCAATGGTGTAATTCTCCGAAATGGGAGGCATTACCCTTTTAGATAACCCAATGGAGTACAATTGTCATCCTTGCCAGCATTATCTCTCAAGTAGTTGTTATTGTAGTTTTTTATTTTGGCTCATCCCCCCATATATTTTACATTTATTGTACAAATCTAATTAGTAGTCATCCGTTGAATGACTACTACATAGAGTATTTCAATTAACGTTGGTGCATGTTCACATGATATGTAGGATGAGTGTCAAACAACAAAATGGAATGATAAATGTTTAGGAGATGAGATAACAAGGATGATGGTCGTCTATAACTCTATACATTGGATGAATTTAAAGGATAATAGTCGAGTAATTATTTTCCTAAATTCAATTACCAATTTTCATCAAAGAATACTAAAATTCATTGAAATAATGAAAAATTAGGTTTCCATTATTAGAATTGTATATAACATTCACTTTTGATAATGAATATATTATGTGTATTTATTTATTTATTTTAAAAAATGAATATATTATTAACCAAATAAGATCAAGATGAATCAATAAAATTGATTCATGCTAATAATTTTACAAAATTGTATAAAGGAGTTATATGTTTCATCATGTTCCCATGTAGCATACATACAACCCTTCTCAAACACTTTTTCCATGTTTACACTTTTGTTATTCCAAAAAAATTAGTCTGTAAGAGTAATAAGAGAATTTTATTTTTCAAATAATATATAGAAACTAAAACATTTGGACTAAACATGTGGAAAATAGGAAAATTCACACCGATTGGGATGATACTGCTATATATGGATCCTTTTATATGAATAAAAGTGAAAATGACGATGGATATCACATTGAAGAAATGAAAATGGAAATTAAATATAGACATCTTGATTATAAAAAGTTGTTTGGGAAGTTAAGTAATTGTACTAAGAGACCATTGTATACTAGTTGTACTAAATAAACGACTTTTTTAGTTGTATTGAAGTTATATAATTTTAAATTTATATGTGGATGGAGTCACATCCTTTTTATAGAACTACTTGGTCTCTGGAATGATATTTTACCAGAAGAAAATGAACTACCATGTCAAACATATAAAGCTAAAAAAATATAAAATCAATTGGTATGATCTCTAAAAAATAAACTTTTCGTCAAATGATGGCATATTGATTCGCAAGGAACAAGAATCACTCATAAAATACCATAAGTGTGGTGCGAACCAATATATGAAATCTGAATAAATTCCATCAAAATTTATATGTTACATTTATATCATTCCACAGTTTAGAAGACTATATAGATGTTAGGAAATTATAAGACAATTGAGATGGAAAGAAGATACAAGAATTAATCATGGGATCCTATGTCATCCAATATATTTTCATTAGGGGAATAAAATTGATTATGAGTATCCTGAATTTAAAAATGATTCGAGAAACTTTTTTTTGTGGTATCTATAGATTAAATAAATACATATGGTGTAAAGAGTCATACTCATAGAACATGACCTCTCATGTTGGTAAATTATTACTTTATTTTGTGGTTATGCATGAATCAAAAATAAATTATCTTGTCTTTGATTATATCTGTACCAAATAAACTCAGTAATGATATTGATGTATATTTGGCTCTAATTATCAATGATCAAAAGTTGATGTGGTGGAAAAGTTAAATTATTTATGTTTCTTGTAGAAGTGAAGAATTCACATTGAGGAAAATATTGCATGGGATAATAAATAATTCCCCCTCTTATAAAACTTTATTTAGCTATAATATTAAAGAAATGTTACAAGGTCCCATTTGTGAAGAATGATTATCATTTAAGTGAGTAATTTACATTGAGTTCCATGTTTTATGAGATGATAAATGACTTCCCCTCTTATAAAAATTTATCAAGAAACATCTTTAAGGGAATGTTGATGTGTCCCATTTATGAAGAATGTAAACACTCAAATCGATTGAAACATTTCTTAATGATAGTGTCTTGAGGACATCATAAATTTTTACCTCAATGACATAAATACCAATCCTGGTTGATATAATTTGATGGGAATATCAAATATGGTAAAACCTCATCTCTACTAATGGGTGATCAACTATTCGGTAAATTATTGAAATTGACACTGTTTTAGGAAAACAAATTTTCTAAAAACCTTACAAAATTAGGTTGGAAGAAGAGATTACTTTTATTTAAATTATTGTATTGGAATTATTTGTTTTTTAGACATTTTCTATTGGCCATTGATATTGGAAAAAAATATTTTATAGTGGTATAGGTACATTAGTGAGTTTTCCTATAAAATTAAAGTATGGAATAAAATCTTGGTTGGATATGATTAATATAGGGATAATTGATGATTTGGAACTAGTGAAGGGTAATGTGATGACTTTTCATCCTCCAAAAGCATACACTCCATCCAAAGAGAAAAAAATTGAAATTTTTTCATTTCTATAACAGTTTTAAAGTTTCAGAGGGGTATTCATTAAATATCAAGAATTTTGTATCAATGAATAATTTAATGTTAAAGGGAAAAAATCACATGATTGTATTGTTTTAAGAAAATATTTTATGCCTGTAACATTCTATTATATTTTTCATAAAACATTTATGACATACAATAACCAGAATCTGCTACTTTTTCCAATCCATATGTTGTAAAGTTATAGACCCAACAATGTTTCCAAACATGAATAAGGATATTAAAGTTATATTATTTGAATTAGATATGTTCTTCCCACAATCGTTACTTGATATAAAGGTCCACCTGATGGTTCACATGGTTATAGGGGTTCCAATATGTGGTCTATTAAATTATAGATAAATTTACACCATTGAATAGTATGTGATTATTTTTTTAAAAAATATCAAGAATTGAAGTTTTCCGGAAGCTTTTATTGAAAAGTGTACATTTTTAAAGAATCTATTGAATTCTATACCGATTACCTATCAGATGTTGATAAAATCTTTCTTCCAAAGCCCGTTTTAGTGGATGATGTATATTTGATGGGATTTCTAGAATATATGTGGTTACGATTTCCTTAACATTGTAAGAGTAATCAAACCTTTACATTTTACATAATAGTAAAGATGTTGATCCATACATTGAAGCCCGCAAAAAAATCATAAATATTTGAATCTATAAAAGGAATCAGGATGGATATCACATACAGGAAATCGAAATTTTATAGGATGGTTCTCAGAATAAATTTATGAGGAATTATCAGAATATATGAATTTAATTATCGAATAACTATAAATTCTATCAAGGTGAATAAATGTAATTTTTATATCTTACACTAGTTTCCTAATCAACATTATAAGTAATATAAAAAATAACATGATGACCATAGTATGATTAAAAACAACGGTGTTATTCTTTTGGTGGAAGCGATGTACATCTCTGGTTCCAAGGAATGAATTCCAATTTATGAAATTATGTCATATTTTGAAATTATCAAACATATATATGAGTTGCATTACACAACATTTCAAGTTCCAATTTTACATTAAAAATTAGTTGATAATAAGGGTGTAGTGAAAGTTTATGAAATGGGATTCATGAAGGTGAATTTCAGTGTTGAAGGGAAAAAAATATGATCCATTCATAATAAAATCACAATAAGTTCTTTCAATTTATGTCTCAAATCTAGAAATCATGAATTTTTCGATTTTCCTACTAGCAACTAAAAAAATGTTTAGTTAGATGAAAATTCAATCATGGATAAACCTTTAATTAGGACATCAAAATCTTTTCATGTTGGTACCGATGTAGTTAATGTATTGTATGTTTTAGGGGGCCATAAAAAGGGGATTTGGATTCATGATAGAGGATCCAAATCCCTAAAACCATTAATGAAAATAATTATAGTTTAATGAGAAGGTAAAAGTGTTTTTCAATACACTATGTTTTTCCTCATAATATTATATGTTCTCTAATACATTAACATAATCTAAATTAGATGAGTGACACTGGATGCATGCAATGTCTTCTACAAATGATGATGTTAGGAATCCCATAGATTAAAAGACATGATTGAAGGAAACCATTAGGGACGATATAAAGGTAATGTTATGAAATATTTTCTATATTTTACCAAGAAATTATATAATGAAACATTGATTTAATTTTCATTATTTCATTTATAGTTTATTTATTTTAGAATATTTTTACCCATATTTCATGCCTTTATGCATTAAAATTCACAGAGGCTTCTTCCCCCAAATACATTTTCACCCCAGCATTGTTTGAATTTATCACTTTTTTCCGTGTTCCCTCCATTGTCTTTGTAGGAGGAGTGACCATGCTTCCTCTACTCGATTGCAGAGGCAATATTGATGTTTCAAAAGTAAAATAATTATCCATAGAATAAATGTATTGTTTCTTATTTTTTTTAATTTATTTATATATTATTACTCATATAATAATTTTTTTCTTAAATATGTGGATTATTTTGTTCGAGTTGGGGTGGTTTGTTTTAAGATACGCATAAAAATGATAGATTGGACTTCCAGGTCAAAACTGATGTAATTAAAATAAGGAAATGGTTCAATAATGTTTACAACCATTATGAAAATGTGAATTACTAATTCTTATTTAATTATTGTTTTCATAATTTTTTATATGATTTTTAATTTAATTTCATTACTAATTTTTTTGTAATAATTATTTATTTCTATTCATATATCTTTTGGGAAGTAATATTTTTAATTAAACTATTTATAAAAATCCAAATAAACAGATAACATGTTTCTTTCTGCCAATGTTACCATTATTTTTGGACATTATTTATTGATCTAGTAACACTGTAGTTCAATTTTCAGTATACATTGTCGGTAGTTTAATAATTAAATACAATGGGAAATGTGGTAACATTGAAATTTGGGATTGTTTTTAGTATATGGGATATATAGAAATCATCCACACCAAAATCTAACATACAGTGTGACTGGTATGACTCCATGTTTTTTTAAATTGAAAATATTTTCAGTAAAAAAGGAAACATACATACTCAAAAGTAAGAGTGAATTGTGTCTGGATCACTGAGGGAAAAAATGTTTAGGTGGAAGCAGGATGTAATATTTGAATCATGGATGTTGTTTTGTGTTAAATTTGTTTATTTCGGGTATATTAAATTGATTTTTTCGTAGAAAAGGATTGGATGGAGCTGCTCCAGGGGTTTTGGGGTTGGGTACTTATGGATGTGATTATTTGGGTTTATCTTTGCAGTTAGTGAAGGACCTGTCTAGGAGTACAATGTGTGATCTTGCTGAAGGCTTTGAGAAATAATTTTCCACTGGATAGGATGTGGATGAGGATGTTGGGTATACTATCCCTGAGATCCCAGTGTAGGGTAATATTATGAATAAGGTGTAAAATTTGCCATAGGACCCAATGGTTAAGCATGTTTTTTATCACTTAACGTTTGACCTTGGTCTTATAAATGCAGATACAGTGGGTAATTCTTTGTCTTAAAAATCCTTGAGATCGGATCCTATGATTGAACATATTTTTGACTTGATTGTTCCTGTATTGGGGGATTTGAATTCATGTGTTCAAGAAGGGGATGATAATGATGCTGGAAAAATAGTGATCATGATCTCTACTGGCAATAGATTCCTAAGACTAGATAATGAGGAGGAATTGCATGAAGAAGAGGATACAGCAAGGTAGGAAGGTGGAATCTTGCAACATTCTTTTTCCTAGAAGGATGCTGCGATGGAGAAGGTGTTATGCAGAACCTTATGGATCAACCACACAGCCACGGTATAGTTAATTCTAACAGTCTGGTTCAGCAAGAATATGGATTAGAGGAGGGTTATCAAGATGTCAAAATCTTGGGAAAGTGGGGAGATATTTTGGACAGTGAAAAAGAAAAAGGATAGTGGTCTGGTATGGCCTTCCTCCAATGATATTGTTCTGGGTGAAAGGATAAAGCTTCATGGGTATGAGGATGTTATGACTGACCCACCATGAAAAAGACTGAAGAAATACTATTCTTATCTTCTAAGGTCGGTGTCTACCTGGTATTATATTAGGAAATAATGTTTGGATATACGGTCCTCGAAGGAGTTTCTAGCCTTGGAGGAGTTGAATTTTAGAAAAAAAATATGCCAAGGTTTGTAAGCACTATGAAACATCGGAGTTGGAATTAGCTACTATAGAGGAAACAATCTACAAAGGAGGTGGTGACAGTTATGAATTCCATGATATGTTCTTGTTTTTTTTAGAATTGTTGTACTTGATTAATTCTTTTTCTTTTATTGATAAATAGTCAGAGGCTTGCCTCTGACTGAGAATTCCTCGTATAATGATCCATAAGTAATTTTTTATGTATAGTAATCATCCTCACAACAATATGATACACAATGTTCTTGGTATGATTCAAAGTGTCTATTATTATTTTAAAATTTATATTTTAGTTAAAAATTATCACTCAATAAAAACTGAGAAAACAAACTCAGATTATTTAGATAATTTAGAAAAATGATTTTTAATTCATTTATGATTAGTATAAAATAGTCTCACATAAAACTGATAAACGATGGGACTGGTATAAATCAAAGTGTGTATTTCCATTTTAAAATGAAATTTTAATAAAAGGACAAGTGTTATACTCAAAACTAATAAAACGTATTCAGTATGTTTTTATACTTTAGGAAAAAACCCATAAGTCATTTAGTACATACATGAAGCATCGTCACCACAATTCAACGCATGGTGTGAGTGGTATAACACTAAGTGTGTCTTTTTATTGAAAATTTACATTAATTTTAGTAAAAATGACAACTAAAAAGAACCAAAATGATAAAATTAATTCATATAGTTTTTATAATTTAGTAAAATGATCCATAATTCATTTTTGATATGTAGGAGTCATCTACACCTCAATCTATTGCATAGAGATCCCATTATGACTCAATATGCATGAAATCAGTTTAAAATTGACATTTTAGTTTGAAATCTGTCACTCATTAAAACCCCATAAATAACACTTGGACTATCTTTATAATTTGTTAAAATGATTCATAATACATTTTTGTTATATCATAATTAATATCATGTAAAACTGACACCCGATGTGATTAGTATGACACAAAGTGCATGTTTCCAGTTTAAAATCACATTTTAGTAAAAAAGGAAAGTGATGGAGTCAAAACCAAGAAAACACATTAAAATTGTTTTTATAGATTATAAAAATGATCCATGGGACATTTTTTAGGTTTAGGAATTTTAAGAACCTCAATCCAATGCATAGTTTGACCAGTATGACTCCATGTGCATCTTTTTATTTAAAATTGACATTAATTTTAGTATAAAATAATACAGACACCCTCAAAACAAATAAAAATAATTTGGATTGTTTTTATAGTTTATTAAAAATAATAATTAGTCATTTTTGACATGTTGGAATGATTCTCACATCAACATGACACATGGTGTGACCAGTATGACTCCATGTTCATCTTTTTATTTAAAATTTACATTGTTTTTAGTAAAAAATAAAAATGGCATACTCAAATGAATAAAATACATTTGGATTGTTTTATTACTTTAGGAAAATGATCTATATGTCATTAGTGATGTGTATTAATCAACTTCACCTCAATAAAATACATGGTGTTCTAGGTATGAGTCAAAGTGCCTGTCATCTGTTTAAAATTTACATGTTTTCTTAAAAAATTATCAAACACTAAAACCCAAGAAAACATGCTTGGATTGTCTTAATAATTTGTGAAAATGAATCATATATAATTTTAATGTGTTAGAATCAGTATCATGTCAAACTAACAAATGATTTTACTAGTATGACTCAAAGTTCACATTTCCACTTTAAAATGACATTCTAGTAAAAAAAGATAAACAACGTACTCAAACCTAAGAAAACACATTATGATTTCTTATAAAATTTAGGAAAACAGTCCATAATTCATTTGGGACATTTGGTAATACTCTAAACCTCAATATGATGAATAGTGTGACTATTATGACTCCATGTGAATCTTTACAATATATACATGTCATTTAAATTAAAACGCACATCACATCTCCAAAACAAAGAAAATGAGACTATATTGTTTTCTCATTATTATATCTACTATTAATTAATTAATTTCATTATCAATTTTATCTTATAATTATTTAGGTAATTTACAATGATATAATTCATTAAGATTAAAAATAAATGGTGTGACATGCACAAATCAACTACAACTCAATCAGATACACAGGGTTTCTGGTATGAATGAAATTTTAGTTTAAAAGTAACACTTTTTGTTAATTTATCTCCATATTTTATTACTAACAGAGGAATTTTTTTTGTTTTATAGGTATTTTATTTTTCTTGATAAGGGGTAGTTTATTCATAAATAGAATTATTTAGAGTTAGGATCAAAAGAAAAATGAACATTGATGTTTTTTAATTCCTGTAATAATTTTTAATTTTGAAATTGTATATACCAAAACTTGAATGTCTATAATAATTTTTTCCATTATTTTTATTTTAAATTTTATTTAGTTTAAATTATCTATTAGTACATGACTATATTGATTTTTTATGGTCTTTCAGGTGTCGGAGTGAGCTGTTACATCAGAATACACTGGTGTTGTAGTGTTCTATAACAAAAAACCATAATATTCCCCTTTATTAGAGATAAATAAATGCACTAATAAGGGATTCCTTTATCAAATATTTTCTAGAAACAATAATATTCTAGGTCTTTCAATCTCAGTTTGGTAGTAAATGATTCTCTACTACTGATAATGGACATTTTAAGCACTGTTAAAGGCCTATTTATTAGTAGTGGTGCATTTGAATAAATTCTATATTTTTTATACATAAACTATGATTGAGAACATTAACCTTTCATGTAATTAATTTTTCTCTTTATTTTTTTTCACCTATTTTTATTATATAAAATTCTAATATATACAAATTTTTTCTTAAATCTGAGTCAATTAGCAGTTAAAACATCTTAAAAAAAATTTATTTCATGATTATCTATTTCCATTAAAACCACATAAAATAAACATTTAATTATATTTTTTTCAAGAAAATAATTCTTATCTCATACCCATTCTTATTTCATGATGATTTAGCTACAAAATATTCTATTTAAACATTATTATTTTTATCCATGATGGTTATTTTGATAATTAATTATCATATCATCTTAATAAATAACATTTAGATCATTTGTACAACATATTACACATTTTAATTTCTCTATTCCACTACAGAATTCTCCAATGAATCAATTTATATGTCTAGATCATCAAAATAAGTTCATGATTCAATTTATAATCTAATAATTAACGATTTTTCATTCATTTTTATTTTGATCAAATCAAGATCTCTATTTAACCCCACTATGGGAATAATGAACTATTTTGGTTATTCATCTTATTCTTCCCCAATATTTTATTACCCTAATGTATCTATCACAAAAGTTTCTATTTATTACATAAATTTTTCTTCAATGAATTATATAGGGTCTTCCTCGAGATCATACATCTCTAAAATTACCATCCCATTCAATAGAAAAATATTTCAACTTATATATAAAAAAATGATAATCCTTCAAGCGAAAACCTCTTCCAAGGGGTTTGAGTGAATTTAATCTCACTATCCTCTCTATAATGTAATTTTGTACCCATATTTGGTATTTTATTATCCTTCACACAATGAAATCAAACATACAGTAACTTATACTCTAGTTATTCTTTACCTGGGTTATATATCGCTGATACAAGAGGCAATAATACAACACAAATGTATCCTTCTTTATTTCCATATCCAGAATCACATTCCTCTCAATAACATGTAATTAAACTTATCTTGTTATATTCAATGAAGATATTTTTATCTTATTTCACATCTCATTTGTGACTAGAATCCTTGTAGATCATCTTGTAATATATCCCCATGTTTTACTTATTCATGTCCTGATACTTTTATATTGTAAATTAATGATAATATTCAGTTATTATTTTTTACTATATGACCATTTTTTACTTCAAACAATTTACCTGAATAGATATGACAATAATAATAATATGATTGATGAAACTATCAATATTTTCACATAATATCATAATCAATTAATAAAATTAGTTATGAAGATCTAATAACATTATCTTTATCATTAATATCACCATTATAAATATTTTAAATATATTTACCATATTCATTCTATATATTAAAACTCTTCATCATCATTTAAATCATATTTGGAGATCATCTAGAAAATTTATTCTGAGTGTTTACCTCCTTATTCAATAATTTCACTTCTATATACTTAATTACTAACATCTTAGTTTCACTAACATATATTCATTGGACTTATGATAAGAAATATCCAATCCAAGGATATTTTCAATGAGACCCATTATGTTATTCAAAACCTAATAAATTTAGTCATCAAATATGGGGAACCTTGTTATATTAACATGATTTTCTATTCCAATAACTTTCTTTGATAGTTTATCCAATATATATCAGTGTTTTAAAACAAAATATTGAAATTTGAGGCCCCTTAATTCACCCAAATGGGGTGGGTAAATTATTGTGTTATCAAATTTCATGTATTAAATTAAAATAGGTTATGAACTTGTGTTATAAAATACATTTCAATCTATTATAATGATCAAACAACTTCACAAAAAAAATTGAAAATTAAATCAAATATACACAATTATTTTTACATAATCTACCAATGCTATGTTATATCCCTGTAGCACATGAATTGACCAAAAAGAAACATATCATTATATTAAATAATTTCAAAATTTTAATCATTACCTATCATAGAATAAAATCACAATACCATGAATTTAATGCATATTTTCATTGAGGACCGGCTACATAATAAATATATTTTATAATACTAGTGAACATTTCTCCATTATAGTGCCACAATAGAATATGTTCATATTCAATGTATGTTATACTCATATTCAGAAAAATGGGATATATAAACATAATAAAGTGTGGAGATATGATTCTTAGTAAAGGTAAACATATGAAATGACAATTGAATATCATTCTCAAGAATATGGTAAGCATATGGGTATAATCAATATATATAATAATCTTACACACAAGAAATCATAGAACATACATCATAGAATAAGTATTGGAATAATATAATATATTATTTAAATGAGTGTGGAATCATTAGTTGATATGTAATATCTGTGATATTATAACACAATAATTAGAATAATCATAACATATGGTCATCTTTCAATTATGGGAAAAATACTAGTATGGGGAACATTACATTCAAAATACACACCATCAATTTCCACAATGCAATCAATTGAAATATACTCTCAAATACTTTTGTCATGAGATATCACCATTAAAAAAATTCATTGAGGGAGATATATTAACCCATATATCATCATTTATTCATATGAGTGCCACTCAAAAATCATTTACTTATAATTCCAAAATGAACCAATATAAATAAAATGAGTTTCATAATAATTCTCAATGAAAATAATTAACATTTTATAAAATAAATAACATAACATAAATAAAATGGGTTTAATATAAATTTTAACTGAAATTATCTAATAAAATTATTTACATTCATAACAAGAGAAATTAAAAAAAATAATGGGAATCCAAAGATAATCTATAACTTTCTATGTAAATACATCACAATAAAAATGATAAAGCATGTGGTATCACACCATACAGATAAAGACTATAGGAACATAATTAATTTTCCAAATCATTTTAAAAAATGTAATTTTGGTGAAGACACTTCAATTTAAGGATGTAAATATAGAGTATTCACATTGGAAAATCATTTGAAGATAGATCACATTTATATATAGTGTATGATTTGGAAGGAAAAAGGTAGTGATGGATATTTTTTATAAAATATAATAACATTACATAAGACATCAATGAAAATATGTCTGATTCTATCCTTTATATATTTTTTTAATTAAGTAAAAGATGTATAAATAATAATGAATTAGTTAAAATATACTTTTTAGATTTTTTTCAAAAGTTTCATTCAAAATAAGAAATATCTTTGGTATTTTGAAATAATTTTCCTAAATATTTTATTATAAATATAGTATAATATTTAATTAAATAATAAATGATGAATGAGATAAATGTTATTTCAAATAAAATGAAAAAGTTTGTAGAAAGATGTGTTTACGCTGAAAATTGATTATAATTGATTATAGAATAAATTACTAAAATAGAGAAGTTAGAGGTCACTTTATAAATTAATTATAAAAAGGAAATGATAAAAAATTGAAAATCATTTCCCATGAAAAATAAAATAGCAATAATACATTATTCAAAACAAACAAATATGATCAAAGAGAATGATACTAAAGGATTACTCCAACTCTCTAAGAATTGTGGTCACTAGATCATCCTATAGGTCACCATGAAATAATAATGAAGAGATTCTTAATATTTTCAGCTGAGGTAATTCTTAGTACGAGTGGGAAACTAATGACGACTATGATTAAGAAAATGATTTTTTATACTATGATTTGTAACTATATATTTTCTTGGATGAGGGAAACCCCATTTATTTGACCTCATCCATCTCCTATATACTTTTTATTTTATTTTAATAATTGTCTGGAAGCTTTTATTTTGAATCGACTTATTGGGTATAAATCTTATGAAAATAAATATTTGGTGAAAGGAATGACAATTTATTTGGAAAGATGAAAAACATTTTAATGTTTTGAAATATTATTGTTGAAAATGATCATGATAAAAAGGGATAAAACAACGTTATTTGAAAAATAAATATATAAGTAAAGTGGTCACATGTGATAACAAATAATTATGTTTCCAATTATAATGGAGAACATTGTAGTGAATAGAAATTATTGATACACACATTTAATCATCGTTAAAGAAGATGATAATTACCATCAATATTGAGGTACTTTTTGTAAATTAAACCTTTCCATGGTAAAAGAACTAAATTAAAAGAAAATTATTTTCTATATTGGTATAAAACATACCGTGATATTAATTATTTTTCATTGAAAACCTAATCATGGAAAAGTTATATTAAAATGGAATCAATATAACTAAATTGATATGGTTTTGTTAAAAACCTCTTACAAATGATGCACTGTTTGAATTAAAAAACATTTAAATTGAAAAAATCATATAGATATTTAATTACAATGAATTAAATTAATAATGTAAAATACATTAATTGGTAGTTTTTGTACAACTTTAATGGAAACATGTTGCATAGATGGAAATATGTCTCAATGTGTGAAAATTTTACTTAATAAACACTTAAAACTATAGAAACATTAGAAGAAAAACCCATTAAAGGATATAAATGAAAAATGAAATATCATATTACAATAATAATGAGACGGTCATGATAAAAACTATAAAATTTTTAGTAGATAAAACATCCCAAACAATACATGGGCTATATGTGTAAATATGTATCAATTAGTGATAATTTGATATTATAATTCCTTAACTTCATTCCAAACTTAGTTGAAGTCACACTAAACTCTAGTATAGTAAGAATAAATATCCTAATAACCAAGTTTAGAAATATTTTCATATATATAACCTTTTATAAAAATATTTTATAATTACTCTTTTAGTTTATATTATTTAGTTATTATCTATTTTCAACATTTGGTGTGTGTAATCATGATCCTTTTGAACATGTTTTCTATTAGTGGTGTTCTTTCCCGTTTTTATAAAACATTTAATCCTTCAAAAATTATTAAAATTATGGTAATTTAAGTTTTATAATTATTCATAATTTTATAATTTTATATTATTGGATTTATCATCATGATTCATAAAGTTGAAATTGATGATGATCATTATTTGGTAATTTTTAATGAACTTATGTTATTATCTAAATTAATGATTATAATATTGACGTTACCACAATATAACAAAAATAAAATCTTTATTTCCTTATTTTATTCATATATTATAAGTAATTATATTCTAATAGTCATCCATGGTATTATTTTATTTCATTTCTCATGTATGTGGTAACACCCACCAAAATAGGAAGATACAATAATTCATGGATAATTATGATAATGAATAGTTTTATTATAGAATAATATTTTGATGAACGATTAATAACGATATTATATAAATAATTTTAATTTTATTAATAAAATAAAAAATATATTTTAATTATCAAGAAATATACAAGAAGAAAAAATGAGATACAATCCTTCATGGAGGTCGTACTCCACACAATGTACTGTTGACATTTACATTTCTCAAATAATTAGAGATAAATAATTTTTATTATAGTTTTTAAATATTTGATAATAAATATTTAATTATTTAACATTAATTATTTAATTTCACAATTAAAATTATTTATGATTGGTGGTGTGAATGAAAAATGATTTTTTTTATTTGTAGAGGTGGAAGCCCACACAATTGCTGAATTGAAATTGAAATTTATTAATTGGAAAGGGGAAATGTGGTTAATAGTAATTAATATTAAATAAAAAATTTAATTATAAAAAATTAATTATGTAATTATATAATAATAATAAAATTTTATTTAGGAATATATGTAAAAAAATAAATGATGTTAGGGTAAAAGTAATAACTTTAGGACTTAGGCTTTCCCTTGTAAGGTTTCTTAAAAATATAGTCCTCAAAAAAATATCTATGGTCTAAAGGAAACTAAAAAATGAAGAGGCTTATAAAGGTAAGATAATGGGTACATTATTGGTTAGAAAACAAATTATATGAGTTTTTTAAAGGGGTGGTGAGAGGACCCTTTAATAAGTATTGAGAATGCTGTTTTTTAAAACATTTATTATTAATATAATAAGAGAATGTGTTTTACATGTAAAAAAAATACTTCTAAATGGATTATAATGGAGTGGGGGATGAGATAATATTAATAAACCCCGACCATTATTTTCAAAAAAATATAAAACATGTTTATAAGTTATTTACACATATAATTTTAATATTTGTCATTTTTGGTTTTACTGTGGCTACAAATTCATTCCAATGTATTTTAATTTTAATACCTAAAAATAAAAACACTATTACTAAATAATTTTTAAATATAGATTCTAAATAAGAACTCAATTTTATCCTCTAATGTTATTATAAGAAAATAAATGTTAATATTGGCCTATAGTACGTTAAAACCAAATTTTTTGAAATAAATTATAATATTAATATTAAAATGTATGTGTAGGATAAAATTATAAATTTAAAGTAATTTAGTGATATAAATTAGATTATTATAAAAAATAAATTTTATGTATACTTAAGTACAATCCAAACCCTTATTTTACCTAAATAATATTTTATTAAATTAAATGACCAAAAATAGTTTCATTCATTGAAAAATATAACTCAATTAAATGAAATGTTAATCATCGAATTTATAAACTCCAGATAATATTGTAACATGATTAATTTATAATCCTTCAATATATCATCAATGTTTTATAAATTTCTATCTAGAAATCATCCTATGATAATGCCATAAAAATTATGGTTTTTGTAAAAGTATTATTCTTCAATTACTAAACATAAAAATAAAATTATTTAAAAAATAACTAAAATATTTATTAATATATTATATTTTTAATTATAATCTAGAAATGATGTTGAATTTTTTAAATAAAAGTTATAATATTTATAAGCTTATCTTTTATATGAAAATACAAAATATAATGAAAATTTTTTTTATTGAAAAATAACATTTTTAAACACTATGTGGTCTTAATATTATTTTATATCAATATCAAATTAAATTAATATTAAAATTTTAGTTCATATATAATAATATTTTATAATTATCTAGCTTAATTTACTTTTATAAAATATACATAACTGAATAAGATAATTCATTTTAAAAATATTTCTTATATTCTAAACATGCTTTAGCAAAAAACCAAAAAAATAATCACTTATGTTATAAAATTTAACATTACATATCCATTCATATTGAAATATTTATTTGAATATTATTAATACATCATATTATACTTTAATAATACTAATATTAATATTAATATTAATATGTGACACATTCATATATATATATATAATATTTTAATAAAATATTTTTTTATTATGATTTAAATTTTACTAAATTTTCTACAAAAATACATAGCTATTGTATACCTAATCAATACATATATATCCAATGACCATATTCAGAATGACCATATCTCTAATCACCATATTTACAATTCATATATTTTTTCTATATTTAAATATGAAGAATCTTGTGTTCCCTTCTCACTTCCTCACTCACATATCTTATTTTCATTATTTCAATTTTAGATATCAGAATATGGTTTCTTCATTCTAGATTTAATCAATCATTATAGGTTTTCTTTGGATATGGATATTTCTTATGCATGAATATGATCCATAAGATCTTCCAGAAATAAATATTTTAAAAAATTATTAAACACATTAAATTTATGAACATTTAAATAATATAATATTCCATATTGAGTAATAATTGGTTTCGTTTTCTTTAACTATAATCATTTCACTATGAATTAATAATATATTATTAGTTTAATTTATATCTTATTTTATTTATTACCTAATATATATCAATACCTTTAAATGAAGAGAGTTTTTTTATAATTGTAAACATGTAACTTATGGAAATAATATTCATTCTAAGTACCACGAGCATTTCATTTTCACCATTAAACAAATAATATCCTAGAAAATTTAATTATAAAATATTAATAATATTAATAAGGATGTCCTTAAGATAGGAACAACTCATTACATGACTCCAAAAAATATATCATCATTAGTATGTTTTCTGAGTCTAGGAATCTTGTCTAATCCCTCATAATAAAAATATCACAATATGTTATTTCTTATGTAATATTTAAGATAAATACTCATATTGATTATTTTTAAGGCCTATATAAGGGAATCAATTTTATTGGATAATTCATCATTATCCTTACAGTGATACATGAACATAAGTTTATTTTATAGATGGACTATAATATCTTGATTATTTTAATAATGTTTCTATGTGAATATAACAAATATTGTTTCTGAAAAACAAATTAATCTAATGGGAGGATAATAATATTGGTATAAGTAACATTCCAATAAAAATAAACACAGGATACAATAATAATACCACTAGTTATTTTTTTGTTATGATTAATAATCTAGTCATCTTGGTGTAAATTTATTGATCTTATAAAATATACTATATATTTAATATTTTTCCGAACAATAAACAATTACCATACCCATATTTAATGGGAAACTTATTAGTTTATTTATTTCCATCCCATATTCATCTAAAATAAGGAATATAATATTCCTACTAGGTACTTTATAGTAAATATTGAATTTGGAAAACATAATCATACCACCATAAATTTTCATTAAAAAAACAACCTATAGTCATCAAGGTGGTTCTTTAATGTTCTTATAAAACGAACTATTTATAAAATAGTGGTCAGAACAAGACACAAATACAACACTCTTATTTTTTGTGTTGAGGACTGAGGTTCTTCACTCTATATAATTTTGTGAGGTCACACAAGTAGTCGTGGTCACATAGTCTTTCAATTATTCTCTTGTACTTATAAATTTTTTATTCTTAATATCAATGTTATTCCTTTTATTGAGACATTTTTTTGGGTAATTACCAATTTCAATATATTTATGACATTGGGATATTAGTGGAACCTATGTATAAACATTATTTACATTCATAGATCCCCCTGACCTATTAAATTTATCTTAAAATTTTGGTTTCCATATCCAATACTTTACATTAAAATACCCAAAAATACTAATAATATGTTCCCTTAGGTGATTCTTATGAATTGTTTTGACAAGGATGAGATTAAAAATTATTTCCTTCATTGTCATTGCCACATGTACTTCCATGAGACTCTATCATTATCTTTTTTTGAGTTTGGTAACTCTTCTGTGATCAGAATGTTAATGGTAATTCTTGATATGTTTTTTGGTATAAGGAAATTATTTTTCACTCCATCCTTTATCTGATTAGATTTATCATAGAACAAATATCAACATTTTCCAAAAAATACACTGTTTGCTTTGTTCCTTCAATTATCATAAATATACTACAACTGGAAGAGTTAATATTGAGTGATGAATTACTTATGAGAATTTTTATAAGATAATTACGTAAAATAATCTTTAAAATATATTAATCATTGAAATGATTACATTTGTCTATAGTTCATCATATATCACTATCAATTCATTTTAATTTTATTTATATTGAGTTCTCTCATATTCCATAATCTATTTAAAAAATATAATAAATACATTACAGTGGAATATTAATAAAATTTGATTGATCAAAATATATCCCTTTTGAGTGTATAGATAGGTGTGTCGACTTAGTTCTACTCACCATTAAACATAGTGAAGATTTATTTGATAATAAACCACCATTTTTCAAAGTGATAATTCCTAGTTTCATTTGTACCCAAACATATTCATGTTTTAGTATAAAAAATAGCTGTAATTTCAAGAAATATCACATAATAAATACTTCAAAAATCATCAAGATGTTATAATATAATCAGAATAATCTATTTTTATTTCATTATATCTCCTTAATCCTAATCCCAAAATTATACCAAACTAATTATTAAAAATAACTATTCAATGCTCTAATTCCAACTATAAGTACCCGATATAAACTTATTTTTACTTAAAATCATAACGAAAATTAAAAAAATATATCTATCAAAATAATCTCACAATCCCAAGAAAGAAATTAATAGTTTCCTTAAGGAATGTCTATATAAGAATTTATTTTACCATAATTGTGAACATCTCACTATAATTAAGTAACAATAGACACATTTTAGACTTCATATAATTTATAATCATCTTCATAAACTAGGGAAATTTAAATATATGAAAATAATGTTATTATATGCTTAGTAAGGGTAAGAATAAGTGATAATAATTTAATATTATTAATTGGAATAATATTAGAATAAGGGTATAATCTAGAAACATCATAATCATATATTAAACAAATAATATAAAATAAATCATTACATATGTCATAGAATTACATTATATACGAATCTAAAGATTGTTAAAACCAGAGTTATTAAATATGATCCATGAGACCCTTTTTATGTTGATTGTTTTACTCTGTTTGTTTTCTTGGTGGGGTTTTCTATGGCTTTTCTTGTATGGTTGTTCTTTTTGTGCCACCTGATCTATGTTGATATTCTAATTTTATGATTTTTTAGTAAATTTTTTAGAACAGGTTTTGTTCAGCTCCTGAACATTCCAGTACTCTCATGGGCCCCACCGGTAGTTCCCAATTTTACAAGAAACTAAAATACACATATGAATACTCATATCAAGAGAAATAATCATAAAAACTACAAATTTAAGGGTGATATAGAAGCCCAATCATCATTATCCTTAAAAGTGACTATAAGGACCCGGCCTTAAAACGTTATATAATCTTGAGTTAAATGAATAATTCACATTAAGGATCTTTTCAGGTTTAGAGTTTTAGAGATTTAGGCCATAACTATTAAATTTCAAAATATTACAATGTAGACACTTCTACCCAGTATCCATTTTTTTTACAAAACATGAACTCTTGAAAAAAAGTCATGTCTAGTTCCATGGTTAAGACAACATGAATTTTAGTTGATACCATCCTTGAACCTATTCCACATTATGTCCTGTGAAAAACATTTCAAAAAAACATGGGATGTGAATAAAAATCTCAGTAAGGGATACACAAAGAAGTAAAACTGTTAGTTTTTGAAAACAACAAGTAACCCTTAATACTTTAACATAAGTAATACTTTTCACCTTTATGAAGTAATAAATACTCTTCCCTGAATAAAAGGTCATTAATTACCCTTTTATAACCAAAAGATTACCATAAAACCCATATAAAGAACACATAACATATAAAGGTAACTTAGTACATAAACATACTTAAATGGAATAACCATATGGTCGACATCCACACATATCACTAAATAGAATAGCCATACAGCCGACATTCATACCCAATGCATTGGAGGTTATAACGTAACCACCCGTCCTGGTATTCACAACACCACACATCATATGGTTTATCATGTAACCACCCATAAAATGTCCATGTACCATCATAACTCATAAAATATTTCAAATATAAACATTTCACCAATAACATTTCATTTGAAATCACAAGAAGTAATTTCATGATATTGAAATAATCAATCCATTTTCAAAAACTATTCGAAAATGGATTTTTGAATCAACGTGTCCCATACCACATTGATTATTTTAATGGAATTATAATTTTAAAACATTAATGTACATATAAATAAATACTCAAAACCATTTTTAAAACATGTAAATTAAAGATAAATATTTAGAATGAAAATTCATTAAAACATTTAAAAATTATATTTTTTGTTCAAGAGTTCTTAACAAAATGAGAGACTCTTGAATACAAATAATTTCATAATGAAATTTGATCAGAACTTTATAATATCTTGAGAATAAAGTTATTCATGATATAATATGTAAAAGGAAATTATATACACCATATAAGAGTGGATTTGGTGCATAACAAAAATGAAGTCTCAATGGAAATGTAAATTGAGATGAAATCCCTTATAAAGATGGTATCCTTAAATTAAGGATAAATAAATCTCATAATTATGTGTGAAAAATATAAATACACCCAATATAAGTGGATATTAAGTGTAAAACAATCAGGGGTCACTCACACATATTCATTGGATTACATATTCAATAATTACAAGTTGAACCCAAAGAATTGAAATTCGGTTAAGAAGCTCCCTTGCAAAAATTCGACAACCTAACGACGTCACATTACAATTTAGAAACTGAGTTGGTGAGAGAGAAAAGGGTATCACATCACTTGGATATAAAATTTACAGAAATAAGGAAATATAATAACATATCCCAACATAAGAATATGTGAATTAAAAGACATAACAAAAAGAAGCCTTTTAAAAGAGAGGAGGGTGAAAGGTTCCCTTACCGATTTGGTAACTAACGAAACATACACCACATGAAAGAAGTATCATACAATGAAGATTTAAATACCCATAAATTAATGTATCTTACACAAAGAATACAATCATGGGAAGTACTTACACCACACAAAAAGAGGTAGTGGCAAATATGACATGAATCTCATGGGGATAAAAGTGAGAGGAAAACCCCTTACCACGTTGTAATCAATCGATTCGTATGACCCAAAGTTAATAACCACCAAATTAATCACATAATACCATGAATATGATTATAGTCATGATAATATATATCAAAATTCAGTACATAATACACCTCGTGCAATAAATAAGTGGCGAACAATGGAAATCTCACGAAATTAAAGGTGAGATAAGAAATCCATTACAAAAATTCGGCAGCCTAATGGCGCCACTTAAAAATTATTAAAATGAATTGATGAGAGTTGGATGGGGTCTCTCATCATATGAAAATAAAAATTACAGTATGGTGAATATAAAATAACATCCTCTAACATAAGATCATGAAGCATAAAAGAAATGACATAAAAGAGAGTACTTGAAAAGAAAGAGAGAGGTCAGATCCCTTACCTCGTGTCCGAATTGACTTGATCATTCTTTAATCTCATGAATAATAAACTAAAGTTAATTTTTAATTTATTAAGAACCTTTTTCAAGTTTATTATTACTTTTATATCAATTATTACCATGTTATAAACATTATGTAATCATTTAAGATAATAACGTCCATTTTGTCGATATTTGGTACTGGAGTCAAAAATGGACTTCTTATAATCACATGTTGTTCATGTGGTAAATGGTTAATTATATACATAATGATATTCATGATCTGGATATCATATATATCATATATATATATATAGTATATACATGTATTTATAATATTACATAACATTTAGAGGTAAGAAATGAAATGCACCGTTCATGGAGACGGTAAGTCGTACGTACGCATGAACGCTACTTTCATTATTATTTCTTATTTTAATGGAAATAAAACATAATGATACATATGTATATTATAATTGAAGTATAATATCATATATAATATCATTAACCCCATACTTTATACATCCCACATAAGGGATTAACGAATCAAATCACTTTAAGGGGGTGGTAGTCCGCACTTCCTCAAATGAGATTATCGTATTTACCCACTATGGAATCCATAAAGGATTGATATAATTGGGAAGTACAGAAGAATAATGAAATAATAAACATAATATATATCATATAAAAATTCAATTCCATCATAATGGCCACCATGAGAGGTGGTAATATGTAATTGAACAATCATCATTTCGTGAGGCGTTAGTTTGCCATCCGCAAAAACATTATGTTCTTCATCCATTAGATAGAGGTGTGTGTAAGTGTAGTTCTAATAATTCTCATAACAACATCCTAGTATATTGATTATAATGTTTTTGTTACAAAATAAAGTAATAGAAGGAGTTTAGGGGTTGGAGAAGTAAAATAAAATAAAACAATTTAAGAGAAATCGTTACCTTTAATTTGGGTAACTTCCTTTGGTTTGAACTAAAAGGACTTCGTGAAGGGCCTTCTGCCAAAGGTAAAGATTCTAGGGGAGGATAGGGATGTAGGGAAATTAATTGGGAATATTTTGGACGAGCGAAATGGCTTGAGAGGTGTGAGGAATTGGATAGAAGTGGTCTCCTTTTATAAGGGAGGGGAGGGGCTCTTTAGTAAAGTGTGAAAATATTATTTTATAATATAATGATATTCGGTTTCAAATGGACCAAAAATCATTATAGTCAAAGATAATATTATTCATGGTTGAAATAAAATCATCCAATCATAATTGGACATGTTTTGGATAATAATTTAATCATTATAATCTTATTTATTTAAATGATTTATTAATGAGGTAAATACTGCATCATTATTATGTCATATATAATTTAATTTAACTGTTGTATAAAAATTATAAAAAAATTACCATGATGTAGAAAATATTTTTATATTTCTTAATAATATTTATAGTTGAAAATATAACTTATATAACACCATATAAAAATTAATTACTAAAATATTTTTGTTAATGTCCATTTTGTCTTCACATTAAATTAATTAATCTAAATTGTAATTTTCACTCCCAAGTGGCTCAATGGGGTCCCAAAATCGATGAAAATATTCCCATGGTCGTTAATGACTCAACCAATAAGTTTTGGACAAGAGATAAGGTAATTATGAATTATTAAAACATTCGTTTTACCTTGAATTTCCCTATTTTCCTTGAATTGCGGTAAATAAAAGTCAAAAGTTACTATTCACAAAAAAAAATATTTTCATCTTAATGAACCACATTTTACTTTTTGATAACAACTATGTATTCCGGATTTTTGAAATTCAATACACAGAAGTGGTATAATTTCATTTAAATGAAAAAGTCAGTTTTTTTAACAACCACTAAGTGGTTTCACTATTCATCAAAAATTGTAGTTTTTTCAGAAAAATATCAAAATTTCAGCCTAAGCTATATTTGATATTAAGAATTCAAAATGATGTCTATTTTTCCAAATTAAACACATATAAGTGGCATTAGTTAATTTTAAAATTAATTCTCGTTGTTAAAACAAATAGCGTGTTTTTAAGAAACAATAACTATCAAAAGATTGATACTTGTTTATGTCCAATTTCAAAGTGAAATTAATTACAATGACCAAAATTGTATTAAATGGTAAAAATATATTCTAATTAAACATTAAAAACAATTAAAAAGAAAATCTAACCATATAAATAAATTAGATTAAAATACAGTTTTGAATTAAAATACAATATTTTTCACTATTCATTAAAAATGAACATTACCGGAAAATTTCCAAAAATTTACCCAAAGTAAATTTTTATGTCCCCATTCTAAATAAGGATTTAATTTGGTCATATAGAATGTATTAAAGTGACCAAAACTAGATTTAAAAAGGGGCACCATTAAAAGGCGGTAAATCGGCCTTTAAATGTAAATTATACTTAAAATTAGATTCATTCATATTTTAAGCCTATATCTTTGTATTGGATATTGTAAATACATTTAACTATCATGTATAATCATGTTGTAGTTAGTTTTGTTCATTCCCGCCAATACAACGGCTAGGAGTTAACTTCCGTTTAAAATAATAATATATTATTATTGTGCAACGTATGATTTCAAAGAAACTCGTTGTTGCGTATCGGGTATGCTATCGAAAATAGAAACCCTTTTTAAAGTAAAATTAATATTTAATTAAAAAATTAAAAAATATGAAAAATTCATATTCTTTTCTTTGTCTGGGATGTTACATCCTTCCCCCTTTTAGGAATTTCGTCCTCTCTATTTAAAAATTGGGCTCAAGAACTTCCTTGAAAGCCCAATATCGAAAAAATAGTCAATAACACTATCACTTTAAAATAAAGGAAGAGAAGTAAAAAGGTTACCCTAGAAAAAAAATACTAGGATTCCATGAAAACATGGATATGGAGGAGAAAAAAAACCTTCATGTTATGATGGAGAGTGATAGAAAACATGTTTTGGAGAAAGTTAACCACAAGAAATTCAGAAACTTGTGATGGGTTAACAGTCTTTGATTCCCCAGTTAGAAAAGTTAAAAGACATGTTTTTTTGTTTTATGTTACTTTTCATTGAGTAATTTATTTATGATCTTTACTAAAAACATAAGTAAATATACTCCCATTTCATGTAGACATTCATCTTTTACTAGATTTCTAACACAAACTCATATTTTTTCCAAACAATGAGTATTCAGGATTACTTTTTTTCACATTAAAAGTGATATAATCAACTTTGAGAGAATTAAATAATCCAAAAAAAGGAACTATATATTTCCCTTGTCATTAGATATTATCTAAAACCAAAATGTTCAATACAATATCAGATAATCCCCAAAAAGGATAAACTTTTACATAAATAGAAACTACTCATAATCTCCAAAAATTTTCTTAACAAAACCCAATGTTCAACCAAGACCATTAAATAAAAAATTGTCCCTAAAATTCTTCAAAATTAATCCAAACTAAGATTGAAACCCAAATATCCAAAGGATTTTATCATATAGTCTTTCGAGATAAATCTTAATATATATCTCCAAATAACATCAATTAATCTTAAAATCTCATATTGAAAAGAAATTAACCTAATAAAATACTCTACATTCTAGGTTAATCATTTCCATAGATATCCCAAAATAAAATTATTATCGATTCATAAAATCATCTAAATAAAAAAATTAGTAAAACTAACCAGGGACTTCACGTAGTCCAGTGGTAGGCGATAAATACCAGTAACACTTAGGTTGTGGGTTCGATTCCCATAGCTTCGTCTGAAGTGACGGGTTGTCACACATTTTGCATGTTGTCTCTTTTCAAAAACTATATAATTTTATAACATTCCCAAAAAGAGATAAATTTATCAAAAATAACCATACCGTATTTTAACCACGAAGGTTTTCTAATAACTTTTATTTTTCATCCCAAAAATGTATTAACCTATAATTTCCTCAAATTCAACGATCATATAAACTGAAATGGTTCTTTATAACTATATCCAACAAAGAAAATATAATTATTCCTTGAATAAAATTTTCATATATCAAACATTACGGTTACACATACTATAAAAAGTCTTCTAATGTAATACCATCATCAAAAGAGCCTTAATACTTATAATAATTTCACCATCCTAAAATCTACCATAACTCTTGAATCCTTTATATGTTGACTTCTTACACATTCAACATTATTAATGATCCATTAAACATTCCTTTTCAACTTATTATGAAATACTTCATTCCTACAAATAGAATCATGAATCATATCCTAAGGTTCAATTATATCAAAACATATGTTAAGAAATAATCCATACCTTTCATTGGTCATTGGCAGTTTGTTCTTCCTCAATCAGAATGGAATTATGTATTGGTAAACAAATATTTGTACGATCCTGGTGATCCCATTCCCGAAACATCCTCGTAGGACACCTGTTTGTATAATGACCATGAATACCACATTTAAAACATTCAATTGATCCCTCAGAAATAACATCTTTCCATTTCCTATAGTCAACTAGATGCTTCATTTTTTCATGGAAGGTTCTTAATTTATGACCTTCATTCCCACATATATAGCATATTGACATCCCTTTGAGGCATTTTCCTAGGTGTTTCTTTCCACATCCTTGAAACATAGGTTTTTGAACATACTTACCTTTATGATTATTATTTGAAATTCTGTATGGATTTGCTTCTCGAATATACAATGCCTTATAAAAATCACCAAGTTTCATGTTTTCAATCATGAATCCTGATAGTTGGTTGAGAATAACCACAATAGTTCTCATTGAATCTCTCATTTCATTCAGTTTCTCATTCAGAAAACCGTCACCATTTTCTTCACATCCACTGTTACTTTGGTTCCTGGTAGATCCATCCATTTACTAAAACCAAAAAGGTCAGTGTGAGTATATGAGTAAAATCATTATATAATATCTTATGAGGAGGGTAAATACTGATTCATGTTATCTTAAACTCATTCAAAATAACTACGACTCTTTCTAATATTCTAACCATTATGGTTATGTTACTTATGCTTAGATAACACCCTAACCTCTAATGTTGTCTAAACTGACCTCTGATACCAACTATAAGGACCTGACCTTAAAACATTACATAATATTGAATTAAATGAATAATTCACATTGAGGATCTTTTCAGGTTTAGATTTTTATAGATTTAGTCCATAACTATTACATTTCAAAATATTACAAAGTAGACACTTCTACCCAGTATCCATTTTTTTACAAAACATGAACTCTTGAAAAAAAAAGTCATGTCTAGTTCCATGTTTAAGACATCATGAATTTTCCTTGATCCCATCCTTGAACCAATTCCACATTATGTGCTGTGAAAAACATTTCAAAAAAACATGGGATGAGCATAGAAATCCCAGTAAGGGATACACAAAGAAGTAAAATTGATAGTTTTTGAAAACAACAAGTAAACCATGAATACTTTACATAAGTAATACTTTTCACCTTTATGAAGTAGTAAATACTCTTCTCTGAATAAAAGGTCATTAATTACCCTTTTGTAACCAAAGGATTACCATAAAACCAATATAAATAACACATGACATATAAAAGTAACTTGGGACATAAACATACTTAAATGGAATAACCATACGGTTGACTTCCACACATATCACTAAATGGAATAGCCATACGACCGACTTCCATACCCAATGCATTGGAGGTTATAATGTAACCACCCGTCCTGGTATTCACGGCACCACCCATCATATGGTTTATCACGTAACCACCCATCAAATGTCCATGTACCATCATAACTCATAAAGTATTTCAAATATAAACATTTCACCAATAACATTTCATTTTCAATCACAAGAAGTAATTTCAAGATATTGAAATAATCAATCCATTTTGAAAACCATTTAAAAAAGGATTTTTGAATCAAAGTGTCCCTTAACACTTAGAAGATTTTAATGGAATTATAATTTTAAAACATTAGTGTCCATATATATAAATACTCAAACCATTTTTAAAACATATACTTTAAAGATAAAGATTTAGAATGAAAAATCTTTAAAACATTTAAAAATTATATATTTTGTTAAATAGTTTTGAACAAAATGAGAGACTCTTGAATACAAATAATTGCAGAATGACATTTAATCAGAACATTATAATATCATGAGAATAAATTGATTCATGATATATTATGTCAAAGGATAGTATATACACCATATAGGAGTGGATTTGGTGCATAACAAAAATGAAGTCTCAATGGAAATGTAAATTGAGATGAAATCCCTTATAAATATGGTATCCTTAAATTAAGGATAAATCAATCTCATAATTATGTGTGAAAAATATAAATACACCCAATATAAGTGGATATTACGTGTAAAAAATCATAGGTCATTCACACATATTCAAAGGATTACATATTCAATAAGTACAAGTTGAACCCAAAGAATTGAAATTGGGTTAAGAAGCTCCCTTTCATAAATTTGACAACCTAACAGCGTCGCATTACAATATAGAATCTGAGTTGAAGAGAGAGAAAATGGTATCCCATAACTTGGACATAAAATTTACAGCAATAAGGATATAGAATAAGATATACCAACATAAGAAGATGTGAATTGAAAGACATAACAAAAAAAATCCTTTTAAAAGAGAGGAGGGTGAAAGGTTCCCTTACCGATATGGTAACTTACGAAACATACACCACATGAAAGAAGGATCATACAATGAAGATGTAAATACCCATAACATAAAGTGTCTTACACAAAGAATACAATCATGGGCAGTACTTACACCAAAAAAAGGAAGTAGTGTAAATTATAACATGAGTCTCACGGGGATAAAAGTGAGATGAAAAACCCCTTACCACGTTGTAATCAATTGAGTCGTATGACCCAAAGTTAATAACCACAAAATGAATCATAGAATACCATGAATATGATGATAGTAATGATAATATATATAAAAAGGCATTACAAAAGACACCACATGAAATAAATAAGGGGCGAACAATGGAAATATCGCGAAATTAAAGGTGAGATAAGAAATCCATTAAAAAAATCCGGCAGCCTAATGGCACCACTTAAAAATTCTTAAAGTGAATTGATTAGAGTAGGATGGGGTCTCTCATCATATGAAAATAAAAATTACAATATAGATAATATAAAAAAAATCCTCCAACATAAGAACATGGATCATAAAATAAATGACATAAAAGAAAAGTACCATCATAATGGACACCATGAGAGGTGGTAATATGTAATTGAACAATCATAGTTTCATGAGGTGTTAATTTTCCATCCACAGAAACATTATGTTCTTCATCCATTAGATAGAGGTGTGTGTAAGTGTAGTTCAAATACTTCTCATAAAAACATCTTAGTATATTGAGGATAATGGTGCTGTTACAAAAGAAAGGAATAAAAAGAGTTTAGGGGTTGGAGGAGTAAAATAAAAGAAAACAATTTAAGAGAAACTGTTACCTTTAATTTGGGTAACTTCCTTTGGTTTGAACCAAAAGGACTTCTTGAAGTGCCTTCAGCCAAAGTTAAGGCTTATAGGGGGAGGATAGGGATGTAGGGAGATTAATTGGGAAGAGTTTGGACGAGCAAAATGGCGTTATAGGTGTGAGGAATCGGTTAGAAGTGGTCTCCTTTTATAATGGAGAGGAGGGGCTCTTTAGGAATGTGTGAAAATAGTATTTTATAATATAATAATATTTGGGTTATAATGGTCCAAAAATCATTATAGTCAAATTTAAGATGATTCATGGTCGAAATAAAATTATTCAATTAGAATTGGACATGTTTTGGATAATATTTTAATCATCATAATCTTATTTATTTAAATGATTTATTAATGAGGTAAATACCGCATCATTATTTTGTCATAAATAATTTAATTTATTTGTTATATAAAAATTATAAAAAAACTACCATGATGTAGAAAAGATTTTTATATTTTCAAATAATATTTATAGATGAAAATAGGACTTATATAACACCATATAAAAATTAATTACTAAACAATTTTTGTTAATGTCCATTTTGTCTTCATATTAAATTAATTAATCTAAATTGTTATATTCACCCCCATGTGGCTCATTGGGGTCCCAAAATCGACCCAAATATGACCATGGTCGTTAATGACTCAACCAATAAGTTTTGGACAAGTGTTAAGGTAATTTTGAATTACTAAAATATTCTTTTTACCTTGAATTACCCTATTTACCTTTAACCGCGGTAAATAAAAGTCAATAGTTACAATTCACCAAAAATTATTTTCATCTTAATGAACCACATTTTACTTCTTTATAACAACCATGTATGTCGGATTTTTGAAATTTAATACACAGAAGTGGTAAAATTTCATTTAAATGAAAAAGTCAGTTTTTTTAAGTACCGCTAAGTGGTTTCACTATTCATCAAAAATTGCAGTTTTTCAGAAAAGTACCAAAAATCAGCCTAAGCTATATTTGATATTCTGAATTCAAAAATGATGACTATTTTTTCAAATTCAAAACATATAAGTGGAATTAATTTATTTTAAAATTAATTCCCGTTGTTAAAATAAATAGCGTGTTTTTAAGAAACAATAACTATCAAAAAATTGATACTTTTTAATTTCCAATTTCAAAGTGAAATTAATTCCAAGGACCAAAATTGGATTAAATGGTAAAAATGTATTCTTATTAAACTTTAAAACCAATTAAAAAGAAAATATAACCATATAAATAAATTAGATTAAAACACAGTTTTTAATTAAAATACAATATTTTTCGCTATTCATTAAAAATGACCTTTATCAGAAAATTTTCAAAAATTTACCGAAAGTAATTTTTTATGTCCCCATTCTAAAGAAGGATTTTATTTGGTCATATAGAATGTATTAAAGTGACCAAAACTATATTTAAAAATGGATCGTCATTAAAAGGCGGTAAATCATCCTTTAAATGAAAATTATACTTAAAATTAGATTCATTCATATTTTAAGCCTCTAACTTTTTATTGGATAATGTAAATACATTTAACAATCATGTATAATCATATTGTATTTAGTTTTGTTCATTCCCGCCAATACAACGGCTAGGAGTTAACTACCGTTTAAAATAAAAATATATTATTAGTGTGCAATGTATGATTTCAAAGAAACTCATTGTTGCGTATTGGGTACGCTATCGAACATAGCAACCCTTTTTAAAGTAAAATTAATATTTAATTAAAAAATTAATAAATATGAAAAATTCATATTCTTTTTTTGTCTGGGATGTTACATCCTTCCCCCCTTTGAGGAATTGCGTCCTCGCAATTTAAAAATTGGGCTCGGGAACTTCATTGAAAGCCCCATATCAAAAAAAAGAGTCAATAAAACTATCACTTTAAAATAAAGGAAGAGAAGTACAAAGGTTACCCTAGACAAAGGATACTTGGAATCCGTGAAAACATGGATATAGAAGAGAAAATAAACCTTCATGTTCTAATGGAGGGTGATAGAAAACATGTTTAGGAGAAAGTTAACCATAAGAAATTCACAAACTTGTGATGAGTTAAACAGTCTTTGATTCCCCAGTTGGAAAAGTTAACAGACAGGGTTTTTGTTTTAAGTTACTTTTCATCAAGTAATTTATTTATGATCTTAACTAAAAACATAAGGAAATATACTTACATGTCATGTAGACATTCATCTTTTACTATATTTCTAACACAAACTCATATTTTTTCCAAACGATGAGTATTCAGGATGAATTTTTTTCACATTAAAAGTGCTATAATCAACTTTGAGAGAATTAAATAATCCAAAAAAATGAACTATATATTTCCCTTGTCTTTAGATATTAACTAAAACCAAAATGTTTAGTACAAGAACAGATAATCCCCAAAAAGGATAAACTTTTACATAAAGGGAAACTACTCTTAATCTCCAAAATTTGTCTTAACGAAACCCAAAGTTCAACAAAGACCATTCAATAATCAATTGTCCCTAAAATTCTTCAAAGGTAATCCAAACTAATATTGAAACCCAAATCTCTGAAGGATTTATTCATATAGTCTTCTAGGATAAATCTTAACATTTATCTCCAAATAACATCAGTTACTCTTAAAATCTCATATTGAAAAGAAATTAACCTAATCAAATATTCTCCATTCTAGGTTAATCATTGCCATAGATAACCCCAAATAAACTTATTATGGATTCATAAAATCATATAACTAAAAAGAATTAGTCAAACTAACCAGGGACTTCACGTAGTCTAGTGGTAGGCGATAAATACCAGTCGCACTTTGGTTGTGGGTTCGATTCCCATAGCTTCGTCTGACGTGATGAGTTATCACACAGTCTGCATGTTGTCTCTTTTCAAAAACTATATATTTTTATAACATTCCAAATAAGAGATAAATTTATCAAAAATAACCATAGCATATTTTAACCATGAAGGTTTTCTAATAACTTTTATTTTCCATCCCAAAAATGTATTAAACTACAATTTCCTCAAATTCAAGGATCATATAAACTGAAATGGTTCTCTATAACCATATCCACAAAAGAAAAGATAATTATTCTTTGAATAAAATTTTCATATATCAAACTTTAGGGTTACACATACTATAAAAAGACTTCTAATGTAATTCCATCATCAAAATAGCCTTAATACTTATAAGCATTTCACCATCCTAAAATCTACGATAACTCTTGAATCCCTTATATGTTGAATTCTTACACATTCAACATTCTTAATGATCCATTAACCATTCATTTTTAACTTATTCTGAAATACATCTTTCCTACAAATAGAATCATGAATCATATCCTAAGGTTCAATAATATCAAAACATATGTTAAGAAATAATCCATACCTTTCATTGGTCGTTGGCAGTTTCTTCTTCCTCAATAATAATTGAATTATATATTGGTAAACAAATATTTGTAAAATCCTAGTGATCCCATTCCCGAAACATCTTCGTAGGGCACCTATTTGTATAATGACCATGAATACCACATTTAAAACATTCAATTGATCCCCCAGAAACTACTTCTTTCCCTTTCCTAGAGTCAACTAGATGCTTCCTTTTTCCGTGGCAGGTTCTCACTTTATGACCTTCATTCCCACATCTATAGCATATTGACGTCCCTTTGAAGCATTTTCCTAGGTGTTTCTTTCCACATCCTTGAAACATAGGTTTTTGAACATACTTACCTTTATGATTATTATTTGAAATTCCTTATGGATTTGTTTCTCGAATATACGACGCCTTATAAAAATCACAAAGTTTTATGCTTTCAATCATGACTCCAGATAGTTGGTTGAGAATAACCACAAGATATCTCATTGAATCTCTCATTTCATTCATTTTCTCGTTCAGAAAACCGTCAACATTTTCTTCACATCCACTATTACTTTGGTTCCTTCTAGATCCAGCATTTACTAAAACCAAAAAGGTCAGTGTGAGTATATCAGTAAAATCATTATATAATATCTTATGAAGAGGGTAAATACTGATTCATGTTATCTTAAACTCATTAAAAATAACTATGACTCTTTCTAATATTCTAACCATTATGGTTATGTTACCTTTTCTTAGATAACACCCTAACCTCTAAAGTTGTCTAAACAGACCTCTGATACCAACTATAAGGACCCGAACATAAAACATTACATAATCTTGAATTAATTAAATAATTCACATTGAGGATATTTTCAGGTTTAGAGTTTTAGAGAGTTAGTCCATAACTATTACATTTCAAAATATTAAAAAGTAGACACTTCTACCCAGTATCCATTTTTTTACAAAACATGAACTCTTGAAAAAAATTCATATCTAGTTTCATGCTTAAGACAACATGAATTTCCCTTTATCCCATCCTTGAACCTATTCCACAATATGTCATGTGAAAAACTTTTCAAACAAACTTGGGATGAGAATAAAAAGCTCAGTAAGGGATACACAAAGAAGTAAAACTGTTAGTTTTTTAAAACAAAAAGTAAACCATGAATACTTTAACATAAGTAATACTTTTCACCTTTATGAAGTAGTAAATACTCTTCACTAAATAAAAGTTCATTACTTACCATTTTATAACCAAAAGATTACCATAAAACCCATATAAAGAACACATAACATATAAAGGTAACTTGGGACATAAACATACTTAAATGGAATAACAATACGGTCAACTTCCACACATATCACTAAATGGAATATCCATATAGCCGACTTCCATACCCAATGCATTGGAGGTTATAACGTAACCACCCGTCCTGGTATTCACGGCACCACCTGTCATATGGTTTATCACGTAACCACCCATCAAATTTCCAAGTACCATAATAACTCATAAAATATTTCAAATATAAACATTTCACCGATAACATTTCATTTTAAATCAGAAGAAGTAATTTCAAAATGTTGAAATAATCAATCAATTTTCAAAACCCATTTAAAAAAAAGGATTTTTGAATCAAAGTGTCCCATACCACTTTGAAGCTTTTAATGGAATTATAATTTTAAAACATTAATGTAAATATAAATAAATACTCAAAACCATTTCTAAAACATGGAAATTAATGATAAATATTTAGAATGAATAATCTTTATAACATTTAAAATTTATATTTTTTGTTAAAGTGTTTTTAACCAAATGACAGATTCTTGAATAAAAATAATTGCAGAATGAAATTTAATTAGAACTTTATAATATCATGAGAATAAAGGGATTCATGATATAATATGTCAAAGGACAGTATATACACCATATAAGAGTGGATTTGGTTCATAACAAAAATGAAGTCTTAATGAAATGTAAATTGAGATGAAATACCTTATAAAGATGGTATCCTTAAATTAAGGATAAATAAATCTCTTAATTATGTGTGAAAAATATAAATACACCCAATATAAGAGTATATTAAGTGTAAAAAATCATAGGTCATTCACACATATTCATAGGATTACATATTCTATATGTACAAGTTGAACCCAAAGAATTGAAATTGGGTTAAGAACCTCCCTTGCAAAAATTCGACAAACTAAAAGCGTCACAATACAATTTAGAAACTGAGTTGATGAGAGAGAAAAGGGTATCCCATCACTTGGACATAAAATTTAAAGAAATAAGGATATAGAATAATATATCCCAACATAAGATGATGTGAATTAAAATACATAACACAAAAATCTTTTTAAAAGAGAGGATGCTGAAAGGTCCCCTTACCGATTTGGTAACTTACGAAACATACACCACATGAAAGAAGGATCATACAATGAAGATGTAAATACCCATAACATAAATTATTTTACACAAATAATACAATCATGGGAAGTACTTACACCACCCAAAAGGAAGTTGTGGCAAATATAATATGAATCTCACGGGGATAAAAGTGAGATTAAAAACCCCTTACCACGTTGTAATCAATAGAGTCGTATGACCCAAAGTTAATAACCACCAAATGAATCACATAATACCATGAATATTATGATAGTCATGATAATATATCTAAAAAGGTAGTAAAAAATACACCACATGCAATAAATAAGTGGCGAACAATGGAAATCTCACGAAATTTAAGGTGAGATAAGAAATCCCTTACAAAAATTCGGCAGTCTAATGGCCCCACTTAAAAGTTCAGAGAATGAATTGATGAGAGTAGTAGGGGGTATCTCATCATATGAAAATAAAAATTACAGTATGGTGAATATAAAATAACATCCTCTAACATAAGATCATGAAGCATAAAAGAAATGACATAAAAGAGAGTACTTGAAAAGAAAGAGAGAGGTCGGATCCCTTACCTCGTGTCCGAATTGACTTGATCATTCTTTAATCTCCTGAATAATAAACTAAAGTTAATTTTTACTTTATTAAGAACCTTTTTCAAGTTTATTATTACTTTTATATCAATTATTACCATGTTATAAACATTATGTAATCATTTAAGATAATAATGTCCATTTTGTCGATATTTGGTACTGGAGTCAAAAATGGACTTCTTATAATCACATGTTGTTCATGTGGTAAATGGTTAATTATATACATAATGATATTCATGATCTGGATATCATATATATCATATATATATAGTATATACATGTATTTATAATATTACATAACATTTAGAGGTAAGAAATGAAATGCACCGTTCATGGAGACGGTAAGCCGTACGTATGCATGAACGCTACATTAATTTATATTTCTTATTTTAATGGAAATAAAACATAATGATACATAGGTATATTATAATTCCAGTATAATATCATATATAATATCATTAAATCCATCATTTATATGTCCCACATTTGGCATTAACGAATCAAATCACTTTTAAGGGGGTGGTAGTCCGCACTTCCTCAAATGAGATTATCGTATTTACCGACTATGGAAACCATAAAGGATTGATATAATTTGGAATTACAGAATCATAATAAAATAATAAACATAATAAATATCATATATAAATAAAGTAACCTCATAATGTACACCATGAGAGGTGGTAATATGTAATTGAACAATCATCGTTTCGTGAGGTGTTAGTTTTCCATCCACAGAAACATTATGTTCTACATCCATTAGATGATGTTGTGTGTAAGTTTAGTTCAAATAATTCTCATAAAAACATCCTAGTATATTTAGGATACTGTTTATATTACAAAATAAAGGAATAAAAATATTTTAGGGGTTAGAGAAGTAAAATAAAAGAAAACAATTTAAGAGAAATTGTTACCTTTAATTTGGGTAACTTTCTTTGGTTTGAACCAAAAGGACTTCTTAAAGTGCCTTATGACAAAGATAAGGCTTCTATGGGGAGTATAAAGATTTAGGGATCTTAATTGGGAATATTTTGGACGAGACAAATGGCTTGAGAGGTGTAAGGAATTGGTTAGAAGTGGTCTCCTTTTATAAGGGAGAGGAGGGTCACTTTAGGAATGTGTGAAAGTATTATTCTATAATATAATGATATTCGGTTTTTAAGGGTCCAAAAATCATTATAGTCAAAGTTAAGATGATAAATGGTTGAAATAAAATAATCCAATCATAATTGGAAATGTTTTGGATAATTTTTTAATCATTATAATCTTATTTATTTAAATGATTTATTAATGAGGTAAATACTGCATTGTTATTATTTCATAAATAAATTTATTTATTTGTTGTATAAAAATTATAAAAAAATACCATGATGTATAAAATATCTTTATCTTTCCAAAGAATATTTATAGTCAAAAATAAGACTTATATAACACCATATAAAAATTAATTACTAAACAGTTTTTGTTAATGTCCATTTTGTCTTCACATTAAATTAATTAATCTAAATTGTCATTTTCACTCCCAAGTGGCTCAATGGGGTTTCAAAATCGACCCAAAGATGCCCATGGTAGTTAATGACTCAACAAATAAACTTTGGACATGTTTTAATGTAATTTTGAATTATTGAAATATTTGTTTACCTTTAATTACCCTATTTACCTTTAACCACGGCAAATAAAAGACAAAAGTTACTATTCACCAAAAATTATTTTCATCCTAATGAACAAAATTTTACTTCTTGATAACAATCATTTATGTCGGATTTTTGAAATTCAATACACAGAAGTGTTAAAATTTCATTTAAATGAAAAAGTCAGTTTTTTTAACTACCGGTAAGTGGTTTCACGATTCATCAAAAATTGCAGTTTTTCAGAAAAATACAAACAATTCAGCTTAAGATATAATTGATATTCTGAATTCAAAAATGATGACTATTTTTCCAAATTCAAAACCTATAAGTAAAATTAATTAATTTTAAAATTAATTCCCGTTGTTAAAACAAATAGCATGTTTTTAAGAAACAATAACTATCAAAAGATTGATACTTGTTTATGTCCAATTTCAAAGTAAAATTAATTCCAATGACCAACATTGGATTAAATGGTAAATATATATTCTAATTAAACTTTAAAACCAATTAAAAAAATCTAACCATGTAAATAAATTAGATTAAAACATAGTTTTGAATTAAAATACAATATTTTTCACTATTCATTAAAAAATGAACTTTATTGGAAAATTTCCAAAAATTTACCAAAAGTAAATTTTTATGTCCCCATTCTAAAGAAAGATTTTATTTGGTCATATATAATGTATTAAATTGACCAAAACAAGATTTAAAATGGGTTCTCTATTAAAAGGCAGTAAATCAGCCTTTAGATGTAAATTATACTTAAAATTAGATTCATTCATATTTTAAGCCTCTAACTTTTTATTGGATAATGTAAATACATTTAACAATCACGTATAATCATATTTTAGTTAGTTTTGTTCATTCACACCAATACAACGGCTAGGAGTTAACTACCGTTTAAAATAATAATATATTATTAGTGTGCAACGTATGATTTCAAAGAAACTCGTTGTTGCGTATCAGGTACGCTATCGAACATAGAAACCCTTTTTAAAGTAAAATTAATATCTAATAAAAAAATTAATAAATATGAAAAGGTCATATTCTTTATTTTTCGGGGATGTTACAGTGACTGACATATGAAAATCATCCACTTATCACAACATAAATAACCCATGTAAATAAAATTGGTTTCATAAAAAATTCAAATGAAAATAATTAACAACTTATAAAATAAAGAACCCTTGTAAATAAAAAGTATATAATATCCTCCTCTAATAGAACCAGACAAATAAATCACCCATAATAATAAGAATATAAACTAATAGAAAATAAATGCATTTTAAAAAATATTCAATAACGTTCTAGGTAAATACAAATGAATCATGTTAATAAAGAATATTATATTTACACAATATCTTTAAAGGGTATACATAGTGGTTATTTTTGTGCCACATGATCTATGTTGATATTCTACTTTTATCTTTTTTTTAATAAATTTTTATGATCAGGGTTTGTTTAGCTTCTGAACATTCTAGTACTCACCTAGGATACACCATTAGTTCCCAATTTTACAACAAACTAAAATACACATAGGAATACTTATCCCAAGATAAATAATCATAAAAAATAAAAATTGAAGGTTGATATAGAATCCCAACTATCATTATCCTTAAAAGTGAGTTACATTTGAAAATAATCCACTTATCACAACATAAATAACCCATGTAAATAAAAATGGTTTCATAAAAATTCAAATGAAAATCATTAACTACTTATAAAAAAAAGATCCCATGTGAAGAAAAAGGATATCATGTCCTCCTCAAAGAGAATCAGATAAATAAATCACTCATAATCATAAGAATATAAACTAATAGAAAATAAATGTGTTTTAAAAAATATTTAGTAACATTCTAGGTAAATAAAAATGAATCACATTAATAAAGAATATGGTATTTACATCATATCTTTAAAGGGTATATAGTTAACTTAATAATTTTCAAAATAAACCAAAATATGGAATCAAGGTGAACACCCTTAAATAATATTAATGATATTTATATTTCTAATTGTTGAAAATAAATATAAGATAACTTATTTTTATACATAGTGGGTGACTGGAAAAATAATGGAAATGGTAGATCATTTAACAAAAAATAAAGACGTTATATAAGTCACACAAAGAAAAACAAATTGGATGATATCATTTGAATATTATCATTAATTAAGTACAAGATATATCAAATAATAAAAAATTAGTTAAGAAATATTATACTTGGACTTTTAGAAAAATCACTTTGGTAATTAACAATATTCTTAATCTTTTGAAATCATTTTAAAATAAATTTTTTATTAATATTAGATAAAATTATATTATTTTTGAAACTATAATTACATCAAGGTAAAATATTATATAAAAAAATGAAATGTGGGGAAATAACTTTTTCCCTATAGGATGACATTAATGATAGTTTCAAAACACATTTATATAAAGTACAAATCATAGGTCACTTTAAAAAGATATTTCCATATATTGAAGTGATAACATTGAATAAAATTTTGATACTAAAAATAAACTTCAATAATATATCCATGAATATATTTAAAGGATATGAAATTAAATTTTCAATGTAAGATTACCAATTTTATTTAAAAGGATACAAAACCGTTATAATTTTTTGGAATAAATTTATTAGAAACCCACATCATTAAAATTATAACAAAAAAATCAATTTGAAAATTAGAAAATGAAAATACATATGATAAAGGTGAGGAAAGAAAATTAGGTTTAAAATTATAAAATATATCATTTGTGGGAAATAAAATTATAGATAAGATCGGAAACTATCATTAAGGAGTATGAGAATTATTCTCTACAATGAGATACATTTTTAGGAAAATGTTTTATTATGATAAATTATTTTAATTAAAAAGAAATATTCAACTGTATAAGAAAGTTATATACCATTAAATTAACTATTAATGTGTTTAAAACCAATCTCGGTAGAATTAAATTTATGTGGGAGTATTATAACTCAATAGAGGGTGTTGTCTGATCACAAACCCCTTAAATGTTTTCTTATCTTTTGAATGAAAATAAAATGTATTATAGGCACCAATATAGATCCTTAACCCCCAGGAATTAAATATATTATCACATTCCGTCCCCCGGGGCCCACGTCATGACTACCCCAAGCCCTCCTTCTATAGGCCAGGGGTTGGCATATATCACCAAAGTCGCAATTCCCTAAATCTGGGAAGGCATAGCCTTTATAACTGTAAACACACACATTAGAGCACACAACTGAATACAAAAAAATAAGTAAAATTGTACAAGAAGAGAGTGTTTAAAAGTAAAGGGGGCCAAAAATACAAGACCAACTATAAATTACAAGTATAAATGAAAAGGAAAAAATAGTTGAAAGGTGAAAATTAGATCATGGATCGTCCACCACGGATCCTACCTGAAGGGTAGGTATAAATAGCTTACTCAGCACTCCACGTCTGTCAGTCTCCTCTGTTTACCGACACGTAGTATGGTCCACCTCCGGGTACCGACCAGTTCGGGTACTCTCAGCCTCAATCAGCATCGTCCATCGTCTGAAACCAACACAACAAGGTACGGTAATAGCATGTGCAAGGGTGAATATAACGATACTCAGTAGGGACCCCAAGATCCTCAAGGTATCACAAAATCCAAAGGATAAAACACAAAGTATTAAAATCAATATATAACCCCACTTAGGTATATGACTATACATATACCTAAGTTATCAAGTAATCCATCTCAATCATGATGTAGAAAAAAGTTACTGACCCAGCTCAACCATGATTTTATTCACATTATCGAAACCTTAGATACTGGAGAACTCCTGCTCAATCAAGTACAGTGGGCCTACCGCAACACCAAGGTGCTTCCCACTAACCTTGGACTCCTGAAGTACTCCTCCTATCGAGTATCGTGGGTCTGATGTGTACCCATGATTCTCCCCACCGTGGGTCTGCCACGCCATTAAGGCACTCCCCCTCGTAGCCTACTAAGGTAATCCTCCTATCGAGTACTGTGGGTCTGTCGCGACACCAAGGTGCTCCCCACTTTGGGTCTTCTACGACACCATGGAACTCCCCTATGGGCTAGTACAGTCACTCCGAGTCAAAACGGTCTGCAGTCTTCAGGTCTCAGCCAGCTACTACGTCTCTGCACTCTGCTTGCTCCTCACAAGAAGGATCTGCTCCACGAGCTACTGGTTTAATTTCCCAACCTTATTACATACATAATCTTGAATTTAGTCAATAAAACAATTCCTTTTACATTTATAGTCTTTTAAAGTTTAGAGCTTTATATAATTACGACAATATATTATTAACATTACACATTATTACAGAGTGGATACCATAAAACAATTTCCATTTTTTTTCAAAAAAGAAAACATTAAAACATAAACATGACTTCTTAAAAATTTTCAACATTTAACATGGATTCCTTCTTTTCCTTACACATCCATTAACCTGTGAAAATCATTTAAGAACTTCGGATGATCACGAAATCTTAGTAAGGAATGAAAAATAAGAAAAGATCACAATAGTCCTTTAATACTCGTAACTTATGAAAATAATTTCAAAAGACATGCTTGTCACCCACATATAAATACTTTGTGTAACATGATATTTACACAAGATCCATACAAAACATTATAATTGAAATATAATAATAATGGTATCTTGGGGCATTACATAAATAATCGTGTAACCATTCTTGGCTACCTTATAATTTTTAACCCTCACAGCTACCTTACTTTGTGTCACCATCGCAGTTACACATGGAGTAACCATACAGCCGACCTCCAACATACTCATACCCAATGCATTGGAGGGAGATATAGGTCCCAAAAGTCATCATAAATAATTTACATGAACCAAAATATAATCATACAACATGAATAATTCCATAAAAACATTACTTTGGAATTTCGTAAAACCGAATTTAAAAAGAGGATTTTAAAGAAAATACCCTTATAAATATCATACAATTGAAGAGTGACATAATAGAGTGGATAGATTATGTATATATATACACATAATAAAAAATAATATAAACTGAACCCATCAAACAAACAATTTAAATATCACATTAATGATGAAGTAGAAGGTTAACCCAAAAAATGGAAATCGGGTTAAGAATTCCCTTACCTCGGGTTTTTCTTACTTGAAACATGTTTAAACATCCTGTATAATGGTTAAAAGAGTGTTATGAGTATTTTACAGAGACATTTTCATGTTTATAAAATCTTATATTAACATTTAATATCATCATTTCAACCATTAATTGTTAGTATTTTTCTCCTTGCACTATTTTTGGGTGAGTTCTAAACATGATTTCCATGATTGGTTCATGGTTGATGTTCTTGTCGATTGGAAGTGAAATTCCAGAATTGGAATGTAAAGGTATTTAAATATTTATAGTACCATAATTTATAACTTTTTTCATTTTGATGTTTAATATGAGGATGATTCATAAGTTAAAATATTAATGATGTTCGTTTAGATCATTTTAGTAGTTCTTTGATAATAACAACCTCATTTTGTATTATAAATTAGACTCATGAGTACAAAATAATTCCAGAACCATGGGTGAGTCATAACACATATATTATTACCTGGTTCAACTATATAAATGGTTTAATGACCCTACTTGAAAGAATTAATGGAAATTGAAATCACATCGTCCGTTATGTCGGTAACTCGACACATAACGAACAATGTTTTTATTCCTTAAATAAGTGGGAGGGTAGAAGAATAATGATGAGTAATTTTCCATAAACATGATAAAATCCAGAATATACATGATTTATGGAGATTTCATGCCTCTTGGGTAAGGTGATATGAATAAATAATAAGTAAGGAACTCAAAATAAAAGAATAAGTGAGAAATATCTTACAAAATCTTAGCAACCCAACGGCTATGCGACAGTGTTTTAAAAAACATTAAGAAGAGAGGGTACAAGGTTCACCCATATAGAAATTAATCATAATATAGAATTGATCAATAATAAGAATGAAATAAGAACATGGTAAGAAAACATGAAATTTATACCACATAAAAGAGAGCATGAAAGGAAAAAAGAAAAAAATTGAGCATTTTCATACCTTGTAGTGTAACCCTTAGAACATGAAGGTTGGGACCTTGGGGGCTTGAGGAAACCTTAGGAGGGATAATATAGAGATAAATAGTCCATAGCTTCGTTGAGGAGGAATTGGGAATGATTTTAATGAAGTAATTGGAAGGTATTTATAGGAAAAGTAAGGGAATTTATTAATAATTTCCAAGGGACACCTCATAGGTGGTATTTGCAAAACCATGGGCTTGCCCATGGTATTTTCCCATGGAATAACCCACATGGGACACCTCACATATTATTTAACTATTAACAAGTCGACCAAATTTATGACATCATTATTATATCATTGATGACGTCATTAACACACTGAAACTAAAAACTGTATTTTTTACTATTCACTGAAAAATCAATTGTTTCAGAAAAATTCTTAAAATTCACCCTAACCATTTATCAATGAATATATTTAAAAAATAAAGTCCATTTTTGAGAATAATTTTCTAAATATTATTAATTTAATTTTTAAATAAAATCATACTTAATTCAAAAATTAATAATTCTAATTATGTAATTACTTCTATATCACAATGAAAAATTAACCTAGATACTATAATATTAAAGCCTTATTAAAGTAAAATAATAATAAAATTTACTATTCATTAGGGTCATATTTCTATTCATAAAGGTATGTTACTATTCACCAAAAAACAAGTTGGTTCCAATAGACTCAAAATAACATACTGAACACAATTGTAGATGAATGTTTCTTGAAATTCTGAATAGACAAGTAGAAAAGAGATGTTTTAAAGGATCATTAAAAATATCTACCTAAAACAAAGTTCCATGAATTTATATTTATTTCTAGAAAAACTTGGGGTGTTACAATATCCCCACCTTCTTAAAATTGCGTCCTCACAACTTTATTTACTTTTTAAACAACTGATGGTATTTTTCCCTCATAGAATTTCAGACTCCCATGTTGCTTCTTCAACCATGTGGTTCCTCCACAAAACCATTAACTAGGGAATTACCTTATTCCGCAATACATGTTCCCTTCGATCAATAATTTGAACTAGTTTCTCTTCATAATAAAGGATCTCTTCTAGATTAAATGGTTTTAGGGTCAAGACATGTGATGAATCTGGCACATAATTTCTCAACATCAAAACATTAAAAACATTGTGTACCTGAAACAAACTTGGAGGGAAAGCTACGCAGTTTGAAATTGTTCTAAATTTCGCCAAGATTTCAAAAGGACCAATGAACCATGGAATTTTCTTTCCTTTCTTACTGAAATTCTTTACAATTTTCCAAGGAGATGCTTTAAGGAAAACATGGTCACCTACCTCAAAAGAGAAGTCTTTCCTTATGTTATCTGCATAACTTTTCAGCCTGCTCTGAGCTGTCCTCATGTGCTACTGGATAATCCTCACTTTCTCAGCCACTTATTCAACTAATTCTGGCCCCATCAACTTTCTTTCACCGACTTCATCCCATAATGCTGGAGTCCGACACAGCTTCCCATAAAAGGCCTCAAAAGGTGTCATCTGAATACTGGAATGAAAACTATTATTATAAGAAAACTCAACTAAAGAAATATGTTAATCCCAACTTCCTTGATAGTCCATTAAACAATCTCGAAGCATATCCTCCAAAGTTTTAATCATTCGTTCTGACTTCCCATCTGATTGAGGATGAAAAGTTGTACTGAAATTTAACACTGTGCCCAAGGACATCGGATGTCCCTTCCAAAAGTTAGAAGTGAACCTGGGATCTCGGTCAGATACAATGGAAAGAGGAACTCCATGTAACCTGACAATCTCTTTGAGGTACAATCGAGAAATCTGCTCCAAAGAAATTGTATCTCGAATAGATAGAAAATTTAGAGAATTTCTTAGCTGATAAAAAATAACCCAAATCAAATTATTACCTCGAAAATTTTTTGGTGGTCCTACCACAAAGTCCAGGGATACATTCTCCCATTTCCACTATGGCACTGGAAAATGCTGAATCATCCCTTTTGGCAAAAGTCATTATGATTTAAACTATTGAAATGTTAAGCATTTCATAGTAAAATCCACAATATCTCTTTTCATTCCATCCCACCAATAATACTCCTGATGGTCTCTGTACATATTAGTATTTCCATGATGGACAAAAAATAGAGAACTATGAGCTTCGCACAACAAATCTTTATTCAACTGAGAATTGCTAGGCACACACAACAATTTTACAAATCCTAAAACACAATCCTTATCGAGGGTAAATTCTGGCAACTTACCCATTTTAAGCAATTCTACCATTTTCTCTAGCTCACTCTATTTCTTCGGTGCTCACTTAATTCTGTCTGACAACAAAGATTTCACTAAAACCTAAAACAAAACAGATGTATTCCCTGCACCAACAACATCTAAGCCAAAATTTATCAAATCATTAATCAAGGGATCATGTTCCAAACATAACATGGTTAATAATGCATGATGTTTTTGACTCAAGGCATCCGCCACATTGTTTTCTTTTCTAGGATGGTAATTGATCATGCAGTAATAATCCTTTATCAGTTCAAGCCATCTTCTATGCCTCATGTTTAATTCCTTCTAAGTGAATATATACTTCAGACTTTTATGTTCAGTATATATTTGGAATTTTTTTCCATATAAATGATGCCTCCAAATTTTGAAAGCAAAAACCACAGCTGCCAATTCCAAATCATGTGTGGGATAATTTAGCTCATGAGGTTTAAGTTGTATCAAAGAATAGGAAATTACCTGATCATTCTTCATAAAAACACAACCAAATCCCTTTAAAGAAGCATCACTATAGATGACAAACTCACCATTTTGGGAAGGTAAGTCCAAAACTAGAGCATTCACAATCTCTTCTTTATTTCCTGAAAAAAAACATCATATTTTTCTGTCCAAACAAATTTAACCCCTTTTCATGTTAACATAGTTATTGGGCTAGATAACCATGAAAAGTTCTTAAAAAACCGTCGGTAATAACTAGCTAACCAAAGAAAACTACTAATCTCTATAACATTTTTGGGTCTTGGCCATTCATCAACTACTTTTTTTGGCTGGATCAACTGTTATTCGATCCTTATTTACAATGTTCCCTAAAAAATAAATCTATTTTTACAAAAAATCACACTTTCTAAATTTTCCATATAGTTTCTTTTCTTTTAGTGTTTGTAAAACAACCCCTAGATTTTTTTATGCTTCTCTTTTTTTAGAAACTATCAGAATTTCATCAATAAATACAACCAAAAACTTATCCAAGAACTCACGAAATACTCTATTCATAAAATTCATTAAGACAGCAGGTGCATTAGTTAATCCATAGGGCATAACAAAAAATTCATAATGTCCATATCTAGTATGAAATGCTATTTTCGGGATGTCAACCTCCTTCACCTTCAGATGATGGTATCTAGATCTCAAGTCAATCTTGGAAAAGTACTAAGCTCCCTGGAGCTGATCAAAAAATTCATCGATATGAGGAAAAGGATACTTCTTTTTAATAGTGATGTTATTCAAATCCATATAATCAATGAAATGTCTCATGGAACCATCTTTATTTTTAATAAATAAAATAGGATCTCCCCGTGGTAAAGTACTGGGATGAATGAAGCCTTTGTCAAGCAAATCCTACAGCAGATTTTTCAATTCAAGAAGTTCTATTGGAGCTATATGATAAGGGGGTTTTTAAATTGTCTTAGCATCAGGAACTAAGTCAATTGTGAATTTTACTTCTCGATCAGGTATGACACTAGGTAACTCATCATAAAAAACATCAAGGTATTCATTTACCACTGGCACATCATTAATTTGAATAGTTACCTTGTTTTCAACAATATGATCAAGATAAATTTCATTTCCATCTTTCAATAGTTTCTCAGCTTCCGGATATGTTATCAATTATATGGGTTCATTCTTGTTTACAAACTGAAATTCTTTCTGAAAAACATCTTCTTTATCTCTACAGTAAATCTTAGCATGAAAATCAGTGAGCCAGTCAATCCCTAGAATAACATCAATCTCAACTAAGGGTAAAACAACAAGGTATGCAGGTTAAGTATTTACAAACACCACAATAGATAGATTCTTATAATTCCTCTTTTCTATAACATTTCCCCCTAATGTTTTAACAAAAAGTTCTGGTCTCATTTTTTGAGGTGATATTTTCAATTTACCAGAAATGTTTTCAGAGATGAAGGAATGTGTAGACCCTGTATCAAACAAAACTTTAGCAAACTCTGAGTGAAAAAATAAAGTACCTGATATAACTTCATTGGATGGCCCGACATCTGTTGACATAGTCGCAAAGGATATCACTACACCTTTCTGCTTGTAGTCCAGCTTCTTTGCATCATTCAAATCTCTCTTTTGATAGGAATTTTCATAATGACCCATCTCACCACATTTAAAACACTTTACAGTCTTCTTATTAGGATTAGTCAGTGGATCATTTTTGTTACAATCTCGGGCCATATGTCCAAAATTACCACATTAAAAACACTTCTCAGGTTTTCTATGACATTCTGAAGGGTGCTTCATGCCACCCTTTTCACAAACTAGAAATTGGATTTTCTTACCATCAGATTTATTTGTTCGATTCTTACCCATTTCTTGCAATCTGGACCTATTATTCTATTTTTTTCCAAAATGCACGTGATTATCAGCAAACTTCATCTCTACCCTCTTAGCACATCGGACAAGTTTCTCATAACTTTTGAATTCATGGGAGGCCATCACCCTTCGATACCATGGCTCAATACTGAGTAAAAGCGGTTGATTTTGATATCAATATCCAGCATAAGAATTAGAACATACCTCTCTAGTCGGGTGAAGTTCACTTTATACACAGCCACTGAATCTTCCTCTTTCTGTTTCAATTCAAGGAACTGCTTCTCCATTCTATGTCGCACGACCTTAGGAAAATACTTTTCAAGGAAAAGACTTTTAAATTCATCCCACTCTAAGGCATAAAAATCCTCTCTACCCCTAATATTCCTTACCATTGACCACCATTGATCATCTTACCCTTCAAAATGATAAATGTCAAATATTACCTTTTGATTGTTTGAACATCCCATAAAATTGAATATTTTTTGAAGGGATTTGATCCATCTTTCAGCTGCAACTAGGTCATAAGATCCATTGAATGCAGGAGGATGTTGTCTCATAAAATGTTCAACTACTATCATGTTCTGTTTTGGTTCCACTGTTGTTTCTATTGCATGGATTCCACCACCATTTATTGCATGTGTTAGCTGAGCCATTATTGTCACAAACTACTCGGTTCCAATCCCTACCATTTCAGGTTGTAGTTCCGGAAGGATGTCATTCTGCTGGTGCCTCTCCTCCTCAGAATCTCTATTCCTTATGTGGATAAACATTTTGGACAAACATATATTAGATGAAGCAACATGGTAATCTTTAAATTCTATAAAATTTCAAATTAAACATAGAGTGAAAATCATTTATGGTATTCTATTAACATCACCCTAACCCCATAAGTTTTCTAAACCATCCTCTGATACCAACTATATAGACCTAACCTTATTACATAAATAATCTTAAATTCAGTCAAGAAAACAATTACTTTTACATTGAGTATCTTTTCAAGTTTACATATTTAGATAATTAGGACAATATTTTCATAACATTACACATTATTATAAATTGGATACCATAAAAACATTTTCCATTTTTTTTCAAAAAATAAAACATTAAAACATAAACATGATTTATTGAAAATTCTTAAACATTTAACATGGATTCCTTCTTTTTATTACACATCCATTAGCCTGTGAAAATCATTTAAAAACATAGGATGAGCACGAAATCTCATTAAGGGATGAAAAATAAGGAAAGAGCACATTAGTCCATGAATACTCGTAACGTATGAAATCATTTTCAAAAGACATGCTTGTCACCCATATATACTTACTTTTTGTAACATGATATTTACACAATATCCACACAAAACATTATAACATAAATATAATCATAAAGATATATTGGGGAATTACTTACATAATCTTGTAACCATTTTTGGCTACCTTATAATTTTTAACCCTCACGACTACATTACTTTGTGTAACCATCGCAGTTACACTTGGAGTACCCATACGACCGACCTCCAACTTAGTCATACCCAATGAATTGGAGGGAGATATAGGTGCCACCCTTAGTCATATTTAATCCCCAAGAACCAAAACATAACCCTAAAACATGAATAATTCGATAAAAATATTACTTTGGAATTTCGTAAAACTGAATTTAAAAAGAGGATTTTAAAGAAAATCCCCTAATAAATATCATACTATTGATGATATTCTTAATATAGTGGATGTAGTATGTATATATATACACATAATAAAACATAATATAAACCGAACCCATCATACAAACAATTTAAATATCACATAAATGATGAAGTAGAAGGTTAACCCAAAGAATGGGAATCGGGTTAAGAATTCCCTTACCTCGGTTTTTTCTTACTTCAAACTTGTTCAAACTTACTATATAATGGTTAAAAGAGTGTTATTATTCATTTAAATAAACTTTTTCATGTTTATAACATCTTATATTATCATTTCATATCATTATTTCAACCTTTAATTGTTTGTATTTTGCTCCTTGAGCTGTTTTTGGGTGAGTTCTTAACATGATTTCCATGATTGGTTCATGGTGGATGTTCTTGTCGATTGGAAGTGAAATTCCAGAATTGGAATGGAAATGTATTTACATATTTCCAGTACAATTATTTATACCATTTATCATTTTGATTTTTCATATGAGGATGATTCATAAGTTAAAACATTAATGATGTTTGTTTAGATCATTTTAGTGGTTCTTTGATAATAACAACCTCATGTTGTCTTATAAATTAGAACCATGAGGATAAAAGAATTCCAGAACCATGGGTGAGTCATAAAACATATATTATAACCTTGTTGAACCATATAAATGTTTTCATGACCAGACTTGAAAGAATTAATGGAAATTGAAATCACATCGTCCACAATGTCGGTAATTCGAGACATAATGGACAATGTTTTTATTCCTTAAATAAGTGAGTGAGGAGAAGAATAATTATGAGTAATAATACATAAACATGATACCGTCCCGAATATACATTATTTCTGGAGATTTTATGCCTCTTGGGTAATGGGATATGAAGAAATAATAAGGAAGGAACTCAAAATAAAAGAATAAGTGAGAAATCTCTTACAAAAATTCGGCAGCCCAACGGCTATGCGACAGGGTTTTAGAAAACATTAAGAAGAGAGGGGACAAGGGTCACCCATCCATAAATGAATCATAATAGATAATAGATCAAGAATAAAAAGGAAATAGTAACATGGTATGGAAACTTAAAAGTTATACCACATAAAAGAGAACATGAAAGGGAAAAAGAAAGAAATTGAGAATTTTCTTACCTTGTATTTTAACCCTTAGAACATGAAGGTTGGGACCTTGGGGGCTTGAGGAAACTTTGGGAGGACTAATATGAAGGTAAAGAGGTCAGAGATTCGTTGAAGAAGAATTGTTAATTATGTTAATGAATGAATGGGTTGGTATTTATAGGAAAAGTAAGGGAATATTTTAATAATTTCCATGGGACACCTCATGGGTGGTATTTGCAAAACCATGGGCTTGCCCATGGTGTTTTCCCATGGTATAATCCACTTAGAACACATCACATCTTTTTTAACTATAAAAAAGTCGACCAAATTTATGAAATCATTATTAAATCATTAATGATGTCATTAACACACTAAAACTAAAAACTGTATTTTTAACTATTAATTGAAAAATCTATTGTTTCAGAAAAATTCTTAAAATTCACCCGAACCACTTATTGAAAAATAGATTTCATAAATGAATTCCATTTGTTGAAAATAATTTTCTAAATATTATTAACTTAATTTTTAAATAAAATCATACTTAATTAAAAAATTAACAGTTCTAATTCTGTAACTACTTCTATATCACAATGAAAAATTAATGTAGATTCTATTATCTTAAATCCTTAACAAAATAAAATAATAATGAAATTTACTATTCATTAGGGTCATATTACTATTCATAAGGGTATGTTACTATTCACCAAAAAAACAAGTTGGTTCCAATAGACTCCAAATAACATACTGAACACAATTATAGATGAATATTTTTTGAAATTCAGAATAGAGAAGTAGAAAAGTGATGTTTTAAATGATAATTAAAAATATCTACTTAAAACAAAGTTCCATGAATTTCTATTTATTTTTAGAAAAACTTGGGGTGTTACATTATCCCCACCATCTTAAAATTGCATCCTCACAACTTTATTTACTTATTAAACAACTGAGGGTATTATTCCATCATAGCATTTTAGACTCCCATGTTTCTTCTTCAACCATTTGGTTCCTCCACATAACCATTACCTGGTGAATTACCTTATTCCACATTACATGTTCCCTTCGATCAAGAATCTGAACCAGTTTCTATTCATATGAATGGTTCTCTTCCAGCTGAACTACTTCTGGGATCAAGACCTGTGATAAATCTGGCACAAACTTTCTCAACTTCGAAACAAGAAAAACATTTTATACCTGAAACAAACTCAGAGGAACAGCTACATGGTATGAAACTATTCAAACTTTTGCCAAGATTTCTAAAGGGCCGATGAACCGTGGACTTAGATTTCCTTTCTTACCAAAGCGCATCACACTTTTCCAAGGAGAAACTTTATAGAAAACATGGTCACCTACTTCTAAAGAGAATTATTTCCTTCTATTATCTGCATAACCTTTCTGCCTGCTCTGAGCTGTCCTCATGTGCTTCTGGATCATCCTCACATTCTCAGCCACTTATTCAACTAATTCTGGCCCCATCAAATTTCTTTCACTGACTTCATCCCAAAACACAAGAGTCTGACACTTCTTCCCATACAAGGCCTCTAAAGGTGCCATCTAAATACTAGAATGAAAACTGTTATTATAAGGAACATAACTAAATAAATATGTTGATCCCAACTTCCCTGATAGTCCATTTAACAATATCAAATCATATCCTACAATGTTTGAATCGTTCGTTATGACTGCCCATCTGATTGAGGATGAAAAGATGTACTGAAATTTAACTCTGTGCCCAACGACTTCTGAAGTCCTTTCCAAAAGTTAGAAGTGAACCAAGGATCTCAGTCAGATATAATGGAAATAGGAACTCCATGTAACCTGACAATCTCCTTGAGGTACAATCGAGAAATCAGGTCCAAAGAAATTGTATCTCAAATAGATAGAAAATGTGAAGTCTTTGTTAGGCGATAAATAATAACCCAAATCGCATTGTTACCTCAAGAAGCCTTTGGTAGTCCCACCACAAAGTCCATTGATACAGTCTCCCATTTCCACTCGGTCACTGGAAAAGGCTGAAGCATCCCCTTCAGTAACTGTCGTTCTGCTTTAACCTATTGACATGTTAGTCATTTCACAGTAAAATCAACAATACCCTTTTTCATTCCATCCCACCAATAATACTTTTGAAGGACTCTCTACATCTTAGTATTGTCAGGATGAATAGAAAATGGATATCTATAAGCTTCTCACAAAAAATCTTTCTTCAACTGAGAATGACTAGGCACACACTACCTTTTTTGAAATCCTAACACACAATATTTATCAAGGTTAAATTATAGCAACTTACCCATTTTAATCAATTCTACCTTTTTCTATTGCTCACATTCTTTCTTATGCGCTCACTTAATTCTGTCTGACAAGAAAGACTGCACTGAAACCTGAAACAAAACAAATGTATTCCCTGCACCAACAACTTCTAACCCAAAATTCATCAAATCATTAATCAAGGGATCATGTTCCAAATGTAACATGGTTAATGATGCATGATGTTTCAAAATCAAGGCATCGTCCACTTTGTTTTCTTTTCTGGGATGGTAATTGATCGTGAAGTCATAATCCTTTATCAGTTCAAGCCATATTCTCTACCTCATGTTTAATTCCTTCTGAGTGAATATATACTTCAGAATTTTATGGTCATTATATATTTGGAATTTTGTTCCATATAAATGATGCCTCCAAATTTTCAAAGAAAAAACCCCAGTTTCCAATTCCAAATAATGTGTGGGATAATTTAGCTCATGAGGTTTAATTTTTCTCGAATCATAGGCAATTACCTGATCATTCTACATCAAAAATCAACCATGTCCCTTCAATGAAGCATCATTGTAGACGTCAAACTCACCATTTCGGGAAGGTAAGGCCAAAACTAGAGTATTCACCAATCTATTCTTTAGTTCCTGAAAACAACCATCACATTCTTTTGTCCAAACAAATTTAACCCCTTTTCATGTTAACTTAGTTATCAGTCTAGATAACTGTGCAACGTTCTTGACAAACCATCGGTAATAACCTGCTAACCCAAGAAAATTACGAATCTTTGTAACATTTATGGTTCTTGGCCATTCATCAACTAATTCTATTTTGATCGGATAAAATGTTATTCCATCCTTATATACAATGTTCCCAAGAAAATAAATCTTTTGAAACCAAAAATCAAACTTGCTAAATTATCCATATAGTTTCTTTTATTTTAATGTTTGTAAAACAACCCATAGATATTTTTCATGATCCTCTTTATTTTTAGAAAATACCAGAATGTCATCAATAAATAAAACCAAAAACTTATCCAAGAACTCATGAAATACTCTATTCATAAGATTCATGAATACAACATGTGCATTAGTTAAACCAAAAAACATAACAAAAAATTCATAATACCCATATCTAGTATGAAATGATGTTTTTGAGATGTCATCCTCCTTCACCTTAGACTGATGGTATCTTGATCTCAATTCAATCTTGGAAAAGCACTGAGCTCCCTGGAGCTGATCAAACAAGTCATCAATATGAGTCAAATGATACTTGTTTTTAATAGTTATGTTATTCAAAGCTCTATAATGAATGAAAAGTATCATGGAAACATATTTATTTTTAACAAACAAAACAAGATCTCCCTTTGGTGAAGTGCTTGGATGAATGAAGCCTGTGTCAAGAAAATCATGCAACTGATTTTTCAATTCAAGAAGTTCTATTGGAGCCATACGATAAGGGGTTTTGAAATTGTCTTAGCATTAGGAACTAAGTCAATTGTGAATTTTACTTATCGATCAGGTATGACACCAGGTAACTCATTAGGAAAAACATAAAGGTATTCATTTACCACTGGAACATCATTAATTTGAATAGTTCCCTTGTTTTTAACAATATGAGCAAGATAACTTTCATTTCCATCTTTCAATAGTTTCTCAACTTCCTGATATATTATCAATTGTATGGCTTGATTCTTTTATAAAAACTGAAACTCTTTCTAAAAAACAACTTCTTTAGATCTACAGTCAATCCTAGAATGATAATCAAAAATCCAGTCCATCCCCATAATAACATCAAACTCAACTAAGGGTAAAACCACAAGGTTTGAAGTTAAAGTCTTTAAACAGAACACAATAGAAAGATTCTTATAATTCCTCTTTGCTATAACATTTTCCCCTTGTGTTTTAACGACAAGTTCAGGTCTCATTTATAGAGGTGACATTTCCAATTTACCAAAAAAATTCTATGAGATGAAGGAATGTGTAGACCCCTTATCAAACAAAACTCTAGAAAAATCTGAGTAAACAAAAAAATTACCTGATATAACATCATTGGATGGCTCGACATATACTGACGTAGTCGCAAAGGATCTCACTATAACAACCCATAATTTACATAAATTGTTATTACTTCAGAATTGAAGCATATTTATTAAAACATATAACCAAATCATGAAAGGACTGTATTGGTATAGTTTCTTTAGAAATTGGGAAACATAAAAAACAGGTTCATAAATCATCTACGTTGTCACCCATTTATTTCATTATATCTAGAGTCCCTTTTGGAATATTATACTTAATACCCCTCATCCAAACCTGGGGAAAAGAAAACATACAGAAGGGTGATCTCAAATGCTCAGTAAGGGTAAACAAAAGAAATAGCAATCATATCATATTCATAAGAACATAACATTTTGAATATCTTGACCTGCAAAAGAGATCATAATATCATATCATGGGATAAATCATAGTGGTGAAATTTAATCCCAAATAATCATAACATAAAACATGATACTTTTTGACATACACACATAATCATATAAAATCATTTCATATTATTCAATACTCATTTCCAAGACTATCATAGCGGACAAAGTCCATTACTGAACTAAGTTCACTCCTCGTTCTAGTCCTATATCACTAAACCAGATTAACTTGTTGTTCCAGCCATGTCTATCTCATGAGATATAAATATTTACCCAATGCATTGGAGGGAGATATATGTCCCACCCATCCCACAATGAAACCATTCTTATGTGTGCCACAAAATCATAAATCATATATCATAACATAACCCATGTAATAAAATTGGGATTCTAAAACATCATGCCATCATATCATAATCCATATAAGATAAAAGGAAATCATAAAATTAATTTCATCATATCATAATAAAATTAATGTAAAAATTGGGATAGAAACAGAACCTTATATTATCTTAGATGGAAAATAATTTTGATAAAACACTTGAACACCCTTCTTGAGGAAAATATCCTTTCTACTTCAATTTTTTTTTCCTTTCTTAACATGTCATCCAATCATAAACTAAAAAATGTTTATTAAAAATAAACAAGAAAACTTGTAAAGGAAACTTCATGTAAATATTGTTTTATGAAATCATAAATATCCATTCAGTTAAAAAACATTCTTCTCGTACTTTGGCCGAAAAAGTCAAAAAGTACCTCGTACTAAAAATGACGAAAGATTGCTTTCATATATTTTACAAAAAACTCAAAAAATGGTAAAATTGGATTTAAAAAATTATAGGAGGTTAGAAATAATATTACATATTGAGGAAACATGGATGTGGATGATAAATATTCCACAATAAATTATGAAGTATAAACAATCTCGGATAAAAATGAGATTGTGAGATTTTCCCTTACCTTAGGTCCGATATGCTTTGTATGTGTTCAAAACTCCTGTATAATGATTTAAATAATGTCATTGACTTATTGCATAATCATAATCATTGTTATGATATCATATATGGTCAAATTTATAGCTTCTTATTAGTAATATTTCATTTCTACTTGTTATTCTGGTGTTTATTGCTTTATGTTCTTATGTGTGTTTTGTCGAATAAATTCTTATTATTATTTTTATGTTATAGATACCTAACTTCCAGAATGGTATTAGTGTAATATATATCATATTTACTCATTCAATTCATTTATATAATCATTATTTAATTAAGATCATGTAGAACGAGTCGCATCACATCGTGGAGGCGGTAGGCCGTACGTACGCACGAGCGATGATATCGTTCCCATGATCATAGAATTGTATTAAAGTGTATGTATACTATTTCAGAATAAATATCACATTACAATAATTATATGTAGTTATTGTTTACACAATTATATCCATCCAAGTAAGGTGGTGGTGGAAAACAGATTACACCACGGTGTGGAGACGGTATTCTGTACATACGCACGCGCGGTGATTTCGTTTTCCGTAGGATGGATAGAAGGTGAAATAGGGTTGTTTTATATTTATAATCACATATCAGTATATTAGTGATACTGATGTTATTACTTCATAATGAAACAACTAAATAATAATAAGTATAAGAATAAATAAATTTGAAAGAATCGGTAATGGGTATTACCTCGTCATCGACACACCTCTTTAAAACCTCTTTTTAGGACACTAAGATTGGTCTTTGAAGAATACCAAGACCTCTAGGATGTTTCTAGGGAAGTGTAGAAGAGAAATTTTCCGGTTTTGTCTGATCTTTAAGGCTCAATGTGGTGTGAGGAGGAGAGGGAGGAGGTGCCCTTTTATAAGGGAGGAGAGGGGCACCTTTCGAATTATAAGAAATATTAATTTATAATAAATTCCAACCCCACTTAAAAACCTCCAAAAATGACTCACATCAAAATATTATATGATATAGGGTTTTAATCTCATAACCCAATAAAATTTAGACAAGTTGGGTATAACATAAGATATAAAAATATATTTCTCATAAAATATCAGGGTGTTACATTCTACCCCCCTTAAAATGAATTTCGCCCTCTAAATTCATCACTTCGTAACAAATAGATGAGGATACCTCTCCCTCATCATATCCTCAAACTCCCATGTAGCTTCTTCTAATTGGTGGTTCCTCCATAAAACTTTCACCAAGGGAGTGGTCTTGTTCCATAGACCTTTTTCACTACGATCCAAAAATCTCGATCAGCTATTCTTCATAAGGAAGATCTTGCTCCAGCGGTACAACTTCTGAGCTTAATACATGTGAAGGATCAGGTATGTATTTTCTCAAGAGAGATACATGGAACACATTTTGAACTTGAGAGAGATTCGGTGGAAGTTCCAATCGATAAGCTACCTTCCCAACCTGATCCAGTATTTCGAAAGGACCGATATACCTAGGGCTCAACTTTCCCTTCTTTCCAAATCTCATTACCCTCTTCCAAGGATATATTTGTAAGAACACTTTATCACCCACTTCAAACTCTAGGTCTTTTCTTCGGTTATCGACATAACTTTTTTGTGGACTCTGAGCTGCTCTTATGTGTTGTTGAATAGATCAGACCTTTTCTTCCATCTCATCCACAAGATCAGGTCCTAATAGCTTTCTTTCCCCAACTTCATCCCAGCAAGTTGGAGTTCGGCATTTCTGTCCCTAGAGAGCTTCATAAGGAGCCATTTGAATACTGAAGTGAAAGCTATTATTATAAGAAAATTCCACCAAAGGTAGGTGTGGATCCCAACCAAATTTTAAATCTATAGAGCAGGCTCTCAACATGTTTTCGAGAGTTTGAATTGTTTTCTCAGACTGACCGTCTGTCTGAGGATGATAAGCAGTGCTAAAACTCAACTATGTATCTAGAGTATGCTGAAGACTTCGCCTGAACTTCTTGATAATCCTCGGATCCTGATCATATATAATGGAATGTGGTACTCCATGAAATCTTACCACTTCCTTTACATATATCCTGGAAAGCTGATCGAGAGGTAAATCTTCTCTAATAGCAATGAAGTGTGCCGACTTCGTAAAACGATAAACTATGAACCAAATAGCATTATTTCCTTTGGATTTTTTAGGAAGTCCAGTGAAAAATTCCATAGTGATGTTTTCAAATTTCCATTTGGGTATGGGTAATGGTTGTAGAATCCCCTTATACTTCTATCTCTTAACTTTAACTTGCTGACAAACCAAGAATCAAGAGACATGTTCAACAACATCTCTTTTCCTGCCATCCCACCAGAAGTACTCTTGCAGGTCCCTATACATCTTCGTGCTTCCAAGATGAATAGAGAATGAAGAACTATTAGCCTCATCAAGGAGCTCCTTCTTTAATTCTGGGATGGGAGGAACACAAACCTGATTCATGAACCTTATTATCTCATCACAATCAATGTTTAATTCAGGAACATTTCTGACCTTCTTTTGTAACTCTACATCTTCCTTTTGTGCCCCTTTAATATTTACTTGAATATATGGTTGAACATTCATTTTAGAAAGATAATATTGTTCCCCTTCCATTATAATTCAAATATCCATCCTTTGTAAATCCATAAATATTGGATCTTGTGTGATCCCTATCATGGATAAGCTAGCATGGTCTTGTCGACATAATGCATCTGCCACCTTGTTTTCTTTCCCAGGGTGATAATGAATTGAGTAGTCGTAATCCTTAATCAGCTCCAACCATATTCTTTGGTGCATATTCAGCTCCTTTTGTGTGGAAATATACTTTAAACTTTTATGATCACTATAAAAATCACACCTTTTACCATAAATATAATTCCTCCAAATCATTAATGAAAATATTACTGTAGCTAACTCCAAATCATGTTTTGGGTAATTTTGCTCATGGATTTTCATATTTCGTGAGGCATAAACTATCACCATATAATTTTTCATGAGAAAACACCCAAATCGCTTCTTGGATTCATCATTGTAGATCACAATCCTTTCTCCACTACAAGGTAGTGTGAGCATAGGTGTACTGGATAACCTTTTTTCAACTCCTTGAAATTTTCTTCACACTCCTCTGTCCACACGAACTTAACTCCTCTTCGAGTCAACCTGGTGAGTGGATTAGATAATCATGAAAAATATTTCACAAAACATCGATAATATCCAGCTAAACCAAGAAAACTTCATATCACAGTTACTGTTGTTGGTCTCGCCCATCTTTTGATAACCTCTATCTTTGTTGGATCCACAGATATCCCCTCTTTTGAGATTATGTGACCCAAAAATGAAACTTTTTGAAGCCAAAATTCACACTTGTTAAATTTAACATAAATATTATCCTTTATTAGGGTCTTTAATACAATTCTCAAGTGATCTTCATGTTCTTCCTTGCTCTTTGAATAAACAAGAATATCGCCTATAAAGACTACCACAAACTAATCAAGGTAGTCTCTAAAGACTCTATTCATTAGTTCCATGAAGATAGTAGGGGAATTAGTAAGACTAAATGGAATCACTACAAATTCATAGTGTTCATACCATGTACGGAAAGTGGTCTTTGGTATATCCTCTTTATTGACACTTAATTGATGATACCCTGAACATAGATCAATCTTGGAAAAGTATTGAGCTCCGCGTAGATAGTCAAATAAGTCATCAATGCATGGGAGAGTATATTTGTCCTTGATTGTGATCTTTTTAAGTTCTTGACAATCAATGTAGAATCTCATTGATCCATCTTTCTTCTTAATAAATAGATTAGGTGATCCTCAAGGTGACGCACTAGGGCGTATGAATCCTTTATCAAGATTCTCTTGGAGTTTCTTCTTCAATTCCTGCAACTCAATTGGGGCCATTCTATAAGGTGTCTTTGAAATTGGCATAGCACCCGGTATGAGTTCTATTGAAAAATCAACTTCACGATTTGGTGGAAGACCTGGAAATTCCTCTGGAAAGACTTCATCAAACTCTCGTACAATGGGTGTATTCTTAATCGTGAGTTTCTCTCCAACCATTTGAGATAAATAACTTTCATTTATTAGAATCAAGACCTATAATATGGAACAAATTTCCACCGGAAGGTTATATTCATCCCTGCATAAATATATGATAGTAGATTGATCAGGAATATTAAATGTGATTTTCCTTCTTTGGAAATTGATATGAGCTTCGTATAAAGAAAGCCAATCCATTCCAGGAATCACATCAAATTCCACTATACGAAGGATCACAAGATTTGAAGGAAGAACTTTCCCACAAATGTTAATCAAAGAAGAATTTTAAACTTTTGATGCGACTGTTGTGCCATTAGGAGTTGTCACAGCTAACTCGACATCTAATTGTTGAGGTAATACGGCGATACCCTTATAAAAATATTCATAAATAAAAGAGTGGGTGGATCCAGAATCAAATAAATCATTTTCTACTTTAGAGTGGATGGTAAGTGTACCTTTCACCACTTCGTTATCATACTCCACATCGCTGATAGTAATTGCATGTGACTTTCATTTGTATTTGGCCTTAAGAGTTTGTTGACGTCGATCATCATCAACCACCTTTGGATTAGGTCATTGATTGGCATAATTCCCCATCTCGTTGCAATTGAATCATTGAAGTGTTCGAGGTGCATTCTGTGTATCCCTTTCTTTGTTCACATCATTAGACATCTTCTTCCCATTATTTCAACATTCAATTTCTTGATGAACTTCTTTTACACACTTAAAACATTTTCTTTTCCCTTTAAGACAATTCCCTCCATGTTTCCTTCCACAATTTGAGCATAAAGGAAAACTCATCTTCTTTTGAGTGTGGTCTTTATATTTTCCTTTGAATTCCATTTACCTCTTCTTATCAAACCCATATGACTGTTGGGTTACTCCAATCTCCATCTCAACCTTGAGATCACATCGAAGAATTTCCTCATAGCTATTGAAGTCCCTTGTGGCTAACCCCCTTAGAAGACTTGGTTTTAAGCCACTAAATAATCGATCGATCTTACTCTCAGGTTGGATAATAATTCTGGAAACGTACCTTGCAAGTCTTGTAAAATTTGTTTTGTAGGTACCAACAGATTCATCATCCTTTTGTTTCAGTTCAAGAAACTCCTTCTCCATATTTTTTTGAAGAATACGAGGGAAGTACTTATTGAAAAATAAGTTCTTGAACTAGTCCCATTCCATGGACTCAATTTCATCTCCTTTCCTTGTATTCTTGATAAGATTCCACCATTAATCAACATCACCTTCCAAACGATACACTTCTATGATGACTTTCTCATGTTCAGAAAATTTTAGAACTGAAAATATATTTTCAGTTGTACTAATCCATTGTTCACCCACTAATGGATCAGAAGACCTGCTGAATGAAGGTGGACGCAGCCTCATGAAGGATTCAACAGAATGTTGCTCCTTCCATTGCTCGTTTGGAAGTCCTTCATGGTTCATAGCTTGAGAAAGTTGTGTGAGCATGGCTATAATATTTTTCATTCCAGCCCCATAACGTTTGGTTTCTCAAGGGGACAATCCTTGCATTACCCGTCACATTCAGCAATAACACGGTTCCTTCAGGTTCCATCCGTTGACTAAAACCAATAAGCATATTGTGAGAAACACTAATCATAATAGGAAAACCACATAATCAAGAATAAAATTTTACACTTAAAGTCTTATCTTAGGTTATTATTTTCCATTTATAAAACACTAATATTGTGTTCTATGCTTAGACATATCCTCAGGGTTCTTAATGAGGCTTTCACATCCTAGTTTCTAAAGGTTAACTATACATTTCCTCTGATACCAACTATAATGACCTAGAATTTACAAACATTGTTATTACTTCAGAATTGAAGCATATTTACTAAAACATATAACAAAACCATGAAAGGACCGTATAGGTATAGTGTCTTTAGAAACTGGGAAACATAAACAACTAGTTCATAAATCATCTACGTTGTATCCCATTTATTTCATCATATATAGAGTCCATTTTGGAATATTATACTTAATACCATTCATCCAAACCTGGGGAAAAGAAAACATACAAAAGGGTGAGCTCAAATGCCCAGTAAGGGTAAAAAAAAAGAAATATCACTCATATCATATTCATAAGAACATAACAGTTTGAATATCTTAACCTGCAAAAGAGAACATAATATCATATCATGGGACAAATCATTGTGGTGAAATGTAATCCCAAATAATCATAACTTAAAACAAGATACTTTGTGGTATACACACAAAATCATAGAAAATAATTTCATATTATTCAAGACTCATTGCCAAGACTATCATAGCAGACAATGTACATTACTGAACCGGGTTCACTCCTCGTTCCAGTCCTGTATCATTGAACCAGATTAACTTTCCATTCCAGCCATGTCTATCTCTTGAGATATAAATATTTACCCAATGAATTGGAGGGAGATATATGTCCCAACCATCTCATAAGTAAACCATTCTTATGTGTGCCACAAAATCATAAATCATACATCATAACATAACCCATGTAATAAAAATGGGATTCTTAAACATCATTCCATCTTATCATAATCCATATAAGATAAAAGGACATCATAAAATTAATTCCATCATATCATAATCAAATTAATGTAAAAATACGTATAGAAACAAGAACCCTACATTATCTTAGATGGAAAATAATTTTGATAAAACACTTGAACTCCATTCTTGAGAAAAATATCCTTTCTACTTCAAAAACATTTTTCCTCTCTTAACATGTCATGCAATCTTAAACAAAAAGATTTTGATTAAAAATAAACATGAAAACTTTTAAAGGAAGCTTCATAGAAATATTTTTTTATGAAATCATAAATATACATTCATGTCGTATAAGTTAAAAAACATTCTTCTCGTACTTAGGCCAGAAAAGTCAAAAAGTACCTCGTATTTAAAATGAAAAAAGATTTCTTTCATATCTTTTACTAAAAACTCACCAAAAGGTAAAATTGTATTTAAAAAATTGTAGGATGATATAAATAATATTAAATATTGAGTAAACATGGATGTGGATGATAAATATTCCCCAGTAAATTATGAAGTATAAACAATCTCAGATAATAATGAGATTGCGAGATTTTCCCTTACCGTAGGTCCGATATGCTTTGTATGTGTCTGAACCTCCTTTATAATGATTTAAATAATGTAATTGACTTATTCCAGAATCATACTCATTGTTAGGATATCATATATGGTCATATTCGTAGCTTCTTATTAGTAATATTTCATTGCTACTTGTTATTCTGGTGTTTATTGCTTTATGTTCTTATGCATGTTTTGTTGAATAAATTCTTATTATTCTTTTTAAGTTATAGATACCTCATTTACATAATTTTATTAGTGTAATATATATCATATTTACTCATTCAATTCATTTATATAATCATTAATTAATGAATATCATGTAGAACGAGTCGCATCACATCGTGGAGATGGTAGGTCGTACGTACGCATGAGCGATGATATCGTTCCCATGATCATGGAATTGTATTGAAGTGTATGTATACTATTTCAGAATAAATATCACTTTACAATAATCATATATATTTATTCTTTACACAATTATATCCATCCAAGTAAGGTGGTGGTGGAAAACATATTACACCACTGCGTGGAGACGGTATTCCGTACGTACGCATACGCGGTGATTTCATTTTTCGTAGGATGGATAGAAGGTGAAATAGGGTTGTTTCATATTTATAATAACATATAGGTATATTATTGATACTTATGTTATTACTTCATAATGAAACAACTAAAGAAAAATACGTATAAGAAGAAATAAATTTGAAATAATTGGTAACAGGTATTACCTCTTATTCGACACGCCTCTTTGAAACCTCCTCTTAGGGCACTAATATTGGTCTTTGAAGAAGACCAGAACCGGTAGGATGTTTCTAGGGAAGTGGAGAAGAGAAATTGGCAGGGTTTTTATAACCTTGAAGGCTCAATGTGGTGTGAGGAGGAGAGGGAGGAGGTGCCCTTTTATAAGGGAGGAGAGGGGCACCTTTGAATTATAAGAAATATTAATTTATAATAAATTCCAAACCCACATAAAAACCTCAAAAAATGACTAAAATACGAAGATTAGATGAGATAGGGTTGTAATCTCATAAACCTGGAAAAGTTTAACAAGTTGGAAATTTATTTTAAACATTATCAACTTGATTTATCCTTACATAATCTATTTAATTTTATTTGTGGTAATAATATTCTAAATTTTAAATCATTATAAATAATTACTTAAATGTTGTGAATTTTCCATAATTATATAATTTATTAAATTATAGACTATATAAATTTTAATTTATAATTGTTAAATATTTTTGTGATTTTTAAACGAGTTTATAATATGTAATTTTTATAAAATAACAATAGTGTCAATTTTTACACTATTCATTTATTTGAATGTAAATAAAATATACATAGAATATATGTTCGAAATAAAAGATTTAATAGATCCATAACATGTAATATTTTTCTAGAAGATTATTGGAGCACACCAAATAGTTCATATAATATTTATTTTAATACTTTTAAAATCATTTATTTGATATTTCAATCAATAAAATAATTTCAACATCACTATTGTGTCATAATTAATGATAATTAGTTAGTACCTAAAAATTATAAATAAATTCACATGATGTATATAATTTTATTATATATCAAGATAATATTCATGTTTGAAGTTTCAAAACATAGAAGTTGTAGTAATTAATTTAAAATTAATCTCGTTGTTAAGAAAACGGGTTTTAAAAGTTAACACATTGCCAAAGATTGAAATGTTTTTACCTATGACTTCAATGTAAAATTAATGATAATGAAATAAATTATATTAAATGGTAAAAATTTATTCTATTTATACTTTCAAACCATTCAATATTATAATTTAACCATATAAATTATAGCGATGAAAAAAGTTGTTTTAAATTAAAATATAGTGTTTTTACTATTCATTAAAATATGAAAGTTATCAGAATAATATGAAAATTTTATACAAAGTAAATTTTTATATCCTGATTCCAAAGAAGAATTTTATTTTGTCAAATTGAACTTATAAACATGTCAAAAACTATATTTAAAGTGGGTGTGCTATCAAAATGCGGCTAAACTGCATTTTTAGATAAATACTTATTTTACCCGAAAAATTTATTTTGTTCACATACCATGTTTTAGAAAATACGTAAGATGAATAATAATGTTATAAAATTAAAATTTTAGTTAATACTATTCATAATTCCTAGTTTATAATATTATAATAATATATTGTTTTTTAGTGAAACTCGGTATTGCGTAATACACACGCTGTCAAGGAAGGTCGCGATTGTGTGTAACACATGTCAAGATAGTGTTGTGTGCAGTGAAAGATTCCTTTGATGTTGCATATATCATAATACATAAAAATATATTTCTCATAAAATATCAGGGTGTTACACTCACTACACCTTTCTTCTTGTAGTCTCGCCTCTTTGCATCATTCAGATCTCTCTTTGGACAAGAATTTTCATAATGACCCATCTCACCACATTTAAAACAATTTATAGTCTGCTTATCAGGATTAGTATTTGGATCATTTTCGTTAAAATCTCGGGCCATATGTCCAAATTTACCACATTTTAAACACTTCCCAGTTTTTCTAATACATTCCCCGGGGTGCTTTTTTCCACACTTTTCACAAACTGGAAATTGGATTTTCTTACCATCAGATTTATTTGGTTGATTATTACCCATTACATTCTATATGGACCTCTTATTCTCATTGTTTCCAAAATGCACGTGATCATCAGAAAACTCCATCTCTACCCTCTCAACACATCAGACAAGTTTCTCGTAACTTTTGAATTCACGGGAGGCCAACGCCCTTTGATACCTTGGCTTCAATCTTGATTAAAATCAGTTGATTTTTCTATCAAGATCCAAAATACGATTTGGAGCATACCTCTCTAGTCAGGTAAAGTTTGCTTCATACACAGCCACTGAATATTCCTCCTTCAGTTTCAATTCATGTAATTTCTTCTCCATTCTATGTCACACCACCTTAGGAAAATATGTTTCAAGAAAATACTTTTAAATTCATCCCACACTAAGGCATCAAAATCCTCTCTACCCATGATATTACTTACCATTGACAACCACTGATCCGATTCCCCTTCAAAATGATAAATGGAAAGACTTACCTTTGGATTATCTGAACATACCATAACATCGAATATCATTTCAAGGGCTTTGATCCATTCTTCAACTGTTACTGGTTCAGAAGATCAATTGAATGCAGGACGATGTTGTCTCATAAAATGTTCCACTAATATCATGTTACATTGAGGTACCTCTATTATTTATCTTGAATGGATTCCACCACCATTTATTTTCTGCGTTAGCTGATCCATTACTTTCACAGACTGCTCAGTTCCAATCCCGACCATTCTGGACTGTAGTTCTGGAAGGATGTCATTCTGTCGGTGCCTCTCCTCTTTAGCATCCATGTTCCTTCTGCGGACAACCATTATGAACAAACATATCTTAGATGAAGAAACATGGTAATATTTAAATGCTATAACATTTCAAATTAAACATAGAGTTAAAATCACTTATGGAATTCTATTAACATCACCCTAACCTCCTAAGTTATCTAAATCATCCTCTGATACCAACTATAAGGACTTGACCTTATTACATACATAATCTTGAATTTAGTCAAGAAAACACTTCATTTTACATTGAGGATCTTTTCATGTTTAGAGATTTATAGAATTAGGACAATATATTCTTAACATTACACATTATTACAGAGTGGATACCATAAAAAAATTTCCATTTTTTTCAAAAAATAAAACATTAAAACTTAAACATGAATTCTTGAAAATTATTAAACATTTAAAATGGCTTACTTATTTATCTTAAACATCCATTAACATGTGAAAATCATTTAAAAACAGGGTATGAGCATGAAATCTCCGTAAGGGATGAAAAAGATAGAAAGAGAACATTAGTCCATGAATACTCGATATGTATGAAAACATTTTCAAAAGACATTCTTGTCACCCATATATACTTACTTTGTGTAACATGAGATTTATAATATTTCCACACAAAACATTATAACATAAATATAATCATAAAGGTATCTTCGGGCATTACTTACATAAACTTTTAACCATTCTTGGCTACCTTATAATTTGTAACCCTCAGGGCTACATTACTTTGTGTAACCATCGTAGTTACACTTGGAGTAACCATACGGAAAACCTACAACTTAGTCATACCCAATGAATTGGAGGGAGATAGAGGTGCCACCATTAATCATAAATAATTCCCAAGAACCAAAACATAACCCTAAAACATGAATAATTCCATAAAAACATTACTTTGGAATTTCGTAAACCCGAATTTAAAAAGAGGATTTTAAAGAAAATCCCCTCATAAATATCATACAATTGATGATAGTCTTAATAGAGTGGATGGATTATGTATATATATACACATAATAAAACATAATATAAACTGAACCCATCACACAAACAATTTAAATATCACATAAATGATGAAGTAGAAGGTTAACCCAAAGAATGGAAATCATGTTATGTATTCCCTTACCTCGGGTTTGTCTTACTTAAAACATGTTTAAACTTCTTGTATAATGGTTAAAAAGTGTTATTAATATTTTAATGAAACATTTTCATGTTTATGACATCTTATATTATAATTTAATAACATCATTTCAACCTTTAATTGTTAGTATTTTGCTCCTTGCACTGTTTTTGGGTGAGTTCTTAACATGATTTCCATGATCAGTTCATGGTGGAAGTTATTATCGATTGGAAGTGAAATTCCAGAATTGGAATGAAAATGTATTTAAATATTTCTAGTACCATAATTTATACCATTTATCATTTTTATTTTTAATATGAGGATGATTCATAAGTTAAAACATTAAGGATGTTCATTTATATCATTTTGGTGGCTCTTTGATAATAAAAACCTCATTTTGTCTTCTAAATTAGAACCATGAGTAAAAAAGAATTCTAGAACCATGGTTGAGTCATAAAACATGTATGATAACCTGGTTCAACCATATAAATTTTTTAATGACCCGACTTGAATAAATTAATGGAAATTGATATCACATCGTCCAAGATGTCGGTTATTCGACACATAACAGACAATGTTTTTCTTCCTTAAATAAGTGGGTGAGGAGAAGAATAATGATGAGTAATTTTCCTTAAACATGATAAAATCCAGAATATACATTATTTCTGGAGATTTCATGCCTCTTGGGTAAGGAGATAGGAATAAATAATAAGGAAGTAACTCAAAATAAAAGAATAAGTGAGAAATCTCTTAAAAAAATTCGGCAGCCCAACGACTATGCGACAAGGTTTTAGAAAACATTAAAAAGAGAGGGGACAAGGGTCACCCATCCATAAATTAATAATAATACAGAATAGATCAGGAATAATAATAAAATAAGAACATGATATGCAGAAATTAATGTTATACCACATAAAATAGAACATGAAAGAAAAAACGAATGAAATTGAGAATTTTCTTACCTTGTAGTGTAAACCTTAGAACTTGAAGGTTGGGACCTTGGGGGCTTGAGGAAACCTTGGCAGGACTAAAAGTTAGAGAGAAGGATGTGTTTCTTTCATTCATAAACAATGTTCACATAGATTCAATCGCATTAGTACTATTATTTTTTACTTTTTTAGATCATCCCTCACAAACAGTCAAACAATAGAGAAGTGTAGAAATAAAAAATTATTCAAAAAATATATTTTCATTTATTGATAAAAAGCATTACAGTAACATCCATATTGTAGTGTGGAATATCAAAAATGTCACTCTGCCTCAGATAGGAATATATGAATAGAAGTTCGGGGTTCATATATATTATGTTGAAATATAGAAATCTCTATAGAATCGATTTATAAATAACTGAGACTATATTCCTCAATAGAAACAATGTGCTCTATTGATTTGCAATGTTCATACACCATGTGGTTCTCTACCAACTCCCATTTAGTGGTGTCTAGTTATCACTGTGGGTTTTTCAATAGAGTAGCTACTCGTTAAGATATATATTATAGTTATACATTTAACCCTACATCATCATACCCCAATTTGGACAATGAATCCTTAAGAATATATAATTTTGCTACTAAGTCATCCCCAGATAGAAGTTTTCATGATTCATACTCCACCTCTTATCTGTGAAGTACCTCTTTCGTAGAATAGTTCATCACATTATAATGGAACCTACCGTTACCCAACATTATATACATTTGAGGTAGATTTTATTATTTCATCAAAATTTATTCCATAGGAGTTTGGAAGATTACCCTCCTTATATAATTCTATAAAGACTTTCAGGTGATAATCATGGTTGTAAGATCATTTAGGTAAGGTTTAGAGTCACTCTTAGTAGGACAAGTATACTCAGGAATAAATTCTCTTAAATATTTCACTAGTGATTCCCCCCTTTGATATCTTGTTTTCTAAAATAGTTTTTACATTGTGCATTCTAATAGTTCAAGTTTAGGGACTATATCCCATTCAATGAGCCTCAATTCCGAGGTTGGTGCTACTTTTGGTCACAAATTAAAGGGAATATATCAATAGTAAAATGCCAATGGAGAATATCAGGATTTCTATGATCACTCACCTTCTCTTAGGGCTTGAGATCACTTGGTTATAGCCACCTCTAGTAGTGGAACACCTTGACTATCATCCTTTCCCGGAACTACAACATGCACAATGGTAAAAATTTCAACCATCATCATTTGTTTTCCATCAAATAATGTGGCAGCATCACACTCTCCTCCCATGTTATGTTAATCAAGACATTTTGAACTCTCCTTATATCAAAGGAATGACTAGCCTGGGATGTAGAGTTATCCTAACATGGTGATCCTTAAGAAAGACCATTAAGTATTCCCACACAATGGAAAAAATGGATATTTGTGACGGGTCAAGGGAACGTCACAAATAACCCTTATTTGCGACGGGTACAAACCACCCGTCGCAAAAGGTTCGGCATGAAATACGCACCAAACCACGAGTAAGTGTATTTATGACGGGTTCCTTGTCGTGTCGTAAATAACGAGTGGTGGTTTTTAGTATTTGTGATGGGATACTTCCCCTGTTTCAAATGCTATGTCAACAGCTACCATTTACGACGGGGCCCATCACAAAGAACTTTTTAACAGCCCATTATAAATAATTTGGGTAATGTTTTTTGCAACGTGCCCGGTCACAAATACCCCCATCAAAAATAATTTAAACTATATATACCCCATCTGTTTTCCCCTCATTTCACTCTTTACTCAACTTCTCTCTCTGTCCCTACTGAAAAAATTTCTTCTAAAATTTTTCATAGTTTAAACGTTTAAATAATAGCACTATTTGCGACTTTAATACTCTAAAAGCATCAGTTTAAAGGTATTTTTTATTATTTATTCAATTTATTTTATTTTAAATTATTTATAATTTTTGTTAATTAGATGTAAATTAATTAAATTAGAATTAGATATTTTTTTCCAGTGTTTATTTTTATGAATAGTTATATCTAAGTGTTAATTAGCAATAAATTTTAATAATTAATAATAATTTTAAATAAATTTTAATAATTAATAATAACTAGTATTAATTAGTAACGACTAGTAATAATTAGAAATAAATAGTAATAAATTGTATTAATTAGTAATAATTAGAAATAATAAGAAAAAATTAGTAATAAATAAAAAAAAATTGTAATGATTATAAATAATATGTAATAATTAGTAATAATTTTAATAATTAGAAAAAAAGTTGTAATAATTTGAAAAAATTCATAACAATTAGAAAAAATTCGTAATAATTAGAAAAAATTATGAATAATTGGTAATAATAAGTAATAACTGGGATTAATTAGTAATAAATGGGATAAATTCATAATAATTAGTAATAAAATTTAATAATTAGAAATAAATTGTAATAGTTAGTATTAATAAGTAATAAATTTTAATAAATAATAATAAATAGTAATAAATAGAAATAATAGTACTAATTAGAAATAATTAGTAATAAATAATAATAAATACTAATAATTAGTAATAATTAGTAATAATTTGTAATAATTTGTAATAAATATTCATAATTAGAAATATATTGTAATAATTAGTAATAATTAGTAATAAATTGTAATAAATAGTAATAAATTGTAACATATTGTAATAAATTGTAATAAATAGTAAAAAATAGTAACAAATTGCAATAATTAGTAATAATTAGTAATAATTAGAAATAATTAGTAATAAATCCTAATAATTAGTAACAAATAGTAACAAATAGTAATAATAAGTAACAAACCCTAATAGTTAGTAATATTTAGTAATAATTAGTAATGAACAGTAGTAATTAGTAATAATTAGTTATAATTAGTAATACGTAGTAATAATTATTAATAATTCGTAATAAATTGTAATAAAGTGTAATAGTTAGTAATAAATTGTAGTAAATAGTTAAAATTAGTAAAAATTAGTAAAAATTAGTAAAAATTAGTTATAATTAGTTATAATTATTAATAATTAGTAATTATTAGTAATAAATTATAATAATTAGTAACAATTAGTAATAATTATTTTTAAATCCTAATAATTAGTAATAAATTTTAATAATCAGTAATAATTAGTAATAGTTAGTAATAATCTTTAATAAATAGTATTAAATCCTAATAAATTAATTATTAGTTATAATTAGTAATAATTATTAATAATTAGTAATAAATCCTAATAATTAGTAATAATTACTAATAATTAGTATTAATTGGTAATAAATCTTAATAATTTGTAATAATTAATTAGAATTACTAATAATTAGTAATAATTAGTAATAATTGGTAATAAATAGAAATAATTTATAATAATTTGTAATAATTAGTAATAATTAGTAGTAATTAGTAATAAATAGAAATAATTAATAATAATTCGTAACAATTAGAAAAAAAATTGGTAATAATTATTAAAAATTGGGAATAATTAGGAATAATTAGGAATAATTAAGAATAATTACTAATAATTATTAATAATTCATAATAATTAGTAATAATTAGTAATAAGTGGTAATAATTAGGAATAATCTTTAATAATTAGGAATAATTAAGAATAATTAGTAATAAATCATAATAAATTAGAGTGCATTGATAAAATATAACAAATTATATTGGAATGGTGGCATTACTTATGATTAATGCCTCAGCTCCTTACAATACTCTTCAATGAATTCAATATGAAAAATCTACTCAGACATGTGTCAGAGATGATTTTTATAGTGATTTATGTCAGAGGATGTTGCAAGGTAGTGAGTCATTGGACAAAAGAGGCTCTTTTACCTGATGATTCTTTACCCTCAAACATTATGTGATTGAGATCACAATGAATAATCTTATTTGACGTATGAGTATTCATTTTTTGTATGCACAAGAGCATGGAGAGTAGCGCGGAGAGTGCTCCCCATTATCCATCCTCATGCATACAGAAATGGGTATTCATTTATCGGAGAAGACTTTTCATAATGATTTTGTTAAAAGAAAGTTGCAAGGGGATGAGTTGTCCAGTAAAAGAGCTACAACCAATGTGGTGGAAATTGTGCCACTAATAATTAAGAATAATTAGTAAAAAACAAAAAATTAATAATAATTACGGTTAATTAGTATAAATTTTTATAAATGAGTATAGATTAGTATAAAAGATTAAAAAATAGTATAAATGACTATAAAATAAAATAAATTATTATAAATTTCTAGAAAATTGAATTTAATTGTCTTCATTGTTTTGGATAGTGTCTATCTTATATTAAATTGTAAAAAATAACTAATTATTTCATATTTTTAGATAAATATGGATTGAGGAAGTCAAAAATAGTCATTATTAGATAATTGGGATTGGATAAATCAGAATAGGAATCCAAATGGTTCTAGCTTAAATCCTATGTATATTGAGGGAGTTCAATATTTCTCATCATTTGAATCATTGAAACCAACATTTGTTTCAGAAGGTAAAATTAAGTGTCCTTGTAAAAAAATGCACTCTGAGGACGTACGACACATTTGACAACATTGGAGGTCATTTATTACGTTTTGTTTTTCGACTAAATTATGATTTTTGGTATCAACATGGTGAACGCAGTTATAGAGAAGATATTAATAATTTGGTTCTAGATTTAACATAGTTTTAATGTTTAATACATGATCTGGCAGGTCGGTCTGTTCAACAAACAAAAACTCAAGATGATATTGATTTAACTCTTGTATTAGAACAATTTCATTTACATGGGATGTTTAGGTTCATTGAGGATACATTATATCATGTTTTCAAGATAAGAAATATTGAAGAAGTTTCTAAATTTATGGCCATTAAATCAGATAATAGAATGTCAAATAGTTGTTTTTCTCAGATATTCTCTTTGTTTAAAACACTTCTACCTAAATGAAATATGTTGACTCTAAATTTTTATGAGAGAAAGAGGCTAGTTCATAATATGATACTTGTTTATCAGAATATTCATTCTTTTTTAAATGACTACATCTTATATATTGGTGAAAATGAGTTTTTGGATAGTTTTTTTACAAGTGGATAACCAAGATATAAAGAAGCACCACCAGGGAAGTATGGATTTTTTCTTGTAAAATAATTGGCATATTTCCCACTCACACCCAGATTGAAATGTTTATTTATGTATGAAGACACAACATCATTGATTTCATAGCACAAAACCAAACTTTCAACTAGTAAAAGTATAAATCATAAATTTGATGGTGATTCATGGAAACATTTTGACCAAGTGCATCCATTTTTTGCTTTAGAATCCTGAAACGTACAATTGGGTATTTCTACATATGGTTTTTTCCTATTTGGTTTTTATAGAAGCCAGTATTCATGTTTTCATATCTTTATAACTCTGTATAATTTACCTCCATGAATGTTGATGAAGGAGCCATATATCCTTTTGACCTTATTAATTCTAGGTCATCTGAAAAAGAATGTTGATTTTTATTTGATACCATTTATTGATGAGTTGAATTCACTATAGAGTAATAGTGTTAGTGTATTTGATGTTGCTACGAAAAAAACTTTTCTAATAAAAGCTACATTGATGTGGAAAACTAGTGACTTATAGCATATATCATGTTATCTGGCTGGAGTACACATGGTCCAAAACCATGTCCATGCTGTATCATAAAAAAAGTGTTTATGATCATTAATGAAAAAAAACTTTTTTCAACTTTCATCACAGATTTCTTCCAACTAGTCATCCTTTTCGAAGAAAAAAATATCATTTCATAAAAAAAACAGTTGAAAAAGATGGTCCTCCAACAATGATCTCGGGTATATAGTTGAAATAAATTGTATATTCATTACCTTCCATCACATTTGGACCAACAATAAAAAAACTGAAAATGGATGTGTTTGGAAAAGAGAACAATCGGATAAAATGATGCTTTTTTTAGGGATTTTCCATATTGGTCAAGTTTTTGGTCCATCAGATGTTGGATGTGATTCTTATTGAGTAGAACTGTTTTAATAATTTATATAATATAGTTTAGGATACTCCAGGAAAGACCAATGATAATGTAAAGGCATGATTAGATCTTGCCCAATTTTGTAAGCAACCAGAAATTGAACTGTTTGAAAATGTTAGATCACTAAATTTAATGTAGCCAAAAACAGTTTATAAACTATCCAAATACAGCCACTTATTATTATTTTAGTGCATTTCATATTTGAGACTTCCATATGGTTATGCTTCCAATTTGAATAGATTTATCATAAATGGTCCTATTATTGTATTGTAAAGTCGTGATTTTCATGTTTTAATGGAAAGACTTATACCAATTAGATCAAGAGGTCTATTAAATACTTTTATTGGGGATATTCTTACAAACATATCATATTTTTTTCAAGATATTTGTCCGTCAAAAAATAGACTATGATATGTTAAGAAAACTACAAGAAGATGTCGTTTTAATTTTACTTAAACTGGAAAAAATCTTCACTCTATGTTTTTTTGACTCAATGGAACATTTTATATTACATATACCTCCTGATACAAAATGTGGAGGTCTAGTATAAATCGGATGTGTGTACCCATTTGAGAGATACAACCAGAAATTGAAAAAAAGTACCTAACAAATCATTTGTTGAAGGCTCAATTGCAAAAAGTTATTTGCAATAGGAAATTTATTTTTTTCTTCTCTCATTACATTAAATCTAAATATTCTTCAAAACACAACTTCTAGTGCCATAATGTGGAAAATGTTGACTATAAAATGTGAATTAAATTATCAGTTTTCAATTATCCTGAACAGGGCTTCAGTGGATTTCATGAATGATGTCTTTTAGTTGATGAATATCAAGAAACACATACATATAATCTGCTCAACTGTGATGAAATAACACCATTTGTACTATAAGTTCTCCTATCACATATTCTATAATTTTTATACCAAAACATTAATCTTATTTTATTTGTAGTTTATATGATAATTATATAAAAAAAATCTTTTTTAAATTACAGCAGCTGCCCTAGAAGAACGACGTTAAAAAAATTCATACTACTTTCAAAAATTGGTAACATAAATTATTTTACATTTCACATAAAAAATCAATTTTAGATATATTATAGTGATAATTTTTTTACAAATTTTAAGGTATCTCAACATTCTGATAAAATTAATAATCTATTTTCTATATTGAGTAACCCATAATAAAAAATAGTTAAATCTTATAATTCATATGTGGTAAATGGTTTTTTTATTTCATACATCTGCATATGATGAATCAAGAAAACAATAAATAGTGGTGTTTTCTTGAGAGGGTCACATCATAGAGAAACTAAAGTTATCTTTTATGGCATGTTGGAAGAAATCATTGAACTTTGTAATATTGGAGAACATTACACAACAATGTTTAAATGCCAGTGGTTTGACACTAAGAGATGCATGCGTGTTCTTCCGGTCCATGGAATCATTGATATTAAATATAAAATTCTTCTTGAAGTATATGAACAATTTTTATTAGATCATAAGTCACATAAAATTTATTATGAAAATTGCAATGTTATTTCAAGGGAGTTGGGTGATTGGTGGAGCATAATAAAAATTAAATCTTGAGAGAATCAGTTTACTGAAAGTGAATGTGGTTCCAATGATGTTCAAGGAATTGAAATTTTTCAAGAGACTACTCTGAGTCTACCTTTTGCAAGAAGAGAAAATAATATCATTGATAACACCCCACAGGTAAGGTTCGATGGGGACGATGATGTCAATGATGTTACAATTGAATTTAAAATTAAAAGAGAGGATGGAACTGAAACTAATATGCAAATTGATGATGTTGAGGAGCAAGATTAATACATTGACATCAACAGTTATGAACAAGAGGATGAATATGGACATTGACAAAGTAAAATTATGGTCATAATAATATATATATATATATAAATGTTGTTTTGATCTATTTGATAACAAAAAAATTTCTGTTTCATATGGATGACAATATGTATCATATGTTATCGAAGGATGATCTACCTTTAGATGAGAAAGAGGTCGGATCATCCAATTCTCTAACTGTTGAAAGTTCAGGGGGAACTTAGATGGGGTGTGGTCTTTCCTGACTGATGATTCCTAACCCTATACCCAAGTGACATCCACATCTTGGATTCGATACATGCATGCATAGGTATGTTTACCTCCGAATTTTAGTTAGTTTTCATTAATTTATTTATATTATAACTGTTTGATTAATTATTCTTTTTTTACAGCTTTATGAAAATAGATTTTTGAATAGGGAGTGTTATATTTCCCAATTATTTTTTTGATGCATCTGTTTCGTGGGATCATATTCCCATTGATTTTAAGTTTTTCATGTTTGAGCTTTGGTTGTGCATAAATAAATAATATTTATTTTGAAATTAATTTAATTAATTACTTGATATAATAAAATATTTGTAGGGTTCATGGTATCCCATTGAGGATAGAATGTGTGAGGCTATATGGGAGGCATTACAGGGAGTTATGCGACCATGTTGCACGCAGTTCGTGCACAGTTTGAAAAGGAAAGCAATGGAGAAAGTAGGGGTGTAAGATTTTGATGAGACATGTCGCGTCCACTGGCCTAATTATATTTCATCTTAGGTTTAGGATGGGTTATGTACACAATGGTTGAGTAAGCGTCTTCATATTATAAATGAGTAGGTTAGAAAAATCTGAGGAGATAGGAGGTGACACTTCGAGCTGGCAGTTGTACGTTCAGTATGCATATGGAGCATATAACAAGTCCATTTTTTAAAAAATATTGTATATAACTTTAAATGTAAATGGTTTATTTTATATACATATTGATATTCACATATCCCTCTTTTATAAAGTATAACATTTCTAGGAGGATGTATAGTGATATATCCACTAGGGAGATTAGAGGGGCTCCCCAACATCATATTGTGGTTATTATAAGTTTTTTTGTGTTTTAAATTTAATTAAAAACAATAGTTTATCTATTTCCATTTTAAATTTCAAGTGAATGAGTCATATGTGGCCACAAACTCTCATACAGATGATCAGAGTCAGGCTGAGGTTGATGGTTAGACCAGTGCCCACCTATTTGATGAGGTAGCATAGATGCAGGAGACCCAATATGACTACAAGAAAGATCGATTTGTTGGTATCGGATCATATGTGACCCTTGGGGTTTTTTTTGGAACCTCTATAATGTCTACATCCATCTCGAGAGGAGCCTACGGAGAGTCATCATCATCTCATGCACAGTATCAGGAGGAGCTGTGAGCTCAAAGTGAGCTTAAAAAGACTATGCGGAGGGAGTAGGAGGAGATACATCAGTGGCAACAATAGTAGTAGGAAGAGTTCCTATAACAATAGTAGCAACAGTAGCTGCAGATGTAGGATGAGATGCGTTGATAGCGACAGGAGTAGGAGTAGGATATGGAGTACATGCGAACTATGTCTCGCAGTTTAGGGATGGAGTTCCCTCCACCACATCCAGATGACTCTCCCCCTCAGTGATGTATTTTTATTTTTTGATGAAACACTTGAAGGTATTTTTTTATAATATTAACTACTTAAAGTTCTAAATACTGTGTGTTTTATATTATCTCAAAAATTATAGTTTTCTATTATTTATTTAGTATTTAATTTTATTTATTATTTTATTAATTATTATATTATTATATTTTTGTGACTAATCAGGTTTTCTGTTATATTACTAATATTGTTATACCATTAATATAAATAGTCATACTATTTTATTAACTTTTTATTTTATAATTATTTTTATTTGAGGAATATTAATATTAATATTTTATTTATATTAATATTATATTTTTTATTATTTTATAAATAATTTTATTCTCTTAATATTAATATTAATATTTTATTTATATTTATATTTATATTTATATTTATATTAATTTTTTATTTAATTTTTTTTATTTATTTTCTCATTTATTTTTTTAGATTTTTTTTAAAGTTTTTTTTAATTTTTTTTAAATTGTTTAATTATTTGCAACGGGACATCACAAAAGGGGTTATATTTTTTATATTTCGAGGAGTAATTACGGTGGACCATCATAATTATTGGTCCATTGCAAATAGTTTCTTAAAAAAATCATCGATGTTTTTCTCGACGTGTCTACTTCCCATCCCAAATAATAAATTTTTGCGATGGTTCATCGCAGTAAGTAATATTTGCGATTTCATTTTCTACAACGGGTCATTTATAATGAGACCCCATTGAAAGAGACTAATTTCAATGGGATCCCATCGCAAATGACATGTCAGAATAAGTCATTATTTTGGTAGTTCCATGGGAATCCCATAAAGGTATGATTTTGTTTAATACTATATAGGTGATATCTACACCTAGATAGGAGGTATAGACTTTGTATCCCTTTTATGGAGAAGTTAAAATATCTTCATATAGAACATATATGTGTGAGATGAGAGGTCAAATCACTATTCTATAAAAAAAGACTGTGAATTTAAGCATTTAAAAAGAGAAACTTTTGACCATTTCAATCATTTTAGAGGCTATGATGTTTATCTAAGGAGTCAGTAAAATCAATATTCAAAAAATATCATGCATCATCTACATTGCCTAAGATAGTGAGGTGATCCCTATTATAAGGTAAATACTCAATATGTGTTTCATAAATCTTAGGACATGGTTTGTAAAAATACATTAAAAATATTCTCCTCTACTAGTAGGGGTGTGATGAAAAATCATGGACAACGATACCTCAATCGTATAAATAATGGTCTTAGCAAAAACCATTTGAATTTTTCCAATGATCACACTTTTAGTGTCATTAATACTGGACCCTTTAAGAGAGGTGGGACATATGGGAAATTAATCTCAATATGGGAATTAAAAATAATGTTACAGAATCCAACCCGATCTCTAGAGTTATACCTATTTTATAAAAGATTGCTTCCATTGCCTATATCTTAACCCTTCATCGACATTGGATCTTGAATAGTGTTGATTTTTTCCTCATTTCTAGATGTATTAGCATTAAAATATGACAAATGGGAAAATAATTATTAGGTTTTATTCCCCATAATCTATAATTTAGTGGTCAACTACCCTTCTTTAGTACTAAAGACACCCCCCAAATATCAGCCATTAGAGAACCCCTAAAAATATACCTGGCATAATTTTCATACATTCACACTTTCCCATTATCTATAAGTTAAACAAAAAAAATACATTAGAACATGTTCTTTTATAATATATTAAATGGAAGGAAAGATCAATATTATATATTAACGGTGTATGAATGATTCCCATTATTCATTCATAGATGAGTTGATGTCCGCTTCAATGTTTTCCCAATCTATCATATCAAAAATCCTTCTAGTGTTGGGAATCCACAATTAGAGATTCATCAATAGCCTATTTATCACTTAGAGGTTCCTCCATTCCACTTTATGGTTTGATTCAAAATATATGATTGGGGGATCCATCAAAATGATAAATTTCGGTATATACCATGGATGATTTCCGATAACTCTCAAATATTGGTGGATGAGGGTATAATTCTTTAGAACATGATATCCATGTGATACACATAATTGGATGAGATTTTAGTTATTTTCCCTTTTAAGACCAAATAATTATTAGGACCCTTAGAATTTGGGGTTTCCCGTGTGCTTTAACATTGAAGGGGACCTCATGATATCACAGTTAGCTATACTATCATTGAACGGTTTTTTGACACATAGTCTCGACTCATGGTTGATGAGAAACCAATAGTGTAGTATGATTTTATGTCTCATGCACCTAATCCTTCATTAACATTTTTTTGAGGTTTACTGGTCTGTAACCTTCCTCTTTAAAGAGATAACAATATATTTTCCTTTAGAATACTAATGGAAAGTATTCCTCAAGGGTTTCATAACATAAAAAATGTAGTGTGATTATATAATAGATTTCAAAATGATTCTTTGTGTGGAATCTTGATCCCTAAATTTGTAGTTTTTGGGACATCACCGTATAGTAATTTTATTCTACCTTTGTGTTCAACCCTATACGCACATCACCCAGAGGTGCCACAATTCTGTACTAGAGGCATCAAAATTGGAATGCAATATAAAAAGGTTCATAGGACTCAAATATACTGACCCAATAATTATAAGTCAGTATTGTGTATTATCTCCATTAAATTCTGTATAATTATAGCTCATATGTGATCATTCTATCATTGGTGACTATTCAAGTAATAGGTTTCTAATCGAGGAATAATCTAAACCCTGAGTGAAGACATTTCATATTGATATCACTCTCTCTCTCTCTTTAGTGACAATAATTAAATTCCATAAACAAACTATATAAAAGGATAGAAATAGAAACATCAGATCTTTTATTTTTTATGTAGTTCATAAACATTTATTTTAGACCTTATACTTTCTTATATAATCTAAATATATTCCATGATAATTAATGGGAACATACCCTTAAAGTTATGAAGTTGGAATTGGTGAATTATCACCAATATTAGCAAGGATAATTCCTTGATTTCTACTACCTCTAACATAACAATCATCAAATACTAATTTAGAAAGACCTCATTATACGAGTTGTGTTAAAGATGTAGGTACCTACTTATCCACATATCTTACATCTTGTACCGATATGTTTTAAGTTGTATCTTTGTGTTTATGTTGTACCACTACTTCTCATATTGGTATCACTCCTATTTTGGATAGTATATATTAGGAATATACATATTAATGTGTAATTATGCCCCATTAGGTGGTTTCATATTGGTCCATCTTTTTGAGTGATTATGAATATCTTCATCCAAGAATCCAAATAGATCTTTTCTAGAGGTTGTTTTTCATTCTTATAGGTGTCCTAGGTCTCTCTAAATAACACTTGGTGCATGTATGGTGTCCCATAAAGGTATCCCCATAGAGCCTATATTGAAAAAAATTTCTAAGTATTTGATCAAAAAAATCTCTATAGATGTCACAAATGTTAATGCCCACTTCACCATGTGTTATGTGAATGAAATTGTTTTAAGGACTCTAGTTTTTTAATATCTCATGGATCAGATCATTATTATTTTAAAAATATACCTAGGAAATACAAACCACATCATAAAATATTTTTTCTTCAAGTAAAGTCTAAAATTATAGGCATGTTTTCAAGACTGAATAATCCTATATTGATTTGAGGTTAACACATACTCCAAGGAATAGATCCAAGTATCCATTCTAACCATATTCATGATTAATAGTAAATAATTGAACGTATAGGAAAATTATTTCATAATGGGTTCTTTTATTTGATTTTCTATATCTTGACTGGTATTGGAATGATAATGAATGTAGGTAAGAAAAATAGTCCCTTCAGGTATGTATATATTATTTGAATAATTTTTAGTCATACCCATATTCATATATTCATAAAAACATTAGTTTGGATGGATGAAATTTTAGAGAGGAATGTTTACATCTTTGTTCATTCAATGAGAAAATAATTTCTTGAAATATAATTTCATGTATTTATTATAGTGTTTATTCAAGACCTACACTAGATATTTTGGAAATGTCACTTACTTATTGGTATACCCTTTCTTGACATCATCAATTATGTCCACAATTTTTGTTATATCGTAGGTTTATAAAAAAATTCTTCATGTGTTGGTTATCAAAAACCTTATTTGAATATCAATAATCTACTAGTATGATAAATAAAAATACTGAAAATTATATATGGATTAGGCTAGCCAAACATGAATTCAATTGAGATAAAATTTGAAAAAGTAAATTTATTCAATCATGTGCAATATCCCAAATTTATTTTCTCAACTGGATACACCATGATTGATTATACCAGGAAGTTTCAACCAAATATTTTTACTATGGTCCATGCATTAGGGTTCTATTCTGAAGGCCCTTCACTCAAATAATTTGGGAGATTCATATAAATGAGAGAAAAAATTCATTCGTATACCTTAAATCCAGGTAAACATAGAGATAAAAAATAGTGTGATGTTGTAGATATCACTCGTGTTATAGTAATTGTTCTCATGGGTGGTGTAGTAACACTAATTTTATAACTATTGTTCTTTACTCCCATCTCTTTCCATGGTATCACCTCAGTTTTACTATTGTGTGCTTCTTGTTAGTATCTTATCTCACTAAATAAACACTTACCTCAAAATTTAATCCTCTTTATTGACATAAAATAGAATTTTGATAGGGTGGGGGATGTTTTGGAACTCCTTTTTTTGGAAAAATAAAAGTATTTTAGAAGACCAATGTTGCCTAGGGAGAAACCAACAATTTTTCCATTGTCCCTAGAGAGTGCCCATTTCATTTTTCCAAGGGCCCTATGCATGCGTCTTGTATATCATTTCAAAATTTATAAACATGATTTGGAAACTATTCTGAATACCCTTTTGGTGGAGTATAAAATTTAACCTTTAAATTTTCCCGTTTGTCTCCACGATTCACATGAATTGCTAACCTATGGAAGATGAAGTGACACTATGAGATCCCATAACCCATGTATTCTCATCCCCACTATGTTGAATTTTTATAACTAAAATATAATTAATTCACAAAAAATAATGTTAACTAAGTTATCTAAAGCTAAAGCATCAAAACAAGACCAAATAGCTCTTGGTTATCTTATAATAGGGTGATTGAACCCCAAATTCAATCATATTTTAGTTTCATTATCCCAGCCCTTCTGGGGAGTATTTTACAAGTGAAAAACATTCCAAAAAATACCTCTAGTAATCTAATCATTATGGAGATCCCATTTTCCAACCCTCACTATGTTGGGTGCCTTTACGTGACCACAATAAGGAAAGGCCCTTCTGTACTGCTCACAAGAGAGAAGAACCTTCTTAACCTTAACTATGGTAAAGAATCAAACCAAGTGATCACAAGGGGTAATTACCTAACCTAGCCATTACATGGAAGAAACATTATCTAATCCCTGTAATTAATTAAACCACTCTATTATGCTCCCACTTTAGGGTACCATTAGAACCCGGATTCTGATTATAGAGTATCCCTCCATATATGTCTCCTACATTGGAATCCAATTATTAAGGACTTCTCTAAAATATCTCAATCCTTTGATACAGCAATTTACACCACTGTATACGATATTAATAATGTATTAACTTTATAAAATGAGTCTCCTATAAATTCAATCTAAACATGTAGGGATCCTAGAGTAGTCATGTTCATGTACTCCTTTGATCCTGAGGGTTTCTATTTTGAGGATACCATTTTGATTTTCCATCACACATTCTTCTCAACTTCACTAACCCACACTGAATCCCTAGTATCCCAATATTCTAATAGGCATCCATGCCTACTTAAAAAATACATGATATCATAGTATATCATCATAGATATAAGACTAAACAACACTCCCTTATCTGATTTCACCACCTTGAATCAATGACATTCCTGTAACAACCATATCAGGGAATCCCATGTGTAATACCATATCTATGACTCATGGGACCATATTACATATGAATCTAACCATACCTCTATCAAAACATCATTTGGTTATTGGTAAGCACACATAAGAATTATATATTCATTAATTATCTTCTCTCATAATCTATAATATAATGACGACCACCTTTAGAGGATAAAGTGTAAGAAAAATACCCTTCCCTAATAGTTCATGTCCCCCATTATTCCAGTCATCCTTCCAAATATTAGTACCAACAAAAGGGAGGTGTATTTTTATATATTATCTTATTATTAGTTATAAGCCCCAAATGATTCCATAAAAGTAAGGTCATTTATAAGCCCCATGAAAACCATTTCTTTGTATGTTTCTCATAGTCTATAGTTGGTCTTGTAGGAAAAACATTAAAAGGAACTTAATTCGATCAGGGTTAAATGATAGAAAAAGTAAGTATATAACATTTTTAAAATTACCTTAAAAAGATTGATGTGACCCACTAAGTGCCATCAATCAACATGGGTTATGTTTACCTTTATAGTTATATGTTTGAATACCATCTCATAGGCCTAATCAGAACATCCTAAACACACACAAAAACTCCCTATATGGCAATAAAATCATGATAAACTAAGTGTGTGTGTTTAAAACAAAAAATATCTAATTTAAAAAATATATATTAAAATTATAATATATATGTATGGGGAATTTCTATATTTGTATACATGTTCACATTAGTGGATGATCCCAATTTTACCATAGCAACAGTGGTAACCATTCAAGAAAAATTATTTGGAATGATTTAAGAAAATATCTCAAATCTTTAATAGAGTATTATAGTATGAAATAATTCCTTTAAACATGGTGATCCGGTCAAAACCTATTATCCTCTTGAAAAATGTGCATTATATTTTATAATTAGTAATTTCCTATTAAAAAAAATCCATTATAAAGTATGACTACATTGGATAAAATGGATAGTATAAACCACGAGTTAGGGTTTTCCTAAAAAACAATGACATTTTATTAATTTCCAAAAATAATAAAATTCATTGGTGGATAGTAAAATATATTAAAAGTAAAATATATGAAGATTTTATATTAATATATATGAATGATTTTATTAGGTTTCTAGAAATTATATAAATATTTTAAAATAAGAGTTATGATTAAATCATATAAACTATACTATACAATCCCATGTATGTTTACTCTCTAGAGAAATGATATTTTGTTATAAAATACACCTATCATATAATAAATACCTCAAAAAATGAAAATGTATTAAAACTTATAACACATTAATTTTCCAAATACCTACATAATCCCATTAAAAAATTCTCTATAAATTTCTTGATGCAACTAAAATTCAAAAGAGACCATTCCATGAAGCAAATATATCATTTTAGAAGATTTGAAAAAGAAGATGTAAACTATCTCAATTGAAATAATTTATTTCTTCTTCTTCTACTTAATATCAAAAATAATATTGTACCATGTTGTTATAATGATATAAATATCAATGTTATTCAAAAGTATTATTATATGATTCGAATATCATTTATTCTTCTCACACTAATTTATTTCTGATATGACAAAACCATCCATATAATTTTTGATTCACTATATCTAAGAATGATATACTTTTTTTCACAAGTAAATACATGGAATGATTTAATAATATTTAGCAATGTAATTTTGTAATATATGAAAAAACCACCCAAGATTAATATTCTATAATATGAATTTTAAAAGCATAAATTGAACATAATTGTTTTTGAAAGAAAAAGATCCATTTATAGATATTAAAACTAAAAATCAAGATGTTATTTTTTAATAAAATAAATATAATTTGTTGATAATAATAATATAGAATTTTTTTATTTATAAAAAAATTAATGATGTTATATTTTGATTAATAATTTATAATGGGTGAGTAATCTAAAATTTATTTCAAAAATTAAAATTTTATATCGCCTAATCAAGAACACCCTTTTCCAATAACATAATTACTAATTTAATAATGCATGAATGGAAAAAACATTTGGTATATATTTCATTGTCCACTTATAATAATAAATGAAATTATTATCATTATATTTCTATAGAAATGGAGTTTTTGATCAATGAATTTTACCATTACCAAAATTTAGATGCACCCATATAACTCTAAAATAGCCATCCCCAAGATAAATTACGTGAATGTAAGGATAAAATTTAATTTTATAAATATGTATATAATAACAATAATAATAAGTGATGTTATAGGAAAATTGTTCCAAATAATTTATTTAATTTAATTTAATTTTGTTATTTAGGTGGATTAGAGAGTATACTAAGTTGTGTTAGGACCTAAGTTAAGGTGTTACATAAACTCAAACCCATTATTTATAGGTTTGGTAATTAAAATTTATCTTTCATTATATCAATATCTTCATAATATGTTTTTCTTTTCGGTTATGTGTAGATTTTTTCCCCATATATACATAGTTTATTTTCTTAGTTTTGTTATCATAATGAATATTTTCATGTTCCCATAAAAATATATTATTTAATGATAACATGATAAAATATTTCATTCCTCTAATTTATTTAATTTCATGTAACTCTATTTTAGTGGTTTTAATAATCTATGTTTACAAAAATACTCATTATATTATAAAAAAAATTCAAGAGAATTTTTTGGTTTTATATAAAATCCAATAATTATATTTTCCATTAATGTTGTTCACCTATTTTTAAAGACATCATTTGAGGGGTTCATTTTTAAAGATATTTCTTCACCACTTTCTCGTGTTTTTACATTAAAATGAGATGTATCATAATGATCTATTAGTATATATTCAATTTTGATTTTAGAAAATCCATAGACATTATTTTTCTTTTGAATCATTTGGATATATAATTGAATTTTTCATTAAGATATATATGACTATGTAATTAATATAATCCTAATCAATTTTTATCATTGTTAATATTTATTTGTTACTTATAACTATTTTGAACACATCATGAAATATATAATTTTATGTGATAGGTAATCCTCGTATTATATACCAAATAATATTATTTGGTTAACAACTTTATTTCTCAGGAGATCATTATGTGTGGGCCAGGAACAATCAACCTCATCGATAAGTTATTTGTGGTCCATTTCATGCAATCCTCATCAAAAATTTATGATGTCTTGTAAGTGATGCATGTCTAGTTTATATGGTTTTTTATTTCATGTTCATTCCATATATTTATGATTTGTTTCTTCTTATTCCATGATCCAATGATTCAAGTTTGCCTTATGATCTTGACATTATGATTTCCACTTGAACCTCTATTTATTTAATAATTAATATTCTCTATGTTTCCTTTTAGATCATTACATTAACATTATTTTCTGGTTAACTTTTCCTGTTATGTATATGTCCAAGATAAATCATGTTTTTATATAAGTATAATGAGGCAAAAGAGTATATATGAAAATGGAAATTAAAATGTTATTATTATTTTTAAATTCTTGTATATTCTATAAAATTATCCACCGACCCTAAACATATAGATCTTTATATTGTGGTTTATAGAAATCTATATCAAAAATTACATAATAACATTTTAATGATATGTGAGTCTTTATACATTCTCATCCATATGAAATATTTAGAGAGGATTCCAAACCAACCTTCCAATTTGGTTATTTATGGGAAGTATTGAGGCTTCCAAATTATTTTATATTGTATACCCATTTGAATAATGGTAATTATGTCCAAAAGTGACATTTCATGACACCAAGTGTTTTGTGTAATTTGAAGACTCTGACATGTAATCCCAGTTCGGAAAACATATAGTAGACCTCAGGTCCCCCAAAAATAAAGTCTAGTTGATATAGTTTATTTATCCATTCCACCATTCTCATGAGACATTCATTTTTTCCTATGTAATTTCACTGATGACCATGTTTCACATGAAAAAGTATTATTATAGTTGGACTATAAGTATATGTAAATAAATTTTAGGTAATTTTTCACCACCTACCAAACCCTTAGGGAGTATGATATTTAAACCACTCTCAATGGAATATGTTTGGCGATACACCTCTCTGAGTAATCATATTATTATTTTGATGAACCATTCTATGAGTGCTATATAAGGACCATGAAAAGTTTAAATGATCATATTACCATAAGATAAAAGATGTCCTTTATTATAAAAAATTACATTTTATTTGTTTCCTCTTCCACTCACTGATTGTCAAGTCATTTTCAATGATAGACTCCCATGATAACAATGGTACCTCTACTTGAAGAGCTCATATATTTTGGTTGGGATATGATTTCTTTCGTGGATATTGATAAACAAATAAATCAATAATAGACTGAATCTTATTATAATTCAAAACATTTCATGTGACTCCAACATAACTCCAATTTTAGATCTATGTTGTTTGTTTCAATTTATTATGGATATCCAAATTCGTACAACTACCATATACGAGGGTTTTATTAAATAGGGAAACTTTAATATAAATACATTACTCATACCATTTATTATAATTATTGTTATACAAATAAAATTTATATATTCTCAAAAAACATTTTCTAGGTCATTTTTTATTGGATAAAAAAGGGAAGGAACATAGGTTATAACCGTGTGACCTTAAAATACACAACACTCCTTCCTCTCATACAATGTAGAACTGAAAATAAATCCCCGATAATTTGGATATTAATATTATATTTGGCCTTATTCTGTGATAAAAAAACGAAATATTTTTTATCAATGGAATGTGTTACTATCTATTATTTTTCCTCAATCAATGAACTCAAGATATATAGGTTGTTAATATTCATCAATCAAAACATTTTTTCCTCATTACACCACTCTTAAATCCATTTCTCATATTTGATGAAAAAACCATAACATAATACTTACATTTTTTGGGGGTTTTAAACCCCTGTGTAACTCTTTAAAAATTATTTATATACATATGACTTTCATATAGATTATGTCTTCATTTTGTTCATTAAAACCTAGCATAACACTATTTATTTTATAGTCGAATGAAAATTCCTATATAACCCATAAGTATTCTAGAGAGGATTCAAAACCTAGAATAACCCTTTATCTTTCGTATATAGTAAAAAATATTAGTATAAAAAAATTCATCCTTGGGGACCTTAAACCCTACCATGATTCATTCTAAATACAATAATAAAATATACTCTACCATAACATTAAGTTATTTTTGGGAACTATAAAGACTATCACAACCCTATTTCCATGTCTTACGATAAAAAATTATAACATAAGCCAATAGTTAACATATGGGATATTAAAAACTTGTTTAACACATTCCCTATATTGAGTGTAATAAAACTCTAGATTAATCACTATATTTTATGGAGGGTCTTAAATGCCAACATAACCATTTTTTAAATAATATAAAAAACACCAGAATAAGACTTTTGTATTTTAGAAGGACTATAATGTAAGAACCCAGGTTTTTAGAACGGGTCAAAATCCTGACCCTGTTTGAATTTTTAACTAGTTTCTGAGGAAACTGGAGAAAACAGGATGTTTTTTGGAAATTTCCAGACTACACGCCATGTATATGTTAAGAGAGTGTCGGTCGTGTGCTCTCCAAGTACATGTTGTGTGGTGACCGTGTAGAATTTTCTTACTACACAGCCTGTAGTTTTAAATACGCCTTCTAACCCCGACTGTGTGGTGGTTATACTTAGCATGTAGGCCTGTTGGCTGGGTGGAACCAAGGACACGTCGTGTTCCCTTTGGACACGCCCTGTAGCCTAGCTGTGTATGAGGGATATACATCGCATGTGGGTAAGTCGGTGAGGAAGAGAAGAGAAACCCCGTACACAACGTGTACCCATAGGTACACACCGTGTACTCATGTCGGAAGGTTTGGAAAGTAAGTCGGCATAATCTCACCATATTATGAATAGTTAAATGAAATATACATGGTGTGTAGTCATGAAGTACACTCCGTGTACTTTTTTTGTGTTAAAATGGGCAGTAGCCTCGTTTTGAAGTTCTAGACAGAACCTCTGCACCTAAGGTGCCCGGATCATCAGTCGCTCCCCGGTTCATTGTCTGAAGTCGGATTTGATCATGGTTGGATGCGTTGGAACCCCCTCGGTAAGACCTAGATTCCACTTTGTCCATTTTGTTTTCTTTTAGTTCTAGAACAAGTTATAGGGGTTTGAATAGTATTGAATCTTTTGTAGATCTACTGCGTTTTAGACCGAATTAGAGGTTGTTTCCGGAGGATTAGCGTCGTACCAGTCTCAGGTAGGTGGTACATACTTCATTTTTTGTTTCGTGGTTATTTGGGTAATGCGGACTTCAGCGCGTTTTTGGGTATTTTTGAGCGGGACCCGTTTTATCTACCTTTTCATACTGTATTTCTTATGGGACCTCTAGGATGCTTTTGGGTATTTCGGGTTACCAATTTGCGTGAGCAGGGCCGAGTGAGTGGTCGTTGTTCGTTGGGGCATTTTGGCCGGGGGACGCCAAAATGGTTTTAATTGAAATTTTATTGTTATAAACTGTTTAGTTTAATTTATTGGTGCCTGATATAAATTGTTGGAGGCACTTGAGACCTTAGTGCTGGTATGGGACAACACCTGGTATAGTGCAATTTGACTGTTTAGTGGGTTTTTCCTGGTTATGTTTTCTGTTTAAATATGTTATATATGAATTTGTTGAATTGCATATACTAGACCTTTTTGTGGTGTTGGGCAAGGCCTGGATATTCTTGAGGCAGTATGAATATCAGGTTGGGCTTGGCCTAGGTTACTTTGGGTGGTTTTGACCATGAGATTGGGCGTTATGGACGTTGGTTTGAGGCAGTACGACTATCAGGCTAGGCATGGCCCGGGTTACTAGGATGGCGATTCTATCAGACTTAAGAGACATGGTCGCATGGACACGAGGTGTTATATGTGCTAGTGGATTAAGACTATTTTGGTGATTACCGGTCACCTGGGACTTTGAGTAGTCTACACACAGAGATACTCCATGATGAGGTGGTTCTGACCACTTGTGTGGGTAGAGGCCCCCGTAGTTGTGGTTTGGTATTCTGTTTGGGGGTTCTTGTCGTAGAAAGCCGTGTGGGAGGCGAGGAGCCTTCAGGGGATATCATTGAGACTACCGGGTTGGGGGCTGATGCTCGCTTTGATTTTAGGGCAGACATCAATGTTCCTCCGGGTAACTATTTTGGGTGTGCCTTCGGGACTTCGGTACTTGAGACACAATGTGTCAGGAGGCACATGGTGCCGGGTTGCTATTTTGGGCATGCCTTCGGGACGTCGGTACTTGAGACAAGAGGTGTCAGGTCGCACATGGTTTCGGGTTACACGACAGAGATTTCGGCATTTTCCGAAGTAGCTGACACTCCGTGGTGGCTGTTGAGCACCAGTGGAGTTTGTGTTTATTTCTGCATTGTACTACTTCCAGGTTTCCTTGTAAATGCATGACTACTTAAACACATATGTTTGGTACGCACCATTGGGTGGTATCTTACTGATATTTGTCTCACACCCTGCATGGGCCCCTCGAGACGCGTGCATACTTTATGGATTTATGTGCAGGAAAGAGGCCAGTTTCAGGATCTGGGTTACGTTAGTTGTTTCTTGGAGATCATATGGACCTTGAGGTCATGCCTAGCTGGGGATTACTTTGTTTTGTTTTCTTTTCTGTATCATCATGCTTACTTTTTGTAGCTACTGTTGGTTATCCATTGGCGCCCTTTTTATATTCAGTTGTGTATGACCTACTTTGGATGCATGTGTTACTATTCAGTAGTAGTTACATGTTATCAGCATGCTATTGTGTTTATTTCTGATGTTGTTGTTATATATACTACTTCCGCTGTTTACCTATATTGCTTATACATCCGCTTTGCGGGTCTGGTTTTAGTCTGTTGAGTCTTCCTTTCCACTACATCTTTACTGTTATACTCAAAACAGTACCCTTACTATGATCCTTAGAGAGGGTATATCCTCCCCACTATACCTAATAGATCCTCACTGCTATTCGGAAGTCTTTGGTATTCAAGGGAGGTGCGCCTAATGTAGTGACACCCGACCTGTTCGGCACTGTTCAGGTGGATGGCTGGGTCCGGTATGTTACAAAGTGGTATCAAAGGGGTTCATGACAAGGATTTAGTAGCATTGTTTTTCTGGCTACTAATGATATAAGACTTATCTTTTTATCTATACTACTTTTACTATTTGGGATATGGTAGACTGGAGATAAGATGTTGTCACTGGGACTGGGTTTTTAGCTTGTGCTTGGGTGCCTGTAGCCCTAGGTATGAGGGATGGACCTAGTTGCCATGGGTGGGAATTGTTGTTTCCCTTTTCTCAGATTTCAGTTTATATGATTTCCACCTCGGTGGCTCACTTGATGTGTGATTTTGTTGATTGTGATATGTGACCCTTGACCCGGTGTGGAAAGGGAGAATTGGACCTTGGACTGGTATGGCATGGCTACATTTCTTGGCTCTTGATAGGCACGTTTATAGGGTATTTCAATTTCATAATTGCACGTATGCTTTGTGAAGTGATAATGACATGTGAATAAAATCAATTTCCATGATTTATATGCTTTGAAATGTGAATTAGTGAAATTCCTGATAGAATTGGTATTTGCGAAAATATGTATGAGATGTTTTATATTTTTGTAGAATTGCATGTTGTAGGATATTTGGTTATGAATCTTATGAGAGCAGGTAGGTACTATGGTTGAGGCAGTGTAACTGTCAGGTTTGGGTGACTCGGTCATCAGTTTGAGGAAACGTAAGTTGTCGAGACAGGCATCGCTTGAAGTACTTTTGATACTTTGCTCTTTTGAGCAGGTAAGGAGGCCATGAGGCCAGGATTTCAGGGGGAATGGTTTACGGTGAGGGGGGAGTAAAGGTAGTTGTTATGCACTACCTTTTACTACATTCATTATTTGCGTAGAATATATTGTTATAGATATATATGGTTTGTCTGACCATTTATGGTGTTCAGCAGGTTACTCCTTCACGACTCGATGGAGCATCAGGAAGGGGATGATATAGTGTCACAGGATCAGGGTCGGAATTCGGTACAGGTGGAGCATGAGCCGTAGGTACAAGCTCAGGGACATGATCAGGTTCAGGATCCAATGCAGGCAGGAGAGCAGTCCGGTTTGGCATTGTTCAGGTTGTGGCTCGACGAGCAGCTCCAGGAAAGCCTGGTACGCATCTTGAAGGGGATTGATAGAGGTGCGTAGGGTACAGATCCTTCTATGGCGTATCTGACGTGGGAGTTCTAGTCGCAGCACCCGCCCCTTTTTCAGGGTGAGGGTGGTCCACAGGCGGCAGAGAACTAGATAAAAAGTATGCAGATGATCTTTGAGCAGCTGGAGATGCCTCCAGGGTGAAGGGTGAAGTTGGCGACATACATACTGAGAGGACCAGTGAAGCTTTGGTGGGACGTACAGGTTCAGGCCCATAGTCACGAGAGACTGCCATGGAAGTACTTCGAGGATAGGTTCTTCGAGCACATTTCTCAAGAGATTCTGAGGGCAGAGAGAGATCGGGAGTTCTTGAGTCTTCAGCAGGGAGATATATCTGTCAGGGACTACGCAGCTACCTTCACAGAGTTGTCCCATTTTTCACCTGGTATGGTGAGCGATGATGTAGATTGGGTGAGGCGCTTTGAGGATGGATTAAGACACTCCATTCGGGTCTAAGTGAACATATTCAGGATGGGTTCCCTCTCCGAGGCGGTGAATCAGGCGCTCATAGCCGAGGGCAACGAGAGAGATAAATCTCACATGGGCAGGACGACAACATCGGGTGACGGTTTGGACAGCAGGAAGGGAGGACGGGATGAGTTACCACAGGGAAATCAGGCCAGGGATTCAGCTAGAACACCTCGTGGGAGTTCTTCGGTGATTTTCTTCCAGTGTGGACAGTCGGGACATGTTCGGGCGCAGTGCGATAGGCCTCCGAAGGAGTGCCGGGAATGTGGACAGGACAGGCATCTGGAGAGGTTTTGTAGGCTACCTTCCCAGATAGCCGGCAAGCAGGGACCATGATAGACTGTAGCTTCTGGATTTTGTTCAGGTTCGGTACCCAGAGAGGGTAGTCAAGGTTTAGCTGTGCGCGGAGGTCGTGAGATAGATAGTGGGACCCAGATGAGGGGTCAGTGGCCAGTGACTGGAGCAACACCGTAGGGAGGTCAGGCAATAGGCAGCCATGTTTCAGGCCAGGTTCACATCGTGGAGCTGCCAGAGTCTGAGCAGGCCGGTGAGAAAATGACAGTTAGAGGTACATCGTGGTGTGGTCGTGATCTCCATGTTTCCTTTTTGGCATGACCTGTAGAGGCATGTCTGTTTGGAGTGCACATAGTGTACAGGATCTATGTGGACTGACTAGATGCTAGTCAGTGGGATTGGCACCATATGGGGTGCGTGATATATATATATATATAAATATATATATATATATATATGTATATGTATGTATGTATGTATGAGATGCGTAGCATTTGGGCATCGTGGATGCGGGTTACTTGAGGTTCCATGGGCATCGGGTATCGAGGATGCGGGTTACTTGAGGTGCTCAGCATCGGGACCTCATGGAGGTGGACACCAATGCGGTGCGGGATACATTGGGTGTCGGAAGCGACACAAGAGAACCAATGGGGTGAAGGGGTGATGATGCGTCACAGGAGGACTATGCGTCTAGAAAACAGGTTAGTAAACCCTATTTGCTTTACGTTTTTTAGGGTTGAGACTGGGTAAGGCGATTCGTAAGGCGGGGATCCCACTTGAGGAATTAGTCGGACCCTTTGAGACCGAAGGAGTTCAGGTCTCTTTGAACGGATTGGTATGTTTGGTGCCACCTCCAGGTTTCTTTTGATAGCTCGAGGACGAGCTATGTTAAGGTGGGGAGTTTTTAAGAACCTGGGTTTTTAGAACGGGTCAAAATCCATACCCTTTTTGAATTTTTGACTTATTTATGTGGAAACTAAAGAAAACAGGAAGTTATTTGAAATTTCCAGACTACACACCGTGTACTTTTGAGTACATGCCATGTATATGTTAAGTGAGTGTCGGTCATGTGCTCGCCTAGTACATGCCGTGTGGTGACCTTGTAGAATTTTCTTACTACACGACGTGTAGTTTTAAACATGACGTGTAACCCCGACCGTGTGGTGACTATATATGGCATGTAGGCATGTTGGCTGGGTGGAACCAAGGACACGCCGTGTTCCCTTTGGACACGCAGTGTAGTCTAGCTGTGTATGAGGGATATACATGGAGTGTGGGTAAGTTAGTGAGGAAGAGAAGAGAAACCCCGTATAGGCCGTGTACCCAGAGGTACACGTCGTGTGCTCATGTCGGCAGGTTTGGAAAGTAAGTCGGCGGAATCCCGTCTTCTTATGAACAGTTAAATGAAATATACACGGCGTGTAGTCATGAAGTACATGCCGTGTACTTTTTTGTGTGTTAAAATAGGCCATAGCCTCGTTTTGAGGTTCTGGACAGAACCTCCGCACCTAAGGCATTCAGATCTTCAGTCGCTCCCCGGTTCTTCATTCAAAGTCGGATTCGATCATGGTTGGATGTGTTGGAACCCCCTCGGTAAGGCCTCAATTCCCCTTTGGTCGTTTTGTTTGATTTTAGTTATAGAACAAGTTATAGGGGTTTGAACGGTATTGAATCTTTTGTGGATCTACCGTGTTTTAGACCAAATTGGCAGTTTTTACTGGAGAATTAGTGACTTATGAGTCTCATGTAGGTGGTGAAAACTTCATTGTGTGTTTTTGTGGTTGTTTGGGTAACGCGGCCTTCGGCGCGTTTTCAGGCATTTTGAGTGGGACCCGTTTTATCTTCTTTTTCATACTGTATTGCTTATGGGACCTCTGGGATGCTTTTGGATATGCCCGGTTACCAGTTTGCGTGATCAGGTCCGAGTGAGGGGTCGTTGCTCGTCGGGGAATTTTGGCTGGGGAATGCCAAAATGGTTTTAATTGAAATGTTATTGTTATAAACTGTTTAGTTTAATTTACTGGTTCCTGAAATAAATTGTTGGAGGCATTTAAGACATCAGTGCTGGTATGGGAAAACACCTGATATAGTGCAATTCGACAGTTTAGTGGGTTTTTCCTGGTTATGTTTTCTGTTTAAATATGTTATATATTCATTTGTTGAATTGCATCTGCTAGACCTTTTGGTGGTGTTGGGCATGGCTCGGATATTCTTAAGGCAGTATGACTGTCAGGTTGGGCTTGGCCCGGGTTACTTTGGGTGGTTTTGACCACGGGATTGGGCATCATTGACGTCAGTTTGAGGCAATACGACTGTCAGGCTGGGCATGGCCCGGGTTACTAGGATGGCGATGTCATCGGACTTGAGCGACATGGTCGCAGGGACACGAGGTGTCAGATGTGCTGGGGGCATAGAACTATTTTGGTGATTACCGCTCACCCGAGACTTTGAGTAGTGTGCACACAGAGATACTCCTTGATGAAGTGGTTCTAACCACTCGTGTGGGTAGAGGCCCCCATATTTGCGGTTAGGTATTCAGGGTAGGTACACCTACGGTAGTGACACCCGACCCGTTCGGCACTATTCGGGTGGCTGGCCAGGTCCGGGATGTTACATATAAAACATAGCATCACCCTTTCACTCTTCACGAGGATAAAAGAATTAAGAGTAAAATTATGTATTCATGGGGATCCAAGAACCCCAAAAAAATATTTTTTACTTTTTTAATGGTGAAAAACTCAAATATAAACATAATGAAGTTTTAGACTTCCTTAAACCCAAATATTACCATTTCATATTCCATGATAGCGTAAAACTATATCATAACCTATACATTATTTTATAGGACCATAAACACTACCGTGACAATTCATAAACACAAAACTATATTTAAACATTTACGAAACACTTTCACAACTTCACATCCTTATTGAATATATTATGTAACCATGTCATGGATTATTTTATTTCATTAATAAAAAAAATTTCTTTATAAAATTTTATAAAAAGTTTATAAAACCGCTGTTGATTTTATTAAATTTTTAATATTTCTTGTTCCAGTATCATGAGAATATTTAACTGATTTAGTGTATTTTAGGATGAAATAGTATTTTTCAACCCCCATCTTTATAATTTTCCACCCCACTAAGGTGTAAAATAATGAAAATTAACTATTTTTGTTATTTAATAGATTTTAATTACATTCCAAAGAAATAGATAAAAATCGATAAGGGGGTTGAATTAGTTTTATAATTTTTATAAGTTTCAAAACTTTTAGAAACATAAACCCAGAAACCTATTAAACATTCTTACCGTTTCAACTTTTAGTAAATACTCATACATGAAAATGTATAAAAGAAAGTAAACAACATGAGTTTTAAATGGTTTATTCTCAATTTGAGAACCTGCATCCTTACCATATCCACTGTTGTTGGTCCATGAAAATTAAATATTATGAAGAATCAAAGAAAACTTGATCCAAATCTGATTTTACACCATCTATATTCTGATGGGAATGATTATATTGACTCCCATTAATTTAAAAAGTTTTTTATAAATAATTAAGCCAAAATAGAAGAATAAATATGTTTCCCAAAGTTCTCTGAAAGTGCTCTATATTAATGCTCAATCTAATGTGGTGAGATGTGATTCTCTTTGTCTGGTGGGTGAGGTTTGATGGAATAAGTCTAATAAATTTAGTTTGATGGAATCAGTATGATGAACCCATCAATAATGTACATTACTCAAACTCAACTCAAATGCTTTGTCTGATGTTCCACAATTTGTTAAAAAACATTCAGATGTTTGACCTTATAATTAGGTCATAATTTTGAAATATAACATTGAAAATAATATTTCATTACTCTATATATTCCGATGAAATCAAAGTTTTTAAATTATTAATGTACTATGATTTTATTTATAATAATACCATAAAGTCAAAGGTGGGAAACTAAAAACCATTCTCACTTACTAAAATTCAAAAAACATCATGATTTACTCATTTTTGAATTTAATGTTTTTCAACTTCAACTCTTCAAAAATATTCTAGAACCATCTTAAATCTTTTCATTAATCAAACTTCTTAAACTTAATAAATTTTCTTCATTCTGATGGAACTTTCACTACTCAGTATGATGAAAATTCATAAACCCATTACTATGGATCCTCCTTTTCTCATTACTATGGAACATACTCAGATCCTTATTATTGTACTTCTATATCTCCTTACAATGAATCTTCCTCACCTCATTAATATGGAACTTCCTTAAATCATTACTATGGAACTTTCTTATCTCAATACTATGGAACTTTAACACCTGATTACTATGGAACTTTCTAATCTCAATTATATGGAACTTCCATAGATACTATTCAATATTAATTATATTTACTCATAAATTAACCTAAAAATTTCAATGTTTGATACTTCTAGATCTGATTTTCAATGTCTAGATTTCTAGAACTGATTCAAACTTATCCAAGAATTTCAATAATATAGATACTTAAAAATCATTTATTTTTAAAATTATTTTTGATTTATGACAACTACATGATCATAATAACATATTTTCACTTAAATAGAAAGGTATTTTTAAATACCTAACTTCCAGAACCTCCTTTGTTTCTAACTAAAACATAGTATGATTGGAAGCACATATTATCCCCCTTTTATTTTTATGGATTACATCACATGTTTTATAAACAAATTATGATATTTGATAATTACAAACCAAAAAAGAATAATATAACATTATGTTAGAAATAAAAGCACTTTATAATTTCTAATTCCCTTGAAACATACTTTTCAGGCTTTAGCATCGCTCAGAATTTCATTCACAGCTTCTAATAACATTCCAAAAAACAACATGTTAGATTGATTTTGAACATTGTATTGATATATCTAGGAATGATGGTGTGTCTAATCAGAAACTTCACAAAACTTTCCTTACTTATAGTTCTAACAACATCATCTTCTACTTCATCTTAGTCTAATAACCTGTTTTAGGAAAAAAAAACATGCAATACTTTTCTCCATATTTTTTGGGTTCAATATTTTGGAAGCTTTTGGATTTCTTATAGAAGCTCATATAAATGTATTGAGTATGATCCTGAAAAATAAAATACAAACATTAAAAAAATGGTAGTTGTTAACAAATATGAAATACATTTCCAAGAAAACATCATATAAGGTTCTTCAGTCTCCCCCTTTCTATTTTTTGACAACCATTGTTAATAACATTCTTCACCCTTTAATTTTCAACCACTCATAATTTTTAACAAAACATGTATTTGAATTTTACCAAAAACTATGCTTTCTTAAAAGAGTTTCTAGGAACCACACTACTAGATAAAGTAATGTTTTTTATGTAATTTCATCCCTCAGTGCTAGGAAAATATTACAGACATGTTAAGATAAACTCTGTTTATTTTATCTTTTACACTCACTTATCTTTTTCTTTCATTCATTTTATGTTAAACACATATTTAGATTCATTTAAGAAAGAAAATTAATTCCCTTTCCATTGAAGAATAAATTTCACATATTCACCACATTTGTTAACATAATTCAATGCACGATGGGGTTACTTACATATGATTTCTAGGAAGTCATTAGAAGAGTCTGAATGTGAAGTTATAGCCACAATTCCACAATTTGTTTTATAATATATTTTGTGATGATATGTTCAATTTGATATTTTTTTGAGATATATTCTAGAAAAAAACTCTAGAAGAAACTTTCTCTTTTATAAAGTGAAACATTATATCAATCAGTTTTGATCTTTAATTTTGAATAAAATTTTTAGAAATATCAATTACACTTTGATTATTAAAAATAATATTAAATGGGTTAGAAACATGGAATTTAAAGTCTTCTAGATGAACATTCATCCACAACATTTGAGAATAATCTAGAGTAGCTTAATTATATTCTGATTCTATTATTCTCAAAGTTACTAAACATTGTTTCATACTATGTTAACTCACACCAAATTCTCCCAAAAAATGTGTTTCCCTAGAATTTGATTTTAAATCATTATAATCTTTAACACAACTAGAATTAGTATATCCATTAAGGTTTACTTCTCAACTACTTTTATATAAATGACCATATGAAGATATTGCATTGAAATATCTCATAATTCTAATTTTTTCCAACATATGACACTATTTTGGATTACTTAGATACCTGGAAAAATATGTTAGAGCATAAACAATATTAGGTCTCAAGGCAAGAATATTGTTTCGACCAAAGGCGACATGGGTGCGAATTTGGATTAAAATGAAAAGAATGGTTCGACGGGTGATGATCATTCATCTGTTATTTATAGAATTTCTCATGACCATATTTTTTTCGACCCATTCCACATTATTATCATTTAATGGGGAATTTGATTTACCCCACGAGGACTGGGTGGTCTATCCTTTTCATATTGAGAATGAGGTTCCATGGTCAAATGGTCCCAACAGGTGATTTCATGGGGTTATGTACTTGTGAAATCATTCCTCTTACGATATAACTTCCTTATATGGCATTTAGTAAGTTTCTTCATGGAGCTAGAAACACCCACCGACCATGTTATTCATGATTCATGAACCTTATTTCAAAAGTTAGGCAATAATTGGTTGATGATTTGTCCAAAAAAAAACTTAAGGAAACCATTAGTCGAGTGGATGGAAGGTCGGTCTCATCGCACCCCTTTTGGGGTGAATTATTTCTTATTTCGGGATTATGTTATTAATTTATGTCATGCTCATATTTTTTTTAATCATTGGTTCATTCATAAAGAGTGTTCCCATGGGCTACCCCAGGTTTGAGGGATCATCAAAGGTATACATGGATTTTATGCTATGGAGGAAATGATGACTTAGGCCATGCAATAAGGCACAATGGTGCTTATCGTCATATTGGGGGGATGGAAGGTGACATGGTATTGGGAGTGGACCCATAAGATGGGTTTCTTATATAACCTCGGTAGAAGAATCAGAGCCCACGTTGTTCGAGAAACTTTTGGATTATTCATGGGAGCTACCCATTTGAGGGTACATGATTGGGTGAACCCTTTTGGTAAGAGAATCCCTTTTGAGATCGGTCCTTTAAGAAGGAATCCTACGTATCCTAGTTTGTTCAGGAATCAGAGTTCATGTAGTTTAGATAGGTTGGGGATTACATGTGGAAGCTTCCCATTTGATATGTCATTATTGGGTGAACCCTTTTGTAAGGGAACTCATTTTGAGATTATACCTTCAAGTAGGAATCCTATGTATCCTAGTTTGACAAAGAATCTAAGTTCTTTTTGTTCATATTGGTTGGTTTTGTAGATGTTGTGATAATCACAAATTTATTTTCCCACATTTCTTATAATCATTGTGAGAAACAAGAGGTTTTGGGATATCAAACCAACCACACACCTCCTCTTACATTGATGGGAGATGGCCGGCCTATAGTGGAAGAGGTCGGATGATGGTGGGTGAGGGTGTGGAGTGATGAACCTTTCAATGTGGGATGACATTAGAGGTCATGCGGCTCGATCCTTAGAAGATTGGGGACATACCTCAATGGGAGTTCCCTAGAATGCATTCTGGGAAAGGGGAAGAATGTTTCCTCTCATCCGAAGGAAAAGAAAACCTGATTCCATCGAATGATCACCATTCATTAATGAATGGAAAGGATGTGATCACCCTTAATCCCTAGAATTGGGAGGTTCATGTCAGCGTCCTGATGTTGGACTTCGGGTTACCATGGTAACTTGGACTTACAGAAATCCCTATATTCCAAGACATTATGGGGAGTGAATTCTTGAATCTACTAACCATGGGTATATAGACTCAAATGGGTGCGTTGTTTCACCTTATGATATGATCATATGGGTCTAGTGGCTTTAGAGGAGGCTTTGGCCTCATGCAGAAGGATAGGTTCGTAGAGGGGTTATGGAGGACTGGACGATAATGGAGGGGTGATATTGGAGCCTAATGGAAGAAAACTTGAAGATACCCTATTCCATGTACTATTTTCTCATGCGGGTTGGGGAGATATTGGCATACCATAGTGGAATGCGGGTAGAGGGGTTGTCCGCATACTGAAGCAGTACATAGACTTGTGAATGGACCAATATACACAAAAATAGTATGTGGTCCTTGATGCGATCTGCCACGCCTCTTTAGGTTCCATCCATTTACTAATACAATACATGGCACCGAGTTCAATCCGTATAGTCATACGCTATGTGGAACACCATTTTGAAGGATCATCCTGGAAACTACTTTTCATGGGGAGTTCATCCGCAAGTAATGTGTGGTTCACAATTACACCAATTAGGTCCGCAGTTTTCCAATTATTATTAAGTTCCTTATTTTATGGTTTGTGGCTGGTTATACCTAAAGAAAAATGGTTTGTAATTTTCACTTCATTGATGATTTCAGACCGAAGCCATAATCCTCCCCAAATTCTTTCTTCCAACTCCTAGTGTCTCTTTCATGATTTCTTCTTATACCCTTTCTCAATTCCTTCAGTGCTCTTTTTATAAATATTTGGGGAAACCATATCTATAGGAATACGACACCATTTGTGGAATCCCATAAAGATATATCTTGATCCACAAAAGACTCGATCAACTAGGGTTTGGAGAGGTTGTGGTTTGTTAGTCATGGTTCGCAGAAACCTACTAGTTTTCTTCATCTGTGAACTAATGAGTTCACAAGACAGTATGTGCATGGCCTTCGCATGATTGAATCTTCCAGTGATTTGGATCATGGGATCTTAGGTTCCTCAGCTATCACTGCGTGGGCCAGCACCTCGTGGGTCATTCCGCGTACTGGTGGTTCGCGGTTCATGTGGTCCGTGAACCATTCCCAGTTATCGTATGCGGGTTACATAAAACTCTTTGAGAAAATAAATTCCTTATAGTTTATTTTTAATTTTGAAACTCAATTTTAGTCCACTCACTTTACTAGAATTTTGGGAATTCTTTCTTCCTTCTTCAAAGTGATTGTGGGTGTATTTTCACCCCTATGCAATGTTTTCAAGATGCTAAAAATTACCCCCATCAGAATGGGGCCTACTTTGAATGAGGAGGAGACTATTTCAATGTATAAGAGGTCTGGAACTAAATTTGTTCGCAGTAGAACAGATAGGTCCAATTTGAGGGGACAAAAACTACATATAGGGGCCCATGTCATTTTTCTTCTACCATTTCTTGTGGAAAAAAGTTCTCTCGACTCTCCCTTGGATTTCTCTACATCTGCATACCGTCTCTTTTTAAAAATATGTATTCGTGAACTACTTCGTACATGATATAAATTGAACTCTTCATAATTTTTTTGGCCTGTGAACTAGATTTTGGGTTTCGAGAACTATGTTGAGGAATTTATAACTAAAATCTGAATCCGCCGTGTAGGAGAATGCTACATGGTTTGCTTGTCCCGAAAACTAAACTTGGACTAGTGAACTGAACTTTAAGCCTTAATAATTTGGGCTTAAAATTTTTAAATAGAAAATTTGAGTATAGACATTGTGAGTACTTGGTCCATGGTTTCTTCTTTCCATGAAACCTTCTGTTTTCTATCCAACAATCCATAGGTCAACACCTTGGGTGACCTTCACATGCCATGGTTGTATGTGTTATAATACTTCTGTGAACTATAGTGGTATGTGAGGATTGCTTCTTCATATCATGCAGTATGTAGGGAAATGGATGATGAGAACTTTTTCTAGGTTTAGTGAGTGAATCCCCATATAGACACTTTTTTATGTCTTTTATCCATTTTTTGTTTCTTTTATCCAACAATTTTCATTGGACTATTTTTTGGGCTTTTGGATCATTCTGTGCAAGCTACATTGGCTCGTTCACTAGGTTTAATGAAATCAGCTAGGATGAGGGTAACCATGGTTGAGGATAGAGAGGACCATATTCAATCTTACATTGTTCTTCATGATTTCTTTTTAAAAGATCTTCTTACGCTAGATCTCTTAGCTTCCCCAATGTCTATGCAATTTCTTCTTTATCACTTTATTCTTCCGAATGACGTTCCTCTACCATTGGCTAAGCCCAATACTCCTTTCATTCTCCAAGAAGCACTAAAAGGTCATGAGTGGTCCAATGTGACCTCAACAGGAGAGGTTATAGATTCTTTGATTCAGGAAAATTTGTTTATATTAGAAGGCTCTACATGGACTCAGGGGGATCGTAGTTATCGTGACACTGCCTTGATACTAGTCGCCCAAGAGTACTAGTCCATTATCAAATTTTACCGAGAAAACCCTAATGGTGGGTGGACCAGAAAAAGGGACCTATGATCCAGAGGACACTTCTCTAATGAATGGGTATGGGAATTATGGGTAAATCAATCCTATTTGGAGTCCCCTCACTAGTTGGTGGTGCTGAACTTAAATCATACATCCTAGGTCTCCCAGTTCACAGCTTTCTCTCTTAGAGAAATCCTTCTCGAGATGATGAGTCCCTAGTGTTTGAAAACCAACAACTTCCATTTGTTTCATGGGGGTAATCATCTTAATGGAAATCCACTAACATTGAGGACTCCCCATCCTAGTAGATATGTATGAATAATTTCCCCCAGTAACCACTACTATGGATAATACTTACCATGTGTCCCCATTGACAACGTTCCTTGAGGTTATAGAATGGGGATTACTTGATCATCCACTCCAGGCTCTCTCTCTTATCCCATTCTATGCTTGGATATGTTTATATTTTCAGGTTAATAGGACTAAGCTAAAATCTCATTGCAATGGAACTCATACATCTTGTTAGTCTTGATAGATTCCAGGGTCATATTGTGCTACCCTCAATGTGGGATGATATTCTACTTGGGGATATGATGTTCAATCGAACATTCCACCTATGATTAGATTAGTAGGTTTCATTTCCATGTTTTTTAGTGGGTGGCTCTTACCATCCCGCGATGTATATACCAGGGTCTAGGCTTGCACTCTTATAATAGAGGATGGGCTGGCAGTGAGCTGAAAAATTAATCTGTCCAATCCTTCTCCAGCCCGACATTATGAGTTATTGGGTAAAATAAAAGAAGGTAAACCCCCACATCATCTATGTGGAACATTTCAATTCCTTCTTGGGTAGATGGAAGAACACTTCCCATGCTATGAATATCAACACACTACGAGGGTTCCTCACTCCGACTTTCAACTAACCCTTCTCAACACTTCCACTATTTTCCCCAAGACATTAAACATTAGGGATGAATTTGGGACGTTGAATGATGCTTCTCACTTATCATTTGCACCACACCCTACCCCTCATGGGTCATTAAGAGGTGATAGGGGAGTTTCTTCAGAGTAACACTCATAAATTATCATGCATTGTTATGGGATGCTCACTACTCACATAGACCAAGTAACTATTTGTGAGCCATACCTCCCTTACCGGTTCACTATCCAATTTGGGCGCCTTCAAAAACTATGCTTCTTATTGCTGTTCAGTAAAGGTGATAATATCATCCCATAATTCTTCACCAGATATGGATTATGAAGATGCAAGAAGGTGCCACCAAGGAGGTTTTCTTCCCCAATTTGATGGGATACACTTTCCTATCACTAGAATATGCCCAACTGTAGGTGGGATGTTACCCAAATAGGGTGTTGACAATACCAGTTCGATAGGTCCAGAAGCCTCTAACCATCCTCCAACCCATCTAGACCCTGATGTCCATGAGATATAATCCTTCTCCCATGATGAGTGTGATGGCTATGTCTTATATTTCTGTCCCTAGAGTGGCCACAATGGCCACACCATCTATTCTTTCCCCTATGGTGAGAGGACAATTGATCATCTATCAGATACGTCTGGAAGGGGATTTATCAGTGCAACCTATCTCAATGGGGTGTGATTCATACTACACTAATCTTGTGAATATTTCTCATGACCCTAATAAGGTTGGCCCCATATGAGTATCACGAGATACCCCAGAAGTCACGGCTAGTCCTCTATGTTGGGATCCAACAGTTGAAACAATTTAGGGTAAAGAGATCCCCCCATCTTGGGTAACCTATATTAGGTCCCTTCACACTCCCATAATGACACTTCTTTCATATAGTCACATTGCTTAGGGGGAGGATCATGGCCTTGGTGCCATGGGGAGCCACCAGGTAGTGCTAAAAATAGGCCTGGTGTCAGTTATGTGCCATTGCCACAGAAACATATTTGGCTATCTTTATTGACAAGACTGACAACATCTGATAGTTATTCACTGAGCTGGGTTCCGGTGGCTTTGATTATCTACAACTATATCTCCTTATCTAATAGATTGTCATAGCCCGATAAGACCTCACTTCTTGTGAGGTAAAACATTCCATGTTTAATTCTTCCCGTCATCAAGTAATGACATTCCAAGATGTTTCGAAGGAACTCGATCACCTAATAGCCAAAGAGTCAAAGGATCATGATTTGGTGATTTCCCAAAAGGAAGATATGCAAGAATTTGAGGATTGTGAAGCAAAGTTTATGGCTCAATTGTCCTCTTTGTGTGTCAATTATAAATATATCCAGAAGAAAGGGTGGGCCCCTAAAGCCGTTATGGAACTTTTGTGAGCAATGGTCAAAGATAATGAGGATGAGAGAGATTCCATAGAACAATATCTTGATATCTTGCGGCAGTCACTTTCCATTTTACTAGAAATGGAGAGCAGGGCCTTATTGTAACATTCCCAAAATCATGATGTGTACTCATTTTTCTTTTGATACTATTGTGAGACTCTGAACTGGGGATATTCCTCTAATTTATTGAACTCAATGAAACTAATTCAAGTATTCTTATTTTCCTTTTACTGTCATGTAAATTGATCACACTCAATCATATAAACAGCATTCTGATTAGGTATTAATTTTAAACTATTATTCAAAACCAATTAATTGAAATAATCGAATCGGTGACTAACTTTTTTCCCGAGCCACGAGACTCAGTGATCATAGTTTGACTATTTTTGAGGTTTCATGGAAAATCTCATGAACTTTTATGTCTTTTTAATTATCACCATAATTTTTTTCTAATCTCATTTGATACGGGCTTAGTGGGTATAACATAACTTTTTATTAGGACTCCCTTTGTGGGTTTTCTACCTAACAAGATTTATGTCTCTTTTGAGTAGCTCATTTTTTAAACCACACATAGTATGGGTTTAGCGAACTAATACTCAAATTTCATCCAAGGGTTCACTTTGTGTGTGTTCACTTTGGTGATTATTTCATCTTCTTCACTATTGGTTTATAGTCCTACCAATCAGACTTATTACTGATGTTTTAGGTCGAACAGTTTTGACAAAACATGATAGGTCAGGGGGCCCAATTTGGGATTCATCAGCTAGGAATTCCCTAATAACAATCATCCATGAATGATGGATTTTTTCAGACTCTGAATTTGGGAGTTGTAGATATGTATGAGGCTCATGAGCCATTTTAGGAATACAGAGGTAGGAGAGTACTCTCCTGAGGACAATGTTTCCATTTATTGATGGATGTTTTGTAGTATACTTATGCAGATCCACCAGGTCATGATGTGCATAGTCTAACAACGGTTTATACAGGACACTGGCCTTACATCTCTGATGTCCTAGGAGGATTTACAACATTTTGAATTTTTTTGAGGTTTAGGGGATATAGTGGGTGGCCAGTCTGAGGGATGATGTCAAAATGTATTAGGGACATTTTTATCATCTTTGGATTGGAAACCACTCCCACATGATTCTTACTTGTGTAATGGAGAGTCGGTGTGTGGTCAATTCAATTGGAAATATTTTTCATGTCTGAGCATTTGAAAAGAGGAGGATATGTAAGCTGTTACCCATAAGGGTGTTCCAAATATGTGGGGTGAGATGGGATATGAATTTCATATGAGCATATATAAGCTGGAAAGGACTCTCATAAAGAATAATTTTCCTTTGATTGATGGTCGTTTTGTAGGTGACATATGAAGAGCCACCGGGGCATGATATGCATAGTCAAACAAAGGTGTTTGAAGGACACTAGCCTTCCATATTTGATGGACCTGAAGGATTATGGATATTGGGATGTTTCTGGACACAACATATGACCTATTTATAAGGGCTTCACCTAATCTTGAAAATGGACATTTCTTTTGATGAACTTATCTAGAAAACCTGGTAATAATTGGTGGAATTTTTGTTTTGTATGTGAATCATGTTATGATATATCCAGGATGTGGGTAGAAAGGAGAATGTAATACATGAATCTAAGGGTTTAGAATCAGTAGGGATTTTATGAGGCTTGGAATCTATTAAGAGTACTAAGATAGGATATGACTCTCTTGATGAAGAATTTTCCTTTGAGTGATGGTCATCTTTTAGGAATTATATGTCGAGCCACTAGGGCATGATGTGTAGAGTCAAATAAAGGTGTCCACATGACCCTATCCTTCCATCTCTGATGGCCATGGATGATTATAGGGATTTAGGATCACTCAAAACATATATTTTTAGGTTTGTATGGAATGTATCTAGTTATATTAGAAACATTTGTGATGTGATTCACTAATGGGGTTAGGTATCCCCTACGTAGATCTCACTCATACGTAGGGGGGGCATTCATCCCATATTTGGAGTACCCTATAGTTTAACATTATATGGTAAGTACATGGGGTTACTTATGGGGAAGGGAACCGTGCAATTCCTTTTAGGATCTTGCTTCTAGGGCCAAACTCTTAGACTAATTATCCATGATGTCATGGTGTATCTTTCAATGAGATCCCTAAGCTCACATGAGCTATGCTAAATGGAGAAAAAAGGGATTAAGAGGATTCAGGATCACAACTTAAGAATAGGAAAATCAATAATAGGGGAAATTTTATTCTTAATCCAATGATATTATTTTTAGATTCATACATCAAGGACAATCTATTGTGTATTTTAGAGTCATGTAGTGTGGAAATTTTGATGTGTAGTTTAAAGTCATGCAGCGATGACTTTATGTTGTGCAGTTTAGAGTCATGCGGCAAGGACATTCTTATATTCAATTTAAATACATGCATCGAGGATATTATGTTGTCACAAAGACCATAAATATATTTGAGTTAATCATGTTTCGGATATTCTATAATTCCTTAGACGTGAGTGGTAATAGAATTTGTAAACTATAGTCTTGGGGGGAAACATAGATCATGAGGAATTACATGGTTCTTAGAAGCCATTGGGTGTACTAGGATATGAGAGGACTCTCTTGATGGAAAATGATCCTTTGGTTGATTGTTATTTTGTAGGAAACAAATATAGAGCCACTCAGTCATGATGTTCATATTCAAATAAAGGTGTCTGCAGGACAATGGCCTTCCATCTTCAATGGCCATGAATGTTTATGGGGACCCATGCTTTCTCAGAGTATGAAGTATAACAAATAGGAAAGGTGTGTCTAGGAGTGTATGAAATATAAAAACAATGATCATCCATGATATACATGATATTCTATATATATCTGACTCATATTTAGGTGGAAGCATTATCCTTTGACTCCTTATGGGTGTTGGAATTAAAATTTGTAATTTCCACCATCTCTTTGAATTTGTTGCGAAGAAAAGTGGGAGCATGTTCAGGATCTCATAACATTGAGAATTGAGTCACACATGACTCTTGAGGAACCTTGTAGTTTAATTTCATGTAGTTAGGACCTTTCATGGATTTACCCATACAAGTGTGACAAACACACCAGGGAAGGGGAATTTGTTTCATGGTGGCTGGTCGGGGATGCCAAATCTAGGCATCACTACGTATCCTGTAAGGGAAGGAATCAAGCCATAAAAAGTTTTGAATGTTCCTTAAAAAGGATTGAACCAAGTTTATGGACAAGAGAGGGAATATTTTGATGGTGGATAGGCCGGTATGCCGAATACGGGCCTCAGAACGAATCTTTTAAGGGCAGGAATCAAGTGATACCTAGTTCTGAATGTTCCATGTACTGATCTAGCTCAGACATAGAAATAGGGAAATTTCGGTATCATCCACTATGGGTTCCTAGTCTACCATATTCCTCTATCATTTGTTTACATAAGGGAATCGTTACCACAGATCCTAAGCTCACGTGAGTAATAATGGATGTGAGAAACATGAAGTGACAAGGATTTCCCTTATAAATATGGGGAGATAGAGGATATGATAGCATCAAGTTTTTGTGGTGGATGGTACAAGTTCGAGGTTAAAGGTATAGCTACGTATCCCATTAGATGAATAGGAATCAATCCATACATATTTATTTTAAGAATCGGGCAGTTTATAATAATGAGGTTAGGATGATTTATGATATGCAATTTAACATCTTGCAGTGATGACGATATGCTGGGTAGTTTAGAGTCATGCAGCGAGGAAATTAGAATCTTAGATTAATTTCGTGTTGTAGGTAATAATACCATATAGTTTAACATCATGTGGTCCAGATGAAAACTCGTAGTTTAGGGTCATAGTTTTTGGAATATAAATGGGTTTTGCTGTTATGCGACATAATTCATCAAAAACTGTGCATTTGTGGGAGCTGTGATGAGCTTTCATTTCATTGATATCAAGGCATATGCTCCATCGGAATAGATCCTATGTAAGACATATGGTCTCTCAAACTTTGGATCAATATTTGGGGGATTCTTTCAAAGTATCATCAAAGTTATGAGGACAAACACCATCTCTCCTTCGAGGAAATACCGAAGGAGAACCTTTTTGTTGAAGGCTCATGCGATCCAATTTTGGTAGACTTACAAATGGTACAAAGTGTGCAACCTTTTCTCATCCCAATTATACAACTCAAAAAACTATATCAAGGATTGATAATATATGGAAAGATTATTTCAAATGGCCACATAGAGTGATGGAACTTGAATTTAGATAGGCAAAATCACCTCTACATTGTATACTAGAGAGTATGGGGTTTCCTGGGTGGAATTGCGGGTCGTGTTCCGGTAAACCCATAAAGCACGAAGGAGATTTTTTGGCCACTTTTCTTATTCTTATCTAACATATTTTTAAGTATGTTGGATAGAGTCTTGTTAAAAGCCTCTATATTCCTATTGGTCACTTCATGGTAGTGGGAAGATCATTTGGCTATGATCCTATACCCCTGGAATAACATTTCCAACTCAGCATATCAAATGATGGTACTGTTGTCTATCATTATTGTATGAGGGACACCAAATCTACTAATGATGTTGGTCTTTATAAAGCTAACAATGATTTTCACCCCGACATTTTTAAGGGGCATAGATTCATCCCATTTTTAAAAGAAGTCAGTTCCTATGAAAATGAACTTGAATTGTTTGGATGTTGTGGGAGGATATGGACCCACAACATCCATCCCCCAAGAAAAAAATGGCAAGGAGTACATAGCTGAGTGAAGTATCTCTGGGGTCGGTGAGTAAAGTTATCATGAACATGGAAGGAATGGAACTTCTTGGTGAATATGGCACAATCCTATATCATAGTGGCCCAATAGTATCTAAGCCATTGAATTTTATGGGATATATTGGTTACCGAGTAGTTTTCTCCATAGGTTCTGATGTGCACTTCTTTCATGATGATAACAACCTCTTCTCCATCGATGAACCTATGAAATAATTTATCAAGGCCTCGTTTGTAGATAACCTTCTCTTAGTTTTTTCCATTATATAAGAAAAAGTTGACCGATTGTCTTTGGATCTGTTTCCTTCTATCCCTATTTTTTTTGGAGTTCCCCTATCCGGAGGTAATTTTCAATGGGCGTTATCTAGATAGTGGTGTGACCTTAAGGCCCAGAAACGAGGATAATATCACAAATTTCATCTTTGTTATTCAGAATAAATGGAAATATCATCCAATGGTGAGCAATGTTAATAACCATTTCAACCTAGTCTGGATCAAAAAGGTATGTCGCTGCATTTCAAAATGCATTAGCTCGGGCATTTTGTGACCAGGGACATAGGTAATCATTATTTCTAATGGGAATTTTCCAGTATTTCTTGAAAATGGTTCTTTATGGGGGACAATAATTCCTTCTTAATGGAATAATTACCATTGACCTACTTGATGACCAGCTCTAAGTCACATTTTTTATTTACATGTTTGACACATTCATGAAGTTCCATCTCTAGCCCCACAATGAGGGTTTGGTATTCTACTTCATTATTTGTACATCCCTCGAAAAGTAGGATGGAGTAATGTAAGATGGATTTCACAAGGGATATGAGTATAACTCCCAGAAATAATTTTTTGAGCTTGGGATCCTCCATCCTTTTCCCTGTTGGGATTCTGGAAGCATCGTCGATGTACATTTCCCATCCATGCGGGCCATCTTGGATAGAGAATATTGTTTCATCTGGATGTTTAACATCCAAAAGGGTTGTTTCTTCCAAGGGGTGATCTTCCAAGAAGTATTCTAATTCTTAACCTTTTATGGCCTTTTGGAGAATGTACCGCATGTCAAACTGTTGTTGGTTGACAGTTCACCATGATAGGTTTCTAGTTAGCATGGGACGACTGAGGATATACTTGAGTTTTTTTTAGCAGGTGACCAGATGGACCTCGTGGTGCTACAGGTAATTCCTGAATTTCTGAACCATTCATATTAGAGCTAGGATATTATTTTATATTCATGAATATTGAGTCTAAACATCGATCATTGTTCAGCTAAGGTAATAGAGACTATTCTCACAGTAATTCTTCTATGTGATGGAAGAACCTAATTACTGTTCCAAGGAGGTTTCATACAAAATTAGTGGGCTCCCCTTAACTGGTGGCATCAGGACTGGTGGGCATAGGATATATCTTTTGATATTGTCAAACACTTCTTGGTAATCATTATCCCACTCATACGTGACCCCTTTCTTTATTAATGTGTTTAATGATAAACATTTACCTACAAGGTTGGCAATGATGTGATGGATGTAGGCCTAGTTCCCCTATAGACCTCTCACTCAGTGAGGTTGTGAGGTGGAGACATGACAAGTATGGCATTTGTATTCTCTAGGTTGACTTCGATACTGCAATGACATATAATGAAGTCAAGGAAATTCTTGGAGGTAATGATGAAGGCACACTTTAGGGGATTCATCATTAAATTGCTTTTTCGTAGTTTGTTGAATATAGTTTCATGATCGGTCCGGTGGTTTGATCACTGTCAAGATTTAACCACAAGATCGTTGATGTATCACTCAACTAAATTTCCCTATAAGGGCATGGAAATGCGATGCATGACATGCTGATATGTAGTGGAAGAATTTTTTAGACCAAAGGGAATAACATTATAACAAAGAACTATCTAAGGGGCCCTAAAAGCAATAGTTTATTAATCTCCTCGGGCCATTTAGATTTAGATGTATCCAGAATAGCCATCCATGAAAGAGAGGGCCTCATATATGGCAGTCGTATGGATCAATAATTCTGTGATCAGGGCTGGGAAATCACTTTTTAGGCAGTGCCGATTAAGGTACCTAAAGTCGATATATACTCTAATCAGTACATTATTTTTTTCAAAGGGGATATGTTTCCCATACATATTGAATATTAGACTTCTAAGATGAATTTTTCATTCTCTAGATTTTCAAATTCAGCCTCTATTTTGGAAAAATGCATCAGGTGGGTCCTTTTAGCTACCTTCTTATAGACTCGGTGATCTTTCAGTAGACCTAGATGATGAGTGGCGACCTCAGGATAGAGGCCTAGGATTTTTACATAGTTCTAGGAAAACACATCTTGATTATTTTTTCAGAAAGGAGGTATATGCCTCTTGCTCCTCAACAGGCATATCCACACTAATCAGAGTGGGACACAGTTCATTTTTAGTGCCCGGGTTTATCTCCCTTCATTCATAAATTGTGGGGGAGACACCTTCTTTGAATGCAAGAGGGGAATATTTGAGGTCTTATGCTTCTTCCTCGTCATTATCTTCTTCTTCTTCTCAAGGGGAGAAGATTCTCAAGATTAAATCTCCAATGTTGGGAGAGAAATTTCATTTTTACATAGTGAGTATGGAAGGAACAGTTTGGGGTCTAGGGGATGGGCCAAGAGCATCTTTGTTAGGGCCTTCCCTAACATCATAAGAGTCATCCAGCTCTTCGGTGTCTTTAGACATGGAAGACATAACAAAAATCATACATATGATCGAGTCTATATGAATGTTTGAACTTATGCACTCAACTTGGTTGACGGGTAATACATAGTATTCCCCAGGCTATTGAAGTGGATTGGAGGTAGCTATTTCCAATCCATTCAGGGTACTTTTCTAGTCAACATCATCGCCCAAAGACTGCTTTTCTTTCGGTTAATAGAACCCCACATCAATTTAATGAGACTCACAGGATACGAACGGGGATTTATTGGCGTACAATGTACCACTTTTTTCCATTAGTGCAATATTTGATACACAGATGGTATAATGACGGAATTATTGTGTACTGATGCAGCCAATGTATCCCTAGCAGAACGTTGAAGGCCATACATTTCCGCACTACCAGAAAATCAAACTTAGACATGAGGTATCCAAACCAAGTTTTATACTTTATTCATCCCAACATATTATGATCAATTTTTTAATATCCCAGTAGAGTTGTGGTGTATAGTGTTAAATTTTCCTCAACATAGCCTAGTCGACGAAGTTTTCGTAGTGGGAGGAGGTTGACTCTAGATCTATTGTCGACGAAAATCATTTGGACATCAATGTCATATATCTTTTTGGAAACATATAAGGGTTTCATGTTCCCTTTCATGATGGAATATTCATCTTTGTTTATGAAGGAGATGACAGTGTAGCATTTATTTGGATTGGTCTCTATTTAATAGACTTTAGTGGTTTCTACTTCAGCCTTGAATTCTTGGGGACTTAGTAATGTTTTGATTGGTGGCTCCCTAAGGTACACAGACAGTCTCAAGGTATTCAGAATCGATAGATTTGCTGGCACTGAGGCTAGCTACTTTAGAATATATTATTTCTGCTATAAAGGTCAGTTCTTCCTAGCTCGAGGGGTCTCTTTCGTATACACTTTAGGGTATTGATATTTGGATGTAGATGGTCCAACCTCTATGAGAAGAGCTGGTGGTACTTTATTCCTTTTCGAGTTTGGCAGAACTGGTATGCGTGTATGCCTTGGGCGATTGGATATCTGTTCTTCCTCAGACCCATATTCCAAGATGACTATGCTCAGATTTATTCTAGCGGGGGCAAAGGAACATTCTGGTTCCCATTGTGTCTTCTGGAGGGTCTTTCTATGAGTTTTTGAAATGTTAACAGTTTGATCTAAGGCGTGTTTAGGAATTTTACTCCTACCAGAATCATTTATTCCAAGAATCCCTTGGTCTTTGTGCCCTCTTCCTCCCATTCTTTGGTTGGACGTGGGGAATTTGGGCTCATGGGCATAGTCTCAATTAGAGAAGGGGTCCATCAAGTGAATGACAGTAGTGGATTTGAAGATAATTTCATGACCTAACAATGATTATGTCTCATTGTCTTATAATAATGATATTTTTTGGAATGGTGGTGCCAGTTGTCTCATTTGGCAAGGCAATGCCCGCTGTACTGTTTGTCAGAGAGGTTCCCGTTGTAACATTTGGCAGGGTGGTTCCTGTTGTACTTTTTGGCGGGGCAGTGCCCATTGTACCGTTTGGTGGGGCGGTTCTCATTGTATCGTTATGATGGGCGGTTCCTGTTTTACCATTTGGCGGGGTGGTGCCGGTTGTCCCATGTATACTTGAATTAAGTCTGAAAGTGCCAAGACTTGCATTGTAACAACCCAAAGTTTCATTAATGGGAATCCACTTGATCTAATTAAATGTCTATTTATGTTTATATAAAATTTCAACTACTTTGGTTTTATGTTAAGAATTTTGACCATTTCTAATATATCCATTGAACAGTGATCACATGATTAGTATAAATATAGGGCTTTAACAAATCCAATTTACTCAGACAAAAGAAGCGATGGCCTCGTCCAGTAGAATTCCTCCATACGAAGAACAATTTTTGGAGCTTGGAAAAGAGGTGGAGTCCTTGGGCTTCGCTCTTGACCAAGCCCAAGCTGAGCTTCACCATGTCAAGCTCGAATGGGACCGTCTATGGGAGAAGTGGAAGTTGATAGAAATTACCACTCGAGCAATGTTATCTGATCCACCCCAAGAGTCTGTCACCATCGCACACCTTACCCTTAGGTCTTATCCGGCTGTTTTAAGGGGTTATGTAACAAGTTTATAGTACTATGTTCATGTACATTATTTTTTGTATATAATAATGTATATACTTTATTGTCATTATTGATACATTGTAAATAGTTTTTAAAGTACAAATGGTGTTTTTAGTTATTATTTAATTAAGAAATCTATTTTATTAAATTAAGGGATTTTTTAATTAAATATTATTTTAATAAAATATTATCATTATTATTAAATTAATTTTTATTAAATATAAATGATCTTATAATTTTATGAATTCAATTATAATTTTTATTAAGGTTTCAAAGCCATTTCTGTCAAAACCCGTAAATTTTCGATAAATATCGGTTTTTATTTTAAAAGTGAAAATTAACATATTTATAAAATTATTTAGATAAAATAAATGTTATTTCTGGAATCAGGTTGTTGAAATTATCCAACGGTGAATTTTTCATAATTTTCTGAGATAGTTAGAATTTTCGGTAAAAATTAAATATCATTTAAATATATAATGTGTTTTATAACATCATAATGACCCAATAGTGATGTAATAAAAAACTATAATCTTTATGTTCGGCCAATATATGTTTTACCCTTAAAATAATGTGATTTTGGGTTTGTTTGACTAACTTTTCAAAGCATTAATGGACCCCTCAAGACTTATTAAACACCTTGTCTTTTTAAATTAATTTCCATGGGAGTGTGACTCACCTCCACATAAGAAACCCTAATATTTTAATAAGTTATGACTTTGGCCTTATAAAATATTGTTCTACTCTTACCTTTTCCAAAAACCATGGGCAAAAACCATGGTATGGTTTTTGGTTTGGATTAATTTAATATAAGGGGTCCCAAACCTAAATATTAAAGAATTCCCTCACCTTTCCTATATAAACCCACCCAAGATCCCACTTATTCCTCCCTCAAACCCATTGGAGTTCGTCCAAAATCTTCCCTAATATCTCTATAATCCTCCCAAGGTTCTCCAAGCTCCCAATAATCCCCTCACAAGCCTCTCTCTAGCCTTTGGAAGCACACTTCCAAGTAAGGGTTTTTTCTTCCTTTCTCATTTTTGTCCAATTTTATTTAAGTTGTTTTTCCCTTTTAATTTAAATTATGAATGTTGGGGTATGGTTTCAAATCTCCATCATACTTCCCTCTTTATGTTTGAATGATGGGATACCCCTTTCTCTCTCATTAAATGCGTCCCATGTACACCTGATACTATGCTGAAATTCTGAAAGGAACTTCTCTCTCCTCTTTTACATTCAAGAAATAATTTTGTATCATGAATCTAAATTCCATTACAATTGTTGGGACATGTATCTATATGACCTACTTATTTTCCATTACATGTAAATATGATGAGTAACCCCTTTCTCTCTCATCAACCATTTTTTATGAATTCTTTTGTCACGCCGTTACGCTGCCGAAATCACACCGATTTTCTAAGCCAATGTCATTGTGTAGTTAATACCATGCCCATTTCTCCATCAAGGGTATTCAAATTTATGCACATTTACATATTGATTATAAAGTTTCATTTATGAATTCCATATTCCTTTATCGTGGAATAAATGATCATGTTTTATGAATCCATGTTTTATTATCCATGTGGCACACTTATGCATGAAATGAAATGTTTAAGAAGGGTGCACCCTTATAGTTCTCTAATGGATTGGGTAAAGTATAGTATCATGATACGTCATGTTCAATGAGTGTTAACTCATTCTAATTCAATTTCAATTAGGGTTTACTCGCGCTTCATGTGCAATGAGGATTAACTCGTGCTCTATGTGCAATGGGCCATGGCTCAGGCTAATTCCATGTTAAGTGTTGTTGCCACATTTCCATGTTATGATTATCTTGCTTTATCATGACATTATGTTCATATTTCTCTTATGCTCTATTGATATTCCTATTACCTAACATGTATTTTACTCCTCATGTTATTCCATGTGTACTCCCTTACTGGGCTTTATAGCTCACACTTTTCTTGTGCATGTCCTCAGGTTATCCCATACAATGCTAAGTACGAGGGAATGTAGTGGTCATGTAAAGGAAGTTTTGAATAAAGATGTTGTATTTCATGTTGTAAGTTTTTATTTAATGATCCTAATCCCCAAAGACACTAAACCTCTCAATCCCTTTTATTGTATCAAGTGAAGTTTTATGTAATAAATCATGTTTAAGTTTGTAATAAAAATAGGGTTGTCATAGTTGGTATCAGAGGATAGGTTTAGTTATTTTTGGGATTAGGATTAGAAAACCCTAGTAAAGTCTTAGAAACAATACTATGTATAATACAAACATCCCTCAGTTTTGGTCAGTATTGATTAAGTTGGTTATCAAGAAAATAAATCCCTGTCTGGATATGAGCATGTAGAGGCGGCTCTGGAACAAATGTATCCTAGGGGTAAAACCTGAAAACACCGCTTTGATCTAGACTCAAACGGGAACTAGTGCACGACAAGGGGCCTTGCTGCACTCTTGGTTATGACATTCCCGGGGGATATGTTTTGATAAATTCAGAATCATAGTATGAATCCTTATTAAAGGAATTAAAAAAATGCCCCTAAGAATATATGTTAGAAAGTATATCATGAAAATCCTAGACTGAAGCCTATAGATTCATGAGTTAAGGAAATAAAAGTTTATTTATAAGTCAAAAACTTTTTTCTTTGGATTAAACATTATGTGTTACCCCTAACTTTCCTTTTATTCCAGCCAATGGTCGGTAATAGGAGGACTCGAGCTAACAACCATTGGGAAGATCAGTGTGATGATTGTACTAATGAGATGCCCAATTCAGTGGGAGCGGGAATTGCGAACTTTATCACACTTCTCTCTTAGCTAACTCAAGTTTTGAATAGAAACACGGGTCAAGAGGAACGTCCAACACCCCCCCCCCCCCCCCAAGAAGGAGAAAGTCGCTATCGAGAGCTTCATGAGGCAAAGGCCTCCTACATTTAGTGGATCATCTGATCCCACGATCACTGGACAATGGATCAACTCCATTGAAAAGATCTTCTCCATCCTTAAATGTTCTAAACAAGAGAAGGTTTTCCTGGCTGCTTATCGTATGGAGGGTGAAGCTGATCAATGGTGGACGTTGATTAAAAATATGAAGCCTGAGGAGGAGATCAAGGTGTTGGAATGTAAGGACTTCTGGAATATGTTTTTCGATAAATATTTTCCACGCACCCTCCGGCTTAAGATGGAAAGGGGATTCCTTTCCCTCAAGCAAAAAGACGAAGAATCTGTTGGAGCGTACGATGAAAACTTCACAAGGCTTTACCGATACGCTTTTGTCTTTGTCGTTACCCCCGAATGCAAGGTTGACCGCTTCTTTGGTGGGCTGAAGCCTAGCCTACGGAAAGCATTAGCGATCCGTGACTTTGATAGCTATGAAGAAATTGTCTGATGTGCCCTCAAGGTCGAAATGGAGATCGGGGGATCACAGGGGTATCATGGGGACAAGAAACGTAAGGTGGACTTAAATGCAGGCGGTCCGATGGATAAATCCAACGGTGATGAAGATCCAGCACCCCACTTTCCAAAAGTGTGGAAAGAAGCACCCTGGAAATTTCCTTAAGGGGGCGAGGAAATGCTTTAGGTGTGGAAGAGAAGGGCACCTAGCAGTTAACTGCCGGCAAGAAAGACATGCAGCAATGATAGAGGAGAGGAACGCTCCGTTCGGACCTCAACGCGTTGTTCAATGCTGCAAATGAAAATAAATAGGGAATTTTTCACATCAGTGCCCTAATCCAAGGGTTTTCGAAGATAACCAACAACCTCCAAGGCAGCAAGGAAGAGATTTTGACATCACTTCTGCCGAAGTGAACCTCGACAATGAAGTGGTGACAGGTACGCTAGTTAATCATTCAAGAATAGCGAACGTAATTTTTGATTCAGGATCTACGAATTCTTTTAAATCTTGAATATTTAGTAGGAAAATCCTAGAACCACCAAAAATCATGGAAGTGAAGATGTTGGTGAGTACGGAAAATGGGGAAATCATTGTATCCCATGAATACAAGTCCTCCCCTATTTTAATATGTTGATTGAATTTCCCAGAGAACCTCATCATACTCCCTCTGGGGGAATTTGATGCAATTCCTGGCATGGATTGGCTTTCCTTATATAGAGCCAACATAAATTGTTGGGAGAGGGAAATCACACTCCATATGGAGAATCGAACCTCGATTATTTAAAAGTGTAAGGAGGAAGATGAATCTCCTTTAGCTCCATCATCCCAAGAAAGGATATTACTGCCCTATGAGCATGAGTATCTGGATCAGATGATTGAGTCCAATGAGGAGACCATCCTTGAAGAAATGCCTATTATGAGGTAATTCGCGGAAGTGTTTCCTGAGGAACTTTCTGGTCTTCCTCTGAGAAGAGATGTTGAGTTCTCAATTGAACTTATACCTCGGGCACTACCAATATCCAAGACTCTATATAGAATGGCTGTTGTTGAGCTTGAAGAGATGAAGAAACAACTATAGGAGAATATGGATAAAGGGTTTATACTATCAAGTGCTTCACCATGGGGTGCACCAGTCCTCTTCGTCAAGAATAAGGATGGGTCAATGTGGCTTTGCATCGATTATCGCGAACTTAACAAAATCACGATAAAGAACAAGTATCCTCTACCATGGATCGATGACTTGTTTGATTAGTTGTGTGAAACACAATACTTCTCCAAGGTGGACTTGCGGTCGGGATATTATCATGTAAGGGTGAAGAAGGAAGATATCCCCAAGACTACTTTTCACACAAGATACGGGCTCTATGAATTCATAGTAATTTCTTTTGGACTCACCAATGCTCCAGAAATCTTCATGGACTTGATGAATAGAGTCTTTAGAGATTATCTCGACAAATTTGTGGTAGTCTTTATAGGTGATAATCTAAAATACTCCAAAACCAAGGAGGACCATGAGGAGCATTTAAGAACTGTACTAGAGACCTTTTGGAAGGATAATCTCTATGAAAAGTAAAGCAAGTGTGAGTTATAGTTGAAGGAGGTATCATTCTTAGGACATATCATCGCAATAAATTGGATATCTATGGACCCCTCCAAAACATATGCAATTGAGGGATGGCTGATGCCAAAATTGGTAATAGATATCCGTAGCTTCTTGGGGTTAGCTGGATATTATTGACGATTTGTGATAAATTTCTCACGATTTTTCAACCCCCTTAACAAGATAACTTGAAGAGGAGTAAAGTTTTCTTTGAGTGATGAATGTGAAGAAAGCTTCAAGGAGTTGAATAGGAGGTTTATCACTACACCCGTGCTCACTTTACCCACAACTGGGGAACTTTTTGTGGTATTCTATGATGCTTCAAAGAAGGGCTTAGGCTGTGTGCTGATGCAGAATGATAAAGTGATATCCTATGCCTCAAGGCAGTTGAAAATACATGAGTGAAACAATCCAACGCGTGATCGAGAGTTGGAAGCGGTGATCTTTTCCTTGAAAATATGGAAGAATTGTCTATATGGGAAGAAATGTGAGATATATACTGACCACAAGAGTCTTAAATATATATTCACACAGAAAGATCTTAATATGTGACAGAGAAGATGGATAGATCTCATCAAAGATAATGAATTTTCAATACATTACCACCCTGGGAAAGCGAACAAGGTGGCAGATGCCCTAAGTAGAAAGGATCTAGAGATTCTATCAATGATGAGAATTGAGAAGGATCCAATATTCTTAGACTTAATGAAGATGGACATGGGAATCATAAAGAAGGGAACATCATCAATCCTTTCACAAATGATTTCTCAACCGTCTCTTTTGAAAAGGTTAAAGGATGCTCAAAAGGATGATGTGGGAATTCAAGAAAAAGTGGAAGCTATAAAAAAGGGAAATCCTCAGAGTTTAATGTTAATGAAGAAGGAATTGTGCGGTTTGGGGAAAGACTATGTGTTCCATCAAGTATGGAGCTGAAGAAGGAACTTTTGGATGATGCACATAGTTCAAATTTCTCTATTCACCCAGGGAGCACAAAGATGTATCGAGATATCTGAAAAAACTTTTGCTGGGATAATATGAAGAAGGATATCGCTGAATATACATCAAAGTGCCTGGGGTGCTAGAAAGTGAAGGTAGAGAGGCAAAAGTCTAAGGGGATGATGCAACCATTTACCATACCAGAATGGAAATGGGAGAACATCACCATGGACTTTGTCACCAGACTTCCGAGAACATCCAAAGGAAACAGTGCAATCTGGGTTATTGTGGATCATCTTACAAAGAATGCACACTTCATTTCTATTCAGGAGGATTTCTCATTTGATCAACTGACACAGATATATATCTAGGAAGTGGTAAGGTTTCATGGTGTACCACTATCTATTGTGTCTGAACGAGATCCAAAATTCACCTCTAAGTTTTGGAAGAGTCTTAAACATGCTATGAATACTGAACTGAACTTCAGTACGGTCTATCATCCTCAAAATAATGGCCAATCCGAGCGGACTATCCAAACACTTGAGGACATGTTGAGAGCATTCTCAATGGACTTTAAAGGAGGATGGGATCAACATCTTCCTCTAGTTGAGTTCTCTTATAATAACAGTTTCCACTCAAGCATCCAAATGGCACCATATGAAGCCCTGTATGGGAAAAGGTGAAGAACACTGGTGTGTTGGGATGAGGATGGTGAATGTAAGCTGCTTGGACCAGAAATGGTCGAAGAAATGGTGGAGAAGGTGAAAACCATTCAGCAGCATATCAAGGTAGCCCAGATTCGACAGAATAGTTATGCAGATAACCGTTGATGAGACGTTGATTTTAAAGTTGGAGACATGTTTTTTCTACGCATATCTCCATGGAAGAAGGTCATGAGGTTTGGAAATAAAGGGAAGTTAAGTCCAAGGTACATCGGCCCCTTCAAGATTCTTGATCGTGTCGGGGATCTGGCCTATCGACAAGAACTTCCACTTTCCATGGCTAATGTACATGATGTCTTTAATGTATCCCTCTTAAGGAAGTACATATCAGACCCTTCACATGTACTCTATTCTGAGGTGGTACATTTGGAGGATGATCTTTCTTATGAGGAGTAACCAGTGAAGATCTTAGATCATAGAGAAAAAGTTATACGAAATAAGAAAATTCCCCTCATCAATGTGTTGTGGAGAAACCACAAGTTTGAACAAGCGACTTTGGAATCAGAGGAAATGATGAAGCTAAGTAACCCACATCTATTTTAGTGCGGTAAAAGGAAAATTTCGATTGCGAAGTTTCTTAAGGGGGGAATATTTTAATGACCCAAAGTTTCATTAATGGGAATCCCACTTGATCTAATTAAATGTCTCTTTATGTTTATATAAAATGTCAACTTATTAGGTTTTATGTTATTAATTTTGACTGTTTCTAATATAGCCATTGAACAATGATCACATGATTAGTATAAATATAGGGCTTTAACAAATCCAATTTACCCAGACAAAAGAAACGATGGCCATGTCCAGTAGAATTTCTCCATAAGAAGCCCATTTGCCGGAGCTCGGAAAAGAGGTGGCGTCCTTGGGCTTCGCTCTTGACCAAGCCCAATCTGAGCTTCATAATGTCAAGCTTGAACATGACCCTATAAGGGAGAAGTGGAAGTTGATAGAAATTGCCACTCAAGTGATGTTATCCAAGCCACCCCAAGAGTCTGTCACCATCGCACACCTTACCCTTAGGTCTTATGCGGATTTTTTAAGGGGTTATGTTACAAGTCTATAGTACTATGTTCATGTACATTATTTTTTGTATATAATAATTTATATACTTTCTTGTCATTATTGATACATTGTAAATAGTTTTTAAAGTACAACTGGTGTTTTTAGTTATTATTTTATTAAGAAATATATTTTATTAAATTATGGGATTTTTGAATTAAATAATATTTTAATAAAATATTATTATTATTATTAAATTAATTTTTATTAAATATAAATGATCTTATAATTTTATGAATGCAATTATAATTTTTATTAAGGTTTCAAATCCATTTCTGTCAAAACCCGTGAATTTTCGATAAATATTGGTTTTTATTTTAAAAGTGAAAATTAACATATTTAGAAAATTATTTAGATTAAATAAATGTTATTTCTGGAATCAAGATGTCAAAATTATCCAACGGTGAATTTTTCATAATTTTCTGAGACAGTCAAAGTTTTGGGTAAAAATTAAATATAGTTTAAATATATAATGTGGTTTATGACATCATAATGACCCAATAGTGATGTAATAAAATAATATAATCTTTATGTTATTCCAATATATGTTTTACCATTAAAATAATGTGATTTTGGGTTTTTTGACTTACTTTTCAAAGAATTAATGGACCCCTCAAGACTTATTAAACACCTTGTCTTTTTAAATTAATTTCCATGGGAGTGTGACTCACCTCCAAATAATAAACCCTAATATTTTAAGAAGTTAGGACTTTGGACTTATAAAATATTGGTCTCCTCTTCCCTTTGGCAGAAACCATGGGAAAAACCATGGGATGGTTTGTGGTTTTCATTAATTTAATATAAGCGGTCCCAAACCTAAATAATAAAGAATTCTATCACCTTTCCTATATAAACTCACCCAAGATCCCACTTCCTCCTCACTCAAAGCCTTTGAGGTTCGTCCAACCTCTTCCCTACTCTGTCTAGAATCCTCCCAAGGTGCCCCAATCTCCCAATAAGCCTCCCACAAGCCTATCTCTAGCCTTTGTAAGCACACTTCCAAGTAAGGGTTTTTTCTTCCTTTCTCATTTTTGTCCAATTTTCATTAAGTTGTTTTTCCCTTTTAATTTCAATTATTAATGTTGGGGTATGTTTTCTCACCTCCCTCATACTTACCTATTTATGTTTGAATGATGGGAGACCCCTTCATCTCTCATTAAATTCCTCCCACGTACACCTGTTACTATGCTGAAATTCTGAAAGGAACTTCTCTCTCCTCTTTTACATTCAAGAAATAATTTTCTATCATGAATCTAAATTCCATTACAATTGTTGGGATATGTATCTATATGACCTCCATACTTTCCATTACATTTAAATATGATGAGGAACCCCTTTCTCTCTCATCAACCATTTTTTATGAATTCTTATGTCACGCTGTTACGCTGTCGAAATCGCACCGATTTTCTAAGCCAATGTCATTGTGTAGTGAATATCATACCAATTTCTCCATCAAGGGTATTCAACTTTATGCACATTTACATATTGATTATAAAGTTTCATTTATGAATTCCACATTCCTTTATTTTGGAATAAATGATCATGTTTTATGAATCCATGTTTTATGATCCATGTGGCACACTTATTCATGAAATGAAATGTTTAAGAAGGGTTCTCCCTTATAGTGCTCCAATGCATTGGGTAAAGTATAGTATCATGATACGTCATGTGCAATGAGTTTTGACTCATGCTAATTCAAGTGTAACAAGGGTTTAATCGTGCTTCATGTGTAATAAGGATTAACTCATGCTCTATGTGCAATGGGCCATGGCTCATGCTAATTCCATGTTAAGTGTTGTTGCCACATTTCCATGTTATGATTATCATGATTTATCATGAATTTATGTTCATGTTTCTCTTATTATCTATTGATATGACTATTGCCTAACATGTATTGTACTCCTCATTTATTCCATGTGCACTCCCTTACTGGGCTTTATAGCTCACCCTTTTCTTGTGCATGACCTCAGGTTATCCCATGCAATGCTAAGTACGAGGGAATGTAGTGGTCATGTAAAGTAAGTTTTCAATAAAGATTTTTTATGTCATGTTTTATTCTTTTATGTAATGATCCTAAGCCCCAAAGACACTAAAACTCTCGATCTTCTTTGTTGTATCAACTAAATTTTTATGTAATAAATCATGTTTAAGTTTGTAATAAAATCAGGGTTGTCATATGCATCATCTTTGGTGTTATCTCATCTTCTTGCTCCTTATTTATTCCCTTCTAATTCTTAGAGGGTTGTAGGGATGAAGATGATGGTTGTGTTGCGTCAGGATCTATTGGGGTCACAATCGGTTGATTCAACTATTCGTAGAGGATTCCATGAGCTCTATTGACTATTTTCTTGGTCATACTATTATATTTTTTGAGGGTGAATTCTTTCCATTCATTTTCCTTCTTTGGGTCTAAGGTGGAGAAATATTCCACTTGTGCTTGCAGCAGACCCAACTTGACATGCCTAGAATCCACTATGTTTTATAGGGGATCCTTAAATAAGAAGTATTCTTGGATGGTGTGCCCCAGTATCTAATGATAGGGACAATAATTTGGACGGTCGTTGAGACCCACTTCATCATCTCTCTTTGGCTCTCGTAGCTGAAGCATGTTCCAATTCATGGTGTTTATGAAGTAGCGGTAGACTTGGTCATCATGGAATGATTAGGCATTATTTCTTCACTCTCTAAGAAAATTTATTTTAGCACCCCTCTACTCATCATGCCGAGGCGGGGGTAGTTTTTTTCATCCAAAAGGTCCCGCATGGTTTTGTGGAGGCATCATAAATAGAGCTCGTGTCGGGGTGGCTTAAGCATGATAGAAGTCGCTTCAGCTTTTCCCACAATTTTTCCTGGGGCTGATGGGGCCACTTGGGACTTGAGATTGATCATTTGAAAAGATTATTCTATCCATTGGGAATTGGAAAAGTAATCTCATAACCCACTCATGTACTTCACTAGGATGAGCGGTGTTCACAATTAATCATGATGGTTATTGATGTGCATAGAGAGCATTTCATTCTAGGGGAGAGGCCGGTTTAGCGATAAGTCAGGCCTTTCCACTTGGAAATGAATTCTAAAAATTTTTCATTCCCTCACTGCTTGCAGTTCATGAGATCACTGACCATTTTTTTAGGAGATTTTGAACTGAACTGAAAGAGAAATGGTCGTCGGAGGTCCTCCCAGTCTGTGAATGAGTTAGCTGGAAAGTTATTATGCAATTCAAAGGTTGAACCCTATAGTGTTCACACCAATCACTAGTGTTTTCCACTTCTTGATGCTCTATAGTGCCCCTCATATGGTCACAGTAAGAGGCATAGTGCATTAGATGATATTTTAGGTCCCTAGATCCATTTAACACCAGGAATTAAGGGTTTCTGAAGTATGGTAGTGTTGAAACGTTACTCACCCAATCAGGGAAAGGTTTTCACTTTGGTTGTATCAGAGCCCCCCCCCCCCCCCCACACCATGGATTATAGTCGAGCTGTTAGTTGCTCGACAGTATTCAAGATCCATTGATACATATCCTGTCAGACCTGATCTTGGGTGGGTGCAGTAGGGGCCAAAACTAGGTGTTCTGGTGCTGTTGGAATTTTGGGTGGATACCCAGCCATGATCTTTGGTGGGTTCTCCCAAATATACTCTGGCTTCTTTCCTGGTGAGGGTATGTGTTGATTTTCTTCGAGGGTAGGACTTAAGTAGGTTGATAGTCTTGGTGCTTGGTTAGACGGGCATCCAAGCTCGACTACATTTTCAGGAACAAGTGCCTTTGGTAGGGGCACCTCTTCTAAGAATACCTGTTGATGTTGTATAAGGGGAACACATCCAGCAAGATAGCTCCATCATCATAGCTCGTCATTAATTTTCATGAGCTCTTTTATTTCATCATTATGCTTGGAGACTCTTTCCACGAGGGTGAGGAAAATATTCTCAAGGGGAGGAGGAGGTTCATAGATGAATTGGGACTTATTCTTCTCCTTGTTGGGGTTTCACAAGGAATTTAATAACAAATTAACTAAGAGTCTCCTAAATTTAGGACCGATCTCTAGTTCTGGGTATGGAAACGATCATGCTCGGTGTTGGATGCCTCCAAGAGGTAACCATATTCTTTTTCATCCCCTCCATTTGATTCATTTCCTGTGAGATCCATGGATTTGATGTTCACCACGTTCACTTACGCGTACTGCATTTCATGTTGTGTACTCTGTACCAAATGGTAGGAAAGATTAATACATCCCTTGTTGAACTTTCTCTTTCCATTCTGCGGTATTCTTTGGGACTCATGGAGAAAATATACTTGAAGGTATCCCTTAGCTGGCCATGTAATATGCCTTCTCCACTAAGGGTACGAACCATGAGACGGGGTGGAATAAGTGACCTCTTTTCTCATCTTTCTTCCCAGAAGGGAGAAGACAGATGTCCACTGTGTGGGAACATGAAGTAAAAATGCCCCCAGCCCTGTCGGTTGGTTTTGTTCACATTATTTAGTTGATGCACTACGGTATGGATTTTTTGGTCTTAAGGGGTAATTTTGAGTTAAAAATGTCCCCAGCCCTATGAGCATGGGTTGTTCCTGCATTGAGGTGGTGGAAGCTGTTATTTCCACACTTTTGATACCATGCACTCCTACACAGGTGTGAGTCAATTATGGTGTAGGACCCGCACAAGATTTATGGGCCTTTCAAGACATGATCACTACTTCTTGGTTCACATCCCATAGGTAGGAAGCCTGTTAGTTGTTCTCAGTTGCTTGGCTCAAAAGCTTTTTGATGGCTTGATCTCAACAGACCTGACTCATTTGAGATATATTTTGGGCAGGTTTTTATTTAATATTCCGTATTTCCTTAAAATAAATTTCATTTGATTTCTTCCTTTGGATAATGACATTATAATATGTCAATTATAGTGAGGTCTGCTGGACGGGACATGGGGTGAACTGTAGAGCTCCAGGTTCTCCTCATCCTTGAATATGAAAACTATTTGGGGCATTTCCAATGAGGCAACACAACTTGTGTAGTGCATAGAGACAAACTAGTTCATGGTTTTTATTTCTCCTTTCTGATTGTTGTTGTCATGTAGATAGGAGGGTTTCCAGATTGATTAGATGGTGAAGCCCCCTTAATATGTCTACATGGTCTTTATACCCTTTAAAGGGAAATAATTTTCCTTTTATTTGGCATAGATTCATCCACATATTGAGGCAAATTTCATGCATACATTCCTCAAATAAATCCCTTGGTATGTCGAAGTGAGGAGTGGTCGCAGGCCAATACATCACTAGTATGTTATCCTTATCTAGTTTTCTCCTCATGAGAAACATATCATGTTGTTTTTCATCTAGAGACTCCTCTATTTAATATGCCCAGCTTGAATTATTCTTAATAATTTCATTCCAAGTAGTCGAGCGGGTGGGATCCTTATTTATATGTGAATGACGTGGGGATGTCTCGGAAGATGAGTGTGGCCCAGAACCATCCTTTGGTAGAGAAAATATTTCACTCATCATAGGTGAAGTATCTGATATGTCAGACTCTATATTTTTGAGTTCCTCAGCATACGAGGGCTTTCTCACATTTGTTCTAGTAGGGGGTCTTCTTTCCTGTATGAATTTTGATTGTCGGGAGGACCTTTTTAATTGGTGATATAATGATGAGGGCTACCATTACCACTTGATTCCCCACTGTGGGGAATGTTCCTTTAGTGTATACCCTAGGGAGAACCTTTTGGACAAGCTATAGTGAGGGGAAGACCTTCTTGTTGCATGATGTCATAGAGGGGAGGAACTTCTCAATGACTACTATGATGGAAATAACAACTATCACAACATGATATCTAGATACAGGGAGAATTTGTGTTGTGTACATTCTGGGGAGGGCCTTTAAGATGTACTTCAATGAGGGTAGGGCCTTCTTGTTGCTTGATGTCACTGTGGGGAGGACCTTCACATCAACTGTCATTACATGGAGGGCCTTCGCAATGACTATCATCATGGAAATCACTACCATCACGACTCGACGTCCGACTATATGGATAAGTATATTTGCAGCGTATGCCCTGGGAAGGACCATCAGGGTGGGCAACTACAATGGGAGTACCTTCTTATTTTCCAATATTCAGGTCAACGGGAGGGATACCCTAACATGTATCAATAGATAGGCTCTCATGATCGATCATTTTGGGTCCATGTAGTAAGCCCCCATGTGTGCTCGAAGAATGAACTTTAGAGAAATTGGTAGAAACATTGCGGGGAGGGCCTTCACAACTACTACTACCACTTCCATAATTTGGTAATGGACCAATAGGGTCACAAGCCTTTATTGATATATGTTCGAGGGAATCAAGAACCCTATATTCTAGCAGATTAGGATCATGTTTGTGCCCTTCATTTTATGTTTACCTTTGGAACATTTCATATTTGGGCAGTCTCTTGTGGGTAACAAGGGCCACCTGCTGTTGGTATAAACCATCATATATTAGTCTCTATCTTGTTGGGTCCCGTGATTCCATCAGGATACACTCACAAGCATATTATGTATTTCCAGGGATATATACCAACCTTGGAGAGGACACCATGTTGGACCAACATTCCTTAGTAAGAACATGTATTTGTTCCCGATCTGGATGTCTGTGTATCGCCGGATATTTTTGTTGACCCTCTAGAACTATATTAGGGATGCATCACTACTCTAGAGTGACAAAACCATTTTCTGAGTAAGTCATTGTACTCAAGGAAATTGGGTCATGGTCCTAGTATTTCTCTTTTTCCACCAATGTAATGATATTGTGGCATGTATGGAGGATATAGTCTAGAATCGATGTCTGGTCTTCCATCATTTCCAAGATGTTTTGAGATACATCTTTGACCGTAATGGGTATAAAGGCCCATTATGATGTCAGATCAGGAGTATTTTCTTGATCTTTTCCTCCATAGGTTGCCATTAGATACTAGCATTTCTCATGTGTTGGGACAGAGGAATGGGCACCTGTTGTCTTCTTTGGTTTCCACCTTATTTGATTGGTGGTCTTTATATTCATGAGTGGAGATTTTTATCTACTCACATGCCACTATATTTGTCTCACAGAATTTGTATTCATCTGCAATAATTTGAATCTACTCATATTTTCTTGCCACCCTATTTGGATGGTGGGATTGATATGAATCAGCATGTATTTCTACCTGTGTGTAGCTAGTTTCATCCTATTTAGATGACAAGATTCTGGTGCATCGACAGATATCTGCATCTATCTGTTATTTTCTACACTGCCTTCATGGAGGTACTGGAGAGAACTGTCAAGGTCGTGAACATGCTCGTATTGTGCTACCCTATTTCTATGGTGGTCTTAAGTAAAGGGGGAAGAGTATAATGTCTTTCCATTAAATGTTTCCTCATTTCTATGACATAGTTTCTTTGTAGGAACTTGGGTGATAACCCGTTCCTGATTAAATATTTGCCACACTCAATGGCTGCCCGAGGGGCCCAGGTCATCTAGACTTTAGTAGGTGTAATTTTCATAAGGTCCTCTTTAGAGTGAGGAGACTTGGTCTCCCGGTGTTGGCAGTGATGCCCTCTGGTAGGGGCCCCGTGAGTAGGACTCCTGTGCAATTGAGATGAAGTTTTCAGAATCAACTTAATCTTCCTCCCTATGATAAGGGTGATACTCATTGTCACATTTTTGGATAGGATCCTGAAATTGTTCGAGACGACCATTGGGGCTGCCTTGTGCTGGGGTGCTAGCCATGACAGAGGAGGCAGATGGAAAAATTTTGCAGACTAGAGGGCCTGTCTTGAAGCCTCCATCTTGGGGAGAGCACTATTTTGATCGGACACATTGATCAGCGTGTTGGATACCCTGTGTTGAAGATTCTGGGTTGGAGGGGGGTCCCTCTCTTCTTTGGGGCACCGGCCGCCTGCGAGATTGCTAAGGTGTGTATTTTCATTGGTTTTTGGGACATCATTTGGATTGATGGTTGATCTGTGGGATCCTTTGATATATATATGATAGATATAGACAAAAAACCCCATCAAAGTAGCATCTCTTGAACATATACATATTTAACAATTCATCTCCCCCTTTTTTGTGAGGAAAAGGGCTTGAGTAGGGTAATATTGCCACCTTGGTTAAGGATTCATGTCAGGTTCACCATTTTTGTTTTGACCCGATGTGATGCAGGTGCATGTTTGGGTGAAAATGAAAAGAATGGTTCGATGGGGGATGAGAATTCTCCCGTTATTATAGATTCTTTCTCATCACCATCTTTTCTTTGAACTGATCCACATCATTATCCTTTAAGGGGGAATTTGATTGACCCCACGGGGTTGGTTGGTTTATCCTTTTCATATTGTGTAGGAGGTTCCATAGTCAAATGGTCTTAGTAAGAGATTCCATCGGGTTAAGTACTTCTGCAATGGGTCCTCATGGGATATAGATTACTCAGATTGTCTCCAGCGGGATTACTTGTGGATCCAGAAAAACTCAACGACCCTGGTATCCATGATTCATGGACCTGATTTCCAACGGCAGGGACTCGTTGGATGATGATTCGTCCAAAGACACTTAAGGACTCCATTGGTCAAGAGGATGGGAGGTCAGGATAATTGAACCCCTTTTTTGAAGTAATTATTTCCTATTCTGATATTTTATTATAGATTTAAGTAGTTCTCATATGTTTTTGAATCCTATGTTCATTCCCAAAGAGTTTATCCACATGCAACCTCTGGTTTGAGGGATCATCATAGGTATACATGGATTGGATTATTTGGAGGAAATGATGACCTATGGCATGCAATAATGACACCTAGATTTCATCGTCATCTAGGGGGGATGGAATGTTATTTGACATTGGGATGAGACCCATTAGATGGGATACCTATGTATCCTCAAGAGTTTAATCATATCCCATGTAGTTCGTGAAACTTGGGGCTTACTCATGAGTGATTATAATATGAGGGGACTTGATTGGGTGAACCCTTTTGGGAAGGGAACCCCTATTGAGTTTGGGCCTTTAATCAGGAATCCTATGTATCCTACTTTTACTAGGAATCAGAGTTCTCATAGTTCATATTGGTTGAGAATTACGTGTGGAAGCTTCCCATTATAGAGGTCATGATTGGGTGGACCCTTTTGAAAGGGAATCCCTTCTAAGCTCAAGACTTCTAGTAGGCATCCTACGTATCCTAGTTTGACCAAGAATTAGAGTTATCTTAGTTCAAATAGTTTGGTTGCATCAAAGTTTTGATCATCACAAAATTCTAGGCCCACTTGAGTCATACTCAGTGTAGGAAAAAAGAGGATGTGAGAGATACAACCAACCACACACCTCCTCTCACACGGATGGGAGAGGGTGGGCCTACATCGAAAGTGGCTGGGGTGATGGTGGGAGAGGGAAAAAAGAGATAAACCTTTCAATGTGGGATGAAATTGGAGTCCATGTGGCTCGAACCTTGGAATATTGGAGACTTACCTCAATGGGAGTTCCCTATAATTCATTCTATGAAAGGGGAGGAATATTTTCTCTCGTCAAAAGGATAAGAGAACATGATTCCTTCGACTGATCACAATTCAACATTGAATGGAAAAGAAATTGATCGCCCTTAATCCTGAGAACAGGGAGGATTACGTCAGCGTCCCAAGGATGGACTCTAGGTTACCAAAGGAATGTAGACTTATAGACATCCCTCGAGTCCAAACTTTTGTGGGGAGAGACTTCATGAATTCTCTTACCATGGGTTTTTATACTCAAAGGGGCACATTGATACACCCGATGATCTGATCATATGGGTCTGGTGGCTTTGGAAGAGTCTTTGGGAGATATTTTCATACCGTCGTGGTATGAAGGTAGAGGGGTCTTCCACGTACCGATGTTGTATGCAGTCTTTTCCATGGACCACCACACACCATAGTAGTACATGGTCCTAGATCCAGTCTACCATGCTACTTCAAGTTCCATCTAAATACTGATGTAGTACATGGTGTCAAGTTCAATCCACATAGCGATACTCTATGTTGAACACCATTATAAAGGAGGGTCCTGGAACCTACCGTTCACCAGGATTTCATCTTCGAGTAATGTGTGGTTTGTAATTACACAAATTCGGTCTACTATTTTCCCATTATTATTAAGTTCATTCGGTCTCATATGTGCTTTCTTCATCCATCCTTTCTTAATTCCTATAGTTCTATTTTTATAGAGCATTGGGGAAATCATATCAATGGTCATGTGGGACCATTTCTGGAATCCCATGAAGCGTTATCTTGATTTGGGAATGACTCAGTTGACAGGGGTTTGTGGAGGTTGTGCTTCGTGAGTCATGGTTCGCAGAACCATTCCAATTTTCTTTGTCCGTGAACTACTAAGTTCGTGAGACGGTATGAAGATGACCTTCACATGCTTGACTCCACCAGCGATGCGGTTCATGGGTTCCTAGGTTTTTTGGCCATCGCTCCTCGGGCCAACTCATCGTGGGTCATTTCACATACTAGTGGTTCATGGTTCATGCGGTACATGAAGCTTTCCCAGTGATGGTTCATGATTCACTTAAAACTCTTTGAGAAAATCAATTCCTCCAAGTTTCTTCTGATGTTTTCAACTCAAATTGAGTCCAATGACATTACTAGACTTGTGGGAATGGTTTCTTCCTTCAAAAAAGTAATTGTGGGAGTATTTTCTCCCCTTTTCAAAGTTTTTAGCACCCTACATAGATAATGAAACCTTCATATTAGCTTCTAAAAAACATTCCAATTCACATTTTTTTGGATACATCATCAATCATATTCATCCCAATTTGAATATAGGTAGAAACTTATTTGGATTCTTCCATACCACAATCTTGAAATAGTTCCCTAGAAGAATTTTCTTGAGATAATAAAATATTCTTTTACTTTTTTTAACTTGTAATCCAAGGAAGAAAGTTAATTCCCCAAAAATTGAAATTTCAAAATTCATCTTTATTTCATCAAAAAAATTGCTTAATAACATTTTAATCATCCATATTAAATATTATATCATCCATGTACAAAATAATAATTAGTGTTCTAGGGTTAACATATTTTTCATACAAGTTACAATCAACCATTCCTTTTAAAAAATTCAACATTCTAAAACAATTATCATGTGTTGAATACTAGGAAAACGAGGCTTGATTTAACCCATTCAAATATTTCATTGATTTAAAAACTTCATTTTCAACTTCAACAATTATAAACCCACAAGTTTTATCAATGTAAACTTCTTCTTCAATAAACTATTTAGAAATTATGATCGTACATCAATCTAATACACATTGTGACTTTGGTGAGAAGCCACTACTATAAACATTCTTATAGTTTCTAACCTTGAAATGTGGGAAATGGTTTCATCCAAATCATCACCTTATACCCATGCATAGACTTTACAAATAATCCTTTCTTTGTTTCTTGAAACCTCTATGTGTTCATTTAAGTTATTTTCGATAAATACACCCTGTTCTAATAACATTTTTACATTCTGGATGTGGTAGATGTTCGCATGTTTTATTTTCTTCAATTTGATTAAACTTTTAAGTCATATAATCCACTCCTTATTTGTGTTGAATATATTCCAAAACTGATTCTGGGACCACTTTTGAAATAAGTGAAGTATGATTTTCTAATCTCAACTTTGTTATTGTCTAAACTGGAGCCTTCTGATTTCGGAGAATATTTTAGATCTCAAAATGTTTTTTAAAGTAGGAAATCTCATAGTTCCTCTTCCAAATTCACTTTCATAATCACACAATTCACTTAAATCTTGATAAGTCTCTTTTGACTCACTATCATCTTCATTATATTTATTTATAATGTCATCCTCATCATTATTAGCAACTTTTTTCTAATGATTCCATATTTTCAATAACTTTGAAATAAAATGAGTCAAACAACATTTGTACATTTCTGTTACAACACTTTTAATGTCTTTCATTGGGTGAGTAACCCTTAAAATTTCCTCCATCATCTTTCTCATCAAACTTCCCATGATCCATATTTTTTATTTTAAGTAAACAAGGACATAAAAAACATTTAAGTAGTGGAATGAATGTTTTTTATTATACAAAATTTCATAAGAAGTCATATTGGATTTGGGTCTCAACAAACATATGTTATGAACATGAGAAAAATTACAAATTTCTTCTTCCCAATATAACTTTTAATGATTGTATTCTGATAGCAGTCTTATTCCCATTTCTATCAAACATAAATTATTCATCTATGATACTATGATTTTTCTGTGGGGTATATAAAGAAATATATTGATATTTAATTCCATGTTTTATTGAAAAAGTTTCAAAAGTATTTCATGTGAATTCAAAACCATTATCAATTTTAAACTTTATATAATCCAAAAATTCTTTCTCAACTTTTCTTCTGATGACTCTAAAAATTTTTATAGCCTCTAACATATCTTTCATAAGCATGATGTTAGTAATATGAGTGAAATCATAAATAATAGTGTTAAAGTGAAAATACTATTTTTATTGATTGATGTCTCATAATCCCACATAAATCATAATGAATGAGTTCCAGATGTCTATTATATCGAATCTAAACTTTCTTATGACTCTTATTAGCCATCTTCCCTTTCTAAAATTTTAAAAAAACATATCCTCCTGTTATTTTAAATTCTTGAATACATTTTACAATATAAACCTTAATGATTTGTTGCTTGTTTTTCTTCCCATTATTAAAAAGTCTTCAGGGCCATAACTTATTTTCATCTTCAACACTTATGTTACATGATTTGTAAAATTCTCATATTTTAAAGAGATTACCACTAGTTATTTATCTATTTGTAATAACTTTTTCATCATTAAAAATATAGAAAACACAATAAAATTTTATAAAGATCACTTCTTTTTCATAATAAAAATTTAACTTATACTAAGTAAGTTATGTTTTAGTCCATCAGAAAAAAAACATCCATAGATTTCAACTTTTTAGCATCAATCTCAGTAGTTTCGATTCCTCATATTTTTAGAGAACTCTTATTCCCAAATGTAATAGTTCATCCATCATGATTTTCAACATGTTTCATGATTTTTAAATCCCCAACCATGTGTGAATAACAAAAACAATCAGGTATCCATGGTTTTCTCTTTTCTTTTCTTTTTTACATTTTTTCAAGGTTATCTCTACAACAAAGGCTCGTTGTTTAATAGAGTTATTTCTTATTTCCATTAATATTATTTAAAAATAAACCTATCTTAGAATAGTATTCATAAATTTTTCTACAAAATGACTAATTTGGTCACATATTCCATAAAAATCTTTATTCCAATCAAATTTATTTTACTTTGGAATGTTTCTAACATCTTGAGATTTCACTTTTTCAACTTTTTGTAAGTTAGAAAAGTTATACTTTTTTCACTATTTATTCCCTTATGTTAAAAAATACTTCCAGGAAAAGATATGTTTTGTTATAAAATATAATACATATGTCCATAGATTCCATATAACCAATAATGAACATAAAATCTATATTTTTTATTGAAGTGAGATCTATCTCTATATAAACTCTATTGACGTGGATAACTTCTTTCTTATATAACATACTTTTGGAGTGGACCATATTTTCTATAAAAGGATTTTTAAGTTTTCTAGACGTGATAGATTTCATGCATCCCTTTTCAACCCATGTTTTCCAAACAATTTTCTTCCCACTTGAAATATTAGAAATATTTGATGAAACATTATTTTTCATGGGTGAGGATTTGACCTAATTCATGATTTGATGTTTCTCACAAACTTTAGAATTATCAAATTTTACTTCTAAATCTTTGTCGAGGTTTTCATTTATCTAAATCATGGTGCTTTCGTAATCAAGAATTTTTTTTTATGAAAACATGTTAACTTCTTCTTCCTTAGATTCCATATTCTTATCAAGATCATCAACCATCATCCCCTATTCTTCAATTCAAATCGGGTAACTTAATATCTCTTGGATTTATTCTTATTCCTTCTTGAAAACATATTTTTCATCTTTAAAATCTTTTCCAAAATATTTATTAATCGTTTTTATTTTGTTATTAAGAGATATTTTTTCTTAAGACATGCCAAATGTTTTGTTATGAGCTAATACTCTCTGTACAATTTTTCACCTCCTTATTCAATATTTGAGGATTCTTTAATTTTTTTCAACTTTTTCAATGAATTTTTTAAACTTCTGTAAATGTTTTTACTCCAAGGATATGTTTTCATTTGAGTCTAGTTCATCTTTCTTACTCATCATACTCTTTTTCTCTCCAGTGAAATTATTATTATATTTTATGGACTTCATTTCTTCTTTAGAACTATTGTTCCAATTCTTCAATAAATATTTTCCATTAGAATCATCTTGATATTATCAAACTATCTTCTTATAGAAATTCATAGAAAAGTGTCTAATTCCACTACACTCAAAAAATTAGGGATTAATTTTACCTACATAATTTCCTCTTCCATTTAGATAGTTCATAGACATATGATACATGATTTTTTCATTTAACTCATTATCCAATTTATCTTTGGATTCATAAGCATCAACATATTCAACATCTTGAATTTTAATTTTTCTCATTGTTTTAAAATCTATTTCATTTTTCATATTCATTTTGAATATTGGAGTTTTTCTTATTTAATAAGATACTTGAAATGCATGAAACACAACAAGAAATTAATAATCTTTTTATTCTAAATCAAAAATTTTAGATTCACAACTATCCAAAATGTTTCTCACATGTTTCTTCACAATTGTAGTATCTTCCAAGAAATCTCTGAATCCTTTGATGTTTCATAATATTAAATTTACTCGCTTGAATTATTCATCAATAGTATGTTCATCAAACAGTCTTATATATTCACACTTACGAGGATAGATTTATAGTTTTTCTTCCTTAAATAGTATTCCATTCAAAAATACATTCCATATTTTCCCACATACTCTTATGATTTTGAGACACATCACCTTTATGTAAACATTTTTTATTAAGGATATAATTTATAACCCTTCCATCAACTTCAATATTTATATTTTCAGAAAAGGTCAAAAGAACATCTTTATCAATATGTGGAAACATAATTATTGTAGTATAAAAAACCTCTAGGATAAGAGATAAGATATTTGTAATCATCTTATTCATCCATCCATAATAATTGCTTCTATAAAGTGTTAGAATTCCTCTACTATTGAAAAAATTGAAATTATCCATGATAAAGATTCAATAAGGGACCCACTAATCCAATACCAATTAAGCTTCTAAAGGTTTTAATAACTACTGAGAAGGGGGGGGGGGTTGAATCAATTGTATACTCTTTATAAGTTTCCACAGTTTCAGGAATTTAACCCCTGGAACCTTTTAATGTTCATTACCTTATCATCATTTAATAAATATTCATGCATTAAAAAGTATGAAAGGATGTAAATTACTTGAGAATTATAAGGTTTGGAATCCATGTGAGAACCTACAATCTTTCCATATCCACTCCCATGGGTCTATGGAAATTCACTATTATGAAAAAAATGAATAGAACTTGTGAAAAATCCCATTTGACACCTTCTATGTCCTGATAGGAATTATTATACTGACACCCATAGGTTTACAATGTTTTCATAAAAAAATAATCCAGAATAAAATAGTAAAGGTATTTGATCAAATTTCTCCCCAAATTCTCTGTTTGGATCCTCATTCTGATGTGGCTGAGTCTGATTCTCTTAGTCTGATTTGGTTGAGTCCAAGGGCTCATTTTGATGATTTCATTCTAATAGACTCAGTATGATGAAGAATTTCTCAATATGCATTACCAAAACAATTCACAAATGATTATTATAATAATTATCAACCCATTAACAAATACATTTATATGTCTATCATTCTAATGAGGTCTCAATATGGAATGATAAAATTGACAGGAAATCTATAGTCCTCCACCCTTTCCACTCACATAAAAGGTTTTAAAGTACCAATGTATTGTGCTTATATTTATATAAATCCTTGAAATACAATGGCAGGAAACTTAAAACCTTTCTTGATTACTCAAATTAAAAAACATATGAGATTTATTCATATTTGAATTTAAATTTTGACCACTTAAACTCTTCAAAAATCTTCTAGAACCTTGTAAAGTCTTCTAGGAAATTATCCATCTTGAACATAAAAAATTTACTTCAATATGATAGAACTTATTTAGCTTAGTTTTATGGAACTTCCTCATATCATTACTATGGAAAATACTTACCTCATTACTATGGAACTTCTTCATCTCATTATGATGGAACTTCTCCAACTCATTATTGTGGAACATCCTCAACTCATTACGGTGGAACTTCCTTGTCTCATTTTTATGGAGCTTCCTCAGATCATTATAATGGAACTTCCTCAACTCATTGTCATGGAACTTCCTCAACTTATTACTATGGAAAATCCTTATCTCATTACTATGGAACTTCCTCATTTTGTTACTATGTAACCTCCTAAGATACTATTAGAACATCACCATCTTTATTTAGAACTTCTTCTAACACTTTTCTTGTATAATACGTCTAGATCTGATGTTCTGTGTCTAGATTTATGGAACCAATTAAAAATTATCAATGAATTTAAATAGTCTCCATACTTAAAATGATTTTATCACAAGAAAATTTCACAATTTATGAGAACTCATTAATCATGAAAGTTTCTTCTAACTTATATAGGAATGTATTATGACTTCTCTAACATCTAGTATCTTATTTCTTTCCAACCAAAACTCAATATGATTGGTAGATCCTACTCTCACCCTTTTCTTCATAATGTTTGTATCACATGTACTATTGAAAACTTATAATATTCCATAATTACAAAATAGAAAATCATCATCTGACTTAAGGTTAGAAATTAGAGAAATTTATAATTCCTAAATACATTGAAACCTACTTTCCAGGCTTCAAAACTACTCTAAAATTATTTCATATATTCTCCTAACATATCGAAAACATCTAGTTTGGTTGATGTGTAAAAATGGTATCCATATTAGGTTAAATATCCAAAGAGGGTGGTGAATCAGGGTTTGAAATATTAAACCCAATCCCCCTTTGGATATAGTTTCATTGTTAAAAAACACTCTTCACTCTCTTTTCCATAATAATGTATGAACAGAAATAAAATCATGGATGATACATAGAGATATTAATTGGATCACCCTCACTAGGATATGTCTAAGGAGCATACAATGGTAATGTTCAGATGTAACAAATCTACTAAATCTCACATCCAAAATACAAGTTTCATCCTAGAACACCTATATGACCAAGCTCATTACCATTACAATGTTTAGGATCAACTCAATTCTTTCCCAAGTGACACTCTTAGATTTTCATTCTCTGGGTCACTTCCAGTGGAATAATCCCCATCTTCCACTTCCCTTTCTCAATACTTTATAAAGGATCCCATTATAGTTTATGGACTCTTAGTTCCCTTAATTTTCATGAATTCACACATCCTTAGTTGTATGTAGATGCTATGTTGAGGCCCCTCTTTCACCCATATATGAAATTTATATTTCCATGTACTGTTAGATTGTGAAAATTACTTCCGCAAACTATTTTATTCCCTTCATGGACTTCCTAAATTAATCCATCAATTTTCATTCACTATGCGGTGTGAGTGCTTCATGGATATCCTCTACTTCCATGGACAACCCCTGCTTCCACGGACCGTATCCTCTTCTGCGGACCGTCCCTACTGCAACATACTATCTCTACTTCCACGAACCATCACTGAATTGTGGACACATTTTTCATATTTGGACCACCTATTCTTTGAGGTCCCTATTCCTTTTATGAGATATGGATCTTGATAAACTTATTTTATGGAATTGTTCCCATGAACTACTTTCTTTGTGGAAATGATCTCCAGCAAACTACTTCACCCTTAAAAAATTCTCCCTCACAAACCATGTCGAACATTAACGAATTTCTTCCATATCAATGATATTTTCTAATGAAATTTCACCATTTAATCATATTATTAGGGGTCATAAAATTGGAAAATATATTCTTAAAACTAACTAATTTGATTTACTGAAAACATTGATGCAGTACAGCCTTAAATGCGACCAATGTTATGCCGTCTGCAAAGCAAGATTCTACTTTTTAGCAGACAATAAATTCTTCACATGAAACCCTTTATTGTTTCAAAAATCACCAACTCATTTCCCAAACAATGTTCCTCCCATAAACTTCAAGCCTTTCATGAACAACATGCCTCCCATGATTAATTTTTCATACGCGGTCCGCGTAGCGCATTTCATGGTCTGCATAGCACTACTATATAGAAAACATCCTTTTCCAATTTTCCTTCACCCAAAAAATGTTGATTTCCAGTCATCTATATTTTTTACCAAAAAAATCACCCAAAAAACACAAAAATGGCTCTTTGAGGGATTATTTTCCCGAAAAAATGTCATTCTGATATATCAGAGACTGATGGTCTCTCTAATTAGAAACTTTACAAAACTATCCACAATTATATTTCTAACAAATTTAGTGTATGGTTCAGCTTATTCTGATAACCAGCATCCAAAAAACAACTTTCAATAATTCTATACCTTTTTGTTTTTGTGTTGAAAAATTCGGTGACTTGTGACTTTCTTATAGAAAATCATACGGATGAATTGTGTCTGATCTTGAAAAGAAACACACATTCACAAAATATTGGTAGTAATAAAACTCAAAATAAATTACCAACAAAGAAACACAATCTTTATTTGTGAACGTAAATTAAATATATAATAATATCCAAATGAATATATTATTCCCATTTTTTGGATAAGTAAACATATCAGGCTCTCACTTTTTATGATTAAGACAAAATATTCCCTTGATTCCACCATTTTCATTGAAGAATGGGTACCCAAATAGTATAGGGTTGATTCCATGTAAATAAGTGATTATATAAAATGGGAATATATAAAAGGTGAAATCCATATACATTCATCTATATATTTTTTATTATTTTAGCCCAAAATTTTTATTTTTTTAAGAAGAGATAGCAGCACAGCTTTATATAATGAAAAATTAACAGGGTTAAAAGAGTTAAAATAAAGGAATTTTATACTTATCTATTTAGAGGATATGAATCATTTCACAGGGTTTGCTGGAATGATAATTACAAGTATCTCTAGAGTCTCCCATATTTTCAAGGACATCAGAAAGTTGGTTTCCTTCGCAATAGACATGTGTTTTAATATAATGCATTGATATTATTTTTTCAATAAAATTTATCTATTTGGCAGTGAGTTTCCATGAAAGATGAATTTGGCCCATTCTAACCACATAGACAAGGGTGGATGTTTCACTTTCAAAACATATTGTATTCCAATTTCTCTATCAAGAACATTCCACTACCTAATAAAAAGCATCATCTCAACCTCAAGAGTGGTGGATTTACCAAAAGTGCCATGAAACCCTACAAGGAAATCCCCAATGTCTTATCTGAAGGATATATTATATCCCACAATCCCTCTATTTCCTCTTGTGGTGCCATCCAAGTTACATTTGATACACACTATAAAAGGAGGTAACCATAATATCTCCATGGCGCCAAGTGGTTTAGGAAAATAACCAAGAAGATGAGATTTTTTCAGTACTGTAAAGTATTTAATTGAGTTATTATAGTTAGCATCATGTAGATTATTAGCCTATTGATTTGGGATCAACACCTTTGTGAGTGCCACATTGTGGTTGAGTTCTGTATTTTTGTGCCTTGGTTTTTTCCTGCTCATCCATATTATATGGATGAAATTATCATATGAAACCATGAAAATAATTTGGACCTACTTTGAGAGATAAACCTCTATAATTTGTAGCAGAAAATCCATGATGTTGGACGCACACAGAGTATGTAGCTCAAATAGGGAAAAGAATGAATTTCGGAGGGAAGAAGCAGTCCTACAGGACAGAAATAGGAGATTAATATCAACTTGATGCTGGTGGAATAAGACTCACCTAGAGAAGATGGAGATACTAATGCGTCATAGGTGTTCATCCACTAGAAGCATGTTCAGGTGGAGGTGATAAAGCAATGTGAACCAATAAGATTGTAGCCATTTTTTATTAAGCTTCCTAATCCTAGTACAATCACATTTAAAGAGGTTGTTGTAAAATATCTTATATTATAGAATACCTACTGCGCTAGGTTCCCATGTGAGAATGTCTTCAGTGTTCAAAAATTCTTATGAGAAAACATGGAGGGAAATTCGAGGTGGCATCATGTTAATATTCTTGAGTTTTACTTTGATGGTGGAATTGTAGTCTGTATCTGGATCTAGAGTGATTATACAGTCCATCAAGGGGGATATTTTCTAGTTAACTTTCCAGAATTTATGGGAAGAATTCACATTTACAATCCATTGAGGCTGCATTTTAATCTTCTGTAAAATCCTTTTGAGACTTGGCTAAACTGAGGATTGCATGTAAGTCATCCTTCCTTCAATCATCCTGGGAAGGAAGCTGGCTCTAAGAAAATCATGGGAGTTTGATTTTTCATTAATAAGCATCCAAATTAAGTGTGCCTAAATTGATTGGTTGAAAAGTTCAATATTTTTTATTCCAAGTCCTCCTATGTTGTGTGTCAAGCATCATTTCTTCTAGGGGATTGTAATAACTTTCTATTCAAGAATACTACCAATCCACAAAAAATTCCTCATAAGTGAGTTGAGGTCTTTAATAGTGGATGCATCCCAAGAGTACACCATGAAAGAGTAAATAATTTTTGAGATCATCAAATGTTTAACTAAGAAAATCCTTCCTACCATTGAGAGAGACTTTCCTTTTCAGTTAGAGAGGGTTATTCTAAATTGACTCACCACATCAACAAAGTAAGATTAGTGAGGTATTACAAGAAACATGGGGACCCTAAGATAAGTAAAAGTTATGGATCCTTCCATTATGCCTAGAGCCTACACCATTCAATTTTTTATGGAGGCAGAGATGTTCTTCAAAAATAAAATAAATTATTTTCTCCAGTTAACCTCCAAAATAGAAACAATATCATAGTGAAAAATGGTTTTCTTGATGATTTGGATGTTCCTCTTATCTCTATGAGTAGAGAATATATATCATCAGCAAAAAATAATGTGAGAGGGGACAGAGAATCCTCTAGCAGCTCGATTTGTTCTGATTTCCCCTTTATTGACTTTATGAAGTATCAATCTACAAATATAATCATAAGCGATTGAAAAAATGATATCATAGTGGGTGTTTCCCTATCTCACTCCTCTTGTGAATTTTAAGTAGCCTTATGAAGATCCATCAACAAGGATGGAGATGTGAGTAGAGATAATAAGAGTGTTATCCCAATGAATGAATCTCTTATGAAAGATAAAATCATATAGTAGTCATCCAATAAATCCCCAATCAATGTTGTTTAAGACCTTCTTGATATCAAGTTTTAGAGCAAAATTTCCTCCTCTTGTAGTCCTCTAATGGATATTAATACATTCTGAAGCAGTAAGAAGACAATACTAGATCCTTATTCCTTTGATATAACCAAACTGATTCTTGGAGATAATTTTCTTAATAACATTAGTAAGATGATTGGCCAGAATTTTGGTTACAATCTTGTTTATTGTATTAATAAGATCTATCCATTGAAATTGACCTATATCACTAGAATTTTCCACCTTAGGAATTAAATAAATAAAATTTACATTTAGGCCTTGATCATGGGATCCTTCACTGAAGAAATTCCTAACCATTTTATAAACATCTCCTTGAATGACATCCCAATAGAATTGGACGAAATTGTTGGTGAATCCATTTAGTCCCTGTGATATTTCCTTTTTATGACCAAAAAATCATCCCTTATTTTAATATATGTTGGGATCGAGGTGAGAATAATGGTATCCCCTTTAGGGACATCTTTTGGGATAATTACCACCATTAAATCCTCAGTCATTTGAGACCATTAAATAGATCAATGTAGAAGTAAAAAAAATATGGTTAGAGTGGATTTGTCTATCATTTAGGACAATTTCTCCATTCTTCAATAAAAAAATTGGTCTGCTGACGTTTTTGGTTCTTTAGAGTGCATTAAAGAATTTGGTATTTATGTCCCCATCTATAAGCCTCTTCACCTTGAACCATTTTTTAATGTTTTTTCTAAGAACAAGGTGGTGCCAAAGTTTAAAGGATATTCTCATCTCCTACTCATCATTCATAGAAAAATAAGTTGTGGTAATGGATTATTGTATCCCATAAAGTGAAATTTCCAGTGATTAAATTTCCTAATCTAGAAGATGGAATTTTTTATTGCTCCATTGCTTCGGTTTCATTTTCAGAATTCTATGTTTTAGTAAAAAAGCTAAAGGATTATGTCTAGAATGATCAATTGAACACATATATCTGAAATTTTGAGAGAATTCCACTAGGGAAGTCCAAGAATTGTTAAATGTGAAGGGTGGAGGTTGTCTTTCACATTTATCAATGAAGTTAGTCAGGACATAATGATGGTTTGAATTATGATTTTCGAGAGGGAAACATGAGATGGTTTTCTATATCTTCATCATGTTTTCATTAACAAAGTCACAATCAATTATTCTTTCCCTCATAGTATTAATATGTTTCCTATACCAAGTATACCTGGACCCATATAGGTTTATCTCAGTTAGATTAGAGTTCCCAATGCATGACATGAAGTCTTTTATAAAGGTGGCATAGAAGGAATGTCCATGCTTTTCATCCACTTGGAGAATAGAATTGAAATATCCCATAACAACCCATAGTTTTGAGATGTAGATGGACATATTTTTTGATGTTTATCTATAGGGATATTCTATTAGTATAGATTCTAGAGGAATAAACCATCGAGTAGTATGCATTATGACTAGATTTGGAAAATCTGCATGTAATAACCTGCTCATCCACAAAAATCAGAGTAGGTTTATCTACAATATTATGAACAAGAAGCCATAACATGTCCCTAACAGAATACTACATAGAACTAATAAGGGAATATCCCTTGCTCTTTAGAGAAAAACCTGTAAAATTGGCATTGGTTTTTGGTTCAGAAATCACAATAATCTCATGTTTATATTTACCCACAAGTAGCCAAAGGGAAAATAGAGTACCAGGATTGGCGATACCCTGGTAGTGTTGTACCCCACACTCTTTGATTTTCATGATCACAATCACTTTAATATGTGTCTAACATTGTTTGAAGTGTTTTTGATTGAAAGGCACAAGGTTGCCAAGAAGTTGGCCCAAGAATGGACATCAAATGGACTGAAATTCAGTCCACCGGCCAACCGGTGTGATAGCACCGGCCAGCCGGTGGACCTGGCAGAGGCATTGCCCACTGCCAGGTTCCACCGGTCGACCGGTGGCTCTGTCACCGGTCGACCTGTGGCATCCAGCCCAAATAGTGCAATCTACTGTCTTTCCACCGGCCAGCCGGTGGCTCCTCACCGGTCGACCGGTAGAGCCTGGATCAAGACTCTTCCTCTCTACCAAGGCACCGGCCAGCCGGTGGAGATGTACCGGTCAGCCGGTGGCCCCTGGACAAGAATCCTATGCCTTTTTGCACACACCGGCCAGCCGGTGGGACTGTACCGGCCAGCCGGTGGATCCAGTCAAACTAGCCGTTGGGCTTTTGACCAGCCTGTCCACTTGGCTCCCAACGGCTCTCTAAGCCTCTCCAACGGCTCCGAAGCCTCCCCAAGGGTTCCATGCCTATAAATAAAGGCCAAGGAAGCCCCGGACACCAACCGGAACTATACGGAAGCCCACGGACACCTTGTTGATCATTCGGCGTACCTCCGGTGCTTTCCTCCAAGGGAACCCCAAGTGCTCCAACAACTTCCACATCCAAGGAGCCCCTTCAAGAAGCTTGGGAGAGCACGCTACATCAACTCCATCATCCAATTGGCGCCCAAGTCTTCCCAAATACGGGTTTTATTGTTTTACTTTTTATTGAGCTTTAAATTTGGGTTTGTGCCTACAAACCCCAAACTCTTTTCTCATCCCCTCTTTCTTTGGGTTCTCACACCACCACTAAGGTGTGAAGAGGTTGTCAAGCTTTCCTTTAAATAGCTTGAGTTAGGTGAGCTAGCCTTCACCCGTAAAAAGGCTAGTGGGTTCTTACTTAACCATTAAAAGTAAGTGGGTTCTTGCTCAACCAATAAAAGCAAGCTGTAATAGGTCCTAGTGCTACCTCAAAGCCTAGTGGGTTTCTTGCTAAAACCATTGAAAAGCAAGCGGTAGGAATCTCTCAACGGTTGAGTTGGGAGCGGAGACGTAGGCCGGGTTTTTGGCCGAACTCCGTTATCAAGTTCTTGTGTCTTGCCTCTTTACTTTCCGCTGCATTTATACTTTGATTTAAATTTCTTAATCAATTTTTTAAAAAGGCAATTCACCCCCCTCTTGCCATCATTCCCTTGTTTTTTCCGACCCAACAATTGGTATCAGAGGGCGTATTTGAATAATTCCCTTACCGGTTTCAAATTAAAGATCCTTTTTGATGGCTTCTACCGCTTCAACCTCTTACGCCCCCGAAGGTTTTTCTTTGGATCGTGCTCCATTCTTTGATGGAGCCGATTATTCTTTTTGGAAAACCCGCATGACCACATTTCTTAAAAGCACCAGCTATCCAATTTATAGAATTGTTATGCATGGTTTTTCCCTCTCCTCTCCCGATGAGTCTAAATGGACTCCCAATGACATTGCAAATTTCGAGCTTGATGGCAAAGCCATGAACGCTCTTCATTGTGGTCTTGATCGAAATGTTTTTAATTGCATTTCTTCTTGCACATCTTCTCATGATATTTGGAAGTTTTTAGAACTAACCTATGAAGGTACTAGCGAGGCTCCAAAGCAAGAATCCACTCAAAAGCTAGAACCCGCTCAAAAGCAAGAACCCGATGCAAAATCCGTACCCGCTTGCCCACTTCACAAGAAAAGGGCCAAGAAAAAGAAGGGAAAGAAGAAGGCTTCAAAGGCATCTTGGAGTGATAGCTCCTCCTTCTCCTCCTTCTCCTCAAGCGACCAAGGTAAAAAATGCTTAATGGCAAATCATGAGGTATCATCTTCCGACTCTTCTTCCTCGTCTTCTAGTTCTTCTAATTCTTTCAATCATTTGTCCTATGAAGATCTCCAATACGCTAGAGATCAACTAGAAAGAGGTTTTCATACTTTATCGTCAAAATTTGTTGCTTTAAAAAAGTCTTTCAAAAAACTCTCCTCCGAAAAAGACCAACTTCTCAAAGAGAAGGAGGAACTCTCCCTAAAAATCCAAAATTTCCCAAATGTTGATTCTTTGGAATCAACCATCAAAGACCTAAGGGAGACCCTAGCCAAGTTCACCCAAGGTGAACAAAATCTGTCCAAACTCTTAGGTTCTCAACGAATATCTAGAACCACCAATGGACTTGGCTACACCAATATAGCTTCCTCCTCCCATGCTCCAACTGTTTTTGTAAGGGGGAGCTCCCAATTTAAATTCTGTAATTATTGCAAAAAACCCGGGCACATGATATATGAATGTAATTGCAAAAACGCCCGGTATGGTAGGCCCAAATCGATTTTTTATTCGGATGAATTTTATAGGAGAAGACCCGCTATGAGACAAGTTTGGATTGAAAAATCCCTTCTTGCGAGTCTCTCTGGGCCAAAATTTATTTCCTCTCCCCGGTGACTTTTTGTTTTTATTTAGGGGGAGCTAGGATCTTTTAAGTTTTTTTTGTAATTTCAAAATTTTCGATTCCAACTTTCAATTTCAACACTTGGTATCAAAATTTTCATTTCAAAAATTTCATTTGGTTTCAATTTTCAAAATTCAAATTGGTTTTTGATTCAAAACTTTCAATTCAAATTTTTCATCTCAATTTTGATTCAAAACTTTCAATTCAAACTGTTATTCAATTTTCATTTCAAAATTTTCAACAATTGGTTTAAAATCTTGATTTTCAATTTTTCCCTCAATCAAGTTTTATGCCCCGTGCTATTTTGATAATCACAAAGGGGGAGAAATTTCTTGATTGATTGGGGGAGAATCTTTTTTATCACGCTTAGTATTTATTTTCAATTTATCATTTAGGCATGCATTTCATTTAAGTTTTTACATTGCTTGATAAGTGATTGTGATCATCAAAATAGGGGGAGATTGCTGTACCCCACACTCTTTGATTTTCATGATCACAATCACTTTAATATGTGTCTAACATTGTTTGAAGTGTTTTTGATTGAAAGGCACAAGGTTGCCAAGAAGTTGGCCCAAGAATGGACATCAAATGGACTGAAATTCAGTCCACCGGCCAACCGGTGTGATAGCACCGGCCAGCCGGTGGACCTGGCAGAGGCATTGCCCACTGCCAGGTTCCACCGGTCGACCGGTGGCTCTGTCACCGGTCGACCTGTGGCATCCAGCCCAAATAGTGCAATCTACTGTCTTTCCACCGGCCAGCCGGTGGCTCCTCACCGGTCGACCGGTAGAGCCTGGATCAAGACTCTTCCTCTCTACCAAGGCACCGGCCAGCCGGTGGAGATGTACCGGTCAGCCGGTGGCCCCTGGACAAGAATCCTATGCCTTTTTGCACACACCGGCCAGCCGGTGGGACTGTACCGGCCAGCCGGTGGATCCAGTCAAACTAGCCGTTGGGCTTTTGACCAGCCTGTCCACTTGGCTCCCAACGGCTCTCTAAGCCTCTCCAACGGCTCCGAAGCCTCCCCAAGGGTTCCATGCCTATAAATAAAGGCCAAGGAAGCCCCGGACACCAACCGGAACTATACGGAAGCCCACGGACACCTTGTTGATCATTCGGCGTACCTCCGGTGCTTTCCTCCAAGGGAACCCCAAGTGCTCCAACAACTTCCACATCCAAGGAGCCCCTTCAAGAAGCTTGGGAGAGCACGCTACATCAACTCCATCATCCAATTGGCGCCCAAGTCTTCCCAAATACGGGTTTTATTGTTTTACTTTTTATTGAGCTTTAAATTTGGGTTTGTGCCTACAAACCCCAAACTCTTTTCTCATCCCCTCTTTCTTTGGGTTCTCACACCACCACTAAGGTGTGAAGAGGTTGTCAAGCTTTCCTTTAAATAGCTTGAGTTAGGTGAGCTAGCCTTCACCCGTAAAAAGGCTAGTGGGTTCTTACTTAACCATTAAAAGTAAGTGGGTTCTTGCTCAACCAATAAAAGCAAGCTGTAATAGGTCCTAGTGCTACCTCAAAGCCTAGTGGGTTTCTTGCTAAAACCATTGAAAAGCAAGCGGTAGGAATCTCTCAACGGTTGAGTTGGGAGCGGAGACGTAGGCTGGGTTTTTGGCCGAACTCCGTTATCAAGTTCTTGTGTCTTGCCTCTTTACTTTCCGCTGCATTTATACTTTGATTTAAATTTCTTAATCAATTTTTTAAAAAGGCAATTCACCCCCCTCTTGCCATCATTCCCTTGTTTTTTCCGACCCAACAGGTAGTTCCAAAATAAAATCCTCATTTGGATTTTTTTGGGGATAAGTCCCCTATTTTCTCTTATCTCAATCACTTTATTCCTTCAATACCTCCTCAGGTCCTGTTTTTTAGAACCAGTAGTGGGCAATATCTGCATCGGGGAAGGTTCAGTATAGACCAGAGCAATAACCTCATTGTTATTTTTAGCTTCTGTTTTTGATGGGGTAGCGACATCCAACTTGTGAGTCACGAATTAGACCATGGTGGTGTCTATTAATTTCTAGGGTGGGAGAAGGTAGGACTCAGTAGATGCAGTATCAGTGTCTAAGGCCAAATTTATGCCCAAACTGATTAAATCCAAAGTGAAAACCTCATATTTCATGTTGAGCACAAGAGTAAAAGTATCATTTGAAATTTCATAAAGCTCAGTGAGGTAATTATATCTACCAACTAGAAGAATCTTTGTTTGATAAAAAACAGCATCATCTTTTTGAAGACAATTTTCCTCCTCTTCCTCAACAAGATCTGCCCACTTTCTACTAGTTGTAGCTGGGTGGTCACAGGCAGCCTCCTCCAATGTTTCGGTATCACTTTTCCTAACATATTTTATTTTAGAATCATACGTTCTTCATGGGACTTCTACCCATGATGTTTTATTTGATGTTAGATGCACTATTTTCTGAATAATGTGGCATTTATCAATGATATGTCCAACCATCCTACAATTCTCATAGTATTTGCGAACATTCTCAAATTCAAATCTAACTTCAATAAGATTTCCATTGACATCCAGAGACGCACGTTAATGGGGTTTAGTTTCTATATCAATCTCAATAATAACTCTATCATAGATTATAAGATCGCCACTGATGGTTCATTGATCAATCCTCAAAGGTGTTCCAATTACATAAGCTAAATAATTGAGAATTTTAGGATGCCAGTATATCCATGAGAGTCCCCGAATTCTTTCTTAGACATGTGCAATGGATTACTTCTATGTGAACGGTTTAAAATTCGCTTCCCACATAGAGAGGAGAAATACACATGTTTTCATGTTGGGAGTTCCAATCCTCCGGATTGCATTCAAGTCTTCTTGTTTCAGCAAAATAACAAGAAAATATCCCTTTCCAAGAGGAATTAAGCACTATTTGATAAAAAACCAGCAATGTGAGATATGTTGTTTAATATATGTGAATGACCAGGGCTTCACACCTCTTTCATAGGAGACACAACAAAGTATCAAGAATTTGAAAACCTCCAATATTTACTTAATCGCATTAGAGTTAGCAATAACTGTAATGGACCCTTCTCCAGAGCGCTTTATAATGGGTGATTTTCTCTAGTCTGTTGAAATGTTAGAAGATCCAGCAAGGGAATCTGCAAAGGAAATCACCTTGCGAGGAGGAACATCTAAGTCAACACAATCATTCTAATGAGGTGGGAATGATCATTCCCATTATGGGTTAAACAAATCCATTATGTCTTAAATTAGGCCATGGTTTGGTCGTCATCTTTATAGAAAATTCAAATTGCACAGGATCCCACGTGAGATCTCACATGGGTCTTCCCTCCATCATCATTCCCAATATGTTATGATGCCAAGAATCACAAAATTTTTATTCTTTTAGTGGTGAATAAACATATTTTTTTATTTTTAGTGAATAATTAATTTCATTCTTATCATTATTTAATTCACATCCCTCTATGTATTTTTTAATTTTCACTAAATTCTATCTTCGAGGTTTCCATTACAATTTATGAACTACGTTATTCTATAGTGTGAGTAGTGATTCATTTCCTTCCAATGCATTATAATAAATTATTTTATCTTCATGTATTATGGAATACGTTTACTAATTGGTAGTTTTTTTATTAGTGAGAACTAAATAATTAATAAATAAAATAACAAATATTAATTGATAACTAAACATCATGTATGAAACAAGGGTTTGGAAAATATTATGAGAAATTTTTTTAGTAAACTTTTGACTCAGAGTAATTTTATGGATATGGGATCATTTAATCTAATAATATAGAAAGAGTGTGAGTTGTACCTAATAAATAGTATGTCTATTATTTAATTGAAATAAGAAACCTTAAAAGGATCCACAACTTTCTTCACTTTTTATTTATTAAATATCAATGTTTTTATCTTTTTTGTCTATCTATAAACACAATGAAATCAATTTTTCAATTATTTTTATTTGAAATCATAAAATATGTAAAATTCATCATAAATGATCACTAATGTTATATCACCAACAATTATACAAAACCCATAATATTTACTACAATGTATCATTAGTTATAAAATACTAATTTTAAATGGTTCTAAAATATAATTCATATTAAATAAAATGTAGTTTCTAAGAATTCATGAATGTTAAAATTAATATTTTTTTTTACATTGTTGAATATACAGTGATGACTTTATTTGTTTTTTATTTTATTTAATATATTATTTTTACAATTAGGGTTATTTTTATATTGGAATGTGTAATGATATGATGTAATTTTTAAACTGATTATAAGGATTAAATGAAAATTTTTATGTAGATACATTCAATTTTGGACTATAAATAATTTAGAAAAATTAATTTTAAAATAAAATTTTATAGTATATTTTTATACTAATAACAATTATACTAATAAAAATATATTATATCCATTAAAAATTAATTTTTTATTAAGACAAACATATTAATCATATGAATATGATCTATAGTCTTTCAATAAAAAATTTGTAATAGATATTAGAATAATATCTCCTATAAATATAATATAATAACTCAAAAAAGATTTACTAAAGATAAAATGAAATACGTAGAATTCATGTTTTCATTATAGGGAGCTCCTAAAACATTACTGTATAATCAAAAAACCAATCTATTCTATAATATAATATTAAAATCTTTATATTTTTATGATGAAATTTTCACTAACCTCTTAAATGAAAATAATAATTATTGATATTTATATAACATGATAAATAATTATAAAAAATAATTTAAAATTAGTTTTAGTAGTTAAAGAAACATTATACCTGTTTCCCAACTCCATTCATTGGGGAACACCACTTCTTAAAATTTTAGTACAATTTCCTAGTTGGTAGTTATATAAAAGTATTGGATGCATCATCAAGTGGAGGGGATGTTCCAAAATATATATACATATACATATCATTAAAATTTAATACTATATTAAAATAAAAAAACATTATACCTGGAGTATTGTAACCAAAGGATTAAATTTTGTAATGAATCAGGATTTCTAGTTGTACAATAAATGAATTGAATATATTACTACAATAATAAGGCATATTATAGTTGGATAAAAGAAAAATTAATCTACATCGATCATTATTTGGGTAATATAAGCATTAAATTATAATTCCACAAATTATTGTCCATTGATGGAAGAACCGGTGGTTTGTCTCAATTTATAATAATAAAGACCACATCAAGATAGGATATGTAATCATGGGTGGTGGTATATTTAAATTCATATAAATGGATTTCTTTAAAAAAATCAAATTTCACTCTGAAAGAAATTATTTAGATAATTTTACCAACTATAATGATTTGAATATAGAAGAATCGATGATAACCCATAGAGCAAGTCTCAAGACCAATGACATATAAATGTGATGATATATTCAAATATGATTAGGGATCTAAAATAGATGAATATAAATAATGAAAATGATAAAATGACGATGAAAAATAAAATTGGATATATTTCTATAGTTACAGAAGAGATTATGAACAAATGTTATAGGTTAATACTATTGTTACTAACCCGAAACAAAATATTCAATGTTAGTGTGATAAAATTATCAAGTGTTTAAGGGATTAAATATGATAAATCATATATTAATGAATAATGACTATATTGACCTACAAAATATGAAGATGAATCACATTCAAAGGAATTTAAAAAACTATAAAAACAAAATGATTTTGGATAATAAACATTAAACGACTCATTCATAAAGAATAGTAAAGTGTTAACTCCTAATTAATATATGTTTCATTCTTGTATGGTCTATTCCATTATATTAACTTATGAAAAATAATATTATTATTTATATGACACATTCATGAATATATAGTTCAAAATAAAAATAATTAAACAATTAAAAAGATATAATGTTATAAAAAATTTTAAACAATTGTTGAATATAGGAAGTATTACAACATTACCCTGATAGAGTAATAATGAGAATGAATATCACAACTATAATCATTTACAAAATTGAAAATATGTTTCATTGCATTGAAATATTTACAATTCCATAATCGTTAGAGATGATTAATATCAATGATACTTTTTATTACTTAAATTCCAGTATAATTGTTTTAAAACACCAATTTTTTATTATTTTTATACTATGGAAATAATCAGACAAAATTTTTGCTATAACACTCTAAAATAATAACAAAATATCTAGTAGGTGTTTTGTATTATTATTTTGGAAATGTTAATAGATTAAATTTTTCCTAAAAAAAATCAAGTTTTGGAAATAAATAAAGATTGGAATAACTTTTGTGCACTACTAATAGAGAGAAAATATTCTTTGATAATATCCGACAAAAAATTATTGTTCATGAAATGATACATTCCATTGAATTTGGTGATAAATTTCTAAATTTTAAAATTATTGAATTAATTAAATATCCCCATATGAAATATTTTATTTTTATATAATTAAATTTCTAAAATTAACGATTTTCCAAAAGGGATAATTAGTTGTTAAATGATTTTTAAAAAAGATTTCTATACATAAGTTTAATAAATAATAATAAATATATTATTAATATTTATTTTATTTTTATGTTAGTTTTTATAGATAATCATCTACATGATGTTATGATTGAAAACTTTTATGATAGAAATTATTTTCTATTTATGGAAAACATTAAAACAAAAAATATAACATATTTATATTAATTTTTCTATGTAAAATTTTCAACCAAAGTTGTTTCCTTTTTTGACCCATTCCCCAAATATTTATCATAAAAACTGTCATTAAACTCAAAATATTATTATAAGAAGAATCAAGATAGCTTACCAGTGATCATTTAAAATAATACACTGTATAATCAAGTAACCAACTTTTTAATAATTTTATATAAGAAATATAAAATTTAGAAGGGTATTTTTAAAATTATGGGTCCTAGTCTCGTTTTTTCACATAAATGGTTTCATTAAATTGATGAAAAAATTATTAGGAAACCACTAAGATATGTGAAGATAATTTATGATAATGTATCTAAATAAGTTTAGAATCATATAAAATAGAAATAATAAACCTCATATCATATTCAAAAAATTTATGACCAATTAAAATCACACAATAAATTGTAACCCTAGTATTGCTAAAAATTAATGGATAAACTTTATGCCACTAAGAATAAAAAGAATAGTGATTGTGCATTAATTATATGAATTTTAATGATGTTAAAAGTTATTTATTTTTTGGATTCAATTAATATATTGGATAATTAAATGAATATTAGATAAACAATTTTTTTAAAATACCCTTTTTAATATTTTTATTTTCTAATTTCCCATTAATATAATGATAAAAGAAACATCAAATATACATTTTTTTTGAAAAAATAGGAGAATTAGATTTATGATGTTTCACTTCCCTAAGAATATGTCATTTTTTATCGATATGTTCAATCTTAGACATGATTAAATAATGTGTAGAAGTATTATTAATTAATTTTTTAGTTTATAGAACAAATATTGAAGAAATCCTTTTAAAATTGAGTAATTTTTTTATAAATAATAATTAAAAAATTGGTCTTGAGCATTAAATAATGAATTCTTGGTGTAATGTAATGTATTGTAATAATATGTTAAATTGTGAAACATTATATTAAAGATAATAAATCCGTTTTTAATATGTTTATATAATTTTTATCATAGGCATGTATAAAATATTTTAGTTTGTTTTTTGGAAAAATAAAGTTTCTATAAAATATATATATATTGTTTTAATAATATATTTTGACTATTGTACTATTTATATTAAGAATGAGTATATTTTTTCAATAATTATTCATATTGAAAATGTTTTGAAGGGCTGGATATAGGTTCATAGCCCCACCCATCACTGCATCTCCATACTAGAAGATAAACATTTATTGATGGTTAAATCCTCTAAATACATGGTTTTGCCAATTATCTAATGAAATTTAGGTTGTGATGCACAGAAAATTTCATATTGGAATGGAACCTCATTTTTATGTAATTCAAACCAAAAATCTAAAATAATTTTGTTCTATACAATGTTTCTTTATTGTTTAATAATATTGTTCATATATATAGCGAACTACATAATTTTTTTCCATATACATGAAGACTTGTTTTTTGAAATATATTTAATTTAAATCCTAGGATTTTAAGATTTATTATAAAACTATATATGTTTTATGATGTGCAAAAGTATATGAATAGTCTAGAAAACTATGTGGATAATCAAGAGTACTTAAAAATATTCACATGTTTTTTAAATTATAAATTAGTTTCCTCTAAATATGTAATGTTTGTGTACTCAATACATAGACAGTGCAAGAATCACATTCTCACAACATCTCAAGTATACTAATAAATATCTAGAGGTTGGAATATATTCTAAGGGTTAGGTTTTACATAAATTAGTGATGGTATCTTGTCATTAAAAATAAAAAATATAGATCATGGTTTATTGATATAGGTATGATAATATAAAAAATAACTTGTTACACCTAGATTTAATCTGTTGAGAATTGTAGTGGCGAAACATATGAAAATGTGTAAAGTTCATAACATGAAATTAAAGAGAAAATGTATACATAATTTGATTAACATTAACATAAATATGTAACTAGTATGTAAGACTATTAAAAAATCAACTATACATATTTTTTCAAGGAAAACAGGGATCAATAGAAATAAATAGGTCAACCATATGTTTAACATCTCCATAAAGGTTAAATAGACAACAATCATTCCATTTACTAATATATGTTTCAAAATTATAAAAAACTCCTAAATCTCGACACATAGTTTATATAGTCTCTCATACTTTATTTTATCATATTCTCATTGGATAGGTACAATGGATTCAACAGTCATCATAGAGGGCCCCTCCATGGTGTGAGAATGAATATTGAGAGTAGGTGGTCACCACCATAACCCAAGTATCCGCTTAAAATGTAGATGTGTTCCTAAAAATCTAAAAAATCTAAAAAAACTATAATAAAATATCATAAAATAGTGTACATGGTTACAAAAAAAATGAAATTTTTATCTAATTATAAATAATTCTACAATGATGATGATCTTTTTATGCATTACCTAAATTGAAGTTCACCTTGATATCTGTGATGATAATCAAGTGTTATACTAAACTGAAGGCATCCCTAGTGCCTATAAATTTCTCAAATACATATATATAAACCCAAAGATATGTATGTGTGTGTGTGTTTATGAAATTTACATAGGTATTTTTAAACCTATTATAAGGAAAATAAAATAGAATATAAAAAGAATGTTAAACATTCCATTATATCCTAGGGAATAATGGAATGTGTATAATGTGAGAGTGGCTTACAGGCCAGTCCCAAAACCACCTACAAATCCATTAACATGTACGTAACTATTAAAATTTTTATAATAAATATAAAAGTATTCCAACAATACCAAATTAGCAGAAAAGATGGAAATTAGAACAAATATCATGGAATGTTGGTAAAGCATGTATGAAAAACTATGAATCCCAAAAAACAATAATTTAATTTAGTATAAATGATAAATATGTTTCTTTCCTTACATCACCGATATTGAAAAAAAGGAATGCACATATTGTTTAAAATATAAAACAATAAACATAATAAATAATATAAGATGATATACATGTGAAACATAGTGAGTAATTTAAAATAAATATTTATTTTTATAAATATTTTGAAAAAGTATTTGATATAATCGCATTCATTTAATTATGATTAATTATCCCCAAACTAATTTCTAAATAATTGTGTGTGATTGGGAGAGTATTGTAATGACCCAATATTTTATCAATTGAAATTCCATTCTTATAAATATGTCATATAATCACATGAAATCAAAAAATAATGAACTATAATGTACAATGTGACCATAAAATATTTGTTTGTCACTTCTGTGTTTTGAATTTCAAAAATCTGACATACAAAGTAGCAATTAGTAAGTTATTTGGAGTCCAATATGAAAAAATTAATTTTAGGTGAATAGTAACATATCCTTATGATTATTAAAGTTTCCCTTATGAATAGTAAAATACCCTAATGAATATTAAACTTACAAATGATCGTATATAAATAATATTGAAGTGGGAGTACAATATACCTATATCATGGAATAAGAAAATAAATGTTTTAAAATTGTAGTTTTTTCAAATAAATTATGATTTTAATTAGATATTAAATTAATTATATTTAAAAAAATATTTTATAAAAGTGGATTTCATTTTTGGATTCTATATGTCAAAAAATGGTATGGGTGAATTTTTGGGATTTTTCTAAAATACTTTAATTTTTTATTAGTAGTAAAATACAATAATTTACAGTATAAATACATTATAATTTAAATATATTATTCTTAACATCATATGTTATGTAAGATCACAAATATTGAACTCGCATGAATTTACTGCAATTCTAGGTCATTTAATACTAACTATTTCTTGTATTGTGATGAAATAATAAATTGATGATTATAATATTATGAAAACCCTCCTCCCCTCCACTATAAATATCACCCATCCTTACCTCTTTTATTCACTCCTCTCAAGCCTTGTTACTTTACAATATTCTACCCAAATATCTTCCCAAGCTCCTTCCCCACACCCAATATCCCCTAGTATCTTCAATATACCAAATCCTCTACCCTTAATAGGCTCTCAAAGGAGGTAAACTCAAGAGGTAAATTCCACTTTCAAATTATTTTATTTCTTTTTTTATTCTTTTATTTTCTTGTTTCATTCCTCACCTCCCTTAACCCAAATGGTATTATAACTCCAGTAAAATACTTGTACTATAATTCTATTATGCTAATGGGATAATTCATTATCTTCTATCCTTTCCCCATCATTTATTGGAATGAAATGAAAACATTGTTTGAGATGTGTTAATTAAGAACAATCAAAGATGAAGGGTTATAAATTTCTATTACAATCTTCAATTATGGTCATTAAAACATTTTCATGGTTTAAAAATACCATAATATATGTATTATTCTTCATATATGGTTCTGGAATCCTTTTTTACACATGGTTCTGGTTTACAAAACAAAATGTATTCTTTCTGGTCCAAAACAACCAATTAACCAAAAAGGATATCACTAAAGTTTTATATAATAATTAAATTTCATGTTAAGTAAACAAATTAGTTTTTCAACCATGTAACCTTATGGATTTTCAATAATAAAATATAACTTCAATTCTGGACATCCACCTTCATCATATATGTTTATTCGAACTTGAACCGATCATTTAAACCAAGCAAGAAAATAGACCCGAATAGTGAAATTAATCCTCTTATCCAATCAAAATGTATATAAATTAACTTAAAAGTTTTAAAATAATATTTTAAATATATAATAGTTTCTTTAATTGTTTATTAATGAACCTAATATGATTTTTCTAGTCATTAAGTTCAAGAAAAGATCACTAGAAAACTTAAGGTAAGGGATCCTCTCCAATTCACTTTTATTCAAGAATGTCCTCTACACTATGCCATATTATGTGTAATCCCTAATTATGGGGTATAATTTCAAACCTCCTTCATACTTACCTCATGATTTATAATTGTTTGGAATCCCATTTCTCTCTCATGAATCCCTCTTAAGTACACCTGATACCATGCTGAGAATCTGTAAGCAATTATAGCCAAACTACCTTTATTACTTTGGGTTGATATATCTTTATATTTATTCAAGTGAGGTTGTATTTTATTTTTATTTAAGAATTCTAAATTATTTTTATATGAAAAAAACTCATTCCTCAGGAACCAAAAATCAGTCTCTTTTGTGGATATACATGATTTTAAGTTAATCCCACCTCGATACTTCCCAATAAGCAAACTCATTTCAAGGGAACTTTTCAAATGCTTACCCAATTTAAAGTGCACTATATTCTATATTTTAATACACCATTTTCTTTATAAAATATGTGGTTTTACCATGAAAACATTCTTGTTTCACTTATTTTTTTATATAAAATAATTTCCACTTTCTTATCTTAAAATCTGTATAGTATTTTCCTTAAAACCGCAAAAAATGTTTTAAATGCTAAAATTTCTCAAATACATTTCTTACATGTTTTAATTTATATTTGAAATAACTAACCAGGATATATTACTATTTTACCTTATAAAAATCCATATATATTCTAATTCATTTCTTTCATGTACACTTTCATGATACACTCATTGGTTATGGTTTATGACATGATTGTAGTACCCAATTATTTCAATGGGTAACCCTTATGCTTTTGTAAGATTGATTATCTATGATTACTTATGAGGAAAACATATTCATGAAATGAAATATGGCTTCTCCTAGAAATTTAACCAATTCATTGGGTATAGTTGATCCTCATGAATCATTATGTGCGACGGTCTTGGCGGTTAGCCTTGGATTGTGCTACTTTGTGCAACGGTCTTGGAAGTTAGACTTGGCTTCAGCTAACATGGGAAACAGTCTTGGTGGTTAGCCTTGAATTTTACTAAATTCATGTTTTATTTTTCTTTCATATTTCAATGATTTCATGTTTAAATGATCCCATGTTGATATGTTAGGATATGTTACATGCATTTTTATATCATCATGTCATGCCTTCTATCCCATGTGCTAATGCTTTGTTATTATGGTTATTCCCTTACTGGGATCTTAGATCATCCCATTGTTCATGTTATCCCCATGTTATTCTATACATATGTATTAGCACAATGGAAGATAGTATTTCATTATGGAGTTTAAATAAAAAGTTGTTTTTATAATGTTTGATTATGTACCCAGTCTTCCAAGACACTAGACATTACAATCCTTGGCTTGTACTATGATGTATAATTATGCTTAAAATCATGTAACATTATACGTAAAATTATAGAGTCGATGTAGTTGGTATCGTAGGATGGTCTAGTTAGTTTTTTAAATTATGAATAGAGCACTTTAGTAAGAACCTTATGGATGAGACAAAGTATAAGATAACATCCCAAAATTTTGGTAACTATAGAGTAAGTATATTATCAAGAAAATACATCCATGTTTGGATACAAATAGGTATAGTCAGATCTGGAACATATGTACCTAAGAGTGATAACACGGACAAGGAGTTTCGGGCTTGACCCGGGGTATCCTAGTATACGACAACGGGCCTAGATGCACTATTGGTTTGACACTCTGGAGGGATATGATTTATTAAATTCATGAGCTATGTACAAACCATTAAAAAGGGAATAAAAAATCCCATAAGAATATAAGATAATAAATACATCGAGCATAACCTAGATTTAAACCAAAGTAACCAAAAGTTAGGATCTAATTCTCCAATATATGTTTATCATTTATGTAAAAAAATTTCCTTTTTATTTTCAATAAATAATTATTCAAGACCTCTAATTGTATGTTCTTGTTCTAAGATAATGGTGGGATATAGAAGAACATGTTCCCACAACCAATGTCATAGGAAAAGTGAATACTGCTCTAATTAAATGCATGATACGATTGGAACGGGTGCTCAAAACTTCATGACAGAACTTGCTCAGATGGCTCAAGTTGTGAACAAAAACATGAATCATGTGGAACACCCTTCTCCTCTATGTAACAACCACATTTACATAGAATCCTTCATTCAGAAAAGGAATTCTATGTTTAGTAGATCTTCTGATCCCATCCTCATGGAACAGTGGATTAACTCCATTAAAAATATATTATTCGTCCTCCGGTACTTAGAATAAGATAAATTTGTACTATGATAGGTGTTGGGAATTAAAGAGTTTAAAAGTTATAAGTAGACTGGTTGTCGTGACCTTAAGGTTGAAATGGATATTGGAGACTCTCAGTGGTCTAGGGAGCCCGGTGATAGGAAGCGAAAAATGGAGAACATCAGGGGTGGTTCAAAAAACAAATCCAATGATCGAAAGAAGCTTGAATATCCCACTTGTAAAAGTTATTGGAAGAAGCATCCTTGGAACTATATAAAGGGAACCAGGAATTTCTTCAAATGTGGAGAGCTAGGTCACCTGGCCAAGAACTACTGAAGAGAATTAAAAAATCCAACTAATGTGTAGGAAGATATGAAGGTTCAGATCAATACTCAGCCAGTTCTGTAGTGTTACAATTGTATGGAGTATGGGAATTATGAAACCAATTACCCCATCCAAGGGTTTTCAGAGGAAATCAACAAAAAACTCCAAGGAAACAAAGAAGGGATTATGTTATCACTACTATTGAGGTGGAGCCAGACAATGATGTGGTGATAGGTACGCTAGTTATTCATTTAATAATAGAGGATGTACTATTTAAATCTTGTTCTATGCATTCTTTCATATCTTACAAGTTTAGTATAACTATTTAAACACCTCCTAAAAATTTGAAGTACAAGTTATCTGTGAGAATAAAGAATGGGGAGATTATTGCATCCATGGTTTATAACTCCTCCCCAGTTAATGTTTTTGGACTTATGTTTACAAAAAACCTTTTCATTCTTCCTTTAGTGGAGTTAGACACTATTCTAGGCATGTATTTTCTATCTTTATAAAAATCCAGCATCAACTATCAAGAAAGGGAGATCACTCTTCACATCCTAAAGCATCCTCCAATTCATTAAAAGTGTATGGAGGTAGTTGAATCTCTTTTAGAATCATCATCTCAAGTGTGGACATTGATTCTTTATGAGAAATCATATATATCCCAAATGACAGAGAAAAAGAGAGAATCATACTTAGAGACATTCCCATCATGAGGGATTACACTGAGGTATTCCATGTAGAGTTTCTTGGCCTTTTTCTTAACAAAGAGAGGTTCAGTTCTCAATTGATCTTTTTCCTGGATCCCTACCTATATCAAATTCACCTTACAGATTAGCCACCATAGAACTGGAAGATCCAATGAATCAGTTACTGAAGAATCTAAAAAAGGGTTTTATATGCCCTAGTGCTTTACCATGGGGTGCGCGAGACCTCTTATCCAAGAAGAAGGATGGATCAATGTGCATCTATATTGATTATCATGAGCTCATTAAAATCACAATAAATAACAATTATCCCCTTCTTAGGATTGATGTCTTTTTCGATCCGCTTTGTGGGCCTGTTATTTCTCAAAGGTGGACCTTCACATAGGATATCGTCTATTAAAGGCGAGGAAGGAAGATATTCCCAATAATTACTTTCTAAAGAGGTATAGACACTATGAGTTCATAGTGATGCCATTCAGACACACTAATGCTCTAGTAATTTTCCTAGATTTAATGATTGTATTCTTCAGATATTTCCACAAAAAATTTGCAATAGCCTTTATTTACGATATTATGATATAATCCATATGAAAGGAGGAAAATTTGGAGCATTTGAATAATGTGTTTAAGACTTTGTGAATGGTTATAGTGTATGAAATGTACAATAAATGTGAGTTCTGTATGGAAGAAGTATCATTTTTGTGTCATGTTATCACCAGCAAAGGGATATATGTGGACCATTCAAAGACAAAGGCAGTTGAAGAGTGGCCTAGGGAAACATATGTATGGGTGATCCGTAGCAATTTGGGTCTAGTTGGATATTATCGAAGATTTTTTAAGAACATTTCATGGTGGTCAAACACAATGAACAATATGACATGAAAGGGAGTAATTTTTTTCTAGACTCATGAATTTGAAGATTGTTTCAAGGAGTTAAAAAAGACTCTTATCATTTTTCCATTACACACACTCACAACAGGAGGAGAACTATTTGTGGTCTACAATGATGCTACAATGAAAGGATTGGGCTCTATGATAATGAAAAATTATAAAGTGATAGCCTACGCCTGAAGGTAGCTGAAAATCCATGAGAAAAACTATCCCATGCATGATCTGGAGTTTGCAGTTGTGATCTTTGCATTGAAAATATGGTGACATTATCTCTATGGGGAGAAGTGTGAGATATATACTGATAACTAGAGTCTCAAATATATATTCACACAGAAAGAACTAAATATGCACCCATGAAGATTCATAGAGCTCATCAAGGATTATGACTACTCAATCCACTACCATCCTGGTAAGGCAAATAAGGTGGCAGATGCTCTATGTAAAAATGATCTTGCATCTTTATCAATGATGAAAATTTAAAAGGATATGATCTTCTTAGATTTATAGAGGATGGACATGGGAATAATTAATAGAGGAACATCGTCTATCCTTTCTCAAATGATTGCTCAACCATCCCTCATTGAGAAAATAAATGATTCCCAAATAAAATATGTAGAAATTCAAAAAAGGATGGAAGCTATCAAAAATGGAAAATCCTTAGAGTTCATGATTGATGATGACGGAGTTGTAATATTTGAGTCATGATTATGTGTACTATATGCTTCAGAGATAAAGTAGGATCTTTTGAATGATTCACATAGCTTGACCTTCCCAATTCACCCTGGGAGCACAATGATGTATCAATATCTCTGAGAGAACTTCTAGTGGGACAATATGAAAAGTGAGATTGTGGAATATACATCGAAGCGTCCAGTATGTCAGAAAGTGAAGGATGAGAGGAAAAAGTCTAAGGGGATGATAAAACCACTACCCATACTTACATTGAAGTGTGAGAACATCACCATGGACTTTGTCACTAGACTTCCAAGGAAATCTAGAGGAAACAATGCTATATGGGTTCTTGTGGATAATCTTATGAAGATAGATCTCTTTTTCACAATTCTAGAGGACCTCCCATTAGATCAACTTACATGGATTTTAAATTAAGGAAGTGGTAAGGATGATTGGAGTACCACTATCTATTGTATCTAATCATGATCTGAGATTCACCTTGAAGTTCTGAAAAAGTCTCCAACATGCTCTAAGAACTGAACTGTACTTCAGTAAGGCCTATCATCCTCAAAATAATGGCCAATCTAAGTGAACAATTTAGGTACTAGAAGATATGTTGAGAGGATGTTTTATAAAATTCAAAAGAGTATGGGACCAACATCTTACAATGGTTGAATTATCCTACAAAAACATTTTCCACTCCAGCATCCAAATTGCACCATATGAAGCCCTTTATGGTAAAATGTGAAGAAAACTGGTGTGTTGGGGTCAAGTTGGTGAGCGTAAGATGCTAGTACCTGAAATGGTCAAAGAAATGGTGGAGAAGGAGAAAACCATTCACCATCAAATCAAGGCATACCAAAGTCAACATAATAGTTATGCAGACAATTGTTGATGAGACCTTCATTTCAAAATTGGAGATATGATATTTCTATGCATATCTCTAAGGAAGAAGGTCATGAGGTTGGGAAATAAAGGGAAGTTAAGTCCTAGGTACATCAGCCCCTTGGAGATTCTTAATCTTGTCGAGGATGTGGCCTATCGACTAATACTTACACCTACCATAGAAAAAGTACATGATGTATTCCATGTATCCCAATTAAGGTAGTACATCCCAGATCCTTCACATGTACTCTCTTCATCTGCGGTACAGTTGGAGGATGATCTTTCTTACGACGAGCATCGAGGGAAGATCTTAGATCGTTGAGGTAAAGTTCTATGTAAAAAGACTACTCCCCTAGTAAAAGTACTATAGAAGAACCTCAAGTACGAAGAGGAAACATGGGAACGATAGAAGGTAATGAAGGAAAAGTGCCTTCACCTGTTTATGGCTTAGAATGTAAACCACAATTTTGAGGGAGGAATTTCCTAAGGGGGAAGAATGTATCGACCTAATGTTTTATCAATGGAAATTACATTCTTATAAATGTGTCATATAATCACATGAAATCACAACACAATGAAATACTATGTACAATGTGACCTTTAAACATAAATTTTTCACTTTTTTGTTTTGAATTACGGAAATCTGACATTCACGGTTACGATCAGTTAGTTATTTGGAGTCCAATCTAACCAACTTAATATTTGGTGAATAGTAATGTACCCTTATGAATACTAATGTTACCATTATGAATAGTGAAATACCCTAATGAATAGTAACCTTGACTATTATATTATATAAATAAGATTCATGTGGGAGTACGATATACATATATCTTGGAATATGAAAATAAATGCATTAAAATTGTTATTTTTGTTAAATAAATTGTGGTTTTAATTAATTATTAAATTAATCACATTTAAAAATTTATTTTTCTAAAATGGATTTCATTTTTGAATTTTTCACATTGAAAAATTGTTTGGGTGAATTTTTGGTATTTTTTTCTGAAATACTTGAACTTTTTGTGAATAGTAAAATACAACAACTTACTCTAAAAATACATTATAATTTAAATCCACAATTATTTACATCATAAGTTATGTACTAACCCAAATCTCAAACTCACATGCATTTATTACTATTATAGGGCATGGAATACTCACTATTTATTACCTTGAGAAGAAATAATAAATTAAGGATAATAATATTATGAAAACCCACCTCCCCTCCACTATAAATACCACCATCCTTACCTCTTCTCTTCACTCATCTAATGCCTTGTTCCGTGCTAATATTCGGCCCAAATATCTTCCGATGCTCCTTTCCAACGTCCAACAGACCCTAGTATCTTTAATATACCAAATCCTCTCCCTTTAAGAGTCTCTCAAAGTAGGTAAACTCAAGAGGTAAATTCCCCTTTCCAATTCTTTTATTTCTTTTAAGTTCTTTTTTTTCTCGTTTATTTCCTCAACTCCCTTAACCCAAATGGTATGATATCTCCAGTAACATACATGTAATGGAAATAAATTATGATAATGTGATTATTCATTATCTTCTCTCCTTTTCCCATATTTTATTTGAAATAAATGAGAACACCGTTTGAGATGTGTTAATTAAGCACAATCAAGAATGACATGTTATCAATTTCCATTACCATCTTATGTTATGGTCATGAAACCATTTTATTGGGTGAACCAAACCATAATATATCTATTATGCCTCATATATTTTTCAATAATCTTTTTTTACACTTGCTTTTGTATTATAAAACAAAATGTGTTCTTTGTGGTCAAAAACCACCAATTAACCAAAAAGGATGTTACTAAAGATTTATTTGATGATTAAACATCACTTTAAGTAACCAAGTTAATTTTTCAACCATTTAACCGTATGAATGCTGGATAAAAAAATATAACTTCAAATATAGACAAACACCTTCATCATACATGTTTATCCAAACATGAACCGATCATTAAAACCACACAAGTAAACAGACTTGAACAATGAAATTGAACCTCTTAACTAATCAAAATGGTTATAAAAGAACATAAAAAGTTTATAATAAATATTTTTCATATATAATCCGTTATGTAATTATAAATTAACTAACCTAATTTTATTTTTCTGGTCATTAAGTTCAATAAAATATCATCATCGGACTTAAAGTACTGGATCCTCTCCATTTCACTTTTATTCAAGAATTTCCTCTATGATATGTCATTTTATGTGTAATACCTAATGATGGGGTATGATTTATAACCTCAAAATACTAACCTAATGATTTATAAGTGATGATAAACACATTTACTTCTCATTAATCCCTCTTATGAACACTTGATACCATGCTGATAATACGTTAGGAATTCTACATGAACTGCCTTTATTCCATCGAGTGGCTCTATCTTTCTTTTTACCCAAATGATTTTTTCATTTATTTTTATGTAAAACTTCTACATGTAGTTCATATGCTCTAAAATAATGTTTCAAGAACCATACCTCATTCTCTTTTGGGGATATACATTCTTTTAAGTGAATCCCTCCTCGATATATCCCAATAAGCAAACTTGTTTTAAGATAACTTCCCAAATTTTTACCAAATTTCAAGTGCACTCTATCATAAATTTTAAGGCTCCATTTTATTTATAAAATCATTATTTTTATCATTAAAACATTCTTGGTTCACTTTGGGTTTTATATAAAAGATTTTTCCCTTTTCTATTTTGAAATCTTTATAGTATTTTTCATAAAACTGCACAAAAATGTTTTAAATGCTAAAATTTATCAAATACATTTCTTACATGTTTTCACCTATTTTTTAGATCAAATACCATGATATATTCAAATTTTTCCTAATTAACATCCATTAATATTATAATACCTTTCTTTCATGGATACTTTCATAATACGTCCATTGGATATACTTTATATCCTGATTGTGGTACCCAATTCATTCCACGGGAAACCCTTATATTTAGGTAATCTTGATTATGTATGATTACTTTTGTGGAAAAATATTCATGAATGGTATCAAGGGTTCACCTGGATTGGGATTCAATGTATTGGGTAAATTTGATTCTCATGAGACGTTATGTGCGGTGATCTGGGCAGTTAGCCTTGGCTTGTGCTACTGTGTTCAACGGTCATGGCAGTTAGCCTTGGATTCTACTACTATAGGAAATAGTCTTGATGGTTAGCCTTGAATAATAATAAAATCATGTTTTATGTTTCTTCCAAATTTATTTGATTCCATGCTTAAATAATCCCATGTTCAAATGTTATGATATGTTACATGCCTTTTTATATCATCATGTATTGCCTTATGTACCATGTGTTAATGGATTGTTCTTATGGTTATTCCCTTACTCATCTTTTAGCTCATCCCTTTGTTCATGTTATCCCCAAGTTATCCTATAAATATGTTTGAGAAAAATTTATAATAGGATCTAATTATATAGTTCAAATAAAAAAGTTGTTTTTATAATTTTTGGTTATGTATCAAGACTTCCAAGACACTAGACTTTACAATCCTTGGCTTATACTCTGATGTATAATTGTGTTTAAATTCATGTAACGATATGTGTAATTAGATAGAGTCGCTATAAGTATGAAGGGGTAAACATACCAATTTTAATTCAAATAATACTTGAGTATCCTTAGAATAATCGATTCCACCAAAAATCCTTGCCTAGACCATGTTGGGTTCCCTAAGGAAATGTACCCATAGTTACTTCTCCAAGAGTGATATAAAGAAATGGAAGGGTTCAAAAATCAAATATTTCTTGAAGTTAAGGATTTTACCAAAAACCAATTTAAATATATATGAAAATAGATATTATAGGGGAGATAATTATTTACCTTTGTTATGAAAAGAATTCACAGCCAGACATATAAACTAGTAGTAAGGGGAAAGAAAGATCCACCAAGATGGGATGAACAAAAAGGGTGTCACACCCTGATATCTAAATATATAATTCTATTTTAAATAATTCTATGTTTAATAGAATATGTCATACCCAAAATTGAAAAATAATAATACAGTATAAATTACAACAAACCTTTATAAAATAGAGAAATAATAATCAATTTTGATACTTACACTATATTATTTTGTATTAAATGATAAAATTTATAGACTAAAAGTAAATATTTAATGTTAAATTATTATAATAATTATAATTTAAGAATGGATATTTGTGAATGATTTTATTTTCAAGTGATGTGTATTATAATAAATTTATCAGCTATAAAAATGTTCAATGAATGAACTATGGCGGCCCCATACCTAAGCTCCCAGACATGGTGATCAAAACATAATATTCACATTTGGGGATTTGATATAAAAAAACATGAACTAATTATACCCATTAAAATCATAAAACATAAAATGGAAATTCTATAAAACATACATATTCATGGACCTTTTAGGGTTAATGTTTTAGGGAATTGGGAAAAACTATTACTTAAAAATACCCATTTATTCTTTTGCACATTTTTTCTACGATACTCATATTTTCTTATTTCGCAAAAAGTCTCCAACATGACCAATACAATTCTTCATAAATGAATCCTTTCTGGATATAATTTATTTTACATCATATTTCACAACCTGGGAAAATGGAAAATATAATAAGGGTAAGCTAAAGCACTTAGTAGTTTTAAACATATGAATTTACTATTGAGGATCGGTAATGATGAGTATGTTTGATGTCAAGTTTGATCAAATTTTCCATTAAAATTTCATAAAAAGTCTAGAAAAAACATTTTAGTATCTTATGTGATAATCTTTATTACCCATTTTCACTCATTTCAGAAATAAATTGAACCCATATAATTCAATAGGATAAACCTCCCATGTAAACTTTGTACCTATTTTATTTAAATACATGGATCATTACCCAATGAATTGGACAGCTATATCACGCTGACACATCATATAATATATATCATTCTCACCCTCTGTGAAGTGTTATATCAAGATCACCCATAATAAGAAATAATCCACATGTATCATACATGAATATAACACATGTAATCATGTAGTATAATCATCAATATTTTAAAAACAACCTTAATTACATCATATCTTGATTTACATAGATAAAATTTATAAGTTCTATTATAATATCATTAAAACAATCAATGTAATACATTAAAAGAATAACATGGTTGGTATAATAAGTTAATATACCCAATAAAGTATATAAATCATAAAATGATTTTTTCATAGAAGAAAATAAATTTAAAACATTCAAAATATTTCACTCAAAATAGAGGAAAATATAGTTTTCCTTCAGTACATTTTTAAAATAATAATTCCAAAAATAATGAGAAAATAATTTCCCTTAAAATAACCTTGATATCTTATAAATTAATCTTTAAATCAAGGAATGTTTTTTATGGTGGTAAAATTATTTCATGTGGCATATGATTAATTTTTTCACACATTTTTTATAATTTTCATTGTTAAAAAATAGTAATAATAATCCTATTAAAACATTTTATAGAAAATTAATAATAATTAAAAATGAATGTTTTTCAAAAAAATTAAAATTTTAAAAACATTTATGGAGTAATTTTGAATAAAATATGTTGCTGGATGAAAATTTTCACCAACAAAATAGGAAATAAGGTCATTTTTTTCATAAAAACATTTTCTTAGTCATATTAAGTAACAATTAGAGGAAAATGAAAGGAAAATATTTTAACCTCTAAAAATAGGAGGAGAATATATGTATTTATAAATAAATTATTATCATATAATTTTCTCCAAATTAACCTTGAATAAAAACAATTTTGATCAGATATGAGATTATAACATAAAGGATTTAAAACATTTGTGACATTCGAATCAAAATACATTATAATAAATAATGTAGTATAGATTTATAAGTCCAATGATGTAAATTATTTAATATGTATAAATTCATTCATTGAGAAGTAATTACACCATATGAAGAATTAATATTGCAAGACATCAAAATTATATTAATAAAATGATATTGAGATGAATAATTCATAAAAATATTGTATCATTGAATTTATAATTGATCATAAAAGTGATTGTGTGTAACAATTATACAACCAAAAAATATTAGAAATAAATAATTTTATAATAATTATTCATTTCACTCATAAAAATTTTATAAGATAGGCAATAAAGTATATATACAACCCAATGAATTGAATTTTAGTTATGAAGCACCATACCATGAGTTTACAGTTGATAAGTATGTCCTTTAAATGATTAAAAATAAAAATATATTAGTTATTTATGTTTTCAATAACCCTTTAAATGATTATTAACTTATTTTTAAAACATTTTTTTCATTTTTTTCAATGACATATTATATTAAATTATCGGTCAAATTTATGTCAGGTGTTTTGTGGACATTCGGTTCCGAATTGCATAATGACATTGGTAGGTAGACTTTGTTTATAGAGGTAACTATTACATAATATAATGAATAATAATAATGATATAATTATTATTTTTAATCATAAATATAAATTTTAATGTTATATAATAAAAATGGTTAGGAAAAAGAAAATATATCTGCTCGCAATGACGTAGTTCACATGTTTAGATGAGCTATGATTTGACATTTCGTTGGTTGAGAAATAATGAATTAAGATTAAATATTATCTTTTAATAATGATAAATATATTTGAAATTTATTATTTATAAATTATTTAAATCATTATGACCATATTTACATTGTAAAAATGAAAATTTTATCTCCCCAATTGAGGGAGGCGATTTTCCACACGTACACATAAAAAACATTATCATTTTTAAATGCATCAAAATTTATGAGAGTAGATAAAATATTATATTTAAATAATGTTAATTATATCATTAATATAATTTATATATATATATATATATATATATATATATTAAATATCTCTCCATAAACATATACTATATGTAGTGTTGGGGAATGGAACACATCACCACTTCAAGGCTGTGGTAGTCCATACATATGCATGAATGATGTTTTAATTCCAAGTATTTTTAGCAGTAGACTTGGGTTCACTCATGAAGAAATGGGAGTATACCCCTATATAAATACATGATAGGATTATTTGATTCCCTTTTCATCTATATAGTGGCTACCTCCCTAAGGTCGTTGGGTTTACTGAAACCCCCCAAGGAATATCTTCAATATCAACATTGATAACTCCTGCAATCTTAGCCTCGTGTAGGGATATGGGGAGGTGTCGTTTTCTATAATAATGGTTTGGGTGTGGTTTATTTTATTTTCTTTAATGGTAAAGGTGATTAAATTATTATAGAGTCCAAATATATTCTCAATGGGTTTGATATTTTATTGAACAATACCATATTTTCCGGAGTAAAAATTGATTCTTTAGTTATACATTACACTCTACAAGATAATATCATCACTCCCTAGTCCATAAAATATCATATATAAAGGTTCAAGAGCCTCACCAATCATATTAATATTCAATAAAACTATAATAAAGGAAATATTTTTTTGTATTTTCTATATATTAAGGGATTCTTGGATAATAATTGTATAATCTTTTCAACCCCCCCCCCCCTCCCCCCTGAGTGTGCAGGTTTGGTCTAGGTTGATTCCCTCGACCTTCATTACATCAATCCTTCCTAAACATTTTTATCCCCTTGAACCATTTATAAAATTTCATAAAATTTTATGTATAGTGGACATACTAATTTTTTTTACATCATCCTGTTTTAAGAGGATTTTAAGTTGGTAATAAAGATAAAAATGAAACTGCTCAATTAAGGAGATTACTTACTCTTCAGAAGACCACCATATTCTTACACATAATGTATACAATGGTCGTATATTCATGGTAAAATCAATTATAAGAATTGGGGACTCATTATAGTAAGGTATGTTGTTAGTTTTTGACTTATCTAAGAGTTTTGTGAAGTGTGGAGAAGAGAGTACTTATGGTTACAGTTTATATGTGTTGGGAGGGGCACCCTTAGAATTAATTAAGGAGTTAATTAATATAAATTAATTTTTCATGTTATAATGTATCATAATTGATATATTTATAATATATGATTTTTATTAGCTGAAATAATCTCATATAATTAAATTTATTCATGTTTAGGTGACTTTTTAACCCTCATCCATAAGTTGTATCCTCATAATAACCCTTTTAATGATTAACTTAATAACAATTTTGTCTACACGTTAGGGTTCAATAAAGATACTAAAAATTAAATAGTGAAAAATAAATTTAAAATGGATGATATTCTTTGTCATATCTGTTTTAATGAACATAAAATAATATTTAAATTAATTATATATCATTTTGTAAAATATTTTTATCATATAAAATTCCATTAATTTAAATTTTAAAACAAATCACATAATTCAAAATTAGAAAATATAAAAATTGCATTATAAGTTTTAATATAATATTTTAACACATTATAAATACACTATATTGATATAAAAAATATTGTGATGCTATAACTCACCCAAAATATTTTACTTCCCATGTTTTCTAGATCATTTACTCACATTTTCAATTTCATAAACAAGAACTGTGCCAACATTTGATAAGTATTTATAATATTTATTTCAACTCTAAGATTTTAAAATATATTTAATTTTATTTAACCATCAATATTACCATTTATAACTGTTAATAACTTGTTATTATCCCTATCACAAAATATTGTATATATTAAAAAAAGAGAATGACTTTTTCATTTATTATTTACAAAAAATAACATCATGGTCATTATCAAAGAACAATGAGACTATGTCTCTGTATATTTGAATATGAGAATATGATACCCAATATAAAATCATAAAATATATATAAGGCATGTTTTAGATGGGTTTTTAAGGGATTTTCACATTATTAGTAACATTAATTGCATGATTTCCCCATACTAAGGTGATAGATATCTACAACAACAACAATCCATAATGAAGAAAAAAAATAACATATTTTAAAAAAATTATATAATTATTCCAAATTTGGAATATATTTTATCAAATTATATTCTTATAAATTAAAAAAATTATATTTAAAATAAACCCACAAAACCCAATTAAAAAAACTACATTTACGTATAAAAATATTTTTATATTCAAAATTAAGAATAATTTCAATTCAAATGAATTTAATTGGATAATTTTCATTAAAAATTAAATAAATAAATTTTAATAACAATTTATTAAAAAATTAATGATGGTAAATACTATAAAAGAAATGGAAATTTTTTGAAATATTAGTATTCTATAATATTCTATTAAAAAAAACATTTCAAAAAAATATAAAAATTTCACCCAAACATAATTTTGATAATCTGAATTAAAAAAGTATATCCTTTTTATCAAAAAAATTCTAAAAGTTTCATCAAAAAAATATAATATTCTATCACAAAAATCAATACCAAATATTTTAATGGAAATATATTCTTGAAGCATAAAATAACTTTATTACAAATTATGGGCATATTTACATAAAATTTATATATATAAATTTATTAAGTAGGACCTTCATATATTTCATAATGTCTTTACTACTACTTATACTATTCAATTGAATTCTTAGGTTATAATAGTGATATTCAAAGGTTAATTTTTCATGGTCATTGAAGCTCAATATTTTGTGTCACGTATGCTATCGAATATAGAGTTATTTAAAAATAGTGAAGTATTATATTATTTCCTACTTTTTTAAGTTGATTCCTTGAAATTTTATCATGATCATGGTATTCATAGTATTAAAATTTGAAAAAACGTTTTTTTGAAACCTCACTTCATAAAAAGGGTTAATATAACAACATTGGAAAAGGGGAAGTGGGAAACATAAAGGTTGAAAAAAATAACATATAATCAAGTTCAAGATAGGGAGAAAATTTTGGGTAATTGAAAATATAGATACGATGGGGAAATAATAAGGAATAAGGAATAATAGAGAGTGATAGAGAGCATTATCATGACAATGTTAGTTACCAGAAAACAATTAATCAATAAGGGATTAAGAGAACCATATATTCATAAGAAATTAATGTAATGGGATATAAACTTTATTTCAAGATATTTTTCCTTGAGTTGAGTAATTCTTATACCTTCTAGAGTAAGAATAGGATGAAATATAACAACAATATTTTCGTTATATTCATAAATGAAATTTCATCATTTTATTTCATGGTTAATTTAGGTTCCACCTTTATTTAATCTTTTAATTTAAGGGATGAGTAAACAAGATCACTATTTTCTATTCGTAAATCATCAAAAATTAATATATAATTTGTTCTACATAAGCATAAAAATATAATCCTCCAATATTTAATAAATCCAAAATGTTTATCATATGTTAAGATAATTCCTAAAAATAATAAATCTTCATATGAAGAAATAATAAATTTAAATCCAAAATTTACACAATAACAATAAAGGTTCAACATATATAATTCAATAAATAAATAAACCTATATTCAAATTAACCTCAATACCATCAATAGTATATAACTGTTTAACCACAAACATTATCTCATTCCTTTCATCTTATATCTTAAATATTTTAATGGGCCACTTCCCAAATAATCTTTCATGTTAAATCACATGATACACCTAAGGGTTACTAATACCTCAACCCAATAAAATTTCTCCCATGCTATCATTAATCACTTTAAAATATCCACACTTCATCCAAAAAAATAACCATATGCCCTTAAACATATGATGATCATTAAACATATAATCCCCAAATGATATCTATAACACTTAATTTAACCTAACATAAAAAAATAATTATATCCAAATTTATCTAAACCCTACTATAAAACCTACCATTACATCCTCGAACCTTCACTCCACGAATTGGTTCTAAAAAATAGTCATTAAATATTTTTTTGATACCTATAAATGTGAAACAATCTTATACATATATAATATAAAATACAAAAAGAAAATATTGGACTAGTTAAGAACTGATGAATATCTTATGTTTTGAGTTTTAGGGAACTTGTAAAAGCTCATACATAACAAAACCCATGTCCTCAATTGAGAATTATCCTACTATTACCATATTTTATTATTTCGCAACAAGTATAAAACATATCCCAAAAAAATCATCATATATGAAACTTTTCTATAAATAATTCATTTGATATCATTCTTTATATTTTAAGAAAAATGAAAAATATGAAGGGTGAGATCAAATTATTAATAAGGGTAAATATAAGAATTGACAATTTAATGACATTAGTGGAAAATGATCAGTATAAGTTTATGATGAAATATTAAATGTGTATGAGCATAACATAACAAAATTCATACACATCAAAAACTGGATGTAGTGTACCTGAATTTCCGTGTATTTTTTCAAATTATATGGAATTATTTCGAGACCAGATGATAAGAAAGAACATGATTCTAAGGCCGAGGGTGGTCGGAATGTAATTTTGAACTTATTTTAATGTACATTTTTTAATCATGCGAGAATGTTTTTTAACATTTGGACTAGTTCTAGGATCAAAAATATGAGGGAAGCATTGAACTCAGAACACCAAGAATCACCTAGAAAGGAGTTAACTTCAACCAGAAAGGGTTGGATAGAAAGGTTAATTTTGTGACTTTTCATAAAATAATAAAACAACTTATAAAAAGTTATTTTCTTTTCTTTTTCACCGTTGAGCGGTGGATGATGGCACTGCTGTGCAACAATGATGAGATGACTAGACACATTAAATGAGGATCACTAATGGCTTGTTAACATGCAGTGTAACAACTACGTTGTTTCATTAATGAAATTGTGTAACATAAACATTGTAATATGTTCCTTTTTTAATTAGTTATTGCATAGGAGAGTGAGATTAAATCATGGGAAATTCTCTGAAGATCCATCGGTGAATTTCCTCTCGAATGAAGAATGATAAACATCCGAAAAAAGTCATCGACTTCAACATACCTAAAATAATGAAGCCAGGAAGAAATGAATGACATCGACCTCTTCAACCCTTGAGTATGGACACTATAAAAATGAACTTCAACGAGGTAGAGGTTATGCTTTCTTTGTGATTGTTTTTCTTTCCCCATTCTTCGATAAAAAACAAAGAATGCAGATAAATCCACAAACAGGATGATCTGAGGATCATGTGTTCTTACGGAACTATTGTTAAATTCTAGGACATGAATGGAAGGGTATATTCATGTGTTTAAATTCCAACCACCAATTTGATTATACACTTCTTATGTGGAGGATGTGGGCCGACATGAACAAGGATTGAGTCCCTCCGTCTTGCATTTTCTAGTGCGTTAATTATAAATAGGTTTTCCAAGATAGTGGGAAGGCACATCCTAGATTATTGTAGTGAATAGGGTGTTCCCTAGAGGTCGAAGGTGAATGCAGCGTGAAGAACAGACCACTAGAGTGCGTCCAGTGGTACGCCAAAGTTTATATCAGCGCACCAGTGGTGGCAAGTGATGGTTCCGACCGCATGCCAGAATACAGGGCAGAAAGGCCACCGGCCATGCCGACAGCTGATGGAGATGGAACTCCAAGCGGTGGAGACCATGACCCCTATGGTTTCTTCACTAGAGACCCACAGCGCCACGCTGGGTTCGAGTTTATGGGTCAACCCACGGACATTGTCTGTGGGTGATGTGGAGGAACAGCCCGCATCTGCGGGGCATGTTTGGAAAAGGGGGTTGTTGGGTTGACTGGCTGCACGCCCCCCCAACAGCACCAGCCAAACCAGTTCAGGCTACATCAAAACAGGCTGCCAAAGCGGTCCTGCTAGTTTTTCAAGCCATTCTGACCATGTCAGACCGGGCTGGGGGGAAAATGATCGGGTCATCAAGTGGCTCGGGTCATAATTTGACTGGCCCACTAGTACAGGTCGGGCCATATATTTTTGGGTCACCAGGTGACCCAGCAGATTAGATCCACGGCCAACCTGAACTAATACTAGTGAATTCCAATGGTCCAGGAAGACAACACGGGTCATGCGGGACCCTAGGCGAGGATTGATCGGGTCAGTGTAACTGTGTCGGATAGGGCCCAGATGTAACTGGCCTTTGTTTAAAAAAAGGACAACATCATTCAAACCATGTGTTCGATCGATGCACCATCTACGACACGAGGACCCTTGTGATGGGGTTGTCCCTCTTAGACACTCTACATGAGTTTTGGAAAAGGTTGGCGTACAACCAGGTTGGATTGACCTCAAATCCAACCAGTCTCCATTTACAAAAATGTCCATATCTTACAAAACGAGCATCAATTTGATGCATCGTCTATTGTGTTGGGACCCTTACAAAGAGAAGGTCGTTTGGTTTACTCTATATGAAACTTCGTGGAATTTGAGGTATGAACGATGGCTTGTGGATAATATCTTTCAAAAATCAAGCGTACTAAGTAAAAGTATCCAGTGGCTCGCTGTGATTTGAAGTGTAAGATTTACCCTTCATGGATAAGAGAGACCCTTTGTGGATCATCATAAGAGTGACCCTTAATGGATTAGAATGAGATCAACCCTTTGGGGATTAGAAATAGTGTAACCCATCATGGATCAGTTGTAGAGAGACCTGTTGTGGATCAGCAGTCGAGTGACCCTTTGTGGATCAGTAGAAGAGAAACCCTTCGTGGATCAGAAGCCAAGCCTCTCAATAGAATAAGATGATCTTGGTTTAAGAATAATCATCTTTAAATATATACTTAAGTTATACATTGTTTGAGATATGTATTTTTCTTTGTGAATTACATTAATATATTACTATGTGGTAATTTTCCTTTGTCGATTTTTGTAAGACCTGAGTTGGCCTTGGGGTCCCTACTGAGTACTGTTAAACTCACCCCCAGACTGGCTTCACCTACACCTATTGTGTCTTTTGCAGATGAGGGAAATATTTGACTGTGGCTCTGGGGAGATAGGGATAGGCGGGGCTTGGAGGTGGACCGATAGATGTGGTGTGCTGTAGTGACATCAGACAGTTAGTTTCACCTACCCTTCAGGTAGGATCCTTGGAAGATGACCTCCAAAGATTTTACTTCTTTTACTATATATTCCTTTCTTCTGGGCTATTATTCTTCCCCTTTACATTCTATTTACAACTTTTACTCTCATTGGTGGTACATTGTGGGGGTTGTACTACGTTATTTCCTTTGGTATTTTCATTATGCAGTATGCCCTATCTGTGTGTATAGGTTTAAAGGCAATGACTTCCTTTTTTGGGATATGTAATTCTCATACTATACACCTACCCCTGGCCTATAGAAGGTGGTCTTGGGGTAGTAATGACATGGTCCCCAGGGGATAGGTCAGGACACTGGATCATTAAACATGTGTCCAGTAATAATTTTTTATCCAAGGAAAGAGTCATGAGAGTCAATAAAAATGATCCATTTGATGTTAATATTGATTATTAGAACTATTAAAAAAATAGAAAGTATAGATAAAATGTTTTGGTTTCTTTGAACATTATCGTCATCACCCATGTTCACTCATGTCAAAAATAACTAACACATGACTAAATCCATAAGGGAATAATCCCCATTTAACTCCCTCCTTATTTCCTCTAAAAATATGGAATATTACATAATGGATTAGAGTGATATATAGGGTTTACCAGTCATATAAGGTATATCAAACTCATAGGCCATTATGAGCTATATCAGTTTCACCTATCTTCATTATTAATTTCCATGTAAAATATATTAATATAATGAATGTATGTTTTTAATTTAATTATAATGCTTTTTAAAATTACTTTTAGTCTATTATAGCTTGATTAACCCATAGAAGTGAAAAGTTTCTCATGATATTCTATTTAAAATAGTCATTTTAATCCATACAAATAAATAAGAGGCATTGTATCATATAATCATATTCCCAATGAATCATATCAATAATTAAGGGATATTAACGTAAATAAAAATGCATTTAAAATAAAATTTAAAACATTTCATTGAAATAGTGGGAAAATAGTATTCTTTTGGTGTCTTTAAAAACTAAAAAAATACAAAGAAAATTATCTTTATTGAAAATAACAATTGAATATTATTAATAAATATTTGAATAATTGATTATTTAGGATTATGGTATAATTCATTAAGTTAAAAAAATGTTAAAACAAATATTTCATTCATACCACTATTAAAACATACGTTGTTTGGAAAATAATATGAATATTCCATTTAAACCTTTTTATATAAAGAAAAAATTGTGAAAATGTCTTCAATATATTATTTAAAAATTATAAAAATAAATTTATGAATGTTCTAAATGAAAATATTTACATTAGATAAAAAATTGGTGACAAAATAGGAAATAAATATGGTTTTTATTAAAAAAATAGTCATTTTATATAATGAATAGAGGAAAATAAAACGAATAATTTAAGCACCATAAATAACTAGAGGAGAAGAATATATATTGGGTTCATGTTAGGAATATTATGAAATTTTTCCTTAAGAATCCTTGAGCATAAAAAATATAAAAAAATGAAATTGTAATATAACACCATTACCACATTGGAAACATTCATATAAAAACCTAGTGGAAGAAAAAATGTGACATGGGTCTTTAAATAAAATGAATTGTTTGGACTAATATGTAAAAAAATAATTCATGGTTTAGTAATTATACAATATAAATATATAATTGTGCATGATCTGAAACATATCTCAATAAAATGGGATTTAGAAAATTATCCTTTAGATGCTCATATCCTTAATGGTAAAATTAAACAATTAATTGACTATTTTAAATGAATTTATATCAAAAAAATTGGAAATCAGACATATTATAATATATAGTCATTTAAAACTTCTATTAGTCATAACATTGTCAATAATGTTAAAGTATAACCCAATGAAAGGAAATTGAGTTGAGAGACCTATTTCCACGAGTTTAGACCTTCTATGAATGTCTTATAATTCATTAATATTAAATATATATTAATTATTTAAAAGTATGTGATCTTATTATTGTTGGAATCACGTTCGTTTTATTCTTGAATTAGAGTATGGTTTTTTTTTGTTATCAGTTGTCAGTGGAAGTTCAGAATGTGTTCCGGTAAAGTGATCATACAGTTCAAGAGGATGTGAATGAAAAAAGAAGTGGTTCGCGAAATAAGGGAGGTGTGCATGAAAAACAGTGGTGTGCATGAAAAACAGCGGCGTGCGTGAAAAACAGTGGTGTGCATGAAAAACAGCGTAGTGCGTGAAATATTGGAGCTAGGTTTTTCACAAAAGTAGTGTTTCAGAATTTGAATGTCGAAAAATGGAAAAGGCATGTGATGTGCAAAAAACATGGAGATGTGCGTAAAAAATGGTACCAATGTGAAATATTACGGGCCGAATGAGTAGTTTTTCGTTCCATATTGGTTTTTGCACGTAGGGTTCGGTGACGCCTATAATTAAGTGGTGACCCCCCTCATTCAATACAGTTGAAGACTCAGAGAAGATCTGAGGTCTGATGTGCGTAAAAGGTTCACGTAAAGGGATTTGCACAAAAAAATTAGTATTGCGTGAAAATTTCCAGCTCGCATGGAAAAAATTAGAGTGGTGTGAATAGTTTTGGACTTTCTCAAAGACTTCTGGATCACGTGAAAAAATTTTGATTTGTGCGACAAATTCCAGCCTGCCCAAAAAACGTAAAGTTGCGCAAAAAACATGAGTTTGCGCATAAAACTTGGTGTTTCGTGAAATTGTCAATGAAACTAGTATGTGCATTTCTGACTATCTGGTTCAGTGATTTAGTGCATTTAAGTACATCATTCCAGACTTTGATGCAAGTAGAGTCTCATGCTAACCAGAGGCAAAGACTTCAATGAAAATCTATTGAAGAGACCTTCACTTCTATAAACTGACTGGGAATTAGCCAAAGGCAGTGAGCTAGGGGGAGTCAACGGGAGTAACCTGAGGGTCGCAGTGAGTTATCCCTATAATTTTTTAAAGGCAGTGAGCCTTGGACAAAGTGACCATTCCTGAACCTTTGAAATCCACAACTAGTGAAGAATAGTGTAATTTGGAATGATCGAAAACTTGTCGGCATATGCCCCTTGGACATAGCCCTTAGTGGTGAACAAAGTAAAAATTGAGGTGTCATCTCTTAGCATGTGAATGTTGGATTTATTCTCAAATCCACCATTCAGGTTAAACTAGTTCCTAACAATGTGGGAACAAGATCCATCAGTTTAAAAGAAAAATTTGACACCCTAATTCACCCCTCCCATCTCAGGGTGTCCCGGGGACCTAAAATTCTTGGTATGTTACATTAACATAAAATCATTTTTTGATTTATGAAAATGGAATTTCTAATTAAAAAATCATTTAAATTCACATCATGTGTTATATAGGGGTTTGACTCATAATTGTGAAATGAATTTGGTATGTTGAATTTCATAGAATTGTTAATTAATCAATAATATATTTATATATAATATTGAAATAATTCAAAATCTTATAATTAAAATATAATTTTAAATTTATACATTAAAATGGGTTATGGAATACAAAATTCCTTAGATCACATAGCGGTAGTCCAAACATATGGACAAGTTATGTTTTTTACATCTATCTGAATTGAAAATAAAGAAATAACATAAAATAGTATATTATATTCCAAAAGCATAATAATTCTATAAATTTCATATTTATTAGTTAATTTCAGCGTTATGACCATACTTACAAGGTTAAAATGAAAAATGAATCACACCGTGTCATAGAGGTGGTATTATACAGGTATTAATGAAGGACGTTATCCAATTTTGATGGATGGAAAAAGAAGAAAATATATGATAAATTATATTTCAAGAACTATAATTATTTCATTAATTTCATATATAAATAATAAATACATCATTATAAATAAACAAGAGAGTTAGTGATGGAAAATTAAACTCATCACTTTGTAGAGGTAGTAGTTCACATGTACCCATGAATGATGTTTTTCTTCCCTATTGAATTTAAATTAAGATTAAAAAGGGATGTACCAAATATATTAGAATATTTTATTTTCGTAAGAACGTGACCTATAAAAATTTATAAAGGATTTTAGGAAAGGTTTTTGGTAGGTTTTTTCAATCTAAGAGGATATTGTAAGGTGAGGAATAGTGGACATTTGGTGTCCCTTTAAAAGATAAAATAGGGGAACCCATGGAGTTATATAATGTAAAATTTTATACAAATTAATTTTCATGTTTAAGTGGTTTAAATTTTATATATATAGAATTTAGGATATATATATATATATCTAATTACTCGCATTATTTAAAATTTATATAAGTATAGGTGATTTTTTAACCCTTATATCGTAGTTTTAACCTCCTAAAAGTTGTTATAATGATTATTATGATAACACTGTTTTGTACTGTTTTGGGGTCAATAAAGTTATTATAAAAGACCTAGTTACCCATAAATGTAAAATTGTTGATATTGAATACCATCTCCCATTTAATTTTCCATTTATAATTTTTTTATGAATTTTAAATCAATTAATAAAATATTAATTAACATATAATACCATTAAAGTCATTTTCATACTCTTCAACAAAATTGGATATAGAAAATATCAAGATAAAAACGTAGTATTGAATATAAACATATATACACAATAATAATACATATTATTCAACTAAAATAAATTTTGATTAATATAACTTTGTATAAAAATAATAATTTTTTTTAAATCATTTATATTATTTTTATACTGGTTGCACAAGAATAAGTTCAACACCATGTTAGCGTTTAAAGTAATCATTTCATCAATAAAAATTAAAAATAAACTCACATAATAAAAAAAATATTAATCATCTTCAAGGTAAACAATTATAAACATTTTTAACATTTTCTTAATATAATAAAAAACATTATAGTTTTTAAAACAAAGAGAGTGACATGTTGTATGTATTCTTTACTTAAAATACTATTATAGTCATTATAAATTTAACATGACACCATGTTTACTTATCAATGAATATTGGGTGTGTATGGTTGATATAAAACTCTTCCAATAAAGATAATAATGTTGTCAAATTAATTTTTCAATTGTTATCACATTAATTGTAAACTAAATTATCTAATTTACCCAATCTAATGTGAAATATAATTGTAATTATTACTATTCAGAATGATTTCTATGTAAATATATAGTTTTAATAGATAATGATAAAGTATGATATTCATCCATCATCTTTATCTTGAAATCTATAATTGAAGGGATGCATACTAAATTCCAAAATCATATCATTCCATCACAGTCAATGTTAACTTAGTTATACTCCTAACCTTATTCAATAGTCCTACATCTTTCCCATGTGCCTCATTAATCCTCACATGGATTTATGGTTGAACATTCATCTGAGAAAAATATCATATGTCCCCATTTATCATAATTTTAAGATCTATATTCAATAAATCCTGATTTATTTTATCTTTTATATTCACCATTATAGATAAACTAGCATTGTTTGTCATACTCAAAGAAGCATCAACATTTTTCACCTTCCATAGGTGTTAATGTACATAATAGTTATAATCATTAAACCGATACAAAAATTTCATTTGGAATATATTCAACTATTTCTATGTAAATATATACGTAATGTAATTTTTATGAGTGTATATATCAAACCATTCAGTATATTGACAATTTATCCTTCTCTTTGATACAAAAATATCCATTTCTAACTCTCATTAATGAGTCAAGTAATTTTTTGTAGGGATTATCAATTTTAGAGAGAAATAATAATATTATTCTCTATAATGATACATATCGGTCCCTTATTTGATGAATCACTATAGATTGAAACCCATTCTTCACTATAGGGTAGTGTGAGCACTTGTGCATTAACCAACTATCCTTTCAACTACTTAAAATTTCCCTCACATTCATCTATCTAATGAAACTTATCTCTTGTTCAATAAAATTTTTCTATTAGATTTATGGTAATGATAAATTTCTTACAAATTGTATATAGTATCTATAAAACCAAATAAAACTATGAATCTCGATCACCGTGGTTGGTCGAGGAAATTTGTCAATAACTTTAATCTTTAAAGGCTCTAATGATATATTCTCTCTTAATATTATATATCCCAATAAAAAAATTATATCCAAAATTCTCACTTACTAAATTTATAATATAAATTTTCCTTACTCGGGGTATTTAAGAAAATCTTCAAATAATATTCACGCTCTTCCTTTCTCTTAAAATTTATAAGATTATAATATATAATGAATATAGAAAACTAATCAAGGTAATATCTAAATACTCTAATTATTAGATCCATGAACTTATTATGGGAATTTCTAAGTCTAAATTGATTTACTATAAATTCATAATGATCATACATTTTAAAAACATATATTTCGGGTATATCTTCGTTCATGACCCCCAATTGATGACATTAAAAAAAGATCAATCATGAAAATTATTGAGATACACATAGTTTCTCAAACTAGTAATCAAAATTGGGTATATAATATATTTTATTTATAGTTATATTTTCATGTTCCCTATATTCAATAAAAATATATAGTAAAAAAATATTTCTTAAAAAAATAAAAGGTCACCCCATGGTGACACAGTAGGTTTTATGAATCCCTTATCTATATTTTCTTGGATTTTCTTATTCAATCAGTGTAACTCAATAGAGGATATTCTATATGGAGTCCTTCAAAAAAATTTATCACCTATTATAAGTTCTATTGAAAACTAAACTTCATGGTTTTTGGTAATAATAAGAAATAATTCAAGATATACATTATCATATTCCTAAACAACAGGTTTATATTCAGTGTTGAGTTTCCCCCCAACCATTTGTGATAAATATCATTCATCAATATTTATTATGACCCATGAAATGGAATTAATTTCTAGTAGATGTTTATTTTTATCCCACATATTTAGATAATAATTGGTTCATTTAAAATATAAAATAGTACTTCCCCTCCTAAGAAATTTTTATGGTCTATATATAAGGAACGTTGGTCCACACCCTAAATCTCAAAAAATTCAACTAGAGTGACACTAAGAAGTTTTCTAAGAATAACATTCCCAAAAACATCAATCAAATAGAATATATAGACTTTAGATGAAATAATCATACGATTAATATTTTTTAATGTTAATTCAATATATAATCATTTAGGTGGTGATGTGATACCATTATAAAAAAATTATATATAAAACATTGATTATAACCATAATAAAATAATAAATTTCTAATTCTAGTGTGTTTAATATGTTTTTCATTCACCACATTATTCTCCAAAACCACTTTAGTTGGGTTGACACAAGAATTTCATTGATCATATTCCTTATAAGGATTTTTAAGTCATTCATCCTTACTAGATCATGGATTTGGGAATTGGTTTTCATAATGACCAATTTTCATGCATCTAGAACATTTAACATCATTGGTTGAATCCTTTTTATATTATTTTGGTTATCCAGCCTTTAAATCCCCACTTAAAATATATAGATTAATGAAAAAAATCAAAAATAGAAAGATTCCCCAATTGATAAAAAAATCATGAGTGACTTCTTATATATTTGGATTGTAGGTGGTTTGAATTTATTTCCTCCACGGGATATACAATATCTAGGAATATATATTTTTATATTCTAATAATTAAAATGATAAAAATAAATGGGGTTACTGTTATCTATTTCTACTTTTAGATTTCATTGAATTATTTCATTATAGTAATAAAAGTATCTTATAGATAATGCCTTCTGAATAACAAGATTTGGCCTCTTAAAGAATCGATTAATTTTTCTCACAAGATCAATGGTAAAAAATAAGTGTAACTTGAAATTCTTTAAAAAAAATCTTATTTACTACCGATGGATTCACCAAATTTTTCCTTTATCTCTATAAATTACACATCAATAATATAATAAAAATTTCGAGGAAATTAAATGGTGTGAAATACACTATTAAACTACACTCATTCTATATAGTTAATTTCATCCTCATTCCTCATATTATTAATGAGATTTCACCATTGATATGCTTCAATTTACAAAATATAAATGGGAAAAAATATTCCCACAGACTAAGAATTAGAGAACAAAAAATAACTTATCCATCATATTGATCAATTTCTCTATAACTAGTTGACCAGAAGACCCATGAAATGTGGGTGGATATTGTCCCATAAAATTCTCAATGGAATTTTTTTCCCCTTAGTGAATTTAGAAGCCCAAAATGGATCATGTTATCACTCATATATTGATAGATTTAAGTGCGTATAGTCACAATATAATGCATCCCAACTCCAATGACATTTTGTTACTCATGTGGATATTCGTTATATTGGTTATCATATTCTTTGGTCGCGTGATTCATCCTAGTTTCATCCATTTAATAAATCCAAATAACCTTTTGTGAGGATAAATATTTTAAAATCAGTGTAAGGAGTCATATAATTATCAAAATAATTCTTATTATGTCTTAAATTATGATACCATATTTGAACCCATTAAAGTTTAAGTTATTCTCATATCATTATGTATTTTCATAGGTTTTCATATATTTTATCTTCTTATTCTTCATAATTTTTCATAAAGATAATATGAATTAACTAAATCAAATCCCCTGAGAGTGTCAAACCCGGTGTGTAGATAGCCCTCTTTTACATGATGTAGGTAAATATTGGGTTAATACCGAACTATTTTTTTTAGTTTTATTATCTCTAGTTGCATCTATTTCATCTTGAATAAAATTTTATTTTTAGGAAACCTCATAGTATCTAATTTACCAAAACTTCAGGATTTTATCATATACATAGACTTATCCATAGGGTATTTTCCAATGTTTTCTAATCCTAGTCTCCAAAAATTACTAAACACTACACTAATACAAACATATTTGACCTAATAATTACATTTATAAACATTAAAAAATATTTTATGATTATTGAATACCTAACATAATAATACACACCCTAGATCCATAATGGTTTAGTGTATTTAGATACTATTTACATAATTAGTTTATTTGTGAACAATCATAAACATCTCCAATAAACAATTTTTATATTTAGTAACTATTTATACTTATCATACATAAAACAATTATTCATAATGTAGGGAAGGAAAAAATAATAAAGGTTTATCTCAGATTTTTAGTAAGGGTAAACATGGAAGTATCAGTCATAAGTGATCATTAGATGTTCATAAGGGTATGATGACATAATGAAGTGAATGTTCTAAACATAAAATATTCAAACCTAGAAAAAAATATCATTACTCAAAAATAATGGAATATTCTAAAGAATGATTCATATGGATGTTAAGTCATAAAATTTTTTCTTGATTCATAACTCTGGTTTGTGGCATCATAAGCATTGGTAATCATATCCTTATGAATGTATCTATTTTTAATCATGTCCATGCATAATATTATGAGTATATCTACAATTAATCACCCCAAAAAATCATTATTTGAACACGTCTATTCAAAATCATGATCAGTCATAATTTTTTTATTAAATCTATCAACAATATTACTCACACATTAAAATGTGTAATTTTTTTGTTTCCAATCATGTCCATTCTCATCATCATTATCTCATGATATATATATATCAAATTATCCAATGTATTCCAGGGACATATATTTCCAGTCCCAACCATGTCATAATGAAAACCCTACATAAGTGTTCTATAAGATCATGAAAACATTCATCAATTAATAATATTATAACACATGGAATAAAAATGGTATTCATTATGATAAATTTATAACATAATTAACCCATTGGAAACAAACTTGATTTCTAGTATTTTTATTAAAACAGCATCCTCATATTTCATCCAAATAAATAAATCTAATGGTCTCAAATGATAATATCCTAATTTAAGGATAAAAACCCATAAAGGATGTATACATATATGAAAAATACCATTAATGGAATAACTTAACAATTATTTATAAATAGTGAAAATAACCTTTTCATTCGGTATCATCAAAAACAAAAAATTACAATAATATTAAGAAGAAAATTGCCATCGAAAATAAACCTTGATACATTTATAGGTAGAGCCAACAAAAATAAATTCCATAAATATGGTAAAATTAATTCATGTCATATACATTAAAAGATAACATTCTTTTCTCACTTTTGTAAAAAGTGAAAAGTGATTTATACGTAAATCATTTAAAAAGATTCATTTTATTAATTTTTATATATAGATAAAGGTAGTAAATATATTATTTATGGAAAATTTATATATATATATATATATATATAGTAACATCCATAAAACAAATTAAGGATAATATACATAGAAGTAAACATTATTCTACCAAAGAGGAAATACAATCAACTTCTCTTGAAAACACTTTCCCAGTTCTTTTAAGAACCAAAAAGGGGAAATGTTACTATTATTTTAAAATTCTAGTAAAAAAAGTAGTAAAAAATATATGGGTTTAATGGATAAGGGTTATATAATTTCCTTTTTTTGAAATTTCACATTGATAATCAATAAAATAAATGAGATATTAACACAAACTCTTACCATAAGTCTCATCATGCTTTTTATGACATAAAAACTATTGTACAATAAATATATATTTATTATAAATATTTTATAAAACCATATTCATAAATAAATTTCAATTTATAATACTTTAATATTTTATAATTATCCTTTTATTAATAATTTTTCATTAAAATGAATAATATGGTAAAAAATAGTTTATTTTCCATGCATGTTTTGGTTCAATGGTTTTGGTCCTCACACATTTTACATGGTTTCATTATATTCATAATCATAATAATATCATTAATACAATTATTATTCATTATTTAGTTTTTATAATAATTTATATAATGGTGGGATGAATCATATATTACACCACTTTTGGAAGATGGTAGTCTGTATATATGCATGGGTAATTTTTTCTCTGTTCAAAGGATAGAATGAAAGAAAGGTAAATAATAATTAAACATTATGGAATAATAATTATTTCAGAAATACAGAATAAAAATATCTTTATTACCATCCATGTATTGAGGAAATGAAAAATTAATGGCATCACTTTGTATATGTGGTAGTTAACATATACAGACAATTGACGTTATCATTTTCCAATAAATGTGCAAGTGATATAAAATGACTATAAAATTAACATAAAAATATATAAGTATAAAAAATATACATATTACATAATGTTAATATTGATATGGATCATTTTTTAGTGGTTTAAGAATAATGAAACCTAGAAAAGATCAGTAAAAACATATTACACCTTTTTTGGTAATCGTCCTTTGAAAAGCGCCTTAAGGATTATTGGATGGGTATTTTGAGATAACCAATACCTCAAGGACATGGATATGGATTCTAAGATATTATTTGGTTATATATTTTTTTTACCAAAATGGATCATATGGGGTGGTGTATATCAGATATGAGGTTCTCCTTTGTAAGTGAGTGGAGTAGAACACATGTAATTCTTAAAAATATTAAAATATAATATAGTCACTATCTAGGAAAAATGAATTCACATCTATTTAAGATAGAAGATATTATGATATAGGATATAAAATTACTAATAAAATAGTATTTAGTCATGTTTTAGGTAATTTTAACCCATATATCTTTCATTTAACTTCCCATTAACCCTTTCAACATTTATCATGGTAATAAGTTTTTCCATAAGTCACTATCCATGATGGCCAAATAAGAAATTGACCTCATTAATAAATTTTGAAATTATAAATAAAAATATTTAAAAAAAATATCCTATTTAATATATATAAGTTGAATTAATTCATTTAAAAATATGTGCGTGAAACTCTTCACCAATCCTTTATAAAAATGCATTTTGAAGAAAAAAACTGAATTTTTTATTATTTAATTCCTAGTAAAAACTATTTGATAAATATTTATATATTTTATAGAATATGTAATATATAAAACTAATTAAAATAACTAAACAATAATTAAAAATTCAATCAATTAGTATAAAAAATAGTATGCACAATAAAAATTATTATCCGAAAAAATATCTTTATTTACCTTAAAATGATTTTATAATCATATTTAATAAGTTGATAATAAATGAATCAATAATTATTTAAATTTCACATAAAAAAATAATATATTTCATAAAAGTTCAAGTTTATTAGTGATCAAGACACATAATATATAGAAAAACACAAAACATAAAAAAATTAATTGTTTTACATAATACAATATTATTTTTTAACATTCAAAATATAGTAATTTTTTCATTAGGAATTAATAATTACTTTCGCATTATGGAAAAATTTTATACATGAATTTTATTATTTAAATAGTCTTATTCTTACATTTTAATATAACACCTATGCAATAAACATAACATTTAATAATAATATTTTAATACTATATCTCAGATCCTTTAAAATCTATGATGCATGAAAAACAACTTATCAAGGAAAAAAAATTATAGAGAAATATATCATCAAATTTTGGAGTGTTAAACTATTTATTAATTTAAATAACTTTGTACAATAGGTACATAAAGATGAAATTGAATCATAGGTTGGTGTAATAATATTTCAATAAAATATAACAAAACCAAACACCAAGGGTGTTCGACCTAGTAATAAAGTATGCACTTACGGGTTTGTTAAAGATTAGAATAGTTGACTATTACATGAATAATGATCTTCAAATAACATCATCATGATCACAATACAAAAAAATATCAAATATTCACCAATTTAATCATTATTGATTCGCATATCACTAATATTTAAACAAACCTTTGTTCTCTACTATTTGTGAGACTTTAATTCCACATAGTTGATTTCTCTATTGTCCTAAAAATGTTTAAATTTAAAAAATTAAATTAAAAAATTAATTAAAATTTCTACATATTCTATTTAAAATCCTACCCTCGAATAATATTTATTTAATATTCCATTATTCAATCAGAATTTGGTCTTTTATTATAGTTAACTAACCACTAATACATCAGGAAATTTCCACATCATAAATCCTATTTAAATTACACATAATCTATATATCACAACATAGAATCCATATTTGAATGTTAATGATTTTTTTTAGACTAATTTTTTCTCAATTTATATGTAGGCTGATGCATGGAGTAAAACTTCAAATTGAATCATTCTATAAACATCATATAAAAACCCTGAATTTGGAACTACCCAAAGAAAACTAACCATGGCACAATCACATTTTTTGGTGTTGAAGAATTTTTCTTCACTATTTTTATAGAATATTATTTCAACCATGGTGTGGATACTTATAACCTAAAAAAATCCAAACCATTATACTAATTAAAAAGAACCCTTCATGTAATAGGTGAAACATTGGGTCGTGTCCTTAAATAATATCTTTTTAACCCCTGAAATTATCAAGGTATGATATAATCTTAAAAACATGGTATTATTAATATTAAAATTTTCACTAAAACATTTCTTAATCGCCTTTAAGAAGTAGAAATACATCTTACAGCTAGCCAACTTTGTATGAATCTGACATATAAATTGACTTTGGGATGGGGTTTCTATATTACCTGGCACATGGAAACCATTCTCTGAATAAATTCCTCAATCCATGCCCTTCCTAGTGGGTCACCATGAAACCCCACATGATAATTTTAAACATGGTTCCACTCTGAGTTACGGTTCTCTTCCCACCTATAGTTAACACAATTTAGACACTTTTCTTATTTTCTTCCCAACTTGGGGTTATGTTTAAGATTGGTTCGACCTCACAGTTAGTCCTTTCTCCTATAATGTTGTAATGGTTTTCCTTATTTTTTACATTCCAAATATCACTATAGAATGTTTATTGGTATTTCATTGTGAATATCCTCATAACTTATATAAGGGAATAGGTATCTTTCCGACCCAAGTTACCCATAGTCAGTGCATCATTACATAACATTGGCATGATCACAGGAGATCAAATCCTGAATGACTGATTATTTTAGTAGCCTTGGAAGTAATAGATACATTCAAAAGTTTTACATTAAATTGTAAAATGAAAAACAACAACAACATTGTCTCCATTGACCACATTCATATCACCTAGACTATCCATGCAGGTCAGTCATAATATACTTCTTCGCATCCTGGGAAAAATAAAACATAGAAAGGGGTGAGCTCAGATGCTCAGTAAGGATAACAATATAGTGGGAACTTTCAAAAATAAACGTAAACATTTAAAAAAAAATTATAAGACTAAAACATAATCCTTTTAAACATAAAATTCTGCATAATATGGCCAATATAAATAAAATAATGCCATTTACTTATTCACATGGATATTCTACTAGTCGAATAATCATAAGCAATATCAATAGCCAATTTCATGAAGATGGAATGCATAATGCCAGACTTCATAACCACATAGTCAAGGTATGGTGCCAAGACTATGAATAATATTTTGTCAAGACCTTGGGCCAAGACATTAGTTTGTCTCATGAGACCAATCGACGCATCGAGGAGCTATAGAGGGCTTCACCCGTCACTTACTACGTCCAATGCATTCCTTATATGTAAAGGTTTAAACATAACATAAGCAATCGTATTAAAACTATTATACCAAATATCAATACTTTATCCATAATCCATGAATGGAATAAAAATAACACATCCATAGTCAAACATATTGCAAAACCTTTAACACAGTACATAATATTTGTATCACAATAAATCAACCTCGATCAAGAATTATATCCTGTAAAGGATGTTTAAATAGTTGAAAATGATCGGTAAAATGTTTTGATAGAAATATCCCTTTTTCTTGAAGACATTTAAAAGTCTCATTATTTATCAAGACGTTGTTTAAAATAGATTTTGGAATCAAAGTGTCCCATACCACTTTGAAATGTTTAAATGGAATTTAAATTTTACAACATTAATGTCCATATAAATAAAACCTCAAAACCAATTTTAATACATGGAAATTAATGAGAATGATTTAGAAGAATAAATTGTTAAAACATTTAAAATGATATTTTAGTTAGATTTTCTAACCAAATGAGAGACGATTGAATAAAAATAATTGAGGCAATCAAATATTTATAATATCATGAGAATAAATGGATTCATGATATAATATTAAAATGATAGTATATACACCATATAAAAGTGAATTGGTGAATAACGACATAGAAGTCTCAAAGGAATGTAAATGGTGACGAAATGCATTATAAGGACTGTATCCTTAGATTAAGGATAATTAAATGAAAATTTTATGTTTTAAAAATATAAATACACTCAATATAATTAGATATTCTGTGTAAATCAATCGGAATACATTCACATATATTCCTATAAAAGAAAAACCAATGACTTAGATGTTTAACTCAATCAATGAGAATTGAGTTAAGATTACCCTTAAAAGTTTATATCAATGGAATGTAAATTTATCAATGGATTGATTATGTGTATAAAATTTATATCCAGAGAAACTATATTGGTAATTACTATATTAATTATAAATAGTGATTACACACATAATCTTGGAGTAAAATAACAAATGAAGTATGTGTAAAGCCCAATGAGTGAAAATTGAAATTTGAAATTCCCTTGCCGATTTGGTAACTAATGAAACATACACCCCATGAAAGAATTATCATACAATTAAGATTTAAATATTAATAAATTATAGTATATTACACAAATAATACAATCATTGGTTTTTTATACACCACACAAAAGGAAATAGTGGAAATATAGCATGAATCTCACGGGAATAAGAAGTGAGATGAAAACCACTTACCTTGCATTTTTCCTTAGTATGGGGTAGGTTAACCTCCTGTATAATTGTGAAATAATTGTTATAAAATTATAAAAGAACCAAATACATAAATATGATATCATATATGATCTTCTAATATTGCATTGTTAATGATATTTCAGTAGTATCATTGTTTTGGTTGTTAACTAATTCATTTTCCTTTATATGTTTTGTTATGTAAGTCATGTTGTTTATGCATAGGATCTATTTGATTCATCAAAAAAATGATATTATGTTATAAAACATTATTTTTAATCATAAAATGAAAATTATTCTCTAATGATAATGATGGGTAATGAATCTCATCGCATTCATGGAGACGGTAAGTCGTACGTACGCACGAGCGACAATATCATTATATTGATGGTGAAATCGTATATAATTGGATTTTATATCATATATACAGAATAATTAACATGTTATATTTATTATTTATATCATTTATACTCATTATTATATTGATCCAAATAATTAAGTGTTTGAATAACAAACTACACCACGACACGGAGACGGTAAGTCGTATGTACGCACATATGGTGACTTTGTCATTTATAGAACAGATAGAATAATTAATATGGTTGTGATGTATTTATAATAACATCACAGTATGTATAAGGTTTGTGATTTATTATTTTGGTATGAAAATAAAAAAAATAGGAAGTGGACAAAGAAAAGAACTTGAAAGAGGGTGGTGAAATTATTACCTCTTTTTTGGGTGTTTCCTTTTGAGTTGATCAAAAGAGATCCTTTTATTGGATTTAGGATCAAAGTAAAGCCTATATGTAGAATTTAGGGAAGTTGGTAAAATATATGGGTGGGTTTTGGCCAAGTAAAATGGCTTTAGAATTTTAAATTAAGAAAATGGAAAGTAGACTTTTATAAGAGAGGCGAGGGTCACTTTAAGAAAAGCTTGAAATATTATTTTATAATAAAATCATTTTCGGTTTCAAATAGCTCCAAAATAGTTTATTTAAAATATAAGGTGGTAATGGGTCTAAAACCTATCAACCAATTGGTTTTAGACAATTTTAGGTTACCATTTTAACCTTATAGTTTAGTTTTAACTCTTAGTTAAATAGTTTGGCATTTACCATGTCTCTTTGTATTTTAATATTATATGGTTAATAAACATAGTATAAACTACCAATAGAACCCCAAGTAGTTCATTATTAATATATATATCCTTATCTAATTCCTTTGGAAGAACCTTATATTTTTAGGAATATTATATCAATTAATAATATAGTATTAGTTTTAAAAACTCAATTATGTCAATTTTGAACCTATTTAATATTTGATTTTTTTAAAAGCCATAAAAACTTTATCACTTCGAATAAAATTTATTTAATAAACCCTAAAATATCATATTAACCAATAAAATTAGTGTAACTCATTAGAAGTATCAATTTAAATTTATTTGGATATTTATAATATCAAATATTTTAATATTTCATTAATAAGGTAATTACAACATCATCATTGTGTCATAAATAAATTTAATTATTTAATGTCTAAAAATTATAATTAAAATACCATTATGTAGTAAATCATTTTATCTTTCTAATTAGTCTTTATATTCTAATTTATATCGTTTGTAACCCAATATTAAAACATGTTTAGTCATTAAACATTGAATTTAACACTTTTAACTCTTCTTTAAAATATATAATAATAAATTTCCTAATCCGATCCAAGTGGACCAAAAGGAACATATTTTATTCCTAAGGTTGTTTTTGGTCTAATTATACTTATTCAATAGAATTAGGAAATTCTTTATGGTAATTATAATATCATTTTTACCTTTAATTACACGATTTACTTTTAACCGTGGTAAATAAAAGTCAAAAGTTACTATTCACCAAAAATTATATTCATCTTATTGAACAAAATTTTACTTACTGATATTAACTATGTCTCTATGATTTTTAAAATTTCAACTCACAGAAGCGTTAAAATTAAGATTTATGCATATTTTCAAATGCTCCTAAAAGGTAGGTAAAAGATGGTAAAAAGTTCAATAAAATTTTATACATCTAATTTTATTTTAAAATGACTCCAATGAATAAATTGAACTTAAATAGGTATTAGATATCTATTTTGACTTAAAATATATTTAAATAAAATAAAAAATTATTTAAATAAAAAATTGGTTTTAAACAATAACGCACTGTTTTTCACTATTCATCAAAAATTGAATGTTTTCAGAAAAATACCAAAAAATTAACCCTAAGTTAATTTTTGATATTCCAAATTAATAAATGAATGATATTTTAAAAAATTCAAAAACATAAAAGATTCATTAATTAATTTAAAATTATTTCCCGTTGTCAAAACAGAAAATCGGGTTTTTAAAAAGTAAAAACTTTCAAAAGTTTGACATGTGTTTGTCTCAAATTTAAATGTGAAATTACTTATAATGACAAAAATTGTATTAAATGATAAAAATATAATAAAATTATACTTTCAAACAATTAAAATTCATAATTTATCACTATAAATTATTTCTATTAAAAAAGTTGTTTTCAATTAAAATTTAATATTTTTCAGTATTCATCAAAATATGAAAGTTATCAGAAAAGTACAAAAAATTTATCCAAAATAAATTTTTATGTCCCTATTCTAAAGAAGAATTTAATTTCATTAAATTGAATATATAAAAGTTTCAAATATTTGTTTTAAAAAGGGTTTGTCATTAAATGTTGGTAAAATTTTATTTTTTGAAAAATACATATTTTATCTAAAATAATGAAATTTTCTTATATTATTATGTCAAATAAACACATAATATTGATTCTGAAATTATATAGAGTAATATAAAAATCAAAATTCAGTCAATATTATTCATAACCAATTTTTGAACGACTAGTTTGGTAAGTCGTGGTGCGCTTGAACTCGGTATTGCTTGTAGTGCAAGCTATTGAATTACTTTAAAGAAAATAACTTACTACGAAATCTTGGGGTGTTACAGAATATATATGAACCTTTTCCAAATTCCATTCCATTTCCAAATTTTCAAACATAATCCTTAGTCATGGTGTGTTTTATTGCCTTGCACCGTGGTTTGAGTCTAATTCTTTCAAAATATAAGACTCTTCCTAATATTTATATAGTCTTTAAATTCTTTTATAATACTTTAGATCAAATCTTAATATAAAAAATATATTTTTTCAACAAATATCTTCAGTTCTAACCATTTTTAAAATATCAACATCATATCTCATATATTCTCTAATATGTATGCATTCTCATAGAAAATTATATTATAATATCATATACATTCAAAAAACATGATATACACTAAAAATGTTAATGTATAAAACAATATTCAAAAAATGATTTATGTCATTCAAAAATAAAATCCAATTGAATTCACATGAATTTAAATGCATCCCATGAATAATAAATATAAAATCCTATCGTGTAACTGATTAAAACCATATAAAATCCCATGAATAATAAATATAAAATCTCCACTATCAATATATAAATACTCTTGGGATATCTAAATTTTTCGAAAATCATAATACCTTGTATTTTTAAATAATTATCAACTATTTCTTTCAAGTTTGTAACCTATAAAGAAATCATTTAATTTGTTTAATGTAACTAAGTAATATGTTTTACCAAACACATAACTCCATATATACATTGTATAAAGTGTATTAAAATTTTCTAACAATTTTAACTTAAAAATGTATGCATTTCTAATATTTAAAATTAATATTTATAAATAAAAATATAAATTAATTTAAAATAATAAATCTAACACTAAATAAAAATTTATAAACATTTCAAAATTAAAATAAATTTTAATCAATTTATACTTTCAAAAACAAAGGGGAAATTTCTTTTTTACTTTAATATAAGCTCTTTCATATTACCAATAACATGGTATTTAATATAAAGAGTGTCATATTGAAAATATTTTATATTTATGAAAACATGTATAATTATATTAATAAATAATATTTTATGTGAAAACTAAAAATTAACTAAATATCCCATATTTTTTAAACAAGGATTTTTAATATGACTTTTTCATATTACTATTTTTCAAAATTTCATAAGATATTTTGAAATATTTTATAGTAACCTTATTTTAAAATTTTTAAACACCTTATATATATAACAAATAAATTCAATATAAAATCTTGTTTATTTCAACTAATTTTATTTGATACTATACAAATTCCCCAAAAAAATATGGTATAAACCCTTTTCACCCCTGAAGATTGGGATGTTAGATAATTTTTTAAAAACAATTTCCATTTTAAAAGAATATACAATCGAAAAGCTTCCTACAACCATGGGTGGGATTTCTCATTTTCATAATACATTAAATCAAATTAATTTTTTTAATTCAAAAGATAGTTTTTTGAAGAGTATTCAAATATCTTTGTCGAAAAAAAATATTTTTAGTGTTGGATTGGTTGGTAAAGTTGTTGAAGGTGATATAGACATTAAAGTCCTAATTATGAAAGTATAATTCATTAAAAATATAAATAGGAGGTGTTCATGTTGGTTTTGGTGCGGATAATTCAAAGAGGTGTATTGATATCTCTCTATATTAAGGACTTATTCTGTAGTAAGGAAATAATTCATATTATATTTGTTTGTATTTTTGGATCATTTTTCTTCCAATTATTTTTATTTGAAAAGAAAGTTACAGTATAAGAGATTAAGCTATCTACATTTTCTAAAGTTGTGATATTTGATATGGTGATGTACATAAGATGTGTAGTATTAAATATTAGATGATTTAATAATAACACTAAATAAACTATATGGATTCTAGGGGTTTCATAATAATATTAAGGTTGTGAAAATTTTAAATAAATAAGATTTCTATTGACTAAGACTATAAATAGAATTGTATTGAAGTGTTTTCCAAATTTTTGGGTTCTAAAAGATGGTCGTTTTAGATAAATTTCATGACATATTTTACGTGATTAAAGGAATGTTTTCATATTATGAACATAGACTATGTGGTCAAGTATGTGTCCCACATGCTCATATATTTGACCAGTGAAAGAAGTTCATGGAAGCTTCACAGTGAAGAGAGTTCTTTATTGTGAATACACCTGGTGATCTCAGAGTAGAATATTTTTTCAACTAAAAATGAAGTATGTGGTTATCATAGAAAGTATGTGGTATTTGATTAATTATTATTATTTGGATCATAAAGTAACTATTTAGTTCACTTGGTTATTTCATGACGGATGGTTCACAAAGGAGGTTCAGGGTGGGAAATATAATTAATGGAGTACATGGTCATTAGATAGAGAGAAGACTCGTGGTAAGAATTCTGTGAAGAGATCTAATAGTGACCAGTCCATGGAGGTAATATATGGTGGACAAGATGGATTTTCATTCATTGTTATCTTTTAGAAGGGGTTTAATTAAATTTCATTGTTTTTGGGATATTCAGTGGAGTTTTCAGATTTATACTTGACTCGAAACATAATTATAAAATATGAATAATTAAATTTAAAATTTAGGATATTGAACTAAAAATTATTAATTTTAGATCCATCTATGAGGCGATCTCATGAAGGGTAATTATGTGAAGTCATGTCGTGAAGGTGTTATATGAAAGATATGTATATGAAGGATGTGGGTCTGAAAAGTTAGTCATGAAAGGTAGTTCTCAAAGGGGTGGTTATCTAAGAATATTTTTTTGAGGAATTTCTCAAGGGACGTATGTGGAGTAGTCTGTGAGATTAGTAAACCTCATGAGAGAGTTCCATGGAGTGCATTTCATAGATAATAAAAGGGAGTGTGTTTTTTGAGAGGTTAGTATGTGGTAAACAGTTTACTATGTGGTTTCTTTTCTTATGATTTATTAGTAAAGGTATTTTTATAGAAAACTACCAAGTGGGTATTCTGGTGATCATTAATTATGATATATCATCTAGAGAAAATAAGTTTTAATGGGTTGGCTAATGAGATTCAAAAGAATAATTTGAGTGAAACATCTGGTAGTTGAAGGGGAGGAATGTGACAATATAATCTCAGTGTGTAATTTTTGTCATTTGGTTAGATAATTGATTATTTTTTTTATTTTTTATAAGATAATGACTCAACTCTAACATTATAAAGTTTATCTTATCTGACATTAAAGAATGATATCATAGCAAGAAGAAAAAAAATAGAGAGAAAATTAGTTTTTGTGATTCAAGTAGAGTCTCATGGTAGATAAAGATAAACCACCAACATATTTATCTATTTAGTAGATATATGGGACTAAAAACTATTAAATATTCTTTACCTATGTAGTTAGTTTAGGATGAAAGAATACGGTTCACCTTGCGTAAGGAGTGATCAATCCCTAAAAACATTTTTTTGAGAGATTAGATTGAAGTGACCATGTCCAAAACATTGTATTCACATAACTAGTGAATAATATTGGATCCTATTAAATCATAACAACATCATGTTTATTCTATATTTATTATCATCTAGTGTTAGTCCAATTAAAATTCTAGGTATTTTGTGCTTAAGTTCCAAACCTGTACGATTGTAATTATTTTAATGAATTCGATATTAAGTGTGAGAGGTTGGACATGTTTCTTGCTAATAAGGGAACAAGGTTATAATGAAATTATGACATATTAAAAAGAAATTTTTTATCTTTCCATCACCCTAATTAACCCCCCCCCCCCAATCTTAGGTATTCCCAGGATAAAAAAAGTAGTATCATATGTTAAAGGTTCTATATTTGTGTTTAATTTCTTAATCTATTTTTTTATTTTTTGTATCCTTGGAATAAAGGATGAGGCCTCTAGTTTTCATTAGAATATATTTTTATAAATGTTTATAATAGAGGATTGTGTTCAGGAAATTTTTGGTAGGAGGTTATAGAATTCATTATTTATAATGCAGATTTGACTAAGAATTGTGAAATAATTATAAATAAAAAGAAGGAAAATACTAGGACAAGATAATTATTTGATTGAATCTATATGAAGAAATTACAATGTTATGATAATTTTGAGATATGAAAATCAAAGAAATGTTTTTATGGGAAATCATAGGATGAAAATAAGAAACAAAATTTAATATAAAAAAGGGATGAATACTTCATTATTTATAAAGAATTGAAATAGAAAAATAATAAGGATACTCATGTGAATATGGACTCACCAATTCATGTTTGAAATCCCAAAATTATACATAATTATAATTCTAACCATATCTTGGAAGATCTCAATAAATCATAAAAATAATATTCACCAAATAAAGTTGGAGTGAAAGAGTAAACAATGGAAACTATATCAATTCATTAGTTTGGTGAATGTTCATGTAGTTTTTAATATGAGATTAAATATTTATGTGATAAAGAATATCAATAGGAAATCATTCATCTAGTGAAATGCACAATAATTGAGTATCATTGTATAAAGGAAAAGTGTCTGAAGAGAGTAGAGTTAGAAATAAATGTACACATAAAGAATATCGGTGCTAAAATGAAATAAAATAGTTATTTACTAGAAGAACATTCCTAAGAAATTAAAAAAAATATGACCATAGAGAAATAATTGACGGAATCTATAATCCCTCTCAAGAAAATGTTATAAGTGCTGATAAAATTCGAAAATTGAGTATTCACTTAACTGAATATCATAATTGCTAAATTAAAGAAAAAATAGTAGAGGATCAAAGTGTTTGAATCAATGTTAAATTCTTCATAGGGAAAGTAGATGATGGATATTTTCTTCATGTAAGCCTCAACAAGTTAAAGTAATGTAAGATCAAATATAGCATCTATATGTTAACAAAAATCACTTGTAAAATTTATAAGTAAAGGCTCTTAAAATAAATTATCTACAAAATTCTATTCTTGGGGAAGACTTGGGCACATCATGTGCATTTTTTTGAAGCCTAGTGGTCTAAATGTGATTGATTTTTTTTTGCATAATTTTCTCAACTGAGAAATAATTTCCCGAGGTATATGTTTAATAGGATATGTTTTATTTGTGTAAACCCAAGTCACGTGAAAAAGAAATGAATATAAAAGGTATTAATAAAAGTGACTCAAATGACCTCCAACCTTGATATTTTTTAGGAAATATTTTATACTATATGAATCTCTATTAAGTTTGAAATTAATTTCACTATTCAATAGGAAACAGGTATATCACAATGAAGGGTCAGACAAGACCAACTATGTCACCCAAATAAAAACCGACATTAAAAGAATAAAGTATAAATTTAGATAAAAAATATAGATTCTACTCCAGCTGTGATTAATAATGATATACATCTAAATTAATACCCATATATAAGGAAAACTATGAAGTTGTTATTATGGATATTAAAATGGTGGTTTATGAATAATTCCTTGGTGGTTTATCATGTCATTATATAAAGTGGTATGTGAAGGAAAGATAAGAATAACTCTATTGAAGGATAAAGAATGATAAGAAGGACAATTGTAAAGGACACACACAAAAATGGATTTATCATGTACAAAAAAAATGTTTAATCATAAGGCTAGATGTGTTGGAATGTCACAAACCAACCTTGGCTAACCCCTAAACCAATCACCCAAGCTAGTTAAAGAAAGGCCTAAGGGGGATTATTGATCATCATGGGATGATGAAAGGAATCATTTCCATCATTTAAAAATCATTGGGGGTTATTTCTCAAAGAGAAAAATATGTAGAATGGGATTCACTTGGAATCCAAGTGTACATATTATTTACATTAGAGGTTCATGATCCGAAATATAATCAAAATAAAATAAAACATGAAAAATAAGGAATAACTGAAATAAACATCCAAAAGATCAAAAATAATGATAATTAGAAAGAATATCAAGATATAATGGGGAATATTGGGCTGATACGTACCATATACAAGACCAAAAATACATAAATTGATCTTTTTGTAACCTGTTAGTCACTATTCTTCAAGTTAGATAACATAATCCCTGAGATAATAAGAAACTAAAACCAAAAAATCAAAATATATCATGTCCACTGACACTGAGTAAAACATGTAGGGCTTGATTATAAACATTTCTATAATTAATCATTAATTAATCCATACATATACATCTAGAGAAAATGCAAAAAAATATTATTTAAAATTCATGTTAAAAATATATTTCTATTATTTCAAAGAAACAACCACATTATTTTTTAGAAACCAATTTTTAAATTCCAAAATAATTTTTAAATAATCATTTAGAAAAAACATTCATAAATCATGACTATTTCAAATACCCTATTTAAATATACACTTTTATAAATATCATTCTATTTTAAAGAAAAAAATGAGCTCGCCCAAAAAAACGTCAATGTAAATAAAAAGAAGGATAATTCTATATATAAGTATACCATTTTCATAAAATAATGAGTACTATAAAAATGTAAAATCATGGGGCATATTATAAAAAATATAATGTATTTGAGTAATAATAAAACCAAACACAATAATTAGGAAGTAGTAAAATATACATAATCATGGGCCATTGTTAAAAATCATGTGTAGAGAACCTTAATATACTTTGTTCAGAACCATATTTTGGAATATTGAGGAAGTCCCTTGGATGATAACCAACTTGGCTACCCAGAACTGGCCTTACCAATGGGACAACCATCTACGAACTTACCATACCGTGGGTGAATTAGACTGTCTAATTAGGATAAGATATAAGAATCCTGAAACCATGAATAATATTCTTAGGATCCAATAATAATAATAGAATAGTATGAGAGGTACCCAATGAAGATGCATTATCTCAATTACAAATCAACATAAATCAACACGAATCTAAATCCCACCCACTGTCACCATCCATGAAAAACCACTCCATGGAAAAGAGAATGATTATATGTGGGAGGAAACATTTTAAAAAAGACCATATAAATTTTCCAAAAAGTTATTAAGATTTTAAATTAATAATAGATTTATCAAAAGTTCAAAATAGGATTCAAAACTTGATTTAGAAACACACATTTGAAATCACCTTTAGAAAACCAATTATAAACCAAGAAACCATTTCAGAATACCATGTGTTTAAATAAGGTATTCCATAGAATTCCAATTTATATACATGTGGACATTATATGTACATATTCAGGTATATATAGATTTTTACATATAAAAATTGAAAATATATAAAAATCTATAGAAATGATAAGGGTTCACAAGAAGAAACTAATATCATGTGTCACAACAAGGCACAAGCATTTTACATGTAAAGGCGTCAATCTATAAAAGGGTTATAAACCATCTAAACCAAAATTAATCTAAAAACCCAACTTATTTAATTTTATGAAGGGATTTACATAAATTAAAACACCCCAAAATTCTTAAAAACGAACTCATGGGCATTTTCAAAAACACAGATATTATATAATTTTTTAGTACATAGGAAAAATTATACAAAATCTTGGAAACCCAATTTTTTAATTGAAATTATAAATTTAAAGGCTATCATAAATCAATTTATAAATATAAAAATATTGGATATTTGATGGAAAAAAGTTTATAAAACTTCAACTAATAAATGGTATGTTTCAAAGAGGATGTGGATGGAACCAACGACCTCAATGGTGTGAGAACAATGTAATACTTCTAATATGAGAAAAGAAGCTTCCAAGAATAAATCTACACACCTTAAAAATCATGTAAAAACTAAAGCATTATTCAATATCCTATAGGGTTTGGACTAGAGATAAACATGTAAAGGGAATGAATAAAAACAAGAGGAAAGAGAGAGGAGATGGAGAAAAGAGGCTTATCCATGAAGAATCCTCCCAAAAAATAAAAGGATGGGGAACCAAAATCTAAGATATGATGTGGTAAAAATTCATGGATCTCCCCCTAAGAGGTTTCAAATGAAATATAGGAAAAACAAACTCTTTTAGGGTCTTACATTGAACTGTAAAAATTAAAAAAAATAAATTATAATGATACATGAAATATAGAGGGTAAGGTTGCATGGTTTACTAAACCATGAACCAAACATTCACTCTCTAGGATAGATAAACCACCCACTCATGGATTGGATACCTCACAAAAATCATGAAAATGTTAATGTTAAGACATCAACCAATATTTATACATTCCACATAGTTTCTTCTCACTATGCATACGACATGAACAAACTCCTTGACCCTCTAAACCACAAGATTATTTCCTTGGATCTGTGAAGGGTTTGGATTAAATCATGTGAAACCAATATAGATGAAACTATGAATGAATAAAACATACTGATAATATCCCTTTAAAAAAAGTTGTCATATTTTTTCTCTTAAATTGTTCTCACTAACTGTGCATAGAGTTAAAAACATTCCTAAAAAAATTCAAAAACACCTTGAAGAATAGACCTAAAACTAATTGAAAATGTTAGGAACTGATAAATAAATAAAATAATAAATTAAGAAATGTTTGGGTGAGATAGATCTCTATACCATGACACTTTATTCTCCTGGAAATTCCATGAATTCTGAATGAATCAAGTGATAAGGATTCTCAACTCTAAATAAATAACCACTAAAAATTACACTAAAATCTAACCAAAAACAAAACTAAAAATTATACCATGATGAGATTATAATCCTAAAAAATGAAACCCAAATTGAACAAGTAGAAAATGAATGTTGTGGTATAAATTGGTTCTCCCCACTACTTTTAATTCAAATAACTGGTGGTTTTACCATTCAAGAAACTAAAAATTTTCACCACCAATAGAACATGAAAAATAAACTAAAATAACTCAAACAAAAAACCTATCAAAAATTTATTAAAAATTCCATAATAAAAATAAATATATAATGATGTATAGGATAAAAAAATAACCCAAAACAAACACACAGATCAAGGGAGACAAGTGTAATAGAAGAGAACGAAAAATATGGAAGATGTTACCCAAGGAAATCATAAAAGATTAAATAGGAGGTCTACAAATATTATAGAGTTGAAATGGGATTCATTATCATCCTCAAATATCATTACCCATAAAATTTATAAATATTAATTTTATTGGCACAATGATAGTAGGTTTTCAAAACACTATTGAAAGAAAGATTTGAAATATTGAACTATACACACTACAATCATACAAGAGAGAATTTATTCTTGGGATATAGTGATAGATAAATTATAATTCTCTAGAATATTTTTTCCTGGTATCTTCCTCTCACTATATGGAATGTATTCACTAATAAAAACTAAATTAGGTATTCTACTAGTCAAGATTTATATGTATAATCCAATTTATCTAAAAACACCTCAGTACTTTACTCTCTAAAAAAACATTCCAGGTTGAGGGAACTCAATAATTGATCACTATATAAATACTATTTATAAAAATATTCCCATTTAATGAATCAAACAACACCATTATGGAAGAAAAATGAATCTAATCATTGAAAATGACAATGTGCTCCTTCACCGTTGGTTGGACTAGTTGAATAACCATAGTCTCTATAACTTTCCTTGCCTTCATCTCCTATAGAACTAATCACAAATTGAATGTTTTGTTGAAAAATACAGAATCATTACATTGTATAATATGAATAGAATTACTAACCTCCTCTTATCTAAATTGATCCATTCAACAAACATGAGGAATCCCTAACCCTCAAGGATTCTAAATTTTATAAGGACCTGAGAATCATTTCAGTTTCCCCTAGTCCCTCTACAACCTCTAGAAAACCTAAATCCTTATGAAATATGGGAAAATACTGAGAAGAGATTTTCACCACCACTCTACTAGGTGTCTGGGAAAATTCATCCATTGGAAGACACTTATGATGATCCTTTAGAACCTTTTCAAAATGTAAACTATAAAAAACATGAAAACTTAAAAAAAATCCACAACAATCAAAATCATAATCCAAAGCAATCCAAAAATAACATTTCAACTCAAAATAGTAATTTATCAATACCAACTCATAGTAAAAAATAAAATTAAAAGCACCCAAAAAAATCAACTACTTTTAAATAAGAAATAATTTTCCACCCCCACCCCCCATTTTAATCTCAAAACCCAATTTCATTTATAAAAAAATTATAAAATCCCTATATTTTTAATTCCAAAACCCAAAAATCCCACTTTTCAAGTTCAAGAAAATTTTAAAAATTTAAATACCCCTTTCATCCATTTAAAAAACCATTTTAATCTGAAACCAAAACACACCATCAAAAATCAAAACAATATCATCGCATGATACAAAATAATCTTCAAGGGGAACTAGCTCATGTTCATGGCTCAAACACGTTGTTTAGTGAACCATGTTTTGAGCATGAATCCACTATTAAGATTCATTTAAAACTATGAACATGGACTTCACATGGTTTTCTAGTACATGTGATATGACAATGTGATTCTAGTTCATTACCATAATTATTCCTAAAAACATGTAATCCCATTAAACAATTTATAACACTAGAAAATGTAATCCAAAATGGAAAACCTAACTTCTCATTGAATCATGATTCTTAGAGTTAGTAAGATTTCAGGATTCTATTCTTGTACCTACCTCTTGATTTCTAATGATCCTACTCCATTATACATAACACCCTTAATAGGAAATGGACTACTCTAATATAATTTTTTCATGAATCAACCTTGACTAACCCCTAAAATATTAATTCAAACTATCCTGTGAAATAAATGAGGGGAATACCCAATTTTAAGGGAATGATGATAAAAATCATTGGAATCATACAAAAATTATTTGGGGATGATTTTACCTTGAAAAAAATTAATGAATATAAATCTTCTAGGAAACCCCGCATGGCCAGCTTGTACATCATATTTTCATGCACAAAAATATAACAAAATCAAAAAAAACAAGACAAACAAGTCATAAAATAAATAAACATCAAAAAATAAAAAAATATATAAAATGGAAATTTACTCCAAATATGTGGTGTTCAAGTGGTCTAATATATCCTACATACAAAAAACCCAAAATGGTTTCTTCTTCACCTCTTTTTCACCATCTGTACCCATAACCAACCCACTCTAAGAGTGAACAATAACCTAAGCATGAACCTGAAAAACATCTTAGGTCTATTGAATCCTGGTTTCACAAGTATGGTGTGAGCATAAAAATCTCAATATGTAATCACTATATAATCCATACATTTTCTTTCCTATTTTAGACAAAAAATACTATTTTAAAAATATTGGTAGAAAATAGGTTTATGTTATTTTTATAGAAACAACCATAGGATTTTTCATAAACCAATATTTAAAAACCACAATATTTTTTATAGAATCCTTTAGAAAAACATTCATAAGTCATTAATTTTTAAAATATCCCCATTATTTATATTCCTTCAAGAATCCCTTGGTATTTTTCAAAAATAACTAGCTCACCCTGAAGTAGTTCAATGTGAATAAAATAAAGGAGAAGTTTCTTCTTAAATAAACCATTTTCATAAAAGTAGTACAAAATAAGTCTGAAACTAAGGGCCTTATCATAGAAAACATAAAGTAGTGTAAAAATAATGAAACCAAAATAAATAATTTAGAAGTAGTCAAATATACATAATTAGAGGCATGATCTAGAATTATTATTAGGAGACTCTAGTGGGACTCAATTCAGAACCATATGCAGGTCAATAAATGAATCCCTTAAGTCTATAACCAACCCTAACACCCTCATCAAGACCAATGTGGCACAATTATATATAAATTTTCCATACCATGGGGGACCTAGTCTAATAATATTTACTATATAGAAACATATCTTGACCCTAAAATGATTCAAAGGATCCCACTATAATAAAAGATTGGGAGGTGAGGTAGAAAATTCACATACCTTATCTCAATCATGAATCAATATGATCCAACATGAATATAATTCCCACCCCTAGAACTATCCATGTAAAAAACCTTATTAGAATAGATAAGGCTTCCACAAGGGTTCCCACATTTCAATTAAATGCAGTTAATGATTTTAATTATGAAATCACATTTCAAATGAGTAATATATATTTCAAAAGTTCTAAAGTATTTAAAACATTATTTATGAATACAAATTTTAATCCTCCTTTATAATACCATTTATGAATGAAGAAACCATTTTAGAGGAACAATTTTTTAATGAAGTAATTCCCTAGAGTTTCTATTTATATAAATGTACACATCTATATGTACACATCCATGTATATATATTGATGTACATATAAAACTTATATATATAAATATAATAATATATAGGAATGACCATTGGTAAAAATAAGAAACACCAATCATCTGTAATATTTTATTAATGTCCATTTTCCAAGTGAAGGAATCAAATCCAAAAAAGGGCTATGTCCTAACTAAATAATAAATTAAAATTAAAAACCACTATATAAATTTATATATATATAACTTTATTAAGGTTCAAACATTAATTAAGACACCCCAAAATAAATAAAAAGTGCCTATTATGATTTTTTACAAACCTTGTGCATATATACACTTCTAACTACTAGGAAAGACTATAAAATCCATGGAAACCCCATTTTCAATTAACCCACGAACTTGAAAGGCTCTAAAAAAATTATTCATAAGTCTAATAAAATGGGACATTTAATCAAAAGGAATTTATAAAACTATAAGTTTCAATAGGTATTCTCTAAATAGAATGTATATGAAAACACATACTTTAATTTTCGGTGAATGAATTGGTTCTTTGAATATGGGATAATAAGGACCCCAAGAATCAATATGCATATCCTAGACCATCATAAAACAAAATAAAACACCATTCATTATCATAAAGTGTTAATCCAATAGATAACTAAGGAACATGAAGGAATAAAAATTAGTGTAAAATGGATGAGATGAATAAGAGAGGCTTAACCCAAAATAATCCACCATAAAACATGAATGAGGTGGAAAAAACCCAAGAGAGGATAAGGGGGAATTCTTTGAGCTCCTATAACATGGGTATGCCTTTAATGTATCTATATACATGCACCTGACTGTATATATAAATAAGTTCAAAGGAATAATAATAAAAAGAAGCAATAACTAGAATATAAACCAAGAGTGAAAAACCGCTAGGATGTACAAGAGAACTAATGTGAAAAATGAAAGTGAAAGGGAAAAATACCTTCCCAACTTGACAATACTAAAAAACTAAACTACTGAGAGAACCCAACTCTGGATCTGTAAGATCTAACCACCATACATAGTCAATCCACAAATGTGTCATTAAGATCCTCTAAATTCACTACCATCCTATTTGTCGTCTATTTAAGACACGAAACATATAGGAAAATCCCATGCATAGGTGAATATTTCAATAACCTGTATAATTCGCCAAAATATTTAGGGGGAGAATTAAGTGAAATAAAAGGAATAGATAGATAGTATTTAAGAAACATATTAACCCAAAGAAATAGAAAGTAACCTCATCCAAACACCAGGGGCTAAATAGGATGTTTCAATGGACTATAAATTAAGTATTCAATAAATATAACAAGAGAGTAACCCCATCCAACCAAGAGATTTTATCACCCTAAGAATTTGTTAATTATTTTTTCCTTAGTTAATTTAACCTTTTTGATATTTTTTATTTCATGCGACACTGAAAATATTTTATTTTATATAAAAGCACTATATTTTTATTATGTTATATGAAAAACCAAGTTAATTATCAACTAAAAACAACATAAATATTAGATTAATCTATAAATAACACCATAGTTAGCTTTCATTATACCTAACAATGACTTTCCTTGATGGCTTACATAACAGGCAAGATTGAGTTTTCCCGAAGAATAATATATCATTAAAATGTAATTATTTAATATAATATCAAATAAAAAATCCATTAAATTAGCAGTTATAAATATTATTAACTAACTTATAAAAATATATTGTTAAAAAATGTAATATTAATTCATAGGTAACTATTTAATTATAAATGAATATGAAATAAAATTTAATATAAAGGAAATTATTTTTATTTTTATAGTCACAAACTGTTTTAACCAAATAAATTAAATTAATTAAAATATTTGAGTGAAATTAATGATATATATATATAATTCAATAAAATATTTTAGATATTCATCCAATAGTTTTGATAGACATAAGATAAGAACAAAACCCAATTTTTTGCATAAAAACCAATATTGTCTATAAAGATAGTCTTACCACATTTTAATGGTGAACCCATTTTAAATCCAATTTTTGAAACTTTTATATATTTAATATTTCAAATTAAACTAAATATTGTTAATATAAATATAAAAATTAGGTCAACATAATTTTTTGGTTTTTTTTGCAAGGTTTTGTTTTTTAGTGAATAGTTAAAAATACTGGATTTTAATTCAAAACAGTTTTTTCATATCTTTTATTTATATGGGTATGTTACATATTAAATTAGTTTAGAAGTTTTATTAGATAATTTTTTAATCAATTAATCTAATTTATATCATTTTATCCAATTTAAAAATGAATTTGTACATAAAAAAGTTAGTAAGCTTTAGATCATTTTTAGTTTAAAAACCCAAAGTGTCATCCCATCAGAGGGATTAATTTTAAATTAATTTCTACCAATTATTTGATTAAAATTTGGAAAAATTGATTAAATATTTATAATAATATTATTTTATAATTATTAATACTTTAAAATTAGTTTTTTACCAAAAATATATGGGAAATTTCAAAAAATTAATTACAACAAATAAGGTAAAATTAATCTTAATTAAGTAATAAACCTTAAATTTAAGACCTAAAAAAGACTTAGAAACATTTTCAAGAGCCATTGGATGGAAATATTTAGACCCTATACTCCCTTTTATATTATTTGTTACGTTATTTTATCCACTTGACATGTGAAAAACGTATATATAATTCCTTTTTCAATATATTACAAGAGTTTCACTCCTCCTCAACTATAAAAATGGCTCCTCGCCTCCAACATCCTCACACCTCTCAATAACCTTGAATCACAAAAAATTCATCTAAAAAAATCCCCAAAAATACCTTAATTCCTCCTATAATACTCCCCTTGGTCATAAATTAGTCCAAGTAAGCCTTTTGGCACAAACCAAAAGGAGTTACCCGATTAAAAGGTAACAACTTCTCTCAAGCCCCTTTATTTTATTTCATTTATCCACCCACTATACTCTCTTTATTACATGATTTTATTAAACAAATAGTATATTTAATATACATGAATTTTTTTATTCTAATTTTTATAACTATACTTACACAAAACTCCATCTAATGTGTAATGAACATACTGTTTATGTGTACAGTGAACTACTGTTACACAAAATGATGATTGTTCTTTTTTTCCTTTCCACATCTTATGGTGGAAATTATGATGGAAAGTATTTTTATATATGATAATTATTAGATTTATTATGTATTTAATATCATTTAGTATTATTTAATTCTTTTACAATACATATCTTTATACTTTCCATTTAGTGAAATATGATACTTTTGTTTGAGGAAGTGTGGACTACTGCCCCCCCAAGACGATGTGATTCATTCACACACTACATGGAATGTATTAAGCATGGGTTTAGTGAATATATATGATATATATGATATCATAATGATACATTAATAATATATATATATATAAACATATTTTATTTACCTTCATTATTTCAATAAGAAAATAAAAACGGAAACGTCGTTCATGCGTATATACGACTTATCGTCTCCATGAACGGTGTATTCCATTTCATACTTCTATATTATATATATTATTATAGTAAAAATATAATGAATTTAATTTATATTTATATTTTGATGTAAATTCTTTATATGATGTATAAGTATAAAGACCAATGATATAACAAATCAAGGCACATGCGAAGAAAAAGGCGAATATTACCCGAAGTGAAACCTTAATATAGGATTGTTAAAAATCAGGTAATATATAGTCATAAAAATATTTAATATGATATTATATATAATAATATGGTTCTTTAAAATATTTATAATAAATTAATATTTATTATATAGGTGGTTTGAATGAGTACAATGATCGTCAAGACACAAGGTAAGGGGATTTTATCTCATGTTTTCTTTCCGTGAGATACATGCCAAATCCACCACTCACTTATTTTGTTTGGTGTATATAATTTACATGAATTTATTATATGAATATTATAAATATATTTATGTGTATTTAAAATCCATTACAAGATATTTATTTCATGTGACTTATGTTTCAAAGTTTACCAAATCGGTAAGATAGTTTTGTCTCGATTTACCTTCTCTGAGACACATACCATGTTATGCAGTAATATTTTTATATAATGTGTACGTACTAACATTGAAATATTATATCATTAATATAATTAAATCCATGATATTTTAAGCTCAATTTAATTTCACTTTCTTTCATGGAGATTATGATTCATTATTACTAAGTGATAAGAGCTTATTGAAACAATCTCATCGCTTTTTGAGATTGTTTCTTATTATTCTTCCTTTGCTGAAATATTATAATCCATCATTCAAGAAAATTCATGAAAATTTTAATACTCTTGTTAATCCTAATATATTCATGTATTGGTACCATTATAACACTCGATGGTACATAAGATAGTTAAGAATCTGTTTTCAAGAAAGCCCTAATTTACCCTCTCTTGGGTCAGAAATCTGGGTTCCTTCAAAACCATGTTTTCTAAAAAGGGTTTCCAAAAATATTATACTATTATTCTATAAATATTAAAATACTTATTTACCCCTTTTACCTTTTACCAAAGTTATAAAAATTATATTTTTTTTCTCTTTCTGAACAATGAATTTTTTTGACATTTTTATCGTGAAAAAAGAATGTTTTTTACATCATACAATGTTTAAAGATTTACTCAACATCACTTATGTGAATCTTATTCTTCATGTTTTAAAGGATAATTTTTTAAAAATTATCTTTTAAAAATTAATTTTCAAAGAATGTTTTTTCAATTTTTTTTTGAATATTACATTAAAATTTTAAAAAGTATTTTTCAAAGAAAATGGTTTTCATATTTATTTTAAAATTATTTTAAAAAATTTCAAAGGAATGGTTTTTAAAACATTTTCAAGAATCATTTATATGTTTTAAAATTATTCTAAATGAAATTGTTTTCAAGAAAAATTCAAGATTTATTTATAATATTTCAAATTATTTTCAACAAAATGGTTTTCACAATTTTTTCAATCATTATTTATAAATTTTCAAAATATTTTCAATGAAATGGTTTTGAAAATGTTTTCAAGATTTCTTTACATTTTTTAAAATTTATTTTCATATTAATGGTTTTCAAAAACATTTTATGCTTTATTTACTGTTTTTCAATGTTATTTTTATTGAGATGGTTTTCAAAACGTTTTCAATATTTATTTATAAGTTTTCAAATTATTTTCAATGAAATGGTTTTCAAAATGTTTTTAAGATTATTTTATAAGTTTTCAAGTAAAATGGTTTACAAAAAAAATTCAAGATATCTTTATTTTTTTCAAATAAAAAGTCTTAAAAAAAGGTTTTCAAATATTTCTTTATAATATTTAATGTTTATTTTCATGAAAATGGTTTCCAAAAGTTTTTTATGTTTTATAGGGCATTTTTATAAGAAATAATTATATTTTCCTCAAGTGATATTTTTAAAATATCTTTCCATGTTGTTTTCCATCTAAAGAGAAAATTTATTGATGTTACTCATGACCTTATAAGAAATTATACAAAAGTTCCATTCATATTCTTTCTTTAAATGCTTATGTTTTGATGAAATGATTATGAAACCTATATTTTTTCACATGTTATGATAAGATTACAATTTTATGATACCCATTTCATTTCATGGGTTATGATATGATTTTCTGTGATTTTATGGCACTTGTATGTATGACTTAACTATGAGATTGGTGGGACATATATATTTATCTAATGCATTGATTAAGGATTTCTATCTCCTGAGATATAATAAGATGGGCTTGGGAGTGAACCTTGACACCTAAGATGGACATTGGAGTGAACCATGGCTATTAATATGGTATGAGGAGTGAACTCGTGCTATTAATATTGAAATGGGAGTGGAACCATAAATATCAAAATGGTATGGGGAGTGAACTCATACTACTAAGATGGTATTAGTAGTGATTCCTTGGATACTATAGAAATCATATTACATGATTATGCGTTTTCCACAATTCCATGTTCTATTCCCATGTTAGGATTTCATGGATTATGTTCTTTATTTCCTTCTGATTTATATATTTTAAACTACCAAGATTTACATCCTGATTCAAGTTTATGATCTTTGATATGTAGGGTGTTATCTTCTAATTTTTTTATCATGTTCTCATACCCCTATGCTCATGTTTATGCTTACATGTATCCCTCATTTACTCTTACTGAGAATTTGATCCCACTCCTTTGTATGTTTCCATCCAATGTTAATGGAGATATGTATTAAGTGTGATGTGACTAAGAAGGCTTCTAGACATGAAAAAACTTGTGGGAGATAATGTAGCTCACTTATATACCATTGTTTATGCATCCATGTTTACAAAGCCACTAAACTAACACAATATTTGGGTGTCTATTTATATAATTGTTTAAGTATTCTAAAAAAGTGTTGTAATGTTAATGTATATAAATACTCAGTTGTTATAGTTGGTATCAAATTAAAGGTTTAGTAAACCTCTGTAAATTGGGATGAGAAAGATTTTGTGATATCCCTAGGTATATTTATATGGATACGTCTAGAGATGTATCTAAGGATAAATATAAGTATGAGTTAATGTTTAGGAAAAATTTCTTGGGATTTTTCTAAAGGATAGAGTGAGTAATTTCATAGAAATACATTTCTTCTTGGATACTACAAGTGGATGTGTCTTCGGCACTGATATTCTTAAGAGTAACACTCCTAGAGTATATGCTTTGGGAACTCACAAAATCTTTATGAACCATCCTGAACTACTTAAACAGAGTATGAAAATGTATAACCAATGATAAACCTATGGTGTGATAAATTAAAGAAGTATGAGCCATGATTTAGGCACCCTATAATGATTTTTCATGATTATATGTTATCCCAATATGATAAATTTCCATCACACAATGAATTATATTTTTAGTCAATTGAGAGAATTAGAAGAAACATAGATAAAATATAATTTTTCAATTTTCGAAGTTATGGGAATTATGAGAATTGATTTCTTAAGTGTAAATATCATAAAGATAATCAGGAATGTGGTACGAGTATTACATATACTCCTAAAGTTAAATAGACCCCAAAAGATATGTTAAAGGTATGTTATTTTCTTCTAGTATTGTTTACATTAAACATAATGAGAACGATTAGATTGAGGTTGAGGAACCTTAATACATGATTCATATTTCTATGAAAAATGTATTAATGAATAATTTGATGAATCTTGAGTAATGGTTTAAGAAAAATTTTGGATGAATTAAGTATTTGTGTTTTGGAATTCAGAGATCTTGTTATATGAATTAGGAAATATATAAGTACTATCAGTATAAGTTTATATTAATGATTGAAACAGACATGTTGAATGGTGATGAAGACATAGAAAAATGATATCATGGAAAGGTGATATTTTGATAAATGGAAGGAAACCATTAATTAATGTCTGAAGTTGACATAATGGAATTTGGATAAAGATATACAGGATCTGAATAAGTAAATTGGAAGGTATGGATTAACCTAGAACTGATTATCCAAATTTTTTTCTATGTCTACAAGGATTATGTTTACATATTCTTGGATTTAAATAATACATACATCAATCATTGTAATATGTAATAATGAATGTTTTCTAAATGTAATTATGGTAATTAAGGTTATTACCATGTTTTAAGGAAATATAAGATATAGGTATTCACATATTTGGAATGTGATAAAAGAGTGGAACTTTGTGATATATGGGAGATCAATATTAACCTTATTTCATGACTATATTTACAAATATTTTAATTTTCATATTTCATATGGGTTATAAGATTAACAAATTATGGGAAGTTTAAGTTAAAATTCAGATGAACTTAGTAAGATTAAATTTTTATCTCTTTATATGTGGATTTATGCATATTAGATAACCTATTCAAACTACTTTGTGTTATTGATAACTGATGAAAAATGGAATGGAAAATCATTGATCTCATGGTTTGTGGGTACATTAGGAATGAAAAAGTCACCTTTATTTTTAGAAAAATAGGAGGAGTTGATCAACAAACAATAAAGGGTGGCATGTCTGTAAATCATGATAGTATATTTTTTCAAGAAAAATCATCAACTTTAAGGAAAAATATCTTGAGACCAAATTTGTTTCCCTAGTACCATCATTTACGATGAATCGAATGGTCCCTTAGAAAATCACATATTTATGTCTTTGTGATTGTTAACATTATTCTAAAGAATTTTAATATCACTCTCCATCAGAACATGATAGTTTTATTTCTCTTCCATATCCAAGTTTTTAAATTCCCATATTTTTCCTCCTATGTGTAAACCTATTTATATTTTACGTTGAGTTACCATTATGGTTCAAAATTTCCTATTTAAAGGAATGTTTTAGTATTCATTTTACTGTGTTAGTTTAAATGAATCAAACATTAAAGTATTAAACATTTTGATAATATATAAGAATTTGGAGGGTGAAATTAATTTTAAGGGGGATATAATGTAACACCCTAATATTTTTTGAATTATTTTTTCTGAATCATTTGAAACTTTTTGATATTTCTTCATTTCACGCAACACTGAAAATAGTTTATTTTATATTAAATCACTATATTTAGATTAGGTTATATGAAAAACTAATTTAATCATGCACTAAATGCGACATGAATTTTAGATTTCTCTATAAGGAACACATAGGTTAGCTTGTGTTACACACAATAATGACTTTCCTTGATGGCCCACATAACACCCAAGACTATGTTTTACCAAACAAAAATTATATCAGTAAAATGTAATTATTTAATATAATAATATATAACCTTGTATTTAAGTTAGTGATTATTAATAGTATTAACTCATTTATAAAAATATATAGTTTTCAAAAATATAATATGAATTCATAGGTTGCTAATTAATTAGAAATTAATATTAAAATTGATTGAATATAAGGGAAAATATTATAATTATTATGGTAAAAAGTTTTTTTATGCTAATAAATTTAATTAATAACAATTACTGAGTGATATTAATTTAATATATATTTTATGTAGTCTAGAAAATATTTTTTTCTATTTATATAATATATTTGATAGACATAAGATAAGAACAAACCCAATTTTATGCATAAAAACCTATATTTTTTATAATGATAGTTTTACCACCTTTTAATGGATAACCCATTTTAAATCCAATTTTTGTAATTTTATAGACTTAATATGTCCAACTAAACTTCATATTTGTAATAAAAATATTAAAATTAAGTTAGGATAAATTTTTGGTATTTTTCTATAAGGTTTCTTTTTTTAATGAATAGTTAAAAATACTGGCTTTTAATTAAAAACGATGTTATCATCTAATTTATTTATACATATAACTTATAATTTTATCTATATTAAATGTTAAATAAGATAATATTTTTATAAAATAATCTAATTTATATAATTGGAACAAATTTTACATTGAAATTGGATATAAAAAACTTAGCAAAATTTAAATCATTTTTACTTTAAAAACCTAGAGTGTCATCCCATCAGCGGGATAAATTTTTAATTATTTTATGCCACTAATGTGATTGGAATTTGGATAAATGGATTCAATATTTTGAATCAGACTAATATATAATATATAATATGGTCAAAATGGGTTTTTACGAAAAATATTAGTGAATGTAATTAAAATTAATTACATTGATTAAGGTAAAATTAAGCTTAACTAAGGACTAAACCTTAAATTTAAGACACAAAATGTCTAATACACTTAGAAATGAGATATTTTATAGACATATTTCAACCCTATACTCCCTTGGTTCTAATGATTTCCATTATTGGATCCACTAGTAAAGTTAAAAATGTGTATGGAATTCCTTTTTCAAATTATTAAAAGAGTGTCACTCTTCCTCTACTGTAAAAATTCTTATTATCCTCCCACTTCTTCAGAAATTGTAAGCATATTTTCTCGCCCAAAATCTTCTCATATAATATCCCAATATAACCTCCTTCCTCTTAAAATCATCCCCTTGGTCATAAATCAAACCAAGGATGCCCTTTGGCATAAACCATAAGGAGATTCTCAAATCAGAGGTAATATCTTCTCTCAAGATCCTTAATTTTATTTTCATTATACACCCCCTCCACTATCATTATTCCATGATTTTATAACAAAATTAGTATATTCTTTATAATATCATGTTTTATGCTATGTTTTTTACCTACACTCACACACACCTCGATCTAATGCGTAATGAACATACTGTTTATGTGTATGCTGAAATACTGCCCCACAAAACGATGATTGTTAATTTTTCCGTACCACCTCTCTTGTTATACATTATGATATAAAATCTATTTATCTGTGTTATATGTTATATTTATTTTTCATTTAAGCTTCTGTAATCCTTAAAAAATATATTCAAACATTACATTTTGTGTAAATACAATAATTTAATTGAGGAAGTGTGTAATCCTACTAATATGTATGTCATGATTTATCTTTATGATCTATGATATTCATGGTATGAACTTCTATTTTCATGATCATGTTATCATACCATTATTATCATGGTTATTCTTACATATATTGATTTTTTTACCCTAACTGAGAATTTGTGGTCACTTATTTTTATGATTCATTTCCCCAAGTTATGAGGATATGTTTTATGTATGTTGTATCAAAGAACAGTGCTAGTCAAGGAGAATATATTATGAGGTAATTTCTCTCACATATTTACCATTGTTTTTGTTTCCATGTTTTCAAAGGCACAAAACTAAAAGAGTCTTTGGGTGTCTGTTTGAGTAATGTATTAAGTTTTCTGGGAAACAATGATGTAATGTTAATGTATTGAATGCATGGGTCGTTATAGGTGGTATCAGAGAAAATGTTTAGTCAACCTATAGAAACTAGGAAGGGATAAAATTAGTGATATCGATAGGGTTATTTCTAATGATATTTGTAGGTATGTATCTTGGGATATGTGTAAGGGTTAATCAAATTTTTGGGAAATGTCTTCGAATTTTGTTTAAGAATTTAAAGAGTGTTCTCCTAGAAATACATCCCTATCTAGACACATCAAGTGGATGTGGCTCTAATATAGATTTACCTAGGGGTAATAACTCCGAAAAGGTGTGTCGGGCCGGACTCAAGCATAACCTGGTATATGACAAAGGTTTTTTGTTTCCCTCCTAGTTTGATTGTCTCAAGGGATATTCTTTGGTAATTCATAAACACTTTAATGAGTATCTGAGATCACCCCTTTGTATTTTTCCTTCCACAGGTTATGAAAATATATATTAAGTAATATATGTCTAAGAAGGGTTATTGTCAAGAAAAAACTAGTGGGAGATAATTTAGCTAACTTATATATCATTGATTATGTTTCCATATTTCTAATGGCACTAAACTACTATAGTCTTTAGTAATCTATTTGTATAATGTTTTAATTATTCAAAAAAAGTGGTGAAAAATTAATTTATCTCAATACTTGGTAGTTGTCGAGGTTCTCAACACCAAGAGTAAGTGGACCACCCCATGCATATCTACAACCCATAGAAAGAGAGTAACCAAATTTTAAGGCTTGGATAAAAATATGTGTGTATATATATTTACTCAGTAAAAGAATCCCAGTCAAGAGAGAAAAAGGATCTTCACCTCACAAACCATCCCAGGAAAAGAGTTCCCAACAGTTCTAGAAGTAAATCAATGATGAGAAACATCTCACACATCTAACCAATATAAAACATCCAATTTAAAAAAAATTATCAATATGTTTCATAGTCTAGGGGTAAAATTTCCAATTTGAGGTCTCATTCTATGTACTGATAGAGGGATGACACTCAGAAGGTATGTAGAAGAACCACACCCTTAACTGATAGGGGGATTACAGTCAACGTATATACAATAAGTATGGAAGAATCATGAATTATTATGAAAATTAAGTACCATATCCAATGATATATGACCTACACCCTAGTATGAAAATGTAGTATGGTCTCCATGTATAGAGGACTCATGCCCTGGTATGATGGGGGAGTACTGTCTACATGGATAGAGAACTCACACCCAAGTGCCACAGGTGAGTACCATATCTATCTCTACAATGAGTATGGAGGACCTATTCCTTGATGTGATATAGTAGTTTCATCTCCCTAGATAGAGGACCTGCACCATTGTTCCATATGGGAGTATCATCTTTATCTGCACAACAAGTATGGAGGACATGCACCCTGATGTGATAGGATAATATTGTCTCCATTGATAGAGTACATAGACAATATTCCCATTTAGAGTTGTATTGTATCTATCCCCATAATAAGTATATATTACTTTCACCCTGATGCAACAGACAATTATTATCTCTGGGGATAGAAGACCCAAGTGTAATAACCTGAGATTTTCTAAAATATATTTTTTAATTTATATAATGTTTTTTCCAATTTTAAATTTCATGAAAAATTAAATATAGATTATGTTATATAAAAGAACTATGATTCACTTCTTTTATATGCTACACCAAGGTAATATTCCTCTATATGAAACAACAACTTGGCTTGTGTTACAAACAACACTTAGTTTCACTGAAAAAACAGATTATTATTACAATTATTTAAATGACATTGTGATAACCTATAAATTATACTTAATAATATAAATAGTATTATATAATATTAAAATTTAATTTATAATGGTTTCATATAAATAAAAAACATTCATAATGAAATGGATAATTTTCTTTAAATTATTTTTACGTATGAAAATAATATTTTCTCAAATAGACTGGTTTTTATGTCCTTCTCTGAACAATAATAAAATTTATTTTAGAAAATATTAGAAATTATATTTTAACAACAAAATTTCTTTTTTGAAATCAAAATTTCAAAATTATCTTTGGGTGAATTTAAGATATTTTAATGAGAAACTTCACTGTTGGGTGAATAGTAAACAATGCATAATTATAATTCAAAACTGCATTTTCATCAAATTAATTTATATAGTTAAATTATATTTTAAGTTTACTTGAAAATAAAACAAGATAAATTATACATATATTAACCCAATTTAGGTTATTAGAATCAATGTTGTTTTGAATTTAGATACGAAATCTTAATGAAATTTCAACATTCTCATATTAAAAACCTACTTTCTCTCCATGTCTACGAGACAAGAATTAAATTTTTTTTTCATTTCTATGAATTTAATTTCAAAAAATTGACATAAATAGTTATAATTAGTATTATATATTTTTATAATAATATCAACTTGATTTTTACCAAAAATAATAGTAAGCGTGATTAAAAGTAATTAAAGTGATAATTGTAAAATTAAGCTTAACAAGGGTTTAAACCTTATATTTATAGAAAAAAATATCCTATAAATATTTCAAATAACCCTTTTGGCCATATTTCATCCATAAATCTTTTATTATTTATTTTTTTGGTTTTTTATGACTTAAAAATGTAAAAACATGGGTTCACCTAACTTGTTTTCAAAAATTCCAAGTGTGTCCCCTCCCTCCCTTATAGAAGGCCACTGCCTATCCCCCTTATACACAACTCTAAAACCACTTAGCTTCAGAAAATCTTGGACCATTTTCTTTCCCGACACCCAAAACATCCTCCTTGAAGCCTACCGTTGGGTAGAAATCCAACCAAGAATGTCCTTTGGTGCAAACCAAAAGGGGTTACCCAAAGAAGAGGTAACATCCTTCCTCAAGATCCTTTCCTTTATTTTCTTTCTTCACCACCTAGATTATTTTTTTTCTATTATTATATAATAAACTTACTATCCTCAATATTCTTAGATTATTTTATTCAATTTTCTTTACCTACACTTACACACACTTCCATCTAATGGGTGATGTAATTACTGTTCTAGTGTACAGTGAACTACCGCCTCACAAAACAATGTTCTTCATTTTTCCTTTACAAATTATCAAGGATGAGAATTATGTTAGAAATAATTTTTTCATATTATATTTATGATGATTATGATTTATATATTTTTATTTAATTATTATATAACACATACCTTCATGCTTTCCACTTTGCGTAAATACGAAAACTTTGTTTGTAGACGTGTGGGCTACCGCTTCCCAAAAGTGATGTGATTTATTCACACATTACATGGAATGTTTCAAGGATGGGTTTATTCAATATAAATTATATATAAAAAATACTAATTATATTATAATTATATTTTATATTTATTTACATATATGTCATTAACTTTCTTTCTTTCAATACTATAAGAAAATGGAAACACCATTCATGCGTACGTACGACCTACCGTCTCCATGAATGGTGTATTTAATTTCATATTTCTAACTTTTATAGATAATTAAAAATATTTATATTTAGGATATATATGAAATAATAATAATTTTTTACATTTTTTAAATAATTAAATCATGATCTAAGTATGAGTATCAATAATTAAAATTCCAGACACGTATGATAAACAATGCAGATATTACCTAAATGTTAATTTTACATGTAATTATTAATAAATGGGTTTTATAAAGTAATAATTAAATAATATATGGTAATATATAAAATAATATTCTTCTTTTTTATATGTATAAAAAACTTATTTTTATTATACCAAAGGATTGAACGTGTCTGATGAAAGTCAAGACTTAAGGTAAGAGAATTTCATCTCACTTTTTATTTCTGTGAGATACATTCTTTATTCACCAATCATTTCTTTTGTGTAGTGTATATAATACCCAAGAGTTGATTATATTACACTTATAATTAAATTTATGGGTATTTAAATATTTATTTTATGTTCATAGGGTTTATGTTTCAAAAGTTACATAATCGGTAAAGTAATTTTGTCACAATTTTCCATCTTTGAGACATATTCCATGTCATGCACATATATTTTTATATGAGGTGTATATACTATTTTTGACATGTATTTAAATTAATCTCCTTATTTTATTTATATATTAATATTCGTTTAATATTATTCTTTTCATTAATTTTTATTCATATTTACAAAATTAGTAACGGTTTATTGCTACAATCTCATCATTTATCAAGATTATTTATGATCATGATTGAATTGATTAAATGAAAATTCATGGATATTATTTCAATTAGGTTATTAAATTTATATAAAAGTAATGGTTCCATTTTTACAATATTTCATAGTTAACATTATTAAGAAAAAACCTAACTGCATGTCTCTTTTCAGTCAGAAATTTGTATTCTTTCAAAATTGTGTTTTAAAAAAAATCAAAAAAAATTTACTATTAATGTATGATTTTTAACGGAAATTTTTACCCTTGTACTACCTTTTTATAAAAAAATTAAAAGGAATATTCTTGTAGTTTTATGATCAAGGAACTTTTCTAAACGTTTAATGTGTAAAATAAATGTTCGGTATGTATAGAATTACCCACAACCATGATCATCATTTCATTGATTATTCCATTTTTAGTAAATATGTTTTAATTTAAATAATTCTTTAACCTAATTATCTTCAAATTTATTTATTTAAAAACTTTTATTCAATGAATTATGTTTTAAAAAAAATTATATGTTTAAAAAGTTTTTTAAAGTATTTTCAATGCTTCTTTTATAAGTTTTCAAAATTTTGTTTTCAAAGGAAAGGATTTAAATAATTTCAAAGATTCATTTTATATTTTTTTAGAGTATTTTCAAAAAAAAAAGGTTTTAAAAATGTTTTAAACCTTCATTTATAATATTCCAAGGGAAAAGGTTTTCTAAAAAATTTCAAACATCTTTCATATGCTTTCAATGGAAAAGGATCTGAAAAAAATTTCATGTTTTCTTTATATGTTTTAAAATTTATTTTAATGGAAAAGTTTTTTGAAAATTTTCAAGATTGTTTTATAATTTTTCATGGTTTCATTTAAATAAAATTGATTTCTAATTGTTTTATGTTTTAAAAATAATTTTTCAATGAATAAAAGAAATTTTCCAAAGAAAATGGTTTTAAAATATCTTTCCAAATTATCTCCCATCTAAGATGACATCTGTTGGTGTTACTCATGAATTTCTAGGAAATGATCCAAAGTTTACATTCATATTAATTCAATGAATGGGTTATTTTTATGAAATTATATTTATAAAACCTGTTTTTCAATCATGGGTTATATTCTTTTGAAAACAACTTCTTTTCAGAGGATATGATTTGATGAAATGATTATACAACCTATCTATTTTCCACGGGTTAGGATATGATTACATTTTTATGATACACATTTCATGTCATGGGTTATGAAATGATTTTTAATTACATGGTGGAACATGTATGTTTAATTTAATTATGAGATGGTTGGGACCTATATCTCTCACTAATTCATTGCATAAAGAGTTATATTTCATGAGATATACATGGGTAGAATGGGAGTGAACTCGGTTTAGTAAAGGACTTTGTCTGCTAAGATGGTCTTGTGAGTGAAACATGACTACTAAGATGGTCATGGGAGTGATCCATGACTACAAAGATGATATTGGGGGTAAACACATACTAATAAGATGGATTTGGCAGTGATGCCTTAACTACTATAGAAATCATTTTATATTCTTATATTTCTACCACAAATTCCATGTCTTACTCCTATGTTATGCTTTCGTGACTTCTACTCTTGATTCAATTATTATTTATATATTATGAATTTATAATATTCATGTCCTGATTTATTATTATTATTTATTATATTAATGGTATAAACATATATTTTCACGATCATGTTCTCATAACCTAATGCTCATGAAAATACTTACATATATTCTTTTTTTACCCTTATTGATCATATAAGCTCACTTATTCTTATGTTTCCTTTCCCTAGGTTTTGAGGATGTGTTTTATGTATGATGTATCTAAGAAGGATGTTATTCATGAAGAAAATATTGTGAGATAATGTACCTCACTTATATACCAGGGTTTTTTATTCCATGTTTCCAAAGGAAATAACCTAATACTGTATTTAGGTGTTTGTTTGAGTAATGTGTTAAGTATTCTGTAGAAAAATGATGCAATTTTATTGTATGGAAAGAAATGTTTGTTATAGATTGTATCAGAGAAAATGTTTAGTCAATCATTAAAAACTAGTAAGAGATAACTTTAGTGATATCCCTAGGGATATTTATAAGGTTATGTCTAGGGATATCTCTCAGGATAAGTGTAAGGACGAATTAGAGTTTAGGAAAAAGTCCTAGAATTTTATTTATGGAATGAGAGAGTGATTTCATATAAATACATCACTTTATAGATACTACAACTAGATATGGATTTGGAATAGATGTATCTAGGGGTAACAACACCGAAACAGAGCATCAGTGCTAACAAAAGCATAACCTAGTGCATGATAATGGGTCTTGATGCACACCTGGTTTGAAAATCTCAGGGGATATTATTTGGTAATTCAAAAACTCTTCATGAAACTTCATGAAGGATTTAAATATATGATGAAAATTAATAACCAAGGATAAACCTAAAGTTCCAAAGATTAAAAAGGGTTTCATAATTTAGACATACTATAAGTGGTTTTTAATGATTATGTAAATCCTTACTATGATAATTGTTTCTTACTCTATGATTTCTAGTTTTAGTAAATTCAAAGAACTAGATGGAAGTTAGTTTAGAAAGGTAGAATTATTATTGGTTATAATTTTGAATATAAAGAGATATTTAATGATGTGTTAAAGTTATGAGATATTTTAACAGTATTTTTTACATTAAAAGTAAGAAGTATCATTGAATTTTTATTGGGAAACATAAATACATTACTCATATTACATATTTTATGAAAGGAGAATTAAGTGATATGATGATACAACATAAGTAATGGTTGAAGAATAAAGTGGAAGGATTAAATTATTTATGTATTTAGATTCAAGAATTGTGATTGTAAAAAATATAAGGATTGTTCAGTTTAAGTTTTGTGCTAAGTATTTACAAGAATATATTGAATTTATTTTGATGGATTATATATGTTATTTAATGTAAATGTGATGTTCATGGAAAACATATGATCAACCAAAATATAACCCTTAATATATTCTCAATTTTGAGATAATGATGTTTGGATAAAGATATGGTGGATATAAATAAGTATATTAGATGGTATAGATTACCTTAGAACAAAACAAGGATTTTTTGAAAAGTGGTTTATGCTATAATTAGTGAAGTTCGCAACATTTTTTGATTTATGGAATATATAAAATAAACTTTGAAATAAGGAAACACAGATTCTTTCAATAAATATATATGGTAATTTAGGTTTTTAGAGAATAAATGAGAGTGGTATTTTCATGTTAGGAATGTGAAAACAAATAGCTACCATATGATATATAGGGGATCAATTTTAATCTGATTTAAAATAAATTAATCTTATTTCTATAGTTTTGGAATTCCATATTTCATAACAGTTATAAGATTAACCATTTATGGAATGGTTTATGTTAAAAATCATATGAGGTTTTAGATATTAAAGTATTGTCTCAATATATAAGGATTTACGTATATCATATAACATGTGATAATATTTTTTTTGTGATTTTAACTAAATACAGATGGAATGACCTATCATTTTATTTATGGATATCATGATCCATTGGTGTTTTAAGAATAATAAATTTACCTTCATTTCTGTGAATAATACATGAATTTTAAATTTATCAAGGTGTAACAAAGTGTGTGATTTTATGGAAATCAAGTATTTATATATCCCTGTGAAAATTCCTAAAGATTAGGAAAATATCATTAAATAAATGTTTGCCCTATTGTCATTATTTATGATTATATCGGTGAAATTTTTCAAGATTATTTGGGTGAAAATTCTTATTTTTAACTATCTATAAACCATGTTCTCTATCACTCTCCATCATAACCTGATGGTTATATTTCTCTTCAATGTCTAATTTTTTACTTTCCACATATGTTCCACTATGTGCGAAGCTAGTTATGGGTTACTTTTGGTAAACATTATGGTCCTCACTTTCCCTTTTTTAAAGGAAGTTTTACTATTTTTTTAAGATGTGGGTTTTTATTACATAGACATTCAAGTAATTAAAATATGATAAATCAGATGAATTTTGAGGGTGAAATTAATTTTTATTGGGGGTAGAATGTACCACACTGATATTTTTTTAAATATTTGTTTTCAAATTTATTTAATCTTTTTTTATATTTATCATTTCATGAAAATTTTAATATCTGTTATTTTATATGAAATCACTAAGTTTGAATTGTGTGATACACTAAACCAATTTAATCATTCACTATACACAACACCGACATGGCTTGCATTACATGCAACACAGAGTTTCAGCAAAACAACACTTTATTATTATAATTATTTAAATGAGAGAGTTATAACTAGGTCTTTAAACATATTAATATAAATAGTAATAACTAATCTTTAAATGTTATTTATTCTATTTTTATTTAAATAAAACATTTCTATAATGAAATATATAATTTTTTGTAATTTATTTTTATGTTTCAAGATACTATTTTCTTAAATGAACTTATTTTTTTGTCATTATATAAACAATAAAAAAATTAGTTTTAGAAACACATAGTAGTTTAATTTGATATAATAAAATTCATTATTCTTAATATAGAATGTCAAAAATAGAATAGGGAGAATTTTTTTGATTTTTATGAGAAACATCAGTTTTTTGTGAACAGTGAAACGTACATAATATTAATTCAGACCCACTTCTTCGTCTAATTTTTTTTATATTGTAAAATTTTATTTTAAGTTGGTTTTAAAGAAAAAATAGATCAATTATAAATCTATTAATCCAATATTGGTCATTTTAATCAATTTTTTGTTGAATTTATACATAGAATCTTAATAAACTTTTGGACATTCTCACATTAAAAACTCACCTTCTCACCAATCCTGTAGGATTAACATTAAATTTATTTTGGCCCCTTATATTAGTAGAATTTTTAAATAAAGGCATACATTATTCTAATAACTGTAATAATTTTATTTTAATAACATAAACATAATTTTTGACAAAAAAAATTAATAAAAGTGATTAAAATTAATTACAATGATTATGGAAAAATTAATCTTAACAATGGACTAAACCTTAAACTTAAGGTCGAAAATGACCTATACACTTTTCCAAAACCCATTTTATGGTAATATTTCTACCATAAAAATTATATTATTGATTTATTACGGTTTTTTATGACTTTTTTTAAGTAAAAATGTGGGTACACCAAACTTGTTTTTAAAAATTCTAATTGTGTCCTCTACCTCCCTTTCAAAAAGCCACCAACTCTCCCCCATATTCACACCACTCAAACCACATGGATTCAGAAAATATATACCTATATAACTTTACAGCATCCATCCATTCCTTGTTTAATCATCCCTTTTAGTGGAAAACTATCCATGGAATCTCTTTTGTGAAAACCAAATTGAGTTACCAAAAGAAGAGGTAACATCCTTCCTCAAGAGCCTTTCCAGTATTTTCATTATCCAAAACCTTGATTCATATTATTCCATGATTATATAATAACATAAGTATCCTAAATATAATAATATTTTTTTTATTATAAGTTGTATACCAACACATACACACATGTCCGTCTAATGGGTAACGAGCATATAGTTCCTGTGAACGGCGAACAACGCCCTCATGAAACGATGTTGTTCGTTTTTCCTTTACCACATATCATTCTTGGTAATTATAATACAAAGTATATTTTTATATGATTTACATTATATTTATGATTTATATATTCTTATTAATTAATATATAGCACATACCTTCTTTCTTTCCATTTTTTTATATACAATAACTTCATTTGTGGATGTGTGGATTACTGCCTCCTCAAAGTGATGTGATTAGTTCACACATTACATGGAATGTATCATGGGTTTAGTAAATTTATATTTATATATTAAATAATTATTCAATTTTAATAATATTATAATAATATATATATATATATATATATATATCTTTTATGATCTTTTTTTAATACAATAAGAAAACGGAACAACATTCATGCTTGCGTAGAGCCTACCATCTCCATGAAAGGTGTATTGCATTTCATACTTATATATTTTATATATTATTATAAATATTTAAATACATTATATATATTAAATATATATCATGTTTTAAAATATTTAAATAATTAAATCATGATTTAATTATGAGGATCGAGAATAAAAAATCAAAACATCTATGATAAACCAAGCTATTATTATATGAAACCTTAATTTAACATGGAATCTTTAATAAATATGTAATATAAAGTCAAAAGTAAATAATATATGGTATTATATATAAGAATATTGTTTTATGGTATATGTATAATAAACTTTCATTTTCTATATAGGTGTTTTGAACGTGTCTGAATAAAGTCAAGACTTGAGGTAAGGGAATTTCATCTCACTTTTTATTTCTGTGAGATACATAACTTATTCACCACTCATTTCATTTATATGGTTTATATATTGATAATTAATTTGTTCTATGATTATTATAATTTAATTTACTTGTATTTACATTTCCATTTTATGATATTTCTTTCATGGGATTCTTGTTTCAAAAGTTACCAAATCGGTAAAGTAATTTTGTCCCAATTTTCATTCTTTTAGACATTTGTCATGTTCTGAACCTATATTTTTCTATTATGTGTATATAAAGTGTTTGAAATGTTATATCATGAATATCATTATTTTAATTATATTTTAATATTTTTTTAATTTTATTCATTCTATTATTTTATGATTCAATGTTACCAAAGTGGTGATGGTTTATTGTTACAATCTCATCGTTTATCGATATTATTTTTTATTATTCTTTCATTGATGGAATATTGTGATCCATATCTCAAGAAATATCCTGAATATTATTACCCTATATTTATTAATGTTATATCTATTTAATGGTTCCATTTTCTACTAATTGGTACTTATGATTATTAAGAAAATGTTTTTTGTGAAAAATTTTCATTATTTCTCCTTTCGGGAAGAAATTTGGGTTATTTCAAAACAATGTTTTCAAAAAAATAATCTTTTTTACTACTATTCAATAATTTTTATTGGAAATTTTTACCCATGTATTACACTTCTTCAAAAAAAAATTAAAAGGAATTTCCTTTTTCCAATCAAGGAACTTTTCAAAACTTTTAAGATGAAAAGGGAAATTCTTGGCATGTATGGACTCACCCACCATCATGAATATCATTTCATTTGTGATTAAATTGTAAGTTAAAAAATATTTAAAAGGAAATTGTTACGAAATTATTTTTTGATTTCTTGATTGTAAAATTTTTTTAAAATAAAAAGGGGTTTCAAACATTGCTTTAAGATTAAAAATTTTTTTAAAGGATTTTCAAAGCTTACTTTATATTTTTTCAAAATGGTTGTTTTATAAGGAAAGGATTTAAATTATTTCATAGATTTGTTTTATATTTTTTCATGGTATTTTCATGATAAAAGGTTTTCCAAATTTTTTTAAGATTATTTTTTATATTTGTTAGGAAAAGGGTTTAAAATTTTTCTCACACTTATTTTATAATTTTTCAATATTACATCAAATGAAAATGGTTTTCAAAAGGTTTTATGTTTTAATAAGTCTTTTTTAATGATTAATGGAAATGTTCCTCATGAATTTTTTTAAAGATATTTCCAAGTTATTTCTCAGATAAGATGACATTTGTGGGTGTTACTCATTCCTTTATGGGAAATTATCCAAACGTTCCATTCATATTATTTCTCTGAATATGATATGTTTTGATGGAATAATATTTATAAGATAGATTTATCTTTCATGGGTTATATTCTTTTGAAACCCACTTCTTTTCATGGGTTATTATTTTATGAAATGATTATGAAACTCGTCTCTTTTCAACAGGTTATGATATTATTACATGTTTTTGATACCCATTCCATTTCATGGGTTATTATTTTATTTTTAATGATCTTGTGTCACATATATGTATGATTTCATTATGAGATGCATGGGACCTATATCTCCCTATAATGCATTAGGTAAATATTTATATCTCATGAGATAGATATGGCTGAAATGAGGGGTGAACTCGGATCAATAAAGGACTTTGTCCACTAAGATGGTCTTGTGAGTGATCCTTGAATACTAATATGGTCATGGGAATAAACGATGACTGTCAAGATAGTATGGGAAGTGTACCCATACTACTAATATGTCCTTGGAAATGATTCCTTGACTAAGATGGAAATCATTTTATAAGCTTATGTTTCTACCACAAATTCAATGTATTACTCCAATTTTATGTTTTTGTGGCTTATAATCATGATTCTTTATGATTCTTGTATTATAAACTATCAGTATTTATGTTTTGATGCTTCCAAAGGCCCTAATATTATATGGTATTTGGGCATATTGTTTATTAATGTTTTTTGTATTTTGAAAAAATGTAGTAATGTCAATGTATGGAAATCATGGGTCGTTATATCACACCCTGGTTCCACAAGGGAGTGCCTCTATAGTCATCATGGACCCACACCATATCTGATGGGGGTTCCACTTAGAAGCCTCTAGTGATCCTGCCAGATCATTGTCATTAACGAGCATCACCTAAACAATTTTAAGACCCAAAATATCTCATAGTACTTCTTCAAAGACATAATAGAGGGAACCATAACGTTCTATGTGGAAAAAAACTCAAGATATACTACTACCAGGCCAAAAATACAAGTCTAAATGAAAGAGATATAAGATATTAAAGATTCATAAAAAAAATTGTATTGTATGTAAGGGACCCACACAAAATGTTGTATCTCTCTACTCTATAGTAGTGTACTCTATAAAAATGGATTTATGGTTAGGTAGTATTAAAGGGGATGGAAGGGTACTACATGGTGTGTCTTGGCTAAATGCCTAACGAAATCGTGAGGTTTATCATCGGTCTAAAGGGAAAAACATAATTCTATCGATATGCCTCCGAAAACATCCCTATATGGACAAATAGATCACACTATTATGATCATCATGGGAAAATTCATAGGTTGGGAAATTTACTTGGCCAAATCGGATACCTGATGTGTAAATCACATTTCACCATTTAACACCTGAATGTTTCTTCATGGGACTGAGAAACAAAACTAAAGTAAATACTTGATATTGGTCTTAAAACGTTCACCTCAATATTAGGTCACAATACCGATGATGGTTCATTGTTACAACACCGTATGAAGAAGATACATATGATACATGATTCCGTAATAATAATAATAATAATGGGTGTTTTTGACCTAATCCATGGGTCATACAAATGTATCCATTACTAGTCTTGAAATGACAATCAAAATTCTAGGGTAATAATACCACTAAAGGTTCTTCAATATGACACTTTATGTTGAAGTTACAGCCTGATTATGGTTTTAAGAACAAAAATAAAAAAAACAATAATATATTTTTATTATTTTTATTATTTTTTCTTAATCCTTATTCGATGGGAGGTATGTGACATCCCTCCTTATGTGTTATAAATACTGGGCCTCCCACTTCAAAATGCCTCTTCAATCCATTTTAACTTCCCTCTTTTTCATTTAATTTTAAAAAATATAAATATCATCTAATATATTAAAACAAAAACAAGGTCCACGCTCAACCTGTTAGATCACCCACCATATCTATCCAATTATTCCCATTTTTTAATTTAAATATTATAGTAATTAATAATATTAAATAAAACAACTTTTTTAAAGTTGTTATTATTTTTCTCCCTCCATGATTATATTCTTCCAACTAGACTTTTATTCCACCATTATTTTTATTATTTAATATAAAAATAATAATTTCAAATCCTCGTTTAATTTTATTAGATAACAACTACTTTTATTATTATTATTAATGGTCACTATATTTACTACGTTTGAATAACTCATTAGATATCTAAGTCCAGTCACCATCTCATCCATGTTGAGTAGCCTCTGCTATGAGACCCCATGCACAACCCCCACTTGGAACTGATTATGTCACACCATACGTTGTCACCCCACAACAACCAGAAAAATGGTGATCACTGAGTTGATCTCACTTCACCAATGATCCAAAAACCCAAACTAGAAATATCGATCTAATCTATCTAAAAAACCCCACCCTTATCATTTATTAATTCTTCTACTAACCGTTAATCCATTCATTGTCCATGGTATTGAAACAGATCTAGTGGTTTGATTGCATTCGAACCCACCCCAAAAATGTTTAATCGTGACCCTGCTGTCCAATTATGAAGAACATGATGAATGGTCGGATAAGAGAACCGATATCAAAGGTGATAAAAATCATTGGTCAGGCATTCTTGGACAATTATTTCATAACGGGGAAAACGTGGTGAGAAACATGGCTTAGAGAAGAAATATATTTAAATAATAATTTATTTCGATACACAGACTCATAAGAAATTTCATTATATATGGATCAAAAGAAATAGATTTGATCATGGTCAATATTTTAATCATAAGGCCCGAAATCACAAATGAATATTCAGACCTCGATTATGGATCGATCATTGGTGAAAAACACATATGCTAGTGATGAAGAAAATATGATGCATCTGTCGCCTTTCAATTCACCTCGATCTAATCATCGGTCATCATTTAATCTCAAAATTCCAATTAAGATCATCAAATATTATCTCAAAAATCTATTATGGTTCTGTGAACAATCTAAGAGAAATGTGATAACAACAAATTTAGAAATGATTTTTTGGTTAGGATCTTTAATAAAATAATTAATCAAATGATTTAATTTATTTAATTTTTTCTCCTAGGTTAGCGCTCAAGCAAAAAATATGATTCCAACCAAGGTTATTTCATACCTAGCGTAAAACCACATTCTAGACTCAACAGAGGTCTCAAATTTCTCATCTAAGACCCTTTTTGTGAGTTATTTTTATCATGATTATTAAAAAAATAATTAATTTATTCAATGAACCCACCAATGATTGCCTCATCTAAACATCCCGCACTAGTAAATTTTTGTTCGCGCCAAGGGTAAACCTCACATTAAGGATTAAATTGCGGTCTCTGATTTCCAATATGAGACTCTATTTAAGATATATTTAACTTTTTCAAGAAAAACATGCATGGGTGATAGAAAATATATTTAATTTTTTTATAAAATTAATTTTGAGTTTATTAGGTCTTATAATCGCACATCATCTTAGCTCATATCCCTAAAAATATTTCAAGGAATATTAAAAAGTATTACATGAAAAACCTAAATCTCTACGTTATTCACATCTTTCAAGATTTTCATCCAAAAAATGTAGAATATTTGGAAAAATTTGGTGATAATAAGCCTGCATGTGGCTATCCCTCTCCCATTTCCACTATAGGATATACAGTCAAATGATAAATGTGAATGTTCATCATCATGTCACCTCATAACATTACCAAAACCACTGTTAACCCCTAAAGAAATATTTCATCATTACATTATTTAGAATATCCATCTGGTGAATCTTTATAAGATATCTTATCCCGTAAGACCACAAAGTTTATATCCCAAAGTTGTAACTCCCTAAATTGTTGAGGAAGTGGATGAGTAACAACCATAAATTGGAGATATTATTTATCATCCTCCCCCACAAGGTTCAACTACTAAGAGATCAACTACTCTATCACCTCACTTGAATACAATAAATGTAAACCATCATTGTGAGAATCTGCTTACATGGTCATGCCCAAGTTGTCCCTCAAACTCACGACGCCTTAACCTATGTTGGATCCACTATCACTCCCATGTCCGAGAAGACATATCTCAATAATTGAACCTTTAAATCTATAATTGACTCAATGAGATCATTCATACTACTAGTAATCTCAGAGTATGTCTAACACCATCCTCTTGTGTCTCACATGATCCAACCCTGACACTGAGGACATAAGGGAACCAATGAAGAATACTACCACAAAATGACTCAAGAAGGGTTAAGTATTCTACTAATAAGCCCTAAAAACTCTACTGGTGGTTCATTAAGACAAAGGGTATCACCAAGATAACAAAGAAACTCCATCATCTCTAAGAATCCACACTTGGTACATCAACCTCTCAAAACTAGAGAAAATGATATCCCATATCAAGGTAAAAATATGAGAACCACTTTGTCCCTAACCACTGGTTGAAGAAATCAGTGATTCATAGGGTGGCTTCTCTTTCTCACATCACCTATTTCAATTGAAACTAGTCTACACCTGATCTCAAACTCTCATCTTCTTCTTAGGGGAATGACACTATGCTTCCCTGTGAACACACATAGTCTTACGAAGATACCTATCTATAGACTCCTAAAACATCACCTTTATCTATCAAAGCTAAAGAGGGTCATCCGATATTCTAGAAAAAAACATCAGGTCATTCGTAGTGTTATTCCATAAAGAAAATAAGCTCACAATGTTCAGTTAAACCTAAAAGATTATAAAAACAATTTCCTCATACTTCTCTACCATCATAGAAAAATAAAAGTTCGTAGTATTTTCTACTCAAAGGGTAATAATATCCATGGTTTTGATTATATATAACCTCTTACGAATGATCTCATCGTACACCATATGGGGATCACTCTTCCTCAAGGAGGAAAACTCTATCCCAGAACCTGGAAGAACTATCATACTCACTGGTAGAAATCATCTGAACATGGATGGTCTATGACCAGTTCATACTGAGGAAAACATAATAGGGTTCCACTTCCTCTATAAAAATAGTTTTCATGAGAATATTCCTCCTCACAAAGTCGTCTCACACCATTATCAGAAATAGGTTCACCAATCCTCTCTACAAGATCCTCTAATATAAGGGTTGAGAAAAAGGGCCTCAACTGGTATCTCTAGGTCATGAATTGGGATAAAATACCAGGAAATGTGGCTTATGACTATTTTCTATAACTATATCTGGATAATTGGATACACATATTTTTCCCCAAATCACATTCGATTCCACTGAGCCACAGTCTCCTACCGCCTGAAACTACACATTCCCTTTCACACCTACTCACCACAACTAGGGATTGCTACGACACATTACCACATCATAAGGACCCCAAAAACACAACTCAAAGGAAATAATCCAATACACCTCAATACTATCTACTTTGGGATAGCACTAAATCACCTAAAAAGCCTTAGATCATCTCACAAAAACGTTTCTCAGTGGGAGAAGTGTCCCTCATCCTTGATGTATGAAGACACGTCAAACATCACCAAAAAGGGAACTATCGATGCCCCGTGTCACCCTGTAGAAGTCTCACAATGAGGAACACATCAAAATGGGTCTCATTCGAGTGTTATATCCAAACCAAAGGATTGTACCTAACCTCAACCACATTATAAGTCAGTCTAGCTCAACAAGAAACTAGAGAGATCTCCTTCTCTAGAACATGCAATTCATAATCATCAGTGGTGTGTCACCTGCTAATACTACTAGAACCGACCATTGTTCTAGGAAGAATATTGGTTATGAGTGGAACCATTAAATTGGTTGGGATCATTTAATACTACAGTCATTGACTCCATTCAATCCACCACTTCTTGAAAATATATCTCTTCATGAAACTTTAGTGGCCTCTAACGTTGGAACTCACAGACTGAACCATGTATACATGCATCCTCAACCTGCTCTACAGGTACTATCTACTACTTTAAAAGTGTGAGTACTACAACCTTCCCACCTAGAAGAAATTCCTCAAATGATGGCCCCTAAACTGAATCCTCATAACTCATCATATCATGATCATGATCCTAAAATGGTATCCTGGTAGGATGGCGTCACAATGGAATCCTGAAATTTTAGTCAAGACATACCACCTTAAAATGAACATATATCTGTATACAGTAGGGATATGAATCAAGAAGAAAAGTTAATGACACAATACTATTTAATGAATATACCATTGATCCCTAAAACCAATGTCTTGGTATGCCGAGTAAACAACCAGGTAGTCATGATCTTGATGAATGGATACATCAGCTACCCTTACCATCATTGGGTTCCTTAGTCTGAGAGCTTCAATCAACATAGTTTCACAACATTTCTCTAAATATTATCCAAATCCTCATAAGGGTCCAACTCCAAACATCGTCCTAAGTATCGAACCAACTATGATACCAATCATTCATAACCTGACCCAATAGGGATCAAACTGAAACTTACCCAAGCCCACCTTCATAGGCTAGTGGATGGATAATAATGCCGAAAGACATATCCAAAATGGGGAGTCCTACATGTAATTTACATATACACACAAAACCGACCATATCAATGAATAAGTACATAGAAATATTAATAAAAAGATATGATAACTATAATATAAACCATGAATGAAAACCCTCAAGGGTATACTAGTGTACTAAAGTAAAAAATGAAAGTATAGGGGGGAAATACATTCCCATCTGAAAACAACATGAAAATTAAACTATAGAGGGATACTGGCTCTGAATCTCCAATATCTGACAACCATACGTAGTCAATGTACCAAGGTATCCCTAAGATCCTCTAAAGTCATTGCTGACTTTTACATCATATTCATAAGACATGACACGAGAAGGAAAATCCCGTGCATAGGTGAGTATATACACACCCAGTAGGATGCCTTGAAACTTGGAGGTCGATCAATAAGAGAAACAAAAGGAATAGATATATAGTGAATAAGAAACAATTCTACTCAAATCCTAAGAAAGTGATGTCATCCAAACACAAGGGGATCCATATGGTGTGTAGGTGAACTACACATCAAGTCTTCACCACCCATAGTAGGAGATTAGCCTCACCCAACCATGAGGTTCCGGACTTGTAGAGTATGTATACTACCTTGCGTGTCTTTGCAACTCGTGGAAGGAAATTATCCAAGTCTAAAGGAATATATATAAATATATATATTCTCAATAAAATAATCCAAATTAAGAGATAAGGGGGATCTCTATCTCAAAGGCCAGCCTAGGAAAAGAGTCACTAATAGTTCTATAAATCCATCAATGATGCACAGCATCTCACATGTCTTCCCATTATAAAAAATTCAAGTCGAACTAAACTTCAGCACTGTATTGAACAATTGAGGGAATAAAAATTTTAATTACAGGACCCACACCCTATACCGAGAGTGGGATACCACTCCAAAGGTACATAAAATTAACCACAACCTATAGAGATAGAGGGATTCCACTCAGAGTATGTACAATAAGTATGTAGAAATCATGCCCTGGTATGACATTGGAGCACCATCTTAATGGATAGAGGACCTTGTTCTCATATATGGTAGGGGAGTAACATCTCCACGAATAAATGAAATGTGCCTTGCTTCCACAGGGGAGTACCGTGTCTATCTGTACAATGAGTATAGAGGACCCACACCATGATGTGATAGGGTAGTACCATCTCCATGGATCGAGTACCCATGCTCTAATTCCATAATGGAGTACCATCTCTATCTACACAACAATAATTGAGGACCTGCACCTTGATGCAACAATGGAGTACATATAGAACATGTTTCTATGTTCCCCAAGGGAGTATCATATTTATCTTCATAATAATTTTTGATAACCTGCGCTTTAATGTAACAGGGGAGTACCATCTCCATGAATGCAGAACTAATCCCCTCGTGCTATAGGGGACTACCGTCTCTATCAATACAATGGTTATAGAAGACCCACACCCTAATACAGTTGGGTAGTACTATAACAATGGATATCGTACCTTCCCCCATGTTCCATTTAGGTGTACTTCTGTAGTCATTTAGGAAACGTGCCCTATCCGATAGTGGGTTCCCCTCAAAAGCCTCAAGTGATCATTCCTTATCGCTTTCATCATCGAGCATCGCCTAAATAAGAATCATTACCAAAACATCTAACCTTTCATTCTGAAATATACAATGGAGCACACCATCATGTTCTATACAGAAAAACATTTTGGATAGGCTACTTACAACCCAAAATACATGCTCAAATGAAGGAGATACAATAGATTTGATGTTCATAAAGGAGTACACGATGTGTATGGCTCCTACACAATTTTTGGCACCCCTCTTATACTTATCCATGTCCTATATAACTCAAATATATATATCCATGTATCACTACATGGCATGTAAGGGTAATGCACAGTGTGTCTAAGCCAAAAGCCTGAGGAACACATGATATTTATCACCAGTCAGAAGGGAAAAACACAATTCCACAAATATTCCTCTATAAACAGTCCCATATGGAAAAATAGATCACATTGTTGTAATAATCATGATAACATGATTAGGATAGGCTATTAAATTTCCCAAATAAAAAATCTAGGGATAAATTCACACTTCACTTTTTAATGCTCAAACAGTGCTTTGTGAGCCTAAGCCATAAATCTGAATTAAATACTTGATATTGGTATTAAAATGTTCGCCTCAGTATCAAGGTTTCAATACCATTGAAGGTTTATCATTCTAACATTTTATGAAGAAAATATGTTTAATAAAAGATTCTGTAATAATAATAATAATAAAATTACTGGGATTTTCATGGACCTAAGCCACGAGTCGGAAAAATGTATCCATTGCTGGTATTGAAATGACTATCTTAATTCTAGTGTCATTATACCACTGATGGTTCATCAATATGATTCCACATGAAAAACATGCGGCCAGATTTATGTTTTATGAAAAAATAATAATAATAATATTTTTTTATTATTTATTATTATTATTTATTAATACTTATTAAATTAGAGATATGTTTCTCCCCTCCTCATGCAGTGTACATAGTGGGACTCCCACTTCAAGGAGTTTTTCAATTAGTTTAAGCTCTCCCATTTTCTCAACCTATCCAAGAACCCTCCATATCCCTCCTACTATTCTTTTGTTTTATATTTAAATATTTTCATCATAAATATTATTAAATAACATAACTCTTTTAAAATTCTTAATATTTTTCTCTCTCTATGATTATATTCTTCCAACCAAAAATTTTATACCACCATTATTATTATTATTTAATATAATAATAATAATAATAATAATAAATTCAAATTTACTTTTATTAACTCATAACCATTGTAATTATAAAAAATAATAGTATTAACACTCATCATGTTTACCACGTTTGAACACCTCATTGAGATTTGAGTCTGGCCACTGTCTCATTCACACCGAGAAGCCACTGTAATGAGATGCCATGCATGACCCCGACTCAAAAATGATTCAGTTGCACTGAATGTCATCACCCCACAAAAGCTAAGAAAATTGGGATTACTTATCTGATCTAAGACCTCCTCTAATCACAAAACCTACATCCACAGTACCGATTTGATCTGTCTGTAAAAAACTATCTCATTCTTTTATCAATCTTTCCACAAAACAATGATCCTTCATTTATTTATGAAATAAAAATAGACCTGAGGGTTTGATCACACTCAAACTAGCCCAAAAAATGTTGAATCATTACCATGTTGTCTAATAATTAAGAACGCAAAGATTGATGGGTGGAAAGAACCCCTAAAAATTGTGATAAACAATAACGACTAAGCATTACTATCCAATGATTTCATAGCATGGAAACTAGGGTGAGAAACATGACATGGATAAGAAATAAATTGAAAAAATAATTTATTTCGATGCACAAGTTCATGAAGAGGTTCATTTAAACACAGATAAAATGAAAAAATATTTGATCATACTGAATATTTTAATCATAAGGTAAGAAACCACAAATGATGAGTCCTACCATGATTATGGATCGATCATTGGTTAAAAACACATCTTCTAGCGATGAGGGTAATTAACTGCATATACTAATTTTTGATTCACCTCGATCTGATCATTGTTCATTGTTTGATATCGATCTTCCAACAAAGATATCCAAAGGTTCTCCCAAAAACTACCCTTGGTAATGTGACCAACTTTGGTTAAATTTATTAATAACACATTTATAGAGGGTTTTAATTTTTGGTTCTTTAATAAAATAAGTAAATAAATATTTCAATTTATTTAATTATTTCCCTCATGTTGGATCTCAATCCAAACACCTGATTCTAGCCGAAGTTAGGTCATGCTTAGGGAAAAACCCTTGTTTTGGACTCAATAGTGGTCTCATATTTCTCTTTGGAGCCCTTGTTTTTTAGTTACTCAAATTAGGGTTATTAAATACATTAATTAATTTATTCAATGCACCCCCAATGGATTCCCCATTTGAAATCCCTGTGTCAACCAACTTAATTCATGCCTTGGGTAAACCTTACATTACAGGCTCAACCATGGTGTCTAATTTCACATTTGAGACTCCATTTAAGAAATATTTTACTTTTTAAGAAAACCACACATGTATTATATAAAATATATTTAATAGTTTTATAAAATTATTTTCAGGCCTCAAAATCATGCTTTATCTCAATGCCTAGCTATGGGAATTGTTCTAGGAATATTCCAAGGTCTTACATGAAAAAACTAGAGTCTCGATATAGAATAATCATCCACTTGCGGATTTTGGACATACCACACTCTCTATGTGTTAAATGTTTATAGTATATATTGTGAGTGTCATTGGATTAAGGGGTAGAACCGATCCATGGGTTGTAGTGGGAGAAACAATCCATGGGTAGTACAAAAGATGATAGAATACATGTGTGAGATGAAAGGTGTGTATGTTCTAGAAAATGGATACTTGATTGATTTGAATGAAGATATAATCTAATAGAAGGTTTATAAATATTAAAAAAATTAATTGGTAAAAATCCTTTTTATAATCACAAATTAGTGTCGAGACTGAATAAGTGGTGTGAAGGTTGAATCTAACTCAATATGTAGTACAGGATAACAATATTTTTTCAAAAAAAATCAGAATATCATATATTGAATGGAATAAGATGAAATGATTTAGAGTTTCATATATATTAAAATGGTTTCAACACATCATAAAAATAAAATAGTGGAATCATAGTCAATATTTTACAAAAAAATATGCCTATAATATGATGTATGAAAATTATATTTCCATTAAATGATTCCCTATGGTGAGAAATTCTCTAAAAATATGGTTACAATAGCTAATAAAATTCATAATGAGTTGGTATTGAGGTCTAGAAGGTTGTTCAATCATTTCTAAAGTGAAAATTAATCTCCCTATGAATAAATTACATGTTCATCATATGGTACCATGTGTCTATAAAAAATTAGGGGTATTAATTGATACTGTATTTTCTATGTCACACATATTTTTTCTTTATTTCTTATTCATTGACGATTTGGATGATGTGATCCCATATTTTAAAAAAATGTTTTTATTCAAAATAACCCCTTATTTAAACCAATTTCTAGCTAAAATATGTATTCTTACTTACATTGTTAATTTTATAATTAATTATTTAATGGATCAATTAATTATTTTTAATTATCGGAGTTAAATTGGGAATCAATACATACAATTTAAATTAAAAATGGATTTTATTTTAAACTTTAATTTAGTATTGTAAATAATAAATCATGAATTTAAATTCTTAAATGGATTGTTTTTTTGTTCTAAGTCTTTAACACATTTGTTGAATTAAACTAAAATCCATACAGTGTGTTTTATTTATGAAACAAAAAATTGTATTTTTGTGTGAAACCTTTTTTGAATCATTTTTTTAATAGATTAAGTTGATGAATTTGAAATTATTTATTGAATGATGAAATTGTGATTTTAATTTTTTTATTATTTTTTTAGAAAATTCTCACACTAATAAATATGTGATACATAGGTCAGACTCCAATTTTGGAAAATACATGAATAAACTGTGGATTCTATTTTTATGTAATATTTTAACACACACAGAAATATAAATCGAAATATTCAACCATAATTATTCCATCGACTTCAAGTGTGTATGTGACTGCATAAAGTAATTTTCAAGCTACCAGGCATGAATTTTTAGAAGACTGGTGGATTGAAAATTCCTATGAGGAGTGTTATGAATGCGAAAAGAAATATGGCGTACCACAATAAATGTTTTCCAAGAAGGAGATAAATGTATGTGAGTCATACCACCCCTTTATGAATAATAAACTCTTGTATTCCATTGGAATCTATGCAAGTGTGATAACCCCAATCTCACCACTATAATGGGGAACACTAAAACTAAAACACTGAAAAATATTTATTTATTTTAATTTATTGATGTGTGTATGTAAGGATTCCAAGTTAGGTGATGTGGGTTGTATTCCCCACACACTGGTTAGAGGTCTGGAAGGGAGCGTGAACATGGTGTTTGTCAAAATTATACAATGAATCGATGTTTCTCTATTATTAAGGCTGAAATATTAAACTGAATAGATCTTGAACCACCATGAGCCCACCCCTATTAATTCCAAAAGTTGCGATTGAAGGACTAAAATAAAAATTTTCTAAAATGATGACAAACACATATACTAACTCCTGAAATGAAAGATATGGATGAAATCTACCATGAATACAATGATCAAGTCATGTTGATGAATCAAAATCCAATGAAAAAAATATATATGTTTATTTGATATGCCCAATGGTTCTACATACCTAAAAACTCTACATAGCATAAATTACTACATTACTATATATACATACCCAATTAGTGATTTATCTGATCATAGATAATGATAGATATTTCTATGTATCCAAATTCCCACGTATACCAATTTTCACCCTTCTTAGAACCAATGTTGGAGATTTTCATAGTGCCATAAAAATTCTAGAATGGGAAAATTTACATACAAGTTGAGGATTCTCATTTGAAATTAAACTTTTATCTCATTATTTTGGTTTATAAAAATCATGGAAGAATAAGATATTTTTCTATCCACATACCTAAGGTGGCTGTATATACTTGATATCATGCTTGCTACAGAATATGAAATTTCGATAGGGTGTTACAAGACTTTTAGGAGTTCAACTATTCTCAAGTATATTTCACTTAGATATGGTTAAAAGAACCTCAAGGCACCCCACATATAACTATATAAGGATGAATAATCTATATGCTCATCATGCATAATTTGAGGAAGAATTAGGTCAATGAGATATAAATATATTCCACATCTCTAAAAGAAAAACATTCAGAATATGTCGATCAAATCTATAAACTTCTACATATTATTTCTACAATTTCAATTTCAATACTAATTCTCATTCTATAAATTTTTTCATATGTGTTGTTTCAGTATTTTCCCCCTTAATTTATTTATGTTGTGTTGCCTCTTTGATATCCTTATGATTTGAATCTCTATGATCATGAAAAACTATTCTATTGCATGTGGTTTTAGGGGAATCACAATGGTGTTCTTTAATTTATGAATTTAATTATCAACCTATCTCCTATATTCTTCTAATGTGATGGTGAAGATGGAATTTTTATGAGGTAATTATACCTATAAATTCCATTGACACTGCCATACTCTAACAATTGTTTCACTTCAATATCTCCCTCTAATTGGGTCTCACTTTATGCTATAGGAGTAAACTAGTTTAAAAGGAAATATGGTATGTGATTGTTTCATGATGAGTGAGTTATTTTTTTCTCACAATTGAGGAATGTTCTTACCCATTCACTGAGTAAAACACATGGAATTTCTATTCTTTTAAAAGATCTATAGAGCTAATAGCTATTACATACAAAATTATATAGTAGATTGTGAGCTTATGAATAATATAGAACTTGATCATTGAATTAGATGATTTATATCAAAAGTAAATAATGATATATCCCACTAAAAAACATCCTTAAGGATGATTTAATTTCTTGCATCGTTCTTGTTCTTCATTTCATATTTATTCTCTATTTTCATGAAATAACAAAACTAAAAAAAACACAACATCTCTTGATTTCTCCCTTTTAAATAATTAAAAACAAAAAAAATCCTAGGAGATTTGGAATAGAAAAACTCATATACCCTACTCCTTGGGATATTTCCCTGGAAATCCACTACACTAAATTATGAATAAATAAAAATTTTGTTTGTTCATGGCCCATGACAATACATTGATCAACTTATAACAATTTTCAAGGAATAAGGGTAGAGTTTTTACAATCTTTAACATCATTTTAATTAGTGTTTTTCAGTTTTTATTTATTTTTTGTTTTATTGTTTCAATTTTCCACAAACGTTGATAAAAATATAAGTGGGACCATTATCTTATAGATTCTAAATACTTTACCTAGTTTACAAACCCAAAATATCCCACGGAGGAGGTCCCTACTAACACTTGCACCAACTTTCTTCTAGGATAACAATAGATGAGATGTAAATATGAACCGGGGGAGTTGATGGAAAAAATGGATACAATATCCACCATACTCTAAAACCATAAATAGAATTTAGAGTTTTTAACTAAATACAGGGCTTCCTAGTAAGGTGAATAAGAACTAAATGATAACTACTATGATAATCTTTGGAAATATACACTTGGAGAGCATGAACACATTGCCACACATGAAGTTTCTAAAGAAGATGAATCTATGGGACCTATGGTGATTCAATTACTCTATAAACATCATAATGAAAATCAATTAGAATGAGCCACAACATAAGAATAATGACCAGTGGACCTCATAAATAAAAAAGGTATAATTTGTTGCATATAAAGGGATTATTTTGATATAAAATAACTTTATTTTGATTATTTTCCATTTTATTTATCTATTAATTCCTCGTTATTTAAACCTATATAAGTAGAAAAATTGGAGATTCCATTGGAAGATGAGAAAGACACAGTATCTAGAGAAAACCCCAAGAGCCACCAAATATCATCATGTCACCCCTACCTTACCAAAGACATCACAATACTGAGGTGGTGTACTTGATGACACTATTCAAGGGGGCCTCTAAGAATATTATTTGAAGAGATATGGAAGAAGATGAATTCGATCGTCCCAATCACCTAATACTCATCCTCAATAAGATTGAGGATAATCCCAATAATTTTCTATTTTTGATAGTCTAAATACAACACCGCTTGGGAGGGATACTGCATGATCTCCTCTCTTCCCATTCCATTTAACTTTTCTTACATATTATTTTAATAAAAATTTTAATTTTAATTTGTTTCTACAAATTTTACTTAATTATGAAGAACCTATGAGACAATCTAAAGGATATCAGTTGAGGACCTAGGAAAGAGGTTTCCTCAATACTTCTAGATAAATATTACAAATACTAGGTTGTACATATCTCTTTTCACTATTTATTCACTATAATTTACTCTGCATGATTGTTGGAATCTAAATTTAAAGTGTTGAAAAAGTGTGTGAGAGAAGATTTGAATATTTTTATGAGTTTTGTTTAATCATTTTCATTCAATTCCTTAAAATTCATAAATAAAAAATTTTATTTACTATTTTTTTGAGTATTTAGCACATCTATTTTAAAAAATAAGACAAAAAAATTAAAATAATATAAAAAATAAAAGAAAGAAACAAATAGAAAAATAAACAAAAAAGTGTTTTTCTTATAAAACATTTACATAGAAATTTCTATAGTGTCAATTTTGATATTTTATTCAATAGTTTCTTGAACATGAATTTTTATTTTCCAAGTTAGAAGATCTCATGCCAGAATTGAGAAATTCACTAGTTATGAAACTGTAGAACTTAGATTATTACTAAGAATGTTTTTCACTATTTTCATGGAAAATTTTTTCATAGAACTAGGAAAGGGAGTGTGAGTGAAATTTTTTTATGGATATAGAATTATAACCTCAATCCATTAAAATTTTTTAATTATTCAAATGTAACATTACCTCTGTGAAAAAGAGCACCTTAGTGACCCAACTCAAATTAAATTTATATAATCCATTTGAACCTGGATTAAAATAGGAAATTGGGATCCCACAACAAGTCTCTGAAACAATATCAATGGGAATATTAGTATCCCTCTATACATATTCAAATGCGTTTTTTTACAATTCATCACACATATATATCAATTTCAAATTAAAATATATATGAATAAGTGCCTAATTCAAAAATAAATTCATTTAGGTGGATGAATATTAAACCCATAAAGGGGGAATTGAATTATAAAAAAATCATTTTATTTATATCAATAAAGTGTAAAATTTCAATCAAGGTTATGAAACATAGGAGAGGGGGGAATAAAAATTCATCTTGTTAAAGAAAATGATTCCATTTAAATCAATTTTGATCCACTCCAAAACATAGAACATTTATTGTTTAGAAATAAGATAGTTAATTGAATTCAAAAATGATACATTATATTTCAAACAACGAATGAGTCTAGTTTTCTTATTTCCTTGGAATTAAAATTTAAATCTATGTGATATGAGTTTCATTATTTTTCTTTTTGAAGAAATGAATTCAATTAACAATTTTCTTGGAGTGCAATAGTTCATGTGTTATGAATTAATGTGAGCCCAATTTTTCAAAATAAATGATTGTTATTCATTCAAAATACCCCTATATTTAATAGAATTCTAAGGTGAAACAGTGTTTTTTTACTTTGCGAATTTTAGACTTAGTATTTTGAAGGATAAATTAATTATTTTTAGTCATTGTAATTTTATTGATAATTCATATATAAAATTGAAATTAAAATCTATTTTTGAAGTTTAATTCAAAATGGTAAATAATAACTTAAAATTAAAATTAACTAATCGATTAATTTTTTTGTTTAAATTATTTCAAAAACATTTTGAATTAAAATAAAATACATAAAATTATTTTTTTATGAAATAAAAAATAGGATTATAGTTTTTATATTTAATAATGTAAATTTTATTTATTGATTGATTTATTTCATTAATTTCAACTTATTTTTTAAAGGATAAAATTTTTATTTTTATTTGATTAATCAGTTTTTTAAAATTCATACACTAGAAAATATGTGTTGTGTAGGTTACAGTAAAATTTTGGAAAACAAATGGATTGAACATGACTTTTATTCTAGTGGTAAATATCAAAATAATGGAATACATAATGATCAACTACAAGTCTGTTATTGACCGAAAGTATTCAATAGTCCACATAATTTAATTTTCAAGCCACCATAAGTGGAGTTTTAGAAAAAATTTATATAAATCAATATTTTAATGAGTAGTATCCATATGATATTTAATAAAGTCCCTCATAACCCACATGATAAACCAATTGAACACACTTGAAATTCAACTTACCACAACCAAAATTTATAAAAGGATGGATTTTCCGCATAGAGGAACCATATGACTATGTGGCCACCCCTAGAGGCAGTTATGGACAACTTAATGTGAGATCCAGACATGGATACTTCCACATCCTATCATGGAAACCACCTACATATCACAAAAACCTATCATGAGCCTCTCCATGTTCACTTCAAAGTGATCGTATCACCGAATGAAATTTGGCTGAAGACCTCTGAACTGGATCCAAGACAAATGATCTCCATTGAATCTCCTATCTGGTCACCTATGGAAGATAAGTAGTCACTCCATAGTATCATTGTGGAAGTATAATAACAACATCGCTTGTATATCTGAGAAAACACAATCTCCCTACTTCGAGGGGAAGAGTTATCACACCAAACGACTATGAGAAGAATGATGGCATGGGAATAAAGGTCAAGCCACTCCATAGTTAATGTTTTTTTATTGAGCTATTCTATCGTAAATTACCCACATAAAACCTTGCGTGCCCCTCCTATTGAATCACCGGCGCTTTTATTTTCATGAAGAGGATGCCCATTTTTTCTGATCCGGAGATCCACCCCTATTAATGTCACACTTTTCAAGCGTGATGATCAGATAAGTGTACTCAATGAACATAATGACTAAATCTAACTTTGAATAATAAAATCCACTGATGATGATCCTGATATGTATGTTTGAAGGAATATGGTTCATCATGCATCCTTTTTACCATTATGGAGATTTCTGGAAGTGATTCACACTACATCCTATTAAATATTATATGCATGTCTTCCATTCAAAGACATGGGAGGGAGACAACCTCGACCTCTCTGTTGCAGGGGAGAGGACCCAATTCAAACCAATATAAAATATTTATTTATTTTAATTGATTAATGTATGTATGTTTTTCTATATTCCATTATGTTTAGGTCAACGGACTATTACCCTTACATCGATAGTAGGTCTAGAAGAGAATGAACACATGCTCATAGAAATTTCAAAATGAATCCAAGACACAATAAAATTTTGGATAACATGTCAAACTGATCACATTATTAACCAGGGCGATGTTTCCCCTTTCTAGGAAAGATCTTGAGATTGAAGAACTAAAATCATGATTTTCTGAAATTTTGAAAAACACATGGACTACATGGTAAAATGGAATAGATAACCAAAATATAACATGAATACTGAGATCACGTTGTGATGTTGAATTGGAAACCATTGGAAAAAATATATTTTTGTTTCATTACTCTGAAAAGGAATTTAAAGATGAAGGAGATATTAAATTTATGTACTTGATATTCCGACATACATGAAAACTCTATATAGATTAAATCACTACAAATCCAAATAAGCATACCTAATTAGTGATGTATCAAATTTTATATAATTATTAAACTAACTTTTCTATCTAATTATCATGAATGTGAATGCTCACCCTTCCCAAAACCAATGTCATAGAAGTTCTAGGTGCCCCAAAAATTCAGAAAATGAGTAAATTAATTTCCAAATAAAGTATTACCATTTCAAAGTAAACTTTCCTCCTATTCTGTTGGTTTTCCTAAATCCAAGAAGAATATGATATTGGTAAATACCTATACATATGGACTCTATTAGTAGATGATATTGTTCTAGAAGCTCAGTACAAAATTTTTAGGGGGTGTTACATGTCATTACAATATTGAAACTATTTTCACAAGGGCTTCACCTAATGCTAGAGACATACACCTTAAGGAATTCCATGTGGATAAATCTAATAGATGAGAAACTAGATTCTCACTTTACTAAATGTTAGGAAGAAGAAGTCCAGTGAGATATTAATATTTCCCCCCTTGATTGGGAAAAATATTCTAAAACTGCTTATCATAGCTAGGAACTTCTAAATTTTACATCGCTATGATCTATATTTCTATGATCACAGGTAACTAACCCATTGCAGTTTATCAAAGGGGAATCACAATAGTATTCTTGAATTTATTCATTTAAATATCAAATTATCTCCTCTTTGGTTCTAGTTTTATAATAAAGGAGAAATCGAGAGGAAATTACTATCACCCTAAATTCCATTGACTTTGTTGTACTCTTACGAATGTTTCACTTTAATGTATCACTATAATTGGTCCACATTTAATACCAGTGGGGTCAAGTAATTTTAAATGAATAATTTTATTAATTTTTTTCCATGTTTTTGAGTGAGGTCATTTACTCGATTTATGAATTTTCATACCATTTTCATTTCTTACATCCATTATGTCAGGTATTTCTTCTTTTTCACTATTTTCATTAAATAAAGAAACCAAAAACATTATATATATTTAGTTATCACATTGAAAATATTAAAAAAACAAAAATACATAATTTTTTTGGAATAGTTAAACTCCCAAACCTTACTCCTTGAGAGATGACCCTAGTCATCCACTAAGATGTATTATGATTAAATAAAAAATATGATTGAACAAGACCTATGAAAACTACACAATTAATGAACTATAAAATAGGACCATTGAACCCCTAAAAAATATACTAATCTTATTTTCTATATATTTCAAAGGTGGTTGGGATCAACACATTTTTTGGTTAGGTTTTATTATTATAATATATTTCACTCAATCATTCAAGTGGGTCCTTTTGAGGACCTCTATAGTTTGAAGTTCATTACTACAATGTGATGGGAAGAATTTGTAAAATGAGAGATATTGGGACATGTGATAGTTTAGGAAATGGTAGGATAGAACAATCTAGTATCACACTAGGGAATATTAGAGACAACATACAATATTTGCGTACAATCATAGATAATATCTAGAGTTTAAAGTTAGTGAATTGGTATTCCTATGAATATCTCCTTGGAAGTTAGTTATACGGTTTGGAAAGAAGGAAAATATGACACCTATATATATATATATTGATATCATTGAGATTCTTGTTCATTTCAAGATGGTAACTTATCACTTTGAACTTCCACTAAACCTCTCTTAATTTTATGATGTGTTCTATATATCTCTCTTTAGGAAGTATATACCCAATCCTTCACATGTACTAAACATATATTTCATATAAATAGACCATAATATATATTATAAGGAAAAATATATAAATATTATCGATCTAATAGAAAATGTTTTTTGGAATAAGACCACTCACCTAGTTATAGTTTTATTATGAAATCATAAATTTGGGAAAGCTATATGGGAACTCAATGATGTGATGAGGTAGAAATTGCATCAGTTATTTGTATCAAAGTGATGTAATTTCATGTGAAAAATTATTATAAGGGGTTATAATATATCATTCCAAGATTATATGAAATATTTCTCTTTAAATAAATTTTAGGTGTTTGATATCTATATATATAGGCAACACATAGTTTAAACAAACCACGATATACTATTTAAGTATTATTATTTAAAATTATAGTTATCTCTTAGTTGTTGGATTGGTCGGTACGAATAGGAATACCAAAATTATCAAAAAGTAATGTTTACATATGTACAAAATTTATTCCTTGGTTTTTACTTGGTTTGAAGTTAAAATAAAAATATTTGAAGGTAAAAAGAGGAGTTTTAAAAAAACTATTTTTATAGGAATAATATGTTTTTATATTGATAAAATAAATTACTATATTTTAATTAGTGATTTTAATTCAATTTTTAGATAATATATTCAATAAAATATTTGAAAAGTCACCTAATAGTTTTTACTATTAATGGTTTAAGAATAAAAGAATTTTATATATAAATATATTTTTCTAAAAAAAATATTTGGTTTATTTTTTGCACACTTATTTTAAAATTAATTTCTATAGATCATATAAATGGGATCTTTTAAAATAGATTCTGTAATTTTAATTTTCATAGTTAGTACAGTGTAATAGGTTCAACATAAACTTTAGACATAATTAATAGTAAAATCATACAAATTTGTTAGCATGAATAGGGTTAAAAGGGGTTTATTGAGGGTTAAACTTAGAGATAAGAGTAAAATAGACACATAAAATTTTCAAAATATTAGTTCATGATGATATTTAGACCTTATATTTTTCTATACTCTATGTTTTTTCTATTTTGTTTCCACTTTCACATGAAAGAAACCATATATTATTTAATTTTTTTTAGTAATTCGATTTATTTTTCACCATGACTATGGTTAAAAGGGGTTTATAGAGGGTTAAACATGGATATAAGAGTAAAATATACACATAAAATTTTGAAAATATTATTTTGGATATTATTTTCATTCCCTAAGAACATCCTAAAAATGACTAAGGTGAATGGAAAATGATGTCTCTCAAAGAAGAGACAATCTCCTTAGCTGAATATTTCAAGGTTTATTTATTCTTATATATCATATATATATGTTATATCCACAATAAAATAATTAATATAGTACCATCCTAATATTGACATGTTATTATTATTATTTTCAACCATTTTAAATATCATTTATATGAATTGGAAAATTAAAGTATCGCTTGTGTGCACATGTGCACTGTTGCTCCACGTAGCAATATGATTCATTTTCCATCATCATATTTCATTGTTGGTTAATATGATGTATTTAGTTTTTATATATAATATTTATGACATAACTATGTTTTATGATTTATAATATATTATATACTATATTACATACCCATCCATTGGAAAAATGTATATTTATTGTGTGTATGTGTGGATTACCACCTACACAAAGTTATGTGATTTTATTTCATTTATTATTTACATGGATAGTAATAAGGATAGATTTAATGAATATATATGATATTAATGATATAATAAATATATATTAATAGTGAATTATAAAATATAACCAAGATAATCATGACAAAAATAATACATTAATATAAATATTTAAATAATAAATCGCACTAACAGTCACACAACCCAAGGATCTAAAGGTTTAGTGTGTTAGAGATTAGTTACATAAGAATATTATTTTACAAAAATTGTGATAATTCATCTATAATTATTATCCTCCAGACCCTTTATTTACATATCACATGATATAATCATCTTCAAATCCTCAGTAATAGAAACATAAAAAAGGTGGTAAGCTCAGATGCTCAGAAAGGTAAAACATATCATAAAATGTCATAACATACAAAATAATTAAAACATGAGTAAGAAACAAATATTTAAATAAAATATCATAATTACATATATTATAGACACAAAACATGTTATATCTATATAAAATCATAACTAAATGAATAAATATGCATAAAAAATTATGAAATGGATCAAAATACATATCAACAATCATAAAACTTATGAGCATGGTATAAAAGTGAGGAATAATATAAAAAATAAAGAATAAAAAATAAAACATGGAATTTCATTAAAATGAAATGAATTTTAAAATTTTGAATAACTTAATAAAAAAATTAGAAATGTGGCACAACCATAAACATAAAAAAAAATCTTTTGATAAAACCCATTATTCACATTCTTAGGTGAAGAAACTAATTTTTTCCATAATAGAAAATGTTAGCAAACCCATCATTCCAATTCCTTTATGACCAAGGTCATTATATTTATTCTTAAATATCTAAAAATATATAAAATTAAACCCACAAATTGGATGGAAATATAATACCCCCCCAATCATCATTTATACAAATGTACACCACTTATAATATAGCATAAACATATCTTAATGAGCCCATGTATGAAATAACTTGTTTCTTAAAATTTTCCAAAACATAACATAAAATAAATTTAAGAGATCGTAGTATATTAAAAATAAATATTTATAAAAGGAATAATATCATAATAAAATATATAGGATGATCTAAATAACACATCATGAGATATTAACCATGGTATAATAATAATATTAAAAATATAAATGTTTTCAAAAAAACCTATCAAATATTATTATAGAAGATAAACTAAAAATTACATTCAAACAAATTTTTGAGGAGAAAAATATAATACTTCTTGTAAAATTATTATAAATATAACTAGATAAATATCCATTAAAATAAATAAGTGTTTTCAAAAATTGGGGAGTGAAAAATAAAATATTTTATTTTTAGAGGATTGAAAATCCTTTTTTATAATACTTTTAAAATCATTTTTTTTTAAACCTAAATTGTAAAAAGAGTATTGAAAATTAATTTTGAAAATGGATAAAGTTAATTATGAAAATAATAAAATCCATTTTTTATTTTTAAAAAAAAATATAAGACATCATTGGAAGGACATAAACTGTTTATAAGGAAAAAATATTCATTGGTAAGAATTGGAGTTACTCCTACCAATGGTGCATATTTATTTTAGAAAACATTTAAAAAATAATTGGTTAATGATTATGATAAGTAATTAACACAGGAAAACCAAATGATAAAATAAAATTAAATAGTGTATGTATAGGATTATAGAAAACATTGAAATTATATTCATTTAACAAAGATTGTGACATAATGAATCATAAATTGAGTCGATGAAACTTTTAAGGAATTTGAAATGAAATCGTCAAAGGTTATTAAGAGAAGATCATGAAATGGAAGTTAAAATATTCTTAAATGGAAGATATGTTCATTTTTAAGTTAAATTGGTCATTTAATAAATCAAATAAAATATTTTTTGGGGAATAGTATCAAACATGTCCCTGTTAGATTCAAATGATATAAAGAAACCCTTACCTTTACTCTTGATTTCCACTAAAGTGATTTAACATAATATATAAAAATAATAATTATCATAATAAAAAATTTAAGAACCATATTCATATATAAATATATTTACAAATCTTAGTCAATAATTATCTATATGTATATGAGTTATTTTTTTACTTATTTTCATATATCAGATGTTTATAATTTCGGCCAGTTGTACTAGTTTGGTTGGAGAGACATCTGTATTAATTTTTCTCCAAATTTAATCATTAAAATTTTATTATAGTTATTGATATGAATAAATTATAATGAATTATGATGTTTGATTTTCATTTTATTAGTTTTTTATTCTTTATCCTTGAAGATTAAATCCCTAATAATCACACTTCATTGATTTTATTTACCAATGGAATTTGTTTTATTAATTATTGAGTTCAATATTTATGTGTCCATCCAAAACCAAAACCAAATTATTGTTTAAATATTTATATAATATTATAACATTAACTATATTTTCATAGTCATCCATGATATAATTTTTTGTTATTGTTCAAGTTGGAGGTCAAACTAACCCAAATATGATCATACCATGATTAATGGATTTTTTATGTGATTTAGTTACAATATCATTATACCAAAAGTATAATAATCATATTTATTATTTATTAGTGTGATATATCATAATTTTAATTAAGTAGAGTTGTAATTAATCGATATCAATAATGTTACATAATATGAATAATTTGTTTTTTATTCTTAGTTTTCTTATTTTATATAGTTATTTTTATAATGATTATTTGACATTTATCTTATTTATTTTGATCCCAAGTGGTTCTTAGATAGTTTTTTTATAAATGGGGTAAAATATTAATAAATATGATATGATTGGGTTTGTTGACTTATATTTTCATTATAAAAAACATATTCAAATCTAAATCATACAATTCCATGTGATATAATCTTCAAGGTTATAAAAAATGATGATCACTTCATCATGATTTATGATTTATATAAAGTTTAAAGGTTATAATTTCAAAATAGGGAAGATCTTGTTAGGTTACATGTGGTGATATGTATATTCGAGTGAATTATAGGTAATAACACACCCTTATGAAGTCAAATCAAGTGTTGTGGGGAAGTAATAGTCTCCTGGTGTGAAGCTGGGCGAACACTATGTTCATGGTGGTATTTATCGGGGTTCATGGATGATAGGATAAGAAATTTTTTAAAATTTATAAAGGAGAAGGATCATTCACATGGAATGAAAATCCATGGTCGATAGGTGATGTTTCATGACAAAATGATCAAATTTAGTATACAACACCCATGGTTCTCATCCTTTTATATAAAATGGCTTGATGTTCTGAATCCATACATGTTACAAGGAATGATAGTGCATGATAGTTTCCAAGTGGTTTAGATTATCCAGACTAAGATGAGGTATAACACACCATGGTACAAGACCTAGTTAATGATTTACTTCTATTTCAAGTATATTTGGTGACATTGATTCTTGGATAACTTAATTTTTGGTTCCAAGTGCAATGGAAGCATGTGGTGGTGGGTGATATATTAAAATTTATTTTAATAATTTTTCCCTAAATCATGAGTGAGTATATTTCACATCAAATTTATAATTAATTTTTTTAATATATAAAAAATGAATACTCATGATTAGGATCTTTTTTTATTGATGAATGTTGATCATCTAAAAAGACCCTTTCAAATTTCCTTTGTTTCACTATGAGGACCTGAGGATAAAATCCCTCTAGTAGTTATCAATTCATGATCCGTTGATCTTTGAGAAACATTACTCAATATTTGGGTGCTAGTGCGATTAATTTAATGTCTTGCATTGTTCATTCTTGACTTCTCGTTCATCAGTCTTAAGAAATATATATCTTTCATTTCTTATTTCTTGATAGGGATATAGAAGTTGGAGTAAAGAGATAATTTATTATTCACAACAATTATCTACTAACTATATTTGATTAGATACCCTACACTATAGACATAACCATATATTTATAGATCTAGGATTTAAATTAAAATAATAATTTAATTGTTTAAAATCCATTAATTAATATTATAACATATAATGAAACCCCATACCACATATTATTATTATTATTATTCATTATCCAACTTAAGAAAATTTCAAAATAATATTTTATGGCTGGTAAATAATTATTCATAACCAAATACGGTTTTGTTCCATTTGAAATCCTTGTAATTTATTGAATTCATGAATAAAAAATCATTTTCTCTTAAATATTATATTCATAGAAAAATAAATAAATGTTTTTTAAATATAATATAAGATAAATAAATATATTTTATTCACAGTCTAGAAAATAAATATTCATTAAATTTATGTGATAAATATAAACTTAATAAATTTATTTCTCAATCTTGAGTATAATATTTATTCCATTAATTAAATTAAAATATTATTTAATGAACACCAATAAAAAACTTAGTGTGTGACCCTCATGGATTATTTCTCATAGAAATTAGGCGATCTTTCTTAAAGTCCAAGAATAATGTCTAGAAACCGGTCAAATAATCCAAGAGAAAGAACCTAAAGTCACAATTAATACAATAAAATACACTCACTAGGTGATATAATAGATTTTTTCAGAATATATCATCTAGTAGATTTCACGATGGTTTAATTAACATATTTTCTCGATATGTCTTTCCTTGACTATCTAAAAAAACATTGATACAATATGGCCATGGAATTTTGGTGATGATTATATTCCAATCAAAGGGTCGATATATCAAATCCAATAAATATATGAGGAAAAAATCCTTCCTCAACTTAACCATTAATGACATTTGAATCATGATGAACTAAACATACCCTACTTCTTGCTAACATATGGTATGAAGGTTTTTGTTAGTAAATCTATGTACATGAGTCAGGTCATGAATCAATGATAATATAAATGTCTAATTACTATTACACATTCTCACAGATAGAAATGTATGATGACCCCAAAACATGCAGAATTTCTTCTAGTGGGTCTGTTCTCATAATATTCCATCTTGAAAACTACCAAGTTTGAACTACATGAGAAGAAATGTCATCCTATTACGATTAATACCACATTATGGTCTAAAGCTATATGTCTCATCATAGTATGATATCCAACCATAGAACTGTATTAATAATATTTTTATAGTACTTCATGTTTATCATCGTATTAGGGAATAAATATGTCCTTATTGATGGTTCTGGGTGTAGGGAAAGTGTGTGATGGTTTATGCCCAACTTTTCTTTTTATCATGATAGATGATCAATCCAAGATTGAAAAGATGATAAACTCCATGATCAATGAAATTCAATCAATAAAAAAAATACAATTGAAGTTATTCTTGAACCAAAGGGAGTAGCATCACATATTATTTATAATTAATTTAAACAATTAAAGAATTGCACTGTTTGAATAATTTCTTCATTGATGAATCTCAAAATAGATCTGCATTGTTCAGTCCTTGCATTGTATTAATAAAAGAACATTACTTCTAACGGTGATCCACAAGTGTTCCAAAAATCTTCAAACATTGTCGTAGGAATCTCTACGTGCTAGCACAGAATATCTTATATCTTTCATTGTCCTCTATTAATCTCCTCAATAACTACTTTAAAATTGTTCTCCTTGATCTCTCTTAACCTGAGAGTGAGATATGGAGAAGGATCAATCTCCATTATTAGGAGTGTTCTTGGTGAAGGGAGCTCTCTAGGGCTTGAGAGGATTCTCTAAATCCAATGTGGAGAACCAAACAAATGAATTGGCTCAAAGAGAAAATAATATAATTAGCTTTATATACTGCTAGGGATAAAATGAAATAATAGCACAAGTTCCCTTTATTATATATTTAATCCCTGAAGAACCCCATGTAAAATAATAATAATATTATTATTATTATTATTATTTCTCTATATGCGCTTAACATATGAATTAAATTTAATATTATTTAATCAAATAATATTCAATATTTATTATTTCTCACAAGACCATTAAACTCAGTCTTCCATTCCTCCAAAATATTTATCGGTCCTTGAATAATAATTATTTATTTATTTATTAAATATCATTGAGTTATTATCCAATTTATAATTAAATATTATATCCACTAAATAGAAAATAATTGTTCCTTAAATATTATACTCACATTACATTCTCTCTAATAACTAGTGATAGAATATATTCACTCAATCAAACATGAGTAATTATTAAACTGTAGGAAGGAATAATATTTATTCAACTTGGTAAATAATAAATACTATTATATTATTTTACTGAGATTTTGGATACAATTTGTGTGTGAACCTCTATGTCTTTCCATTAGTGGCATTACGTGAAGCAACCTATTGTCCAAGATTAGAATCTAGAAACATTCTGAGGAACCCATAGAGAAAGAAGTTAATGTTTCAACATTATGATACCTTATATGAACACTTACTGTGTAATATAATCCTTTTATCACGATATCCCAAATTAAGCAGGTTGCATGTTGGTTCCATCAACCTATGTGCTCGATGTATCATTCTTTGACTTCCAGGAAATTGAAATTCCCCATAGAATGCTTCGTATGTGTATTTATTTAGACTATATAATTTTTATCATAAGGCCTAATATATCAAATTCCATTAAATAACATAAGGGACAAATCCTTTCTCGTATTATTAATTAATGTAATATTAATCGTGATGCACCTAATGTATCCTACCATGACAAGAGCATCTGTCATCATGGTTTTTTCAATAACTAAAAGTATGAAACTCAAAATACTCATTGATAATAACCATAAAGTCAAAGTACCAATACACACATCCAAAGATAGGAACATCCAATGACACATATAACTATGGATTTACTACTGTAGGGTCTTGTTATCATAATATCCTATTGGATATTTCCAAGAGTGTACACCATGACAAGGTTCCTCAATGTCCTATAAGCCTCCACCCCTAATAGACTATATAATTTATGTCCATCCAATGATATTATATGTATATAAACCATATATTTAAAAATAGTGTCATAACACTTCTGGGTTCTCATCATAGCGGGGAAATTCTATGACCTTTTAGTATGACAACTACTCTTGGAACATTATCACATAATTTGTTACACACAAGAACAATAATTATATAATAATATGTTTATTAATCTTCAAAATTATGAATTCATATTATCATAAAGTACACAGAAGTTGGTTCTAGGTCACCAACATCAATAGACACTCGCTTACAGTGAATCCAAATGCTAACAACATTCAATCCACTAGCTCTCACATGATACTAATGCTTCTTCTGAGATATGCCTTTAGTAAAGGGGTATACTATGTTCTCTTACATGGGTACTCTATTTAATAAAACCTCACCCCTCTAATAAAAGTACCTTAATAGGTGATCTTTTTAGATTATATTCTTTATTTTTTTTGTGACCATCACTCTTTTGAAAGAGACACTACAGTACTTTTATAACAATAAAATGTGATAGTTTATTTACTACTTGGTACCACATCAATATCTTGTACAAAGTCCCAAATCCAAATTGATTCCTTGGATGAATCAAAATTCTCTATATACTCATACTCCACTTTAGAATCGACAATAATTGGATGCTTTGAAATCTCCCATCTCACAAATCCTCCATTGAGATAGAAAACATATCAGAAATCTGAATTCAGATCATTCATATCAATCTAAAAACTTTCATTAGTATGAATTATTATGAACATATACTCATCTCCTCCATACATATAGAACATATCCTTAGTTCTTAGATAGCCTTAACAGCATACCAATGTTGTTCTCTAGGATCTTCTTGATATCTTCCTACTAGGATCAATGCATATGCCACATCAAGTCTAGTACATAACATGGAACGCATGATGGATCCTATCACTGAAGCATATATGATCTTACTCATTATCTATTTATCCAATTATGTCATAGCAAGTATTTTATTAGAATGATTTAAACCATGTGACATTATAACCAATCCCCTATTAGATTGTTCCTTTATAAATATCATTAGAATCTTGTCAACATATGTACTTTGAATTAGTCCAATTAGCCTATTTGATCTATCATGAATGATTTTGATTCCCAGAATATAGCCTATTTTACCTATGTATTTCATGGTGAAACACTTGTTTAACTGATCCTTAATAGATATTAAGATTGTTATTTCATTACCAACAAGTAATATTTCGCTGGAATATACTACTAGCATAATGATCACATTCTCACTAAACCTCTTGTAAACACATGGCTCACATTCATTCGTAATGAAACCAAATTCTTTTACGGATTAATTGAATCTAATTTTACAAAATTTGAATGATTAATTAAATTCATAAATGAATCTCTATAACTATAAAATCCTTTTGGAATCACCAGGAGTCATAAAACCTTCTGGTTGTTTCATATATAATTCTTCCTAAAAGATCCCATTATAGAATGCAGTTTTTACATCCATCTTCCAAATATCATAGTCCTGGTAAGATACTATATCTAATATAATTATTATGGATTTGAACATGGAAATTGGTGAAAAGTTTTCATAGTAGTAAGTTTCATTATATTGTTTAAACCCTTTAGACTGTATCTTTTCTTTATAGTAATTTACATTACCTTCCAAGTATAATTTTTTCTAGAATACACATTTTCACCAAATGGTCTTTACATAAACCAACACATCAAACAGAACACAAAATTGGTTCTGATACATGGAATCCATTTAACATTTCATGATTTCTTTCTATCTTGCAACTTCAATAATCTCTACCGCTGCTTTGTAGGAGATATGTTCATAATTTTCAACTAATAATGAGTCACCATCATCTTTGAATTGAAAACTATATCTCTATGGTTATCAAACCTCTCTTTTTCTCCTACACATTACTTGTGTTTTAGGAACTACTTCTTCCATGGGGACCTATGGAATCTGTTCTTATTCCAACTCTTTTTTATCTTGAGCATCAACTTCATTTAATTCAATCTTTCTCCCACTATCCTTTTTGAGGATGTTCTTACTCTCAAGAAAGATGGATTTTTTTGTTACAATAAATTTTTTCTGAGGGTTTGTATAGGATTTATCCTTTTGTTTCCTTAAGATTCCATATAATGATACACTTTTTGCCACATGGTGATAGTTTTTTACCTTAGAAGGCCTTAAAAACACCTCAAATCCCCATACACATGTATCCGACAACAAAATTTTCTTCCTAGATCATAACTTGAATGGAATTAAAATTGTTGATTTAGTTGGTACTTGGTTTAATGTGTATTTTTTAGTTTGAAATGCATATCCCCAACTTGATAATGGAATATCTACATGACTCATCATCTTTATTAACATATCTCACATGGTATGGTTCCTCCTTTCACTAAAACCGTTCCACTATTTGGTATATGGTGGAGTGATTTGAGATAGAATCCCAAACTCACATAGATAGTTGATAAACTCATGGCTAAGATATTCACCATATAAGAACCCAATTTTTCACTCAAGTATGAGTCTTTTAAAATTCAATATAATTATTTTCTTTGGACCTAATATAGATGGATAATGAGTTATAAAAGGACTTAGTGGTTTCTGGGGATCGTTCGGAGCACAGAACCAATATTTTTAGGGAAACTGGATATGTTTCATAGTTGGCACATGGTTCGCCTAATAATGTGGATGGTCTATTTTTAGGCAGAACCACATTGCACAATTTTTTCACTATTGTGTATCCCAACCATGTGAGTAGTCCTTTTTCCCAGGTATATGTGCATGGTTTGTGCTTGATTTGTCAAAATGTGCTAAAAAACTGTGTACAGGCTAATTTCAGGGTAAAATGTTCTTCTTTCATCAATGATCTAACTAAGTCCCATCCTTATTCATATTATGAGTTGCAGTGGGATTAAATAATTTTTATCTCAAATTGAATATATTCAAAGGCCTAAGCAATGGAATTAAATATCTCCTTTATCCAGGATCTGATTGAGATTTTTTCCATTATGTTGGACATTCAATGGTAAGTACTCTAGTCTATTTTAGCCTTTCTCCTTATCTATTTCTCGCTACCTAGTTATCATGGTGTGATACTTTTCCCTCTTTTCATAGATCTACACTGATCTGATCCAATTCAAGGGACCATAAAGGAGGAGGATAATCATACAACCCTAAGGTGGGTGTTCTATAACTCATCCATCAAGTTCATTGATTTTGGAATTATTATGTGGCGACCACAAATTTCATTGTGTTCCATTTATTGAATTTATAGGTCATTCTTATTGTCATTAGAACTATATAATTATGATATTTCCATATATGTGATTATTTGATGGCAGTTACACCCACAATAACCAACTTCCCATGTAGGATGATATTCAATAATTTAGTTTTTAGTGTTTTGACACTTTTGAGCCATTTTTGGATATGCTAAAGCTTGACCACGCTAATGGTAAGCCTCCTTATTATAAATTCATGTTGTATCATGTAATGGTGAATAGAAATTACAATGTCACTTCCACTTGAACTACCTATGGAAAGTGATTCAAATTGATTATTAAATGTGAATGGAAAATTTGAAAGTATACTAAGTATATGACTTGATGATATTAAATGTGAATGATTAATAGGTTGGATGTCCATAGCACCCCTTAACATATTAAAGTAAGGTAGCATAATGAACCTTAATTATTATATATGCCTCTAATTGAATTAATAAAGGTTTCATGCTACATGGCCTTTTCTCGCTAATGAAACGAGAGGCTTCAACCAAATAGACCAATTGATTTATTATGACTTGACTAAAAGGTTACATGATACATGAACTTACCACACTAATGTAATGAATTTCTTTAACCAAATGAAATATTATATGAATTTTTAATTAAACAAGAGTGGCATAACTAAATCTCACCTTGTATTATTATTGTGGAAAGCCATGAGCACTAAAAGACCCCATTATGATTCAAGACTACAGCTTTCTTAGTTTGAGACCCACATAGATATCGATCCTTGTCTATTCATAGATGACTGATATGACACTATAGTATCCCTTGCATATTATTAAAAGATGACATGGATACACCCCTTGGATACAGTATTGACAAGTAGGTGCTATAGTTACAACCCATAGGTCCCTATCTATGCTTATCCTCATTTTACCTTAGATGATGACCTTGGATTCAATAGGCATCTCATTGTGTAAAGCCTTGGAATATGATCCTTGAATTACACTCTTACCCTGATCCAGACCATATTAATTGCTAATTTTGTGACCCTTGAGGTCTACGATTCCTTGGTTATTACTATGGAACTTAATTATTGAAGGTCATTATAGGTTTCTAAATAATAAATTATAACCTTCACTATTGTTAACATGTGAATCAATTATAAAGTGGTAATAAATAATTAATGGAATGGTTATGTTTAGACACCAATCGAGGGATGAAGTAGGTACATGTTTTTTTAGTTACATTGTACTACTTTACGTTATATATGCATGTTTTCACACTATTACATTTCCATTACATGGGCCAGATGTTATAGACACCATTGGTGGTGGCCCCCTGATATTTATCTCATACCGTCTTTGGGAATTTTGGTACCCATGGTAGATTACATGAATGAATTTATTGATAAAGGGAAGCATATGACTCCGAACACTTGATTGTTTTTTATTTAGGATGGATCTTGATAGCAGATGACAGAGCCAGAGCTCTGGATGCTCAAGATAGTATTTTTATTTCCTTTATACATTTGTATAATATGTTATTCTTGTTGTCTTTTCATTATATATTCCGTTTTTCTAGTGACATTATATATCATCATCATTTTTTGTATTCTTGTATGTTTTTTCATTTATTTTAGTAATTGTTATTGTTGTCTCTATTTTCTATTACGCGTTCTGTTTACTTGTATTGATTCCACTATTTACCTTTATTTATATTAATCCATTGTGCTACACTTTAGTAATGAGGGAATAGTCTCCCCATTTATACACACTAGGCCCATGCTTCTAATCAGAAGCCTCTGACATTTGGGGAGATGTGTTTGAGGCCATGTGGTTGACCGCCCATAGGGTACCTTTTAAGTAGAATTCAGTTCCAGCATGTTAAAAAGTTTATTAGAGGAGTTTCTTTTCTTTATTTACTCTTTATATAAAATATATTGGAGATTAGGAACACTTGGTACTTTCCCATAATTTGTGCTTGGGTGTCGCAGACCTAGTTCCAAGGTAAAATCCATGTTACCCAAAATTATAATTATTATTCCATTTTTTCAATTACTGTTGACATTATTTCACCATTGGTTGATGCACATGATGTGTGGTATTGTTAATTATAACTATATTTTATTATTTATTTCATCCTTGGCCTAATGATTTGAGGGAAAGTAGCATCATTACATGCATCATTATAGGCACCTAGGATTCACATGTCATGCATATTCCCATGTCATATAGGTGCATTTCACAGTTTTTCATTTCCTGATATGCCTATGATTGATGAGTGATGATGTGATTGATAGATTATACTTATATTAATTTTGGTTGTGATTTAGTGATTCCATGTATCAATTCAATTGGTATATGGGACCTCATGGTTTGGGATGAGTAATTTTCTGAGTTGAGCCATTATGCTATACATAAATGGGTGTCACTTTCATTGATAAGGTGTATGGGAACTGATTCAATGGGAATGAATATCCATTATAAAGTAAAGAATGAAATCAAAAATCAGTTGGTTGTACATCCTTATCCAGCCTTCTCAAGTTATGAAAGGTAAAGGAGTAAACCTGGAAATTAAATGTAAAATGAAATGGAACATATACTTAGCACATACTGATACCTGGCCATATAAGTGGGTAGTTGTGGTTATATACCTTGGGTAGTGAGTTCTCTTACATTCATGTTCCACTGGTGATGTTATCGTTCTACTTAAGGTTGTTTTGATTCATGTTCCGGGCCTTTTTAGACCAATTACACCATGAAATCCTCATATCGTATGCTAGGAAGGTGGAAATGACCATGCTCAAGATGTGGTGGGCCCTAAGCCACAACTCTTAACTACAAGAGTGAAAATTGATTCAATTAATATTGTACCTGATCTGGAGACTGATTCTAAAGTTTTTGATAGTTTTTTACATCTAATCTAGTCCATGCATGGTTCTCCATGGTTAGCACCTACGATGGATGATTTGACTCATGAGTTCCGGCAGCAGCAACCTCCTTCTTTCTTAGGGGATGGCCATCCAAAGGCTACTGATTCTTGTCTAGAAGCCACCCTATCTATCTTTGAGAATCTGAATATGAATCCAGAGTGGAGGGGTAATATTTTTGTGTACATGCATTGGGATTCATCCAAGATCTGGTGGGATGTGATTACCTAAGATGGTTATCATCAGGGTATGTTATGGGTTGATTTCTAGACTGCCTTCTATGATTAGTTCATTCCTCAGATGGTGAGAGCTAACAGATCCCAAGAGTTTATGCATCTCGAATAGGGTTATATGTCAGTTTTGGAGTATTCATCATGTTTTATGGAGTTTTAGTGCTTTTCATCACTACTAGGCTGTGATGATCTTTCATGTCCTAAATGTTTCGAGGATGGGCTCCAGTATGCCATCCACACACAGGTGAATGTATTTCACTTACATACCTTTTCTTCAATAGTTAACCAGGATATTATCACTGATTTTAACCTTAGGGATAGAAATATTAATTGTTATAGAGGACCAGTTTCATGTTAGGCCAGTGGTTCTTCCGGTGACAGGAAGGATTCCCTCGAGGTTTTCATCGAGGAAGTGACAACCAGAGTGCTTGTTTTGACAGCTCGAAACTGTTTCATCGTTGTGGACATTGGGGGTACATGAAGACTTATATCGATAGAGACCTAATGGATTTTCAGTCTTGTGGTCGTATGTGGTATATCTAGTTTTTTTAGTACCTTTCCACCCACTTTGAGTGGAAAATGATCCATTCCAACTCCACCTTCAAGAGCGGGTTCTTTTTCACCATATTAGGTTAAGAGTAAGAATAGCATCAGTAAAACTGGACGAGGAGGAGGTCATGGCCATTTAATCCACACCTATTATCACAGTAATCACCAAAATAGCAGTTATGATGTGGGTAGACCATCTACAAAACAGTTCCATGGATCAGGTCAATTGCATGCACAACAGCCAATACCTAAGGATCGGGTTAGGGGACCATAAATAGTATGAGGTACTATTCATGTGGCATATACCATAGTATCTATTATATTTGATATTGGTGCATCAAACCATTTTATATATGTATCTATCATGGAAATTCTTGAATTAGAGACACAATATTACTTTGGTGTAATGACACTAGATACGTTGTTAGGGGTACAAAAAGAGGGAATATGCTAGTGTAGGGACTTCCCCCTTAAGGTATGTAGTTACCCTTTATTATGGAACCACATTTTTTATCAAGATGACATGATTTAAGGACATTCTCATGATGGATTATTTTTCTTAGTATCATGATTTTGTAGGCTGCTATCGTCATAGGGTATCGTTCACGTCACCAAAGGGAATTATGTTATCTACTTAAGGGTGAGTGGGTTATCTAGGTTAGTAGAGATGGACTAGAGCATCATGGGCTATGTGGAGTTACCACCCAAATTGAAAATCCCTTTATAGAGGATTAGGTTTTAAGATAATATGATTTACCTCCAATATTGGATCATTTCAGGGATGTTTTTTCCCATAATTTTTCTTCCTTGCCTCTTGAGAGAGAGGTAGAGTTTCAAATTGAACTTGTTCTAGGAGTAGCACAGGTGTCCATTCCTATATACCGGATGGCGCCTATAGAGAATCAGAAGCTCAAGAGGAAGTTAGAGGATTTAGAGGGAAAAGGTTTTATATGGCCCACTACATCCTCATGGGGTTCACCCGTGTTTTTTTTCAAGAAGGCCAATGGAACCATACATCTATGTGTGGAATACATAAGGATTAACCAACTTACTTTCAAGAACCGATATCCACTGCCTCGAATAGATGATCTCTTTGACCAGCTCCAAGGAGATTGGGTCTTATCTAAGATTGACCTGAGATCAGGTTATCATCAATTGTGAGTTAGGCCATCATGCATACCACATAAAACATTTCATAGTAGGTATGGTCTGTATGAGTAACTTGTTATGTTTTTCGGTCTTATAAACACACCCTCCATTTTCATGGATAAAATGAATAGTGTTTTTCATCCCTATATTAGCTATTTTTTCATGGTCTTTTTGGAAATCATACTGGTGTATTATCATAATTATAACAACAATGAAAAACACCTTGAGATCATTCTGAGTATAGTGAGAGAGCATCATCTTTATGCCAATCTTTCTAATTTCCACTTCTGTATTGACAGAGTTCACTTCTTGGGTCAAATTATCACATAATCAGGATTTTATATAGACCTAGTAAATGTTAGTGTTGTAGTTTCCTAAGATAAAACCAAGAACATATTTGATATATAAAGTTTGTTGGGGCTGGATGGATATTATAAGAATTTCATACAAGACTTTTCACACCTTTCTTTACCTCTTACTATCTTTACAAAGAAGGGTGTCAAGTTCCTTTCATCATAAGCATGCAAGAAAGCCTTTAAAGAGATGAAAGGGAGGCTTGTCTCAATACCTTTTCTAATTATTCCCAACATAGGTATAGGTTATACCATGTTCTATGATTCATCAGGAATTGTCCTAAGAGTAGTGATGATTAAGGAATACAGAGCCTTTGTGTATGGATCTCGGTAGTTGAGGCCTCATGAGTGAAATTACCCAACACATGACCTTGGGCTTGCAGAATTTGTCCATGCCAAATGTTGCTGGAGACACTATCTATTAGGTGAGCACTTTTTGGTGTATACAAACCACAAGATCCTGAAATATATCTTTTCTTGATGTGACTTGAACCTCAAACAATAGAGATGGGTTAAATATTTACAATCCTTTGATTTTGAGCTTGCCTATATGCATGGGAAGGGAAATGTAGTTGTAGATACATTTAGTTGGAAAAATGAGACACATGCCATATGGGAATCCGGTGATGAATGGAATTTAATTTCCCTCTTCTATTAGTTGAACTTATAGTTTAATGATATTCACAAGCAGTCTTATCCCTCATCCTTGGTAGTTACTAATCACAGGGTGATTAACTATTCATTTTCACCCTTCCACCACTTTTTAACCTAGTTTTGAAATAAATATTCCAAATATAATAATAAATTTCACTTCATGTTTGATTTATTGATTTAATTTTTGTAACTTTTTAATAGGAAAATTTTACTTTTTTCAGTGTTTACATTGTCGGAGGATGTGATTTGGAGAGCTTATGATGGAATTCAAGCAAAATGTGTCAAAATGCACGATATCCCAAGCATACATATGGATATAAATATCTAATGTGGATAATTAGTGAATACAATTGGGATAAAAATGTGTTTATGAATGAAAACACTAGTGGGATACATTTCACTAGAAGACTATGGATCCCAATTAGTCCATTTGGAGGCCCAAAATAGGCCAACAATGTGAAGAAGTATTGGGCAGGCTAGATTGGATCACCCTTCTGTATTTGGGCCATAACATGGGACTAGTAACTCCAATTGGATTTATTCCACATACATTGGATAGATAACTCAAATACCCATACCTCCACCCAATTTTAATTAATTTTCACGTGTTTTTATCAGTCAACAAAATAGATAAATGAGGAAGAAGTCTTCCATGAATAGTCACCTTGTCCCTTAGGTACTTGAATTATTTTATGGAATCTGTGATGTATTTGTACATAAAATCATCCATAACTCTCATTATCTTGTGTTTCAATACCCTAGGTAAGGGTGAGTCGAACATGAGAAAATAAAAATCAAAGGAACAATAATCCTCATTCTTCCTTACATAAATTTGTTCTTGTGATAATTTGGGTGTGGTTGCCTCTTTTCTCACCTCTTCCCTTTTATGAGGGTGCTTACGGATTAAATTGTTTCATGAAATCCAGAATCATGGAACCATGATTATGTAAGTTCATTCCTATTGTAAAAATTTATCATTGACACAAATCAAGTAATCTCATTATGTTGTTGATGTGATGCCTTGATTGAGATCAATTTTGAAAATCGATACAATTTTATTCATTTTGAGCAGTCTCTTATAATCAATATCATTGTTAGATCAAATACTAGATGGAAACCTTGTAATAATTCACATACCACACTTGTTTTAGTGCGTATAAAATCAAATAATCAATGATTTTTATCATTCCATTGAGTTCGATTACAGATTGAGAATTAAGGGACACTTACCTAGGTTGATCATGATTTATCCATCCTATTTATCTCACTTTGTAATATAGTTTCAATTTATGTTATAAAATAAACAAAATCCATGTTTTATAAATTCAAATTACACTATATTTTTCATAATAAAAACCATTTTTTAATTTTATCATCTAAGGCTCCATCGAGAGATGACCTATGGTTGCTGTTATACTATAGAAATTCTAGTTAAAAATAACATCTTATTTGATTCACTTAACAACGAGATAAAATTTTGGAAATTTTGTTAGGGATCTATGATCATTCATTATTTTTTTGTTTCTTTTTATTTATTTTTTTTTTTTTTATTTATTACTCCATTTAATACCCCCTCTCTTTTTTTTTGGTATTTGTTTTTTCTTTTTCTTTTGTTTTTTTTATTCTTCTTATCTCTCTCTCTCTTCCTCTCTCTATATCTCTAATTCTGTAGTATAAAATTCTATTTTATTTTCTCCTTTCACTTATAAAGATTTTTTATTTCATTAATCTTCTATAAAAATTAAAAAAACAAAATATAAATCAATCAAGCAGGACATCATTGTTACATAAAATGATCTAGAAAAGAAACACTACTTGAATTTGACCCTAAAATTGAAAAGTCACATCACTCACCCAGTAGGTCATCCAAAGTTGGAAAATCAAGTAAAATAGAGGAAACCATTTCTGAACCTCAATTGTTCCCCAAAACGTTCAAAAATTAAACCAAATCAATCCCAAGAAAATATAGGTGCAAATAACAGACCTTAAAAGAACTTATAACCCCGGATGTAGAGTACCAACCTCCGTACATCAAATATCCTGAGGAAGAATCCATCTTTGAGCTGAGTTTCGGACTCATCCACCTCCTTCTAAAATTCCATGGTCTTATAAGTGATAAACCTCACAAACATATCAAATATTCTCATATAGTGTGCTCCACCATGAAACACCAAAATGTTCATGATGACCTAATTATGTTGAGGGCCTTTTCTTTCTCCCTTGATAGTGAAACAAAATATTTTATATACTACATAACTACCATAATTGGGATAATTAATAACATAAAAATTCTATTTCTTGATAATTTCTTCCCTGCCTATTGAACTGCATCAATTTGGAATGAAATCTATGGCATTAGGAAACCACATGGAGAGACCCTTCATAAATATTGGGAGAGATTCAAAATAAATTTTTGAACCTACCCCCACAACCAAATTAGTGATTAAATATTAATGTAATACTTTTATGAGGAACTTGTCCCCATGGATCGTGGAATGATTTATGATGCATCTATTAGTTCCCTAGTTGATAAAACTCTTTCTACTGCTCGTGACTTAATAGCCAACATGGATCAAAATGAACAAAAATTTGGTACACGATCAATTTCACCAACCTGAGGAGTTCATGAGGTAATTCATTCATCCCTATAACAAAATGTAGGTTATAAAATTGATGAGATACATACCCTTCTATGGAAATTAGATCAAGTGCCAGGTAACTCACACTCTTCTTCAACTCCATTACATTGTGTCATTTATTTTGACAATACTCAATTTTCTGACCAATTTCCACAACTTCAAGATTCACATGAGTCCTGTGAAGCAGTGTTCCAATAGCATCCATTCCAAAAATAACCTCCCTTCAAGAAAGAACAATTTAGTCAAAATTCAAACCCCAAGTGGCAAGCACAACCATAGTACCAACAAAGAGGGAACTAAAGCTACCCAAAGTAGAATTAGTATCAATAAGTCCAAGGAATGAAACATTTTTATCCTTCACCTTCTCAAAACAATCCTCCTCCTCCTCCTCCTCCCAAATCTCAACTGAGACTTAATGATATGGTGAAGAAAATGGAAACCCAGAACCTCAAGTTCTAACAGACCACCCAATTAGTTATTCAAGACCTACACAATCAAGTGGTACATTTGGAGAACAACATCAATGAAATTAAGATGCAAGGTTATAGAAAACTACCATCCCAACCTATTACTAATCCAAAATACAAAAGGTAATGTTTTTTAAATCACACTTCATTGTGGTAAGGAAGTTTTTTCATCCAATGATTCTACCCAACAGGTATGTCCCCCTCTTGAAAATACTCTTTATCCACTTATAAAAAATTCCAATGAATAAAATCAAAACAAAAAATTGTAATAAAAGTATCATTGATGATTGAAATGAAAAATTCATTACTCTTCCTTCCCCCTAGAGACTCTCTAAATCTAACAATAATTTTAATAATGATAATTATAACGAAATAATGGACACATTTAAAAAGTTTCAAGTTAACATTCCTTTATTTTATGTAGTTAAAAAAATACCTCAATATTCTAAATTTCATAAATATATTTTCACCCATAGATGAAGGCTGAAGGGAAATGAGAGATTTAACCTAAGAAGGAATGGATATACCTTGATTAAACTTGTAATGAAAACCAAATTCAAGGATATGGGAACATTAATGATACCTTTTTTCATATGGGAGAAATTGTTCCGATTCTATGTTAGATTTAGGTGATTCAATTAATGTAATGACTCACTCCATGTATACTTCTCTACATGTTGGATAGCTTCAACCAACAGAAATTTTCATGCAACATGCTAACCGGGGAACTAGCCACCCAACATGAGTGATTGAGGACGTCCTTGTAAGAGTAAATAATATCATTTCCCCGTCGGTTTCTACATTCTTGAGATGGAAGATACTTGAACCCAAGGACAAGATCCTCTCATATGTGGGAGTCCATTCCTTAAAATAGAAAATATGAACATCAATGTTCAAAATAGTACATTAGACATGGAGTTTGCTGGATAAAAGTTAAGTTTTAACATCCTTCATGCAATGAAACACTTTATTGAAGAGCACTCCACAATTCCTATATATTCAATTAAAGTGATCTCTAATGACACACACACACAAAATTCTCTCCTCGACTCATACTCTGACTCATTTAACTCTTCCTATCCCTTGGATAATTTGATTTTTGATTCATCTTTTGAGTGTTGTTTGGGTTCTATAAAATGTAAATTCAGAGCTTTAATTGATGAGTGTGTTCATTCTGAGGTTCCCATGACTGTCTATGATTCTGTAAATATCATTTCCATAGATTTTCTTTCCATATATAATAATCATGATCAGATAGAAAGTTTCATTGACCTCACTCCCCTAAAATCCCCCCCCCCTCAATCCAAAAAACCACTTGTGTCGGAACTAAAATCACTTCTTTATATTTTAAAATATTCTTATCTTAAGGGTATTGACCAATTTCCCGCCATTATTTCCAAAAAAATATTTCCATAGTAGGAATCATAACTTCTTGACCTTTTAAAATAGTGTAAAATTGAGCTAGTATAGACATTGGCAGATATTACCAGGATTATATTGTCTATTTTTATGAACCATATAATTTTGGAGGATGACTCTATGTTCGTAATACAATCTCAACATTGGTCAAATCCCACTCTCCTTGAAGTGGTAAAATTAGAATTCATTAAATTACTTACTGTTAGAGTCATTTATCCTATATTTGATAGTAAATGGGCTTGCCCGGTGAAAATTGTACCTAAAAAACAGGAATAACAATTATTCTAAATGAATGAGTTGAATTGGTCCCAAAACGTGTGAGAAACAATTGGTGAGTCTATATTGATTGTCTTCGACTGAATCAAACCATGTCGAAGGACCACATTATAACACCTTTTATTGAACAAATGTTAGAAATATTGGTTGGTAAGTCCCATTATTTCTTCCTTTATGGATATTATGGTTATTTCCAAATCCATATAGCCCATGAGGTTCAAGAAGAGACAACATTTACATATATATTCAGAAACTTTTCATACAGAAGAATTCATTTTTTTCTATGTAATTCTCCTAGTACTTTTCAGTGATGTATGTTGAGTAATTCTTCTGAGTACCTTTAGAATTGTATATAATTATTTAGGGATTATTTCACGGTATATGGAACTTCTTTTGAGGACTGTTTGTCACACTTATGTTTTATCCTCCTCCAATGAATTGAAAAATATATTATATTTAATTAAAATAAATTCCATTCCATAGCTGAGTGAGGGATTGTTCTTGGGCCTATTATTTCAATTGAGGTAATTAAAGTGTATATATAAAAAATGAATTAATTTCAACCCTTCCATAACCAAAATGTGTTCATGAAGTGTGATCTTTCTTGGGTCGTACTTTTTTTTACCACTAATTCATTAAATACTTTAGTAAGTTCATAATTCTATTTTCTTGGTTGTTACAAAAAGATTTTGAGTTTGAGTTTGATAAAAATTATAAGGATGAATTAAATTAACTAAAAATGAGTCTCCCATCACCTACCATCATCCAACCACCATGGTGGGATCTCCCCTTAAAGATTCTATATGATGCCTCTAACTTATCAATTGGGGAAGTTTTATCCCAAATGTTGAGAGGGATCCTCATTTCACTGTGTATATCTCACGTACCCTTGACAATGCCCAAGTAAACTACACAACAACTAAAAAAGAACTCCTTTTTATTTTTTCCCTTAGAAAATTTTCATTTATATATTCTTTGGTCAGAATTCATTGTGTTTACTAATCATGTTGCCCTTTATTTTCCCTTAAAGAAACCTGAATCTAAGCCCTGACTCATACGGTGGATACTTTTAGGGGAGTGTAAAATGTTGTAGCTGACCACATTAGCAGTATTTCTCCACCACCAAACTACCATGATCAATCCTCCCTCCCCATTGGAGAATAATTCCCTCATGAGAACCTTTGTGATATTTTGGACCTTACCCATGGTATGTGGGCATTTTGATTTTTTAGAAACATATAGGGTCCTCATTGATTTTAGCACTTCACAATCCCAGAGAGTTAATCATGATTTTGATTGTTATATTTGGGATGATCCATATTTGTGTAGAACTTATAGTGACCAAGTAGTTCATCGGTGAGTTACTAACTAAGAGTTCACCTCTGTTTTGTCCTTCTCCCACACTTTATATTATGGGGGCCACTTGGTCTCTTAACATACAACTTGAAAGGTCCTTGAATCATGAATTTATTAGCCAAAATTGTATAAGGATTTCCATAGATTTTAAAATCCATGTAATCATTTTCAATTCACTTGAAATATCTTTAAGAGGAATAAAATGCCCCATCATCCCATTTTATTCTATCAAATATTTGATGCATGGGTTATTGAATTCATGGGTCCATTTCTAAATTCATTTGGCTTCATATGCATCTTGTTAGTTGTTGGATATGTGGCTAAATAGGCGTAACCACAGGCTATTAGGACTGATTACTCTCATGTTGTTGGTGATTTTGTGAGGTCTCAAATTTTTAGTAGGTTTTGTTTGCGAAGATTCATTATTAGTGATCAAGGTTCATATTTTTTCAATCGCAACATGAAAAAATCTCTTTATAAGTATGGGGTTGTTCAAATATTCTCCACTACATATCACCCCCAAACTGGTAGACAAGTAGAAATCTCAAATCTGTATGTTAATTGAATCTTGGAATAAACAGTACTCCCAAATTGGAAATATTGGATTTTGCACTTGGATGATGAACATTAGGAATATCATATAGCTTTTAAAACCCTAATTATAATGTCACCACATAGGATTGTGTTTAGAAAGTCCTATCACCTCCCATTGAAAGTAGAACACCATGCATATGGGACTGTTAAACAAGGTAATATGAATCTGTCACATTTAGGTGAGCAAAGGATGTTGTAGATTCAAGAGTTGGAAGAATTTGACATGATACATATGAAAACTCCCATATAAATAAAGAGAAGACTAAGGCAATACATGATAGCATGATTCATCAACAAAAGTTTTTTATTTGTGAAAAGGTCCTCATGTACAATTCTAGGAAAAATCACCACCCAGGTAAGCTTCATTCCTGTTGGCTCGGTCGTTATTCTATTACTAAGGTTTACCCTTTTGGTAAAATATATTTTTTTTCATGATCATAGTGGAAGGAGTATTACCCTTAATGGGTAGAAACTTAAATACATCTATGATAATTTTTCAAAGAATCTAGTGGAGGAAATCCACATTATAAAAGCAACATACCAATGAAACACACCAGGTTTTATTATTACTTCTCACATTCTAATTTATTATAGTGAGGACACTACATATTCTAGGTGTGGGGTGTATACATTCCTGTCTTCATTAGTATTTTTATAATATGTCTTCTTTATTCTCTTTTTCACCTTCTTTATGGTATTTTTACTTTCTCACATCATGTGGAGTTTATTTGGATTTTTATCGTCTTTCTTCTTTATTCGCCTTTTCACCTTCTTTATGGTATTTTCACTTTTCCACATCTTGTTGAGTTGATTAGGATTTTCATTATATTTCTTATTTCTTCACTTTTTTACTTCTTTATGGTATTTTTATCCCCCCCCCCCTCTTAGGGTCACTAAATCATGGATCTTACTGAAAATTCATGTTGAAATTTTTGATTCCATGTTGTTTTAACATTTGATAATACTTGTCTCTATAATGAAATGAATATTTGAATGAATTTAACATTATGGAGTTATTTTTAGTAAATTTGATGTCTTTAAATGATATAAATGGTTGTATCTCTATGAATCCTTTGTGATGATTGATACCCCTTGTGTGAGTAGTTTTTGGGGAAACTATGTCACTAATATCTCCATGCATTTTTTCACTAAAACATAAAGTGCGAATTTTTATAACTTAATAGAAGGTAGATATATGTTAGATTAATATTTATAACCCTTATAAAATTATTTTTCCATATGTTAATTCCTTATTTGATCTATTTCATTATTGTACCAGATTGACCTATGCATGTGTGCGAGATATTTGACTGTTGTATGCCCTAAAAAACCAAAAAAACATAATAAAAGGGTTGTATCTTGGGAAGGTCAAAAACCACTCCTCCTCAACCTTTGATATTGTTATAACTATTACAATTATAGTCCTTATAATATCAAAAAAGGGTTGATATATGAGTGTGAGATTTGTTCAAAATGAAACATTCATGAATAATAATAATAATAATAAATGAGGGGAGTGATGAAATGTGAAATATATGGTGATGTCTAGGTCCAGAGATTAAGGTTTGACTTTCAAGAATGCTTAATTTAGTGGGTCTTGATATTTAATTTCAAAGGATGTAGGGCAGTTATGGTGGAAAAAATCATTTAAGATGAAAAATGTTAAAATAACTCGTATTTACTGGATAGAAAGTGGAAAGAATAACATGGAATAGTTTTCATACACACGCATGGAGAGTTATTGTCATGGTTTACTTTTTAATTAATTTCTCAATTTTTGATCATGAATCTCTTTGAATTTCATTGTGATATAATTTATGAGACATATTTTTCCATTTTCACTTAGAATAACTCCTTGGTGTGGTTTTTACTTTATCATATTACATTAATGAATTAAAATTTCCTTGAATGTTAAATATTCATGAATTTATAAATATATGCATACAAATTTTTTTGGATATGTGACTTTTCCTGGGAGTGAAAATGTTCAAGTTTGGGGGGGTGACCGCAAAGCAATTCACTATTCATTTCCAACCTTACACCACTATTTTAAACTATTTTTGAAATGAATATTCCAAATATATTAATAAATTTCACTTCATTTTTTATTCAATGATTTAATTTTTATCACTATTTAATATGGAAATTTTACATGTTTTAGTTTTTACAATGTAGGAGGGGGTGATTTGGAGATCTTGTGATGGAATACATGTAAAATTGGCCAAATTGTGTGACATCCCAACAATACATGTGGGAATTAATATGTAATTTGGATAATTAGTTCTTCCAACTGATATTAATTTGGGTTTATGAATTCAAAAACTTGTGGGATACATTTCACTAGTACACCATATATCCCAATTCATCCATTTTGTGGCCCAAAATAGGCCCAAAATATCAAAAAAATCTAGCCAGTCTAGATTTTACCACCCACATGTATTTGGGACATAACATGGGAATAGAAACTACAATTGGGGTATTCAAACTTTATTGGACATATACATATAATACCTAGATCTCCGCCAAATTTGAAGTCAGTTTCACATGTTTTTTTCAGTTAACCAGCTAGATAAATAAGGATGAATAAGTCTATAATGAATAGTCACCTTGCCTCGTAGGCACTTGACTTATTTTGTGGAAAGTTTGATGTATTTTTCCATAAAATCGCCCCTCGCCTTCATTCACTCAGGGTTCATGGCCAGGGTTAGGGGTTAGTCGAACATGATATCTCTTTTAACCCATTTAATTCTCTTCTCCTTCATGTACTTATAAACTTCTTAGTGATCAATTTTGGGGTGTTCCTTGTTGTAATCTCGAGATCCATGCCTATAATATTTGGTGGATAATTTAATTTACAGGTTTCTAGTATATTTTTATTCTTTTTTACCTTTTTAAATTTTCTTTATTTTAGTATAAGAAAATATAGACCAACCTAACTTGAATCCTCATACTTCCATGCATAAATCGGATCTTGTGATGATTTGAGTCTGTTTCCTCTTTGCTCACCGCTTCTATTTCATGAGTGTGCTTATTGATTGAATTGTTTCATGAAATCGAGATGTTTGAAACTATTTTTATGAATTTTCATGATTTTGGAAAAATTTATCATTGACACAAATCTGTTCATCTCATCACGTTGTTGATATGAAGCCTTGAATGAGTTTGGTTTTCTACATTGATAAAGTTTTGTTGATTTTTAGTGGTCACCGATAATCAATATCATTGGTCGATCAAATCCTAGGTGGTAACCTAGTACAAAATTACATACTACACTAGTTTCGGTGTGTATTAAATCGAGAAATCAATGATCCTTATAATTTCCGAGAGAGTGATGAGGGATTTAACATCAAGGGACTCTTACCCAGGTTTATCATGATTTCTCTATCATGTTTCTCTCACTCGGTAATATAGTTTCAATTTCTATTTTAAAATTAAAAAATCATGTTTTATAAATTCTCATTCCCATTTTATTTTAATAATCAGTACCCTTTTTTAATTTGATGATCTAAGGTTCTGTCGAGAGATGACCTAGGTTTGTTTCTATACTACAAAAATTCTATTTAAAGATAAACATCTAATTTGACGAGCTCGAAAAAATGATCAGTTAAATATTACCTACTTGAGAAGGTGAAGAGTAGAAAATTTTAAGATCCTAAAGGCTTGGTACTCTATGATAGTATATCAAGAGATAGCCCACATTTAGATTGGTCTGTGGATAGAGACGGCATCCTGCATATTCATGGATGTGTCTCGGTCCCAACAGATTTGATAGAGGATTTAATGCATGTGTCCCATGCATCTCAATGGGAAGTTCATCTATGTATCACTACGATGTATCAATATATAAAATGATAATATTGTTTTCCTGGGATGAAATTCTAGATTAAAGTCTTTATCACTAGGTGTTCCACCTATCAGTAGGTGAAAGCAGAGCAAAAGAGCCCTATAGGCTTATTAAAATTGCTTCTAGTCCTGGAATTGAAAGGGTAAGATGTTTCTATGGATTTTATAGTTGGTTTACCTAGGTTTCTTAGATGTAGCGATACTGTATGGGTTATCGTGGATAGACTAATTAAATTATCCCACTTCATTCCTATTCATGAGACTTTTTTATTTGATGATCTAGGAAGACTGTATGTATGTGAGATCATAATACCGCATTGGTTCCCTCGTACTATCAGTTTAGATAGTTATGATTGTTTAACATCACGGTTTGGGTCGGAATTGCAGAAGGGTATGGGAACACAGTTGCTTCTAAGCACAATATTTCACCATAAGGACAATAGAAAAATCAAAATTGACAATACATGTTCTAGAAGATATGATTCAAGCATGTTCCCTTGATTTCAGTGGTTCTTAGGGAAAGAATATCCCTCTCATTGATTTCACCTGTAATAATAGAATTCACGTGAAAATTCAGTTGGATCTTTTTGAGGCCCTTTTTGGAAGGTTGTTCCTCTCACACCTATACTGGCTAGAGGCAAGTGAGACAAACCTACTAGGTCCTCATCTAATTAAGGAGACTTGAATTTAGTTTCATTTGATCATAAAGTGTATGAATACTACCCAGTCTAGAGAAAATATTATGTTGATCTCCATTGATGACCTATAGAGTTAAAATTTTGGGATTTACTTTTCCTTTGCGTATCACCCAGGCTAGTGCATAGATATTTACAAAATCTAGGGAAGCTTTCATCTTGTTACGTAGGACCATTTGAGATCCTAGAAAGATTCGGGATGATAGACTATCAGTTTCAACTGACTCATAGGTACCATTCCATTCATGACATCTTCTACATATCACAGCTTCTCTAGTATCATGTTGATATATATCATACTTTTGATCCTAAGTATGTTGAGTTAGATACTGATTCACCTTTAAGGAATATCTAGTATGCATATTTGACCAGAGAATGAAGGACCTCTGAGGCCGATATGTCACTCTAGTATGGGTTTTATGGAAACATGGTTGGGTACACGATGAGATTTGGGAGAGGGAAGCTGACATACATGCTCAGTGGACAAAGTTGTTCTCATACATTTTTCTCCACCCTTGGATGGTGAACATGGGGACGAGTTATTTTAAGTGGGGAAGATTGTAAGAACTTGGTTTTCAATCATGTATGGATCCTTTAAAATTCTGTCTAATTGTTATATTTGGACATGATATGGATTTCTAATTATTTAGAAAAGTACCTAGGGGTGTTTGGGGCGTATTCGGATCCCGAAACCCATCATTTTGTGGAGAATGGCCATGTCACGCTGTTGGTGCACGGTTTGCCTAACCATGAGGATGATATACTTTTGGGTAGAACCATATCACATTGTTTGTGCATGTTCATGCAACCTAACCATGTGAGTGCCCTTTTTTCCTAGGTACCCATGCATGGTTTGTGCAAGGTTTGTCAAACCGTGCAGACAAAATGTGCATAGGCTAATTTCTGGGTAAAATGTCTTTTTTCATTCAATGATGTAATTAAGTCCCCTAATTCTTCTTATTATGAGTTATAGTAGGATTAACATACTTTTATCTCAAATTTTTTCTCTTTGAAGGCCTAATTTAGGGATTGAAATACCTCATTTGTCTGGGATCTAATCGATATTTTGTTCATCATGTCGGATGCACAACAGTAAGTACTCGAGTCCATTTTAAACTTTATTCTTCTCCCTTACTCTTGACATAGTTATCGTGATGTGAAATTTTTTCCTCTTTTCTTAGATCTAATCTAATCTAAGACATATCAGAGGCTGATACCAGAGTAGAATAATCATACAACCATAAGGTGGGAGTTCTATTACTCATCCCTCAAGTTTGCTGAATTTGGAATTATCATGTGGGGCCTACTAATTCCATCAGGTGTCGTTTATTGAATTTATATGTCATTCATATAATAATTATAACCATATGGTAATCATATTTCTAAATATGTGATTATTTTTTGGTATTTACTCCCACAACGCCCAACATCTCTTGTAGGATGGTATTCTATAATTGATTTTTTAGTGTTTTGACACTTATGAACCATTGTGAGGATGTGCTCTAGCTTGACCACACTAATTGTAAACCTCCTTATCATAAATTCTTATTGTATAATGTAATGGTGAATGGAAAGTACCATGTCACTTCCACATGACCCTCCTAAGGTATTTTCTTAAAATTGATAATTAAATGTCAAAGGGAAATTGGAATATACACTATGTATGTCACTTGACTCTATTAAACGTGAATGATTAATAGGTTGCATGTATTTAGAACCCCTTACCACATTAATGGAAGGGAGTGGAATGAAGCTTAATGATTGAATATTCATAAAATGTAATTAATAAAGGTTTCTTTCTACTTGGCCTTGTCACGCTAAATAAAGGAAAGGCTTGAACCAAATAGACCTATTTATTTATTAGGAATTGAATTAAAGGATACATGCTACTTGATCTTATCACACTAATGAAAGTAAAGGATTGAAACAAATGAAATATTACATGACTTTATAATTAAACTGTAGTGGCATGAATCGATGTCACCTTGGATTCTTATCAGGGAATCGCATGAGCACTCGGTAACACCATTCTGATTCAGGGATAAGACTTTCTTAGGTTGAGACCCACCTAGATCCTAACCCTTTTCTATTCTTGGATTCCCAGTATGACATCGTAGGATCCCTCACATAGTATTACTCGATGCCTTGGATACACTCATTGGATCCAGCATTGACGAGTAGGTTCCATGGTTACAGCTCATAGGGCTCTATCTTTGTTTATCGCTGTTTTTCCTTGGATGATCACCTTGGATTCGGTAGGCATCTTATTGAGGAATTCAATTAAATATACTCCTTGGATTACACTCTTACCCTTATCCATACTACAGTTATTACATATTTTCATACCCTTGAGGTCTATATTTCCTTATTTATTACCTTGGAACTTAATTATTAAATTTAATTGCAGGTTGTCTTGTCATAAATTGAAGCCTTCACTACTGTTAACATGTGACTCATTTATAAACTGGTAATAATAAATTAATGGATTAGTTATGTTTAGATGCCAGATGAGAGATGAAGTCAGTACTTTAGTATTTATTTACAATGTACTGCTTTATTTTATATATGTATTCTTGAACATAGTTACATTTCCCTTACACAGGACAGATATTATAGAAACTATTGCTGGTGGCCCCCCGTAGATTTATCTCTCACCCACTTCAAGTGTTGTTTGATACTTAGAGTAGATTACATGAATGTTGGTGTTGATAATGGGAAGCATACACCATCAAACACATGATTTCTTCCTATTTAGGATAGATCTTGATATTAGATGACTAAGACAGAGCTTGAGATTCTTGGGATAGTCTTTTGGTTTCCTTTATACTTTGGTGTCAAATGTTGTGTCTTCCATCATGTATCCATGTTTTCTAGTTTTCTAGTGATATGTAATATCATCATCAGTTGTTGTGTGCTTTTATGTTATTATATTTATTTTAGTAATTGTTATTGTTGTCACTATTTTTGATTGTTTCATCCATTTACTTTTATTTCTTCAGCTATTCACCTATGTTTATATTCATCTATTGTGCTACACTTTTTTAATGAGGGAATAGTCTCCCCATGGATACACCCTATTCCCTCACTGCTAGTCAAAATCCTTTGGGGTTTGCTGATATTTTCTTAAGGACATGTGGCCTACCATGCTTAGGGAACCTATTACGTGGCATTCCAGTCTGGGATGCCACACCCCACCTCAACTCAATCGAAGCTTCTTTAGCTTCATACCAATTTGATTCCTAGCTTCATTCATGGATTCTGTGAATTTCTCAAAAGAATCGGGCTTATACCGCATCAAGTAGATATAACCATAACTACTCAATTCATCAGTAAATGTTATTAAGTAAGTATATCCACCTATAGATTCTACTAGAAATGGTCAACAAACATCAATTTGTACCATTCCTAGAAGTTGTGTGCATCATTCACCTGGTCCTCTAACTAGTAGTTTGGTCATTTTTCCTTGTAAATGAGTATAACATCTTTCAAATGGTTTTAGATTAGATGTGTCTAGATAACCATGTTGATATAGCATTGTCAAATACTTCTCATTTTCATGACCAAAATAGTGATGCCAAAGTTGGGTGTTATATGAGTCTTGTGGACATGATTCCCTTTTAATTTCCAATATTTTGTTTTCATGATTTAATACATAAATACTTTTATTTAAATATTACAACCCATAACATATGTTTTCTTTATAAAAGAATCAAATTTTATTTCCAATCTTGAAAATAAAACCATATGTATCTATGCATGATATAGAAAAAAATTTCTTGGTAACTTTAAGTACATATTAACAATATCATAAAACAAACATCATTCATGTTGGAAATGAAAGGTGGTAGTCACCAATGGATAGAGAATCCACCCTCACACCATTTGTAGCTCACAAATCCACCTATCCTCTATAAATATTTCTAAATAAACTTGAAACCTATATTTGGATACATATGTGAGAACCACAAGTTGTATCTAAGACCCATTGTGTAGATATTGAATCTTTACACTCGATAATGAATGAACATTTAGCTTCCCCTTGCTTTTGGGTGCAATTCTTCTTCCTGTGGACTAACTATCCATATGAAAAACATACTTCCTCATTTTCCATACCTTACCTCTATATCTTCCTCTTCTTAGAAGGATGGTTCTCGAGAGCTTTAGACTTATTATGAGTCTTCGTCCCCTATTCATTGTTCTTCCTTTTCCTATTCTCTATAAAGACCATAGTTTTATCATGCCCCATGTACTTATCCACTTAGAGAATCAAGGTAAGAAGTTTTAAAGGACACTTCTCATTATTTATCATATTTTAAATAATAATAAAACTATATAATGTCTTGGGAAGTGATGAAAGTATGATATCTATATGTAACTAATCCAAGAATTTAATCCCTAATATGTTAAATCATTAAATGTTTCCAATAAGCTTGACTACAAGAGGCCCTGGTGGTAGAGACCCCCCAAATTTAGTTTTAAATAATGCATTGGAGATAAAATACCTATGTTGTCTCATCTTCTCTTGATAGAGATCTCAAGGGTGAGACATCATTCTATATGCATCCATGTCCTCAGGTTGCTTCAAAATCCACTTGGACATGGATGATATCATGAAACATTGAACATTTTTGGAATCTTTCAAATGCTTCTCATATAGAGATAACTCTTCATCACTTTTCTCATTACCAAGAACATCAAGAATTAGTTCTTACAACACATGAAATTTACTTTCATGGAGAAGGATAACGCTTAAGCGCCTTTACCACTCTTGGAAGTTTAGGCTTGTGAGAAGGTTATCCTACTCAAGTACGGATCATAGTGAAATGTTTAAATTCATTTTAATGTTGTTTATACAAAATAATAGAAGAATAATTTTAGTAACTTATCTAATAGAATTTAGAAAAATAAATTAATATTATATTTATTAATCTCCCATATTTTATTGAAACCCAATAAAGCTCACCATTGGCTTCCCAATGTCTGGTTTCTTGGACATTAAAGTGACAAGGATCTATATTCCCCTTATCATTACCCCAAAATTGGTTAGTCAAGAAACTTGAATGATTTTAGGTAGGAATTCCCAATTCCAATGTCCTTTATTCAATGTTCCTTAATCTTTTGAGTGGAATACACATTCCTAAAATCATTAAAGTGGATTTCCTCAACCTATTACTCTCAGTTACACAACGTCCTTCTTTGGTTGTCAACCCTTGATATAAACTAAGTTAATTAATACCAAAACATCAAGTTAAAATTCCCCAATAATTGAAATCACTCCAACATTGGATGGTCATAAACTTTGTACTATTTTTTTATTTTAAATGAAGTAGTGGATGTCTATACCAACATAATATATATAATTTATGGATATTATCCTTTTAAAATAAAATTTCAAATTGTTATCTATATTACATGATTTTTAAAATTAATTGGATTTACTTATGTTATTTACAATATCTTGGATAATATTTACACATTATCCAATTTATATTAGTTCAATATTTTATGCTCATTAATTCATTAATTCATGTGATTGTAATAAAAATATCCATAATGAAATAACCATAAAACTTGAAAAAAATTAAATAAAAAAGTGGTATGATCATGAGATTTTACAAATGGTTTGTTTATATAGTGGTTGATAAAATAATCATTTTCATATGGGAAAACAACATGAACCAATTATGGTTCGTGTTATATCTTTCAACCTATCCACCTATTTATCTCTCTTGTATTGGTTTCCCATAAACTCTATACATGAACTACCACCACTATATTGGGAACTCCATATGTTACCAATTCTTTTACTCACATGCAGGTTCGAGAAACAAGGGTTTACATAAAAGAAACCATCGGAACACATGCCCTTATATAATAAGAAGAGAGAAGACATGAATTCCATAAATTTAATTTAATAATGAATTAAATGAAATCGGTCACATACAAAGGTCTGGTCTATTATAATAATCATCCAAATGCATGTAATGAATTATAAATGAAATAATACTAGCATTAAATTCTTATTAATTATTATTTAAGATAAATCATTCTTGAATCAATTAATTAACTTTTTAAATTAATCAATTATTTGATCTTAATTCTCATGTGAATTTCCTTGAGAATCTCATTCATAATAATTTTGAACAAATTAAATAAATTTATTTAAAATAAGTTTGTACATAAATGTACCTTGGAAGAAACATAGTGAATACCCATCTGATTATACACAACAAGTATTCTACTCGTATATTGTTTACTCTGGTTACATATATAATATAGGACTTATCATGTACTATCATGACATATACTTTACTATGATGATTAAATGATTAAATGATCTTTTGGTCACATGTTATGCTCCAAAGCACGTAGAGTAATAACTTTTAATATGAATAAAACATGATATGTAGATCTGAACATTATACAGATATTAATTTGACATTTATATATATATTAAAACATATAACATGGTGTGTCCTATCAAATTAATGACCACATGCAAGCACATGTCTTAAGTTTTATATAGTACAACTAATATATTTTAAATCTATATAATTTGGTAAAAGTACATAGTGTGTACAAGAAATCTAAACAGAGTTTACACCACCCACTATGTATCTAAGTCTCATTACTAGGGATTTTCCATGTAAACTATGCCCCAGAAAATTAGAGTACATGGTGTGTATAAGAGCCTACATAGCATCTGGTCTCTGAGTTACATGATCTCTGGTCAAGTGGGCCATGTATGATAATACATGGCCCATATGTGACTCAAAGGGATTATATTCCATTTATGTGAGTGAAATAATGTGTACTCCAGCAGAATTTGTGCCCCTAGGATCAGTCAACATGTGTTATAAGAATTAAATAGACCATATTCCATCAATTCACAAGCATTTAATTAATTCCCAAATTAATTCATAATGCATTGAACACAAATACACAGTGTCTAACTCTAGTTACATGGTTTTACTCATGTGTAATATTTATCAAGTCATTAAAACCTTCATATGAGATCTTCTATTTTATTTACTTCATAAAATTAATTATATTTAGTAGATCTATGAGATGTGAAGGATGAATAAGAAGATATCACAATTCATATTAAAATAAGGATTAAACTTGAATTAAAAACAAAATCACAAATGTATAAATTAATCAATGATATTTAAATAATTATAAATAATTATATGCACACTCTAATACCACTTGATGGTTCTTAGATCAGTGGAAGTGTTTGTTGGTTCAGGCCTAAATTTTTATTTTTCATGATCGATGATCAATATGAGTTCTAAAAAATGAAAGAATCTGAAATAAAAGGAACTGAATCAAAGAAAAAAGAAAATGGAAATTACTGTATAACCATAGGAAGGATCATCTCATATTATCTATAATTAATTTAATAAATTAATGAATTACCTTGTTGGAATTATTTATTCGTTAATGAATCGGAAAAAATATTTTCATTGTATGGTTGTTGAGTTTAATGAATACAAGATGATTCCTTCTAGTGGTGATCCACACATGTTCCACAATTCTCCTAACGTCATCATAGAAATCTCTGAGTGAAGATCCTATCACATGTGTCATATACCTTTAATAACCTCGATAATCACTTACAAAGTGTTCGCCTTGATCTCTCTTAACATGAGGGTGGGAGGTGGAGGAGGATCAATCTTCATTCTTGGGAGTGTTCTTAGAGACGAGAGATCTCTAGGTATTGAGAGGATTATACAAATCCATTGTGCGCACCCAAAAAAATAAATTGGCTCAAATAGAAAATAATATAATTGGGTATATATAATACTAGAATTAAAATAAAATAATTGCACAAGTGCCTTTTTTTATTTATTTTATCCCTGTATAACCCCATGTCAAATAATAATAACTTTATTATTATTTATTGACATGCTCTTAACTAGATAATTAAATTAAATTTTATTTAATCAAATAATATTCAATATTTATTATTTCTCATCGGACCATTAAACTCGGTCCTCCATTCCTCCACAATATTTATCGGGCCATGAATAAGGACTATTTATATATTAACTAAATATCACTACATAATTCTCTAATAAATAAAAAATATTATATTCTCTAAATAGAAAATAAATATTTATTAAATATTCTAGTCACAGTACACTCTCTCGAATAATTAGTTATGAAATATATGAAATCATCAAAAGATGAATAATTATTAAACCACATGTGAGAATAATATTTATTTTACTCGTTAAATAACAAATAATATTATATTATTTAATTGATAGTTTTTTTACACTTGGTGTGTGACCCTCTATGCCTCTTTCTCAATGGAATTGTGTGAAGTAACCTAAATTTCAAGGTTTTCATCTACTGACATGCCAAGGAACCCATTGAGAAATAATTTAATGCCACATTGACATGATACCTCATATGAAATCTTACTATGTAATATAATTCCTTTATCAAGATATCTCAAATGAAGTAGGTTTCATTCAGTGCTATCAACCTATGTGCTCAATGTCTCTTTCTTTAAAATCCAAGAAATTGGACTTTTCAATATAAAATGTGGCCATGGATTTATTTAGGATATATCATTTCCATAAAAGGGATTGAAATATCATCATACATTAAATAACAGAAGGTAGAAATACGTTCTCACATTACTCATTAATGTAATATTAATCATGAAACTCCCATCATATCTTATCTCTCCATGAATATTTTTCATCACAGTTTTCATCAATACATCAAAGTACATGACTTAAAATAATCATTAATAATAATCATAAAGTCTAAGGACCAATACACACGTTCACAGATAGGAATATCCAATAAAACATATAATTATGGTTTTTCTACTAGCAGGTCTCATTCTCAAAATATTCTACTGATTATTACCAAGGGCGTACACCATGAGAAGGTGACCCAAATTCCTATGACTCTCCACCCCTAATTGCCTGTATTGTTTTGGTTATTCTTATGATATAAGCTGAATATATAATATCTATTTAAGAATAGTATCGTATAATTTAGGGGTTCTCATCATAGTGGGGAACTATTAGGACCTTTTAGAGTGATAGCTACTCTTGGGATATTATCATATACTATTTTATGTAGAATAAAAAACAAAATAACAATGTGATAAATAATATTAGACATAATTACATTAAATCCATGCATCAAAATGTACAATATGTAATAATATATTCAACTAATATTCAATACATCAAATATACATGTAATAAAAGTACAACCAGTAGTTCCTAGGACACCAAATCTAATATTTATTTCTCAATTACTAAATCGATTAAATAATTTAGGAATCATAAACAATCTAACAACAACCAAAACCTCAAAATAAATATGGATAAATTGAGTTAGTTGAAGGAAGTTAAATGTTTTAATTTGAATTTTAAAATTGTAATTGGCATACATACATTTTTATCTCTATTCTGAAATGTAAAATAAGAGAGAAACAATTTTAAAACATGAATGAGAATAATTGAAGAGTGAGAATAAGTGGACAAAATAATGAATTGGTGGTTTCTCAAATTTTCATATAATGATGATATTATATTTGGTATTCTATGTGTGGAAGAAGAAGTGGATAAGAAAAACTACATCAAAAAATGAAGGCTATGCCTTTAAGGATTTATTATTATTTATATAAAGTTATTTATCATTATAATATTATAGGAATAACTATTGTATTTGGGATACTTGTCCTAATGTGAGTACAAGGGTAAACCATAGGCATTGTAACTATATGTTGAAACTAGTGGTTTGTATGGTCTCTGGGAAATCTAGATCATGATAAAGACCATCCTTCTCATTCTGAGAGGTGAGCCTTGTAAATAGAATTTTCCCATTGTGTGTGTGTTTTTTTGTTGGGTAGAGTGATAATTATTCACTTTAACTAGTTCCAAGGGTTGGTTTCTAAGAAAACTTAAAAAAGGAGTTGAATCTGTAATTCACCCCCCACCCCCTCTCAGTGATTCTTAATTGAACTAGGAGGTGTACTTTTAATTAATATGTTATTTAATTTTTATTACTAAACCGTAATTAATATAATAAACAACATATTTATCCTTTAAAACCATTCTGATGACCATCCATGTATGTGTGTGACAAAATAAAAAACAGAAATTGATCATTCCATAGAGTTTGTATTCCACACGTACACATGTTTTATGATTTAATTTTCCATAAACTAGTAAAATGATTAATATGGTTTATAATTTATAATAAAAAATGGATCATAAATATCAAACTTATATATTAAATTCTCAATTATAACCATACTTGTAATTTTGTGAAGAAAAATAAAACATGTTGTGTCGTGGAGGTGATAGTCTACACAGTGCATGATTTACATTTTTATTCTTCTTAATGGAAAAGGGAACAGTGGTTGGTACCTATAACATCATAATAATAACATAAAATTATAATAATGGAAATAATTTTATCATTATAATATGTTTAAATGAAATTTGAAGAAGAAAAAATCACATAATGAAATAGAAAATGGGGAGGAGCAGTGAGAAATCTATACCATACTACTTGGAGTATCTCTACTGTAGAGGGGATTAAACCTTTGAGTAATGGTATTTTTAGAACACAAAAACACCCTTAATATAACATATCATTCATTAGATATATATTTTACTTCGACATTGAAGAATATTTATTACATAACATAACAAAAACCACACCACAACCATATAGATTTAGTGTCTTTAGAAACTAGGAAACATAAACAACCGGTTCATAAAACATCTACATTACATCCCACTTTTTCTTCATAACGAGACTCATTTTTGACATATCTAACTTAATACCCTTATTCATGACTTGGGGAAAAAACATATGAAATTTTGATCTCAAATTATTAGCAAGGGAAAACGATGGAAATATCAATCAAATCATAACCATAAAAATGTAACTTTTATAAATATGATCCTGCATATAAAAGATCATAATATCATGTTATGGGATTAATCAAAAAAGTGAAATGTGATCCCAGTAGGCATAACATAAGACATTAAATTTCATTTCATACACACATAATCATAGAAAAAAATTTCATATTAGTCAAGGCTCATTGCCAAGATCGTCATAGAAGACAAAGTACATTACTAAACTAAGTTGACTCCTAATTTTAGCCATGTATTACTAAATCAGATTTACTTGTCGTTCCAAAAATGTTTATCTCATTAGATATAAATATTCACCCAGTCCATTATAGGGGGATATACATACCACCAATCTCATAATAAAACCATTATAACATGTTCCACAAAAAACATAAAAACATTCCCCATAGCATAACCCGTGGAATAAAATGGGTTTGTTAAAAAACAATTCATCATAATTGATATAAAACAAATGGATTTCCTAAATAATATTCCATAATAAACATAATAAAATAATATTAATAACAGGGATATAAATATAAACCTATTTAAGGACTATCATCTTAGATGGAAAATAATTTCGAGAAAACCCTTGAAATTAATTTTTGAAAAAAATATATTTTCTTCTTCAAAAATGGTTTCCTTCATCAAAATGCCACACAATTTTAGAAGAAATAATATTATGTGAATATAACCTTGTAATATATTATGTTACACTTCAAGGATATAAGGAACTATGAAATTGTAAAAATATGTTCATTCCATACAAGTGAAAAAACATTCTTCTCATACTTTTTCTGGAAAAGTCAAAAAGTACCTCGTATTGAAAACGGAAAAAGATTTCATTCATACCATTTAGTAAAAATTATCAAATGGGTAAAATTGACTTCAAAAAATTATAAAATTATATAAATAATATTTTGAAATACATATTTAGGAAACATGGATGTGGATGATAAATATACCCCTATAAATACTTACGAATAAATAATCTCGGATAAAAATGAGATTTGCAAAGTTTTCAGTTACCTTAAGTCTGATATGATTTGTATTTATCTAAACCTCCAATATAATGATATAAATAATGTTAAAAATTTATTCAAGAATCATAATTATTTTTATGATAACATTTATGATCATATTTTCATCCATTTTTTACTAATATTTCATTGTTATGTATTATTCGTGTATTAAGTGCTTTATGTTCTTATGCATGTCTTGTCAGAAAAGTTCTTATTCCTCTATTTAGGTTATAGTTATATCATTTAAAGAATTGTATTATTATAATATATATCATATTTATTCATTCAATTCATTTATATTATCATTCTTTAATGAATATTATATAGAATGAATCGCATCACACCATGGAGACGGTAAGCTGTATGTACGCACGAGCGACGATATCGTTCTTATAATTATTGAATGGTATTGAAGTGAAAGGTTTATAGTACATCAATATAAATATAATTTTATATTAATCATATATAAATATATATATTAATTCCATAATTATACCCATCCATGTAAGGTGGTGGTGAAAACATATTACACCACGGCGTGGAGACGGTAAGTCATACGTATGCACACGTGAAGATTTTATTTTTTATAGGATTGGTAGAAGGTGGAATATTTTAGTTTTATAATAATAATGAAAAATAATTAAATAATTACTAGAGGATCTATTAATTTAAAATGAAACAACTCATGAGGTAGAAGTATAGTACGAAAGAAATTTGAAAGAATTGGTAAATGATATTACATCTTCTTCGACATGTCTTCTCTAAATCTCCCCTTAGAGATCTAGGGTTGGACTTTGAAGAAAACCAGGACCTATAGAATGTTTCTAGAGAATTTTAGAAGGTAAATTTTAAGGGGATGATTGGGATTTAAGGCTAAAAATTAAGTGAATAGTTGAGGGATGAATTTCCCTCTTATAATTGAGCTGAGGAGCACTTTTGGAAACCTAAAAAATATTAATTTATAATAAAATAAAACCCAACACATAAATCTATAAAATGTCACAATTTCTAAAATGAGATGATATAGAGTTTTAACCTCATAAAAAAATAAATTTTATATAATATTTAACACAATTTAATAATTATCATTGTAATTAACACTTAGTTATTCTATGTAATTTTTAACTAGGGTAACAACTATTTTGTTATTAAAAGGGTAAGATATTTACTTATGTGAAGTAAATTAGACCATTAGTGAATATTATAGAAAATATTTGACCATATCATAATTATTATATTTTTTTAAAAAAATATGACTTTTCAATAATTTAAGAAAGCCTTATTTTGAAAACAGTATCAGTAGTGCCAATTTTGACACTATTTATTTCATGGATTTTTAAAAATATAAACATAAGAAGTGAACCTAGAAAAGAACTATTATTATATCCCTAACGGGTCAAGGTAATCTAGAATATTTAGTTTAAATAATAATTTTCCCAAATTTTTTTTATTAAAATATTTCTAATAACATTTATTTGATCTCTTCATTAATAAAATAATTATAACCTCAATTTAGTGTAATTATTTAATATATATATTTTTTAAATAAAAAGAAAAAATAAAATAATATGAAGAATATAAATCAATTAGGTTTTATAATAATACTTTTAGTTGAATTTATCTTCTAAAAACCCTATCATAAAAAATTCTATACTCTTTTAAAACATGAATGTGACAAATTTATCAACACTTTAAATAAAATAGTGTAAGTGTCATAATCTCTTATATAAGCCTAAAAATAGTAAATAGTTATAATTTTGGGTTCTTATGGTCGATATATACTCTACCTATAAGTTTTTGTCGTGTTTTTTGGGCATTTTTATAGTTATTAATAATTAAATAAAAAAAATTATTGATTTCTCATTAATTAATTAATTTTTTCATCATCTAAGTATAAGTCTTTAATGTAATTATGTACTTCCTAAAAATTAAAAATAAATTTTCCTGATAAAGAATATAATTTTAGATTTTAAATGAGTATATATAATCTAATTTATTTTATTTATAACCTTATATTAAAAATAATTTAATTATTAAAGTTTGAGTGAGACATATTACAATTTTCTTTAAATAAAATAAATGAAATGTCCTAATCTCATCCAAGTGGGTTCCAATGGCTACCATTTCAAACCAAGTATGTTATAAGTAAAATTTTAATCATCCATTTATATTAATATTAGTGCTATTATAATTTTATAAAATTATTTTTACCCTTAATTACCTGATTTACCATTTTACAGTGTTAATAAAATTTACGGAAGTTACTATCCATATTTCGTAAAAATAAAATAATTTTATTTACATAATTTGGTCCCAATAATTCAAAATATGGAATCCATTTTTTAAAATTTAAAACTAATAATTTTCATTGATTAATTTAAAATTAATCCCATCATTGAAATGACAAAACTGGTTTTAAAAGTTAAAATATTTCCAAAGATTGAAATATTTTTACATTTGAATTTAATGTAAAAATAATTACAATAACTTAAATTATATTAAAAGGTAAAAATATATCCTTTTATTACTTTGAAACTATTAAATAATTTAATTTAACCATATAAATTATTACAATGAAAAAAAGTTATTTTCAATTAAAATTTAGCATATTTTTACTATTAATCAAAACATGAAAGTTATCAGAAAAATATTAGAAATTCATCCAAAGTAAATTTTCATATCCCACTTCAAAATAACATGTTTATGTTTCCATATAAAAGTTATTAATGGGTAAAAATATTAATTTAAAATGGGTTATCCATTCAAATGTGTAAAATTAACCTTTAAAATAGGTTTTTATACATCAAATAGGGTTTTATTCATACCCTATGAATAAAATATCCTTTGTATGAATATAAAAAAAATATTTTATGAAGTATATTATACATATATATCTTACTAATTTCATCACCAAAATTAATTCACTCAAAAATAAAAATATCTAATTGATTTATATTTTTCATAAATAATATATACCCAATGAATTCACAATGCATTTTCATAAGTTATTTATAATTATTCATGATAACCTAATGACTAGGATAAAATGGTAATTTTATAATTAGAGTGTCTTGCGGTTCATTTAAACTTATGATTTCATGAAAATCAAGCTGCTAAAGAATAAAAATTATTTAAAGGATATATTTCATAAAAACATCCAGGTGTTACATTCTACCCCCTTAAACTGAATTTTTCCCTCAAAATTCGTCACTTGGAAACAATTAGATGAGGATACCTCTCCCTAATAATATCATCAAGTTCTCATGTAGATCCTTTAAATTGTTTATTCCTTCATAAAACATTAACAAAGCGAGTGGTATTGTTTTATAGAACTTCGCTATGATCCAGAATCTCCATCGTTTGTTCTTCAAAAGATCGATCTTGCTCTAGCGGTACAACTTCTGAGATTACTACATGTGAAGGACTGGGTGTGTAATTTCTCAAGATACATACATAGAATACATCATGAACTTGAGAGAGATTCAGTGGAAGTTCCAATCGGTAAACTACCTTCCCAACACAATCCAAATTTTCAAAAGGACCAATATAACTAGGGCCCAACTTTCCCTTCTTTCCAAAAATCATTAGTCTCTTTCTGGGGATATCTTCATAGAAACGCCTTATCACCATCCTCAAACACCTAGTTTTCTATTTGGTTGTTAGTATAACTTTTTTGTTGACTCTTATCTGCTCTTATGTGTCATTGAATAGATCTGACCTTTTCTGCCATTTCTACAACAAGGTCGGGTCCTAATAGCTTTCATTCATCAACTTCATCCCAGAAAGTCAGCGTTTTGCAATTATTTTCATAGAAGGATTCATAAAGATCCATATGGATACTGGAGTGAAAGATATTATTGTATGAAAATTCCACCAAATGTAGGTGTTAATCCCAACCACCTTTGAAAATCAAAGAGAAGGCTCTCAAAATGTCTTCGAGAGTTTGAATTTTACTATTAGACTAACCATCTATCTGAGGGTGATAAGCAGTGCTAAAACATAATATTGTATCTAGAGCTTGCTGGAGACTTCTCTATAACATCAAGGTAATCCTCTAATCTTGATCATATATAACGAAAAGTGGTTTTCCATGAAATCTTACCACTACATTTGTATATATCCTGGAAAGCTGATCAAGAGATGAATAATATCTAATAGAAATGAAGTGTGCTGACAACGTATGAAAATAAAAATAACCTATATATCATTATAGCATTTAAATTTTTTTTGGATGTCTGAAAATAATGTACATAGTGATATTTTCCCATTTCCATTCTAGTATGGGTAATGGTTATAACATCCACTTAGACTTATGTCTCTCTGCATTAACTTGATAACAAAACAAGCATCGAGATACATATTTGTTGACATCTCTTTTCATGAAATCCCACAAAAAATACTCTTTTAGCTCCCTATAAATCTTTGTGCTTCCAGGGTGAATAGAGAATGAATAACTATGAGCCTCATCCAGTAGATCCTTCTTTAATTCTAGTATGGGAGTAATACAACCCATGTTCTTGAATCGTGTTATTTTATCACACTCAAGGTTGAATTCTGGAACATTTATCAGCATATTTTGTAGCTCTACACTTTTCTTCAATACCTCCTAAACCATCACTGTTATAGATGGTTGAGCATTCATTTTATAAAGATAATATTTTCCCCTTAATTTAAAATTTCAAGATTTATCCTTTTAAAATCCATAAATACTATATCTTTTGTGATCCTCATCATGGATTGGATAGCATGGTCTTGTTGACTCAAAGAATTGGCCACCTTAGTCTCTTTGACAAGGCGGTAACGTATTGAGCAGTAATAATATTTAATCAACTCCAACTATCTTCTTTGGCTCATTTTTAGATCCTTTTGTATTAAAATATAATTCAAACATTTATGATCAGTATAAATATCACACCTTTCACAATAAAGATAATGCCTCCATATATTTAATGCAAAGATTACCACTGCTAACTCAAAATCTAGAGTTGGGTAATCTTTCTCATGGATTTCAACTATTTTGATGCTAAGCTATCACCATATCATTTCTCATGAGAACTCAACCCCAACCACTTTTTGGATGCATCACTTTAGATCAAAAACCATTCTCTACTACAATGCAATGTGAGCATAGGTGCATTGGCTAACCTTCTTTTCAGCTCTTCAAAATTCTCTTCATATTCCAACATCCAAACAAACTTAACTCTTTTTTGAGTCAACCTGGTGAGTGGATTATATAATAATCAAAATTATTTCAAAAAACATAGATAATATCAATCCAAACTAAAAAAACATCAGTTCTCAGTTACCATTTTTGGTCTCAACTAACTTTCAACAACTTCTATTTTTGATGGATCCATAGATATCCCTTCTCTTGAGATTACGTGACACAAAAAAGGATACTTCTGAAGAAAAAATTCACACTTTGTATTTTTTTTCACAAATATTATCCTTTCTCAGGGTCTTAAATACAATTCTCAAGTGGTCTTCATGTTCTTCCGTGCTCTTTGAATAGACCAGAATATCATCTATAAAGACTTCCAAAAATTGATCAAGATAATGTCTAAAGACTCTATTCATTATATCCATGAATATAGCAGGGGAATTAGTGCGACCAAAATTTATCACTATAAATTTATAGTGTCTATACCTTATATGGAATGTCATCTTTGGTATATAATATTTTTTTCCCTTAATTGATGATATTCTAAATAAATATCAATCTTGGAAAATAATTAAGCTCTGCATAGTTCATCAAATAAGTAATAAATGTTGGGAAAAGGATATTTTTTCTTGATAGTGATCTTTTTAAGTTCTTGATAATCAATGTAGATTTTCATTGAACCATATTTATCCTTAACCAATAGAACAATTTCTCCCATAGGTGACACACTAGGTCATATGAGTCCCTTATCAATATTATCTTGGAGTTTCTTCTTCAATTCCTATAACTCAATAGGGTCAATTCTATAATGTGACTTTGAAATTGGCATAGAACACAGTATGAGTTCTATTGAAAACTTAACTTAATGCTTTGTTAGAAGACCTAGAAATTTATTTGGAAATATATCATCAAACTACCATACAATGGGTGTTCTTAATCATGAGTTTCTCCTAAACCATTTGAGTTAAGAAACCTTCATTTATAGGAATCAAGACCCATAATATTTATGAAATTTTTACTAGAAGGTTATATTCATACATGAATTGATAGATGGTCATAGATTGATCTAGAATATGAATTGTGACTTTCATTCATTGTAAATTGATATGATATCCATATAGAGATATCTAATCCTTTCCAAAAATCACATCAAATTCCACTATAGGAAGGATAACAAGATTGGTAGGAAGCACTTTCCCATAAAGTTTAACCAAATAAGAATTATAAACTTTTGATGTGATTGTAATTCTATTAATAGTTGTCACAACTAAATCAACATCTGATTGTTTAGTTAATATCACAATACCCATATAAAATTCTTCAGAAATAAAAAAAGTGGGAGGATCTAGAATCAAATAAAACATTTTCTACTTTATAGTGGGTGGTAAGTGTACCTTTCACCACTTCATTATCGTACTCTATTTCATCGATAGTGATTTCATGTGACATTTCTTTTTCTTTGGCCTAAAGTGTTTGTTGATGTTGATCAGCATCAATAACCCTTGGATTGGGGCATTGATTGGCAGTATTCCCCATTTCCCTGCACATATAGCATTGAAGTTTAGGAGGTTTATTCTGTGTAGCCTTTTCTTTCTTTGCACTATTATCCATTTTTCCCCATCACTTCATCATTTTTTTATGACATTATTTTCTACACATAAAATATTTACTAGTCTCCCTATGAAAGTTCCATCAATTTTTTCCACACTTTGAGCATAAGGGAAAACTCATTTTTTTTAGGGTGGTCTTTATATTTTCCTTTGAATTTCATTTTATTTTCTTATCAAATCCATATAATTGAAGGGTTACTGCAATATCCATCACAACCTTGACATCACATTGAAAAAATTCCTCATATGTATTGAAGTCTCTTCTGGATAATTCTATTCATAGACTTGGATTTAAGCCACTAGTGAATCGATCAATTTTACTCTCAGTATGGATAATTATTTTAGAAGAGTACCTTGAAAGTATTGTAAAATTTGATTCATAGGTACCAATGTATTCATAATCCTTTTTATTAAGTTCATGGAACTCTGTATCCATCATTTTTCAAAGAATATGGGGAATTTACTTATTGAAAAATAAGTTCTTGTACTTTTCCCAGTCAATGGAATCAATTTCATATCTTTGTCTCATATTCTTGAAAAGATTGTACCATTGATCAGCATCACCTTCCAAAAGAAATAATAATAATATGAATTTATAATTTTCAGAACATTGTCGAACTAAAAATAACTATTCAATGGTATTAATCCATTATTCAGCCACTAATGGATCAGAAGACCCGCAGAATGAAGGTGGATGCTACCTCATGAAGGATTAAATATAATGTTGCTCCCTCCTTTTCTTTTTTGGAAGCTTGGAATGATTCATAGATTGATAAAGTTGTGTGACCATGTATAAAAAAATTCATTCTAACTCCCCTAACATTTGGTTTCTCAGGAGGACAATCATTTCATTGCTCATCACATTTACCATTAACGTGATTCTTTTAGGTTTTATCCATTGACCAAAACCAAGAAGCATAGTGTGAGAAACACTAATAATAACTGGAAAAAAAATAATTTAAGAATAAAATTTCAATTTAGGACACTTTATTTTTTATCCTAGGTTATTCATGAACATTTCTAAAACACTAGTATATGATTGTAACCAATACTTAGACATATCGTTGGGGTTTTTACTAACGTTCTCTCAACCTAGTTTACAAAGGCTAACTATAACTTTGATCTAATACCAAATATAATATCTCATAAATTACATATAGATTTAACATCAACATTGAAAAATATTTATTACATAACATAACAAAAACCACTCCTAGACCATATAGGTTTCGTGTCTTTAGAAACTAGGAAACATAAACATGTTATTCATAAAACGTCTACATTGTCTAAATATTTTTCTTACTAACAATTATAATTATGAAAAATATTAATTAATTCATTTATTAATAACCTAGGGAAAAACATATGAAATTGTGATCTCAAATTCTCAATAAGGGTAAACAATTGAAATATCAATTATATCATAATCATAAGAACATAACATTTGAATATCTTATCCTGTATATAAAAGATCATAATATCATGTCATTGGATAAATCATAAAAGTGAAATATAATATAAATAGTCATGAAATATGACATGAAATTTCATTTCATACACATATAATAAAATAAAATCATTTAATATTAGTCAAGGATCTTTTTCAAGATCATTATAGCGGACAAATTCAATTACTGAACCGAGTTCACTCCTCGTTCTAGCCCTATATCATTGAACCAGATTTACATGTCGTTCCAATCATGACTATATCATGAGAATTAAATCTTTACCAATTTAATTGGAGGGAGATATAGGTCCCACCCATCTCATAATGAATCCATTTTTACATGTGCAACAAAAACCTAAAAACATTCACCCTGGCATAACCCATGAAATATAATGGGTTTCTTGAACATCAGTTCATCATAATTGATATAAAACAATTGGATTACCTAAATAAAATTCATTAATAAACACAATAAAATCATAGTAATAACAGGTATATAAATATAAATCTATTTAAATAAATTCATCTTATGTGGAAAATAATTTTGAGAAAAAACTTGAAATTAATTCTTGAGGAAAATATTCTTTCTTCTTTAAAAACGTTTTCCTTCCTTAAAATACCACACAATATTTGAAAAAATAATTTTATGTGAATATAAAATTTTAAACGGATAGGGTAAGATTAATTAAAATAAGGCATTATGGAAGTGTTAAAAAAAATTCATGTCATACAAGTTAAAAAATATTTTTCTTGTACTTTTGCCAAAAAAATGTACCTCATACTAAAAATGACAAAATATTTCATTCATGTCATTTAGTAAAAATTCTCCAACGGGTGAAAATAAATTTAAACAAATATATAAGAATATAAATAATATTTTAAAAAACATAATTGGGAAACATGGACCTGGATGATAAATATACCCTAGTAAATACTTGTAAATAAACAATCTTGGATAAAAACAATATTTACAAAGTTATCCCTTACCTTAGGTCTGATATGATTAGTATGTATTATAACCTTTTATATATTGATTTAAATAATTTTACTGATTTATTATAGAATTAGAATCATTTTTATTATAACATTTATGATCATATTTTCATCCATTTGTTAGTTACATTTTATTATTACTCATTATTCAACTATTAAATACTTTATGTTCTTATGCATGTTTTATTAGATAAGTTCTTTTTAAAAAAAATTGGTTATAGTTATATCATATAAATCTTGATATTAGTATAATATATATCATATTTATACATTCAATTCATTTATATAATCATTATTTAATGAATATTAGGTCGAACGAATCACATTGCACTGTGGAGACGGTAAGTCGTACGTACGCACGGGTAATGATATTGTTCTCATAATTGGTGAATGGTGTTGAATTGGATGGTGTATAGTATCTTTGATTAAATATCATTTTATATATATCATATATACATTTATTAATTCTATCATTATACCCATACAGGTAAGTTGGTGGTGAACAACTGATTACACCCCAACGTGGAGACTATAAGCAGTACGTATGCACACATGGTTATTTCATTTTTCATACGATGGGTAGAAGGTGGACTATGGTTGTTTCATAATCATAATTACATATTTATATATAATTACTAATGGAGTTATTACTTTATGAGGAAACAACTCATGAGGTACAAGTAGAAAAAGAAATATCTTTGAATGAATTAGTAAATGATATTACATATTCCTCGACGTGCATCATTTAAATCTCCTATTAGAGCACTAGAGTTGGTCTCTAAAAATTTAATGAACTATATAATGTTTCAAAGGAAGTTTATAATGGAAAAAGTTCAGGTATTTTTGAGCTTTAAGGCTCAAAATGAAAGGAATAGTTGAGAGAGGAAGTGATATTTTATAATTGAGGTGAGGTGCACTTTTGGAAACCTCAAAACAATTAATTTATAATAAACTCAAACCCCATATAAACACATCCATTATGTCACAATTTCTAAGATGAGATTATATTTTATTGTAATCTCACCAACCAATAAATTTTAGAAAAGTTTTTAAGTAAATTTAAGCATTATAATTTTAATTAACACTTTGTTATTCTATTTAATTTTTAAATAGGGTAATAAATATTTCAATATTAAAAGGGTTGAATATTTACTTATTTGAAGTCAATTAGACCATAAATGACCAATTTATAAAATTTTAGACCATATTAAAATTATTATATATTTCTAAAAATGTTTTATGATTTTTAAATAATTTAAGAAAACCTTATTTTGACAAAATATCAATAGTGTCAATTTAGACACTATTTATCTTAGGAAATTTTAAAAAATTAAAAATAAGAATTGAACGTTGATAAAAATATTTTATTATATCCCTATATGGTCAAGGTAGTATATAATATTAATTTTAAATAATAATTATCCCACATTATATTTATTAAAATATTTTTTAAAACATTTATTTGATCTTTTCATTAATAAAATAATTTCATCCTCAATTTTGTGTAATTATTGAATATTCTTATCTGTTAAATAAAAATGAAAATTAAAATAATATGATGAAGATAAATTCATTAAATTTCTTAAAAATAATTTTAGTCAAATTTATCTTTTGAAAAAATGAACATTAAAATGCTATACTCTTTTGAAAAATGAATGTGACAAATTTATCTTCACATCAAATAAAATAATATAAGTATCATAACATCATATATAAGTATCAAAATGGTCAATAATTGGCCCTTGTATGCGTAGGGTCTATCAATACTCTACTAATAAGGTTTGTTAAAGTGTTTGGTCCTCTTTTTCTGGTTATTAATATTTTATTAAAAATTCTTTTATTGATTTATCATCAATTAATGAATTTGTTTCATCATCCAAGTACAAGTCTTTAAGGTATTTATTTATTTTCTAAAAATTAAAAATTAATTGTCATGATAAATAAAAACATTTTATATTTTAAATGGGTATTTATAATATAATTTATTTTCTATAGAACCATATATTAAAAATAATTTTATTATTAATGTTTGAGTGAGACATATTTCACTCTTCTTTAAAAAAATTAAATGTCCAAATCTCATCCAAGTTGCTTTAAATGGATACCATTTAGACCCAAATCTGTTTTAGGGAAAATTATAATCATCCAATTACATTAATAAAAGTTTTAGGGTAATTTTATAATATTATTTTTAAACATAATTACACGATTAACACTTTTACCATGTTAATAAAATTTACTGAAGTTACTATTCATATTTCCCAAAAATAAAATAAAGCTATTTACATAATTTAGAACTATTGATTCCAAATATAGAATCCATTTTTCAAAACTCAATATAAAAAATTTGTAGTAATTTTTTAAAAATTAATCTCATTGTTGAAATGAGAAAACGAGTTTTAAAAGTTAAAATATTACAAAAGATTGAAATGTTTTTACATTTGGATGTAATGTAAAATTAATTCCAATTACCTACGTTATATTAAATGGTAAAAATATATCCTATTTATACTTTCAAACCATTGAATAATATAACTTAACCATATAAATTATTTCAATGAAAAAAAAGTTATTTTCAATTAAAATTTAACATATTTTTACTACTCATCAAAACATTAAAGTTATCAGAAAAATATCAGAAATTCATCCAATGTAAACTTTTATATCCTGCTTCAAAATTATATGTTTATTTTTTCATATGAAAATTATTAATGTTTCCAAATATAAATTTAAAAGGGGTTTTCCATTCAAAGGTGTAAAATTATCCATTAAAAATAGGATTTTATACATCAAGTAGGGTTTTACACTTACCCTATGACTAAAATATTTATTGAATGAATATCAAAAATATTTTATTAAGTATATATCATATATATATATATAATTAGTTTCATTACCAAAATTAATTCACTCAAAAATAAAAAATATCTAATTGATTTATATTTTTTATGAACAATTGATAGCCAATGAATTCACATTGCATTTTCATAAGTTAGTAATAATTATTCCCGCAAACCTAATGGCTAGGCTATAATAGTAATTTTATAATAAGGGTGTATCACGGTTTATTTAGTCTCATGATTTCATGCAAAGAAAGATAATGAAAAATAAAAATTATATAATGAAAATATTTCATAAAAACATCTGGGTGTAGCACTTAAGGTGGATATAAATTTTTAGAAGAGGTTCGGGCAGCGTTTTAGATGAACATTAGTCATTTTTTATGTGAGGGGTAGTGAGTAGAGGAGAGTCCCATATAGAACTGAAAATGGATGGAATTTTAGTGAATACCTAAAACATTTCAATAAAGAGAAATCACTCTGATCAAAACAGGACTGAAAACTAACAAATAATCACTACAGGAAAATGGGCGTTTCGCAGCTATTTTTTCACGGCGGTTTGAAAACCGCCGAGAAATGTGTTAAATTTTTTATTTAATTATTTTTTATTTTTTTTTAAATTATTTTGAGGATTAGAGGAAGTTTTTTAAAAAACCACCGCAAAATAGAGGCGGTTTGGGTAAAACCGCCGTGAAATGAAAGGAAAAAAATAAAAAAAAATATGAGAAACCCCGAAATCACTAAAATGACGATAAATTTTGATTCGGGCATCCGTTAGAGTGCCACGACCAGTCAAATAGAATATCATGAAAAGATCTACAGGAACGTATAATCAAAACCATGAGACGATCTAAGGTGTGGATGATACGATAGTTATAAGAATGATGAAAAAAGTTCTCCAACTTCAAACGGTCATAAATTTAGCTCTGGGTGTCCGTTTGGGCTCTACCACATATCAAATCGAAGCCAGCAAAGAGAGATATGAACTAATTCAACACTAGAATATTTATATCATGTTTTTCGACCCCAAAAACCCCTTCGAAGGCCTCTGAAACCCTGTTTCTTTCACCAGTGTCCCGTTGAACTTTTCTTCAAACAGACCTAACTTTTGATCTGCATGTCAGTTCGGACTCCTCCGCCTGCCAGATCATAGTTCGTTCCATGAGCTTCAGTTTGACTGGTCACAGCACCCACATGGACTCTTGGATCATAAGTTATGACCTTTTTAGTAGGTATCGGGTTTGTTATGTTTTTCGATGCCTCGTTTCTAGTACCTATTCCCCGTCAGTTTTTTTTTGAATGGTTGTAACTTCCGATCCGCCAGTCCATTCGGTCACTTTCACCAATCAGCTTGAAGATCGTTTTAGGATCTTTGATTTGACTGGTCGAGGATCTGGAATAGACTCTCGGATCATAAGTTTTCTCTGTTAATGAGAGTCCAATGTTTTTGTCACTTTATGACCATTTTGACGGGTTTTAACGGTTGCTCCATTTATTACTGTTTATTCAGATTTCCATGACTTGTTTTCTTTATCAATGGTTTTTTGTGGGTTATTATGATGATTATGTTGAATTCTTAAGGGGTTTTCCTCAGTTTTCACGAGTTTTCATGCATTCTCATGCTTTCTAATGCTTCCTTCTTCATGCTTCATCATCCGTCTTCATGCGTTTTCATGATTTTTCATCCCTTATCACGCATTTTCATACTGTTTCATGTGTTTCATATATTATATATTATATATAATATATTATATATTATATATTATATATTATATATTATATATTATATATTATATATTATATATTATATATTATATATTATATATTATATATTATTATTTATTTAATATTATTTACTATTTATTGTTTATTATTTATTATTTATTATTTATTATTATTAATTATGTGTTACTAATTATTATTATTATTATTTATTATTTATTATTATTATTATTTATTATTTATTATTTATTATTTATTATTTATTATTCATTATATATTTATTATTATCTATTATTAATTATTGTTTATTATTTATTGTTTATTATATATTATTTATTTAATTATAATTATTAATTATTTGTTTATTATTATTATTATTATTATTTATTATTTATTATTTATTATTTATTATTTATTATTTATTATTTATTATTTATTATTTATTATTATTTATTATTTATTGTTTATTATTATTTATTATTTGTTATTTATTATTAATTATTATTTATTATTTATTATTTGTTATTATTTATTATTATTTATTTATTATTTATTATTTGTTATTTATTATTTATTATTTATTATTTATTATTTATTACTTATTATTTATTATTTATTATTATTTATTGTTTATTTTTTATTATTTATTATTTTTTATTATTTATTATTTATTATTATTTATTGTTTAATATTTATTATTTTTTATTATTTTTTATTATTTTTTATTATTTTTTATTATTTTTTATTATTTATTATTTATTATTTATTATTTATTATTTATTATTTATTATTTATTATTTATTATTTATTATTTATTATTTATTATTTATTATTTATTATTTATTATTTATTATTTATTATTTATTATTTATTATTTATTATTTATTAATAATTATTTATTATTAATTATTATTTATTATTTATTATTTATTATTTATTATTTATTATTTATTATTTATTATTTATTATTTATTATTTATTATTTATTATTTATTATTATTTATTATGTGTTATTTTTTTTTATTATAATTATTTTTTATTTTTTATTTATCATTTATTATTTATTATGTGTTATTTATTATTTATTATTTATTATTATTAATTGTTTATTATTTATTATTTATTATTTACTATTTATTATTTATTATTTATTATTTGTTTATTATTATTTATTATTATTTATTATTTATTGTTTATCGTTTATTGTTTATCGTTTATTGTTTTTTATTTATTATTTTTTATTTATTAATTATTATTTATTATTTATTCTTTATTCTTTATTATTTATTCTTTTAATTTAGTAATTGTATTATTTTATTATTTTATTTTCATAATTTTATAATTTATGTAAATATTATTATAATTTATTTGTTATTTATTAAAATAAATAGAAAATAATAATAAATTAATTAATAAATAACTAATAATTCCATAACTATAAATTATTAACTATTGGTTATTAATTATTGATTATTGCTTATTATTTAATTATTATTGAGTTAATATCTATTAGTTGTGTATTATTTGTTTTTTCAATTAGTATATATAAGTATATTAAATTTTGTTCATTAACCACTTGACGAGCTTGCTAGAGTGGTAAAGTGTTTGGAAAATATGCAAGAGGTTAGTGGTTCAAATCTCACCAAACGCAGTATTTCTTTATATTGCATGGGCATGTCCATGGGCATGTGCATGGGAATGTGCATGGACATGAGCATGCATGCATGGATCAAGTAAATAAAGTAATATGAATTAAATAAAATAAAAACGAATTAAATAAAATAAAAACGAAATAAATAAATAAAATACGAAATAAAATAAATAATATAAATAAAATAAATTAATAAATAAATAAATATTATAAATAAATAAATATAATAAATAAATATAATAAATAAATATAATAAATAAATAAACAAAAAAAAATAAATCAAATAAATCAAATAAATAAATAAAATAAATACGTAATAAATAAAATAAATAAAATAATTACGTAATAAATTAAATAAATAAAATAATAAAATAAATAAAATAATAAAATAAATAAAATAAATAATATAATAATATAATAATATAAATAATATAATAATATAAATAATATAGATAAAATAAATAAAATAAATAATATAATATAATAATAAAATAAATAATATAAATATTATAAATAATATGACTAATATAAATAAAATAAAATAAATAATTCAAAAAATCGCTGCTAAACGATTTAGCGGAGGTTTAAACCATTGCGAAACATTCTACGACGGTTTTGAAAAATGCCGCGAATAGTTTACTGACGCACAATTTAGCGGAGGTTTTTGAAAACCGCCGCCAATCGATTTAGTGGCGGTTTAAACCGTCGTTAAATCCACATTTTGCCGTAGTGAATCAAGTTTATATGATATAATGTTGGAAAAAAACCTAAAACCCTCCATTAAAAACATGTTATGCCCTTTACCATGGACGTTAGTCATTTTTACTATTTTTTGTTTTCACCAAAAAATGTAGTTTTTACCTAGGTAATTTATCCTTTATGTAAAAAAATATGTTATTTATTATATAATTTATAAATAATGATTCCAAATTTAAAATCTAATTTTTTTAATTTTAAAATTTTATAAAAATTATTATTATAATAAAAAAATGCATATTGTATTAGAAATAATTTTTTAAAAAAAATATATCTAAAGACATAAAAATTAAAATATGGCATTATAAATAAAAACCATTATTTTTAAAATTATAAATTAACTTATAAAATATATATTTGGTCTTAGAAAAAGGTTTTATAAATTTCTAATTCATACTTATATACTAATAATGTTATAAATTTTATGTTATTTGTAAAAAAGGGATTTTTTTACTTTTCACCAAAAAAAATAAATTATTTTAAAAAATCCAAAAAATTCAACTTCAGTAAATATCTCCATGATAAAAAATGAGTTTAATTTTGTTAATTTCTCATGATAAAATTTGTATATTTATTTTTAAAAATACATAAAATATAGAGAAAACGATTTTTATAGAAAAACTAATTTTTGTATATTAACTATTTTTTTCTTATATATTAATAATTAAAAAAGTGTTAATTTATTATGTTTTTAATCAATGAAAATAAGCATTGCTCATTGAAATAAAATTCCAATTTTTGTAAAACAATATTGGTCCAAGCATAAAGTGATTTTATCACAAATGAATTTTCAAAAAGTATAAAAATTCATGATATATTTATACATATAAATATTTTATTACAATATGATATATTCTTAATTTATACTTACATAAATCATTATGATATTCACATAAGACCTAATCTTTGTATATGCTCTCGTTTTTGTTTTGAGTGGTGGTTCAGCTAGCATGGTTCTTGTGGACATCTCCATGACCTTGAACTTCTCTCCCATATATGATTTTTCCCAAAAATTAATTTCTCAATTTAGGATTGTTCATAGTCAAGGTAACCCACTAGAAAGACTATCTCACTTCTTAGTTCAGATAAACGGTCTTTATAAGGAAGACTTATACTACCAGGTGTTATTTATTCTTACTTTGTTAATTTTATGATATGTTTACTTCAATTTAAACCAACAAATTTAACATTCATATTTAATATTTAAAATAAATCAAGGTTTCTAATATTATTTAGGTATTGTGTGTGAAAAAATATCTTTAATATATTATTTATTTGGTAATAATATATAATGAAATATATGGTTCTTTCATTATTACCTTTAAATAAATATTATCCTCAAATATTTCATTACTACTTACTAATGAAGTAAGAAAAGGGTACCTATAATATGACCTGAAATTTAATTTTCTAATGAGGTATCAGTCACATATATTAACGTAAAAGAATAATAATCCCAATATTATGATTCTTTTTAACCATTTGAGTTAAATATCTATCATTTTTTGGTGTTAAGAGTTATTTTATTTTTCGATGAGTTCATAATTCATACATTTAATGACTGATTATCATAATTTTTTTCATGATATGAAATTTGATTCCCTATTTCTAAAATAGCTACACTACACATGCCAAACACTTACCCCTTTTGGTTCTCTTCTTGATGATGTTAGAGGAAAAATAAATTCAAATAATGAAGTCAATGAATAATGATCCTCCTCCTTATAAAGATCATAGAGATCCATGTTAAGACCCATCTTGGGCCTTTTCAGAGTATCTATTTCCACTATATTGGGAATCTGGTGAAGGCGGACGGATGGGACCAAAAGGGGCTATGTGCTTGGGTTTCTCCCCATCATCGCCTTCTTTCACTATTGCGGATCGGTTGTGGTCCTCTCCTCGATTCTTTGGGCTGGCGACCTCATGGCGTGTGGTTCCTTCCCGTGCAACATCGATCCTTGGGATCGAACAACTTGGAAAATCTCACCATTTTCTGACCTCAATTCATGGCGGCGCGGTGAGGGCCCTTTGTTTGTGCTCCGGTCGCTGCGATGAAGATCATTGCCTCATTCAGCATCAGTTGCGGGTAAGTTGAGTGGATCTGGTCTCCGTGTGAGTTGAAGGTGGTGATGGGATTTGTATCCTTGGCCTGCGGTGGGTCTCATTCATGTGCTGTTTTCGGTGAAGGTTCATGTTTTCTATTTTAATTTTATGAGTTTCCTATTTTTGGTTGGAGTTTTGGTTGAGTTTCTGGTTCGGATCTCAATTCATGATTTGCAGTTGTTCTACTCCATGTTGCGGTGAAGGTGTGTTTTTTTCAGAAGCGGGATTAGTTTCCATCATGATTTTGAATCTGAAATTGGTGTATTATTGGCTACATGTTGTGTATTGGTCTGATCTGTGAAGATTTTGAAGTTTTGTCGTTGATCCTTTTATTTGTGTGGATTTTATTTTGAGGGGTTTTACATTGTGGCTCTATGATATGCGGTTATTGGGGAAAGGCAGCCAGTTCACATATAGTGCTACTTCAGAAGAGGTTCAGAGAAGAGAGATTTCACTATTCAACGCTTTTCGGATTTGTAAGTTTGAGAGGGTATTACAATAGTCATCGGTACTAGGCCCATGCAGTTCTGCATAGGACGTTAGCTGAGCAGTGTTGTGATGCTGAAAGATGATATTAATGTGATTGATGTTGGGGAGAATTTATCATTGTATTAAATTTGGTTGTTTTTAGTCTTTGGATCTTGGACTGTGAGGGTTTGTTTGAATTTTTTAGTCGCTGAAATCATGTTGGGTTCCCCCTTTCCCTTAAAATGGGGTTTATTCTAATAAAAAAATTAATTTTCAGTCATATCAACTGTATTGGTATGTACCCTATACATATTATCCCTTGAATATTTATCTGGCTTTAATAAATAACCACATATATCCTCATACACTTGTTGCATCGATCCTTTCACTGGATGCTATATAAAACCCTCTCAGTTAATGTTTTCCAAGAGATGGATGCCCTTCCACAATAACTTTGGGAATATCTTCATGTCCCAAATGGGGCCTTCCAAGACCTGAATTGTTTCCATCACATGCTGCAAGGGTTTTCATGATTTGTGGAATAAAACCATATTCTTCAACTCCTTCAAGACCTAAGGTCATTTGGAGGAATCTTTTTTTTCTTACCATCATGTCTTTTACAAATAGGGGTGATAGAGGGAGGTTGTATTCTACACCAACTATTAGCATGGTGCTTCTGACTTCTAGGAATCATCCATCCCATTATGCGGTAGAAGTGAATTGATGGGGTATGTTAAAGATGATTTGTTGATGTAGCTTGATTTTATAGTGATGTTAATATCTCCCTTTAGTGGTTACTAGTTTTTTTTTTCACCACATTCATTTTTTTAATATTAAGGATGTCGTGGGTCATCTATAAATTATTTTTTAATAATGTTTATATGTTGAAATAGTTAGCCCAATACATCGATTTAATCAGAATGAACATACTTATATTTTTATTCTCATAAACTTATAAACTGAAATTCATCCATAATACAACATGATATTTTATTTTATAAACAAAACATCATGGTGTTACACTTTTAAAATAATATGGAAATATTAAACATCCTAAATAGAGATCCTACATTCAGGATTCTAATATAGAGGATTTAATTATCACAATCCAATTCACTAGTAGTCATTAAATAGGTTCCACCTTATTCCCATATTTATGTTGGTTTTTCACACCCATCATTCTTATCATCTTTGAATTTATGAAATGGACTTTAGTAATGTCCATTTGTTTCCACACATTAAGGAATTAGACCATTGTTGATTCTTTTGGATACATTTTTTCACTATCATCATGCTCATAGACCTCTTTATTTTCTTATTTAATTTTGATGCTCGATTACCCCTCTTCCAAAAGTAAATAATATTCTATCACCTTGAGAATATTTATTTGTTGTTTCATCCAATATTTTTGAAATATAGTGAATTGAATATTCTTACCTCCAACATATTAATTTGTTGATCTTTTATAAGACTCTATAATTATAATATTTATTTTGTTACTGAGTTTGACTATATTAACATTGCTAATCATATTTCATAATTGCAAGTTTGGAATAATCACAAGGTTTCTCACTCCATCTCCCACTAAAATGGGCAGTTCATTATGTTAATATTTCAGCTGTTCCTCTCACCCATGGTTCCTTCTAGTCTTATACATTATTAAAACAAAAAAATTTGATATTATTGATGAAACATTAATAATATGGGGATATTATCATAATTATAAAATAAATTTGTCCTTAAAATTATTTATTCTTTTAAATTTTTGCATGGTCTCATAGTTCCTTTAGTTTAACCTATATCAATATTAGTTTTAACTAAGTTAAAATATGTTGGGTCATTTATTCTTATCAACCTAATCCCTCAATGAAACTAGGAAATAAATCCTTCATAGCAATTCATAAATAGTGTATGATCACGCTGATCATATCCCTCTGAATTTTCAAATTGAGTGGGTATTTATACAACTTTTGCAAGTACCAAGTCAGGAATGAGTAAATACTCAACTGGCGCTTTTAAGTTTATTTTCCCTAGGTACATTTTTACAAGAGTCGAGATCAACTTTTAGTATATAAATATGGATGTACTAATAAGTAAAACTATCAAATCAATACCTTTCTTATATTTCAATATATCATCATATACTTATAATTATACCTAGGGGTTTCACTGGGGTTCTCTAATCTAATCCCCATAATAACTAAACTAATACCTCAAAATAAATAGACCCTACTCTGATAAAAAATAAAGTGACCCAAGATAAAAAAATGACATAAATAATACATCAGTCACATGATTTAAATAACACATTTCATAAATTGTCACCCAACCCAAGGATCTAAAGGTTTAGTTCAATGGAGATAGATATATAAACATATTATTTTAAAATACTCGCAAAAAATTATCAATAATTGTGATCGTCTATACCCCTATACACTTCGAACATAATATAATAATCTTAAAACCTTGGGGAATGGAAACATAAAAAATTGGGTCTGTTGAGACATTTATAAATAGAAAACTTATCATAATATTCCAAATTGTAAACTTTAATGAAAACATGAGGAATATATAAATATATTAATAAAAGATCATAATACCATATATAATAGTCATAAATCAACATAAAGTAACATAAGATCAAAAAGGGATCATTAGATAAGAATAATAAAATTATGACATGGATCTAAATACATATCAATAATTATAAAACATGTGATAATGATATAAAAGCACACAATACTTTCAAAAATAAAGTGTAATATTGAAAATCATGGAATTTCATAGAAATGAAATGCATCTTGAAAAATTTTCATAACATGATAAACAACATTTAAATGTGGAAAAAAGATAAAAAAGGACAACCTTTATGAGAAAATCCATTTTTCCCATACCAATGTGCACAAACACATTATGTCCATGCTTGAAAATGTGAGAAAACCCATCATGCCCTTTCCTTTGTAAAAAATCTCATTATATCTATGCCTGAATATATCATAATATATAAACCTAAACCAATTCATTTTAGGGTGATATAATACCCCACCCATCATAATTCATACATGTGTTCCACTTTAAATAAATCATAAACCTATCTTAATGAACCTATGGGAAAAATAAAGGGTTTATTAAACATTGCAAAAACATCATATAACATAAACATAATAGATCATAGGATATCAAAAATATCTTTTTCTTAAAGGAATAATGTCATAATAAAATCTAAATATTGATTGAAATATCACTTCTTGATAGATAGTCCTTGGAGGTAAAATATAAGTGAAAATATAATATTTTAAAAAAAACATTCCAAACATTGCAATAAAAGATGAAGTGAAAATTACATTTTAAAAAAATTAAGGAAGGAAACATGAGACTTTTTAAAATTGTATTATAAATAGTTCCATATAAAATATCATTGAAAATACATAAACGATGACAAAAAATGTTCAATGGAAGACAAAACATTTGATTTTGAAATGATAGAAAACCATTTTAGTTAATATTTTGAAATAAATTTGTTTTAAAACCCACATAAAAAAGTGTATTAAACATTAATTTTAAAAAGAGATAAATATACTTTTGAGAATAATTGAAAATAATCCATATTTGATTTCCCAAAAATAGTGGAAAACATTGGAAGGAATAAAAACATGGACATGGAAGAAAATATTTTTTTTTTTGATAAGGAGAGTTATTATTACCAATGACACGCATTTATTTTGGAAAATATATTATCAAATAATTCTTTATTTATGATGAAATGTAATTTACCCAAAGAAAAAATTAAAAAAAATATGGGAATTTTTTGTGTAAATGAAAATTGAAACTTATTTTCAAGTAAGAAATTCTTTGACCTGAAGAATCAAAAATTGAGTTTATAAAACTCTTTTGGAATCAGTAATGTATGTATAAAATGATATTGATAGAAATATCATGAATTAGAAATTAAAATATCATAAAATTGATGTTATTTTCATATGTTAACTAAATTACATATTGAATTCACCATATAAAATGAGTTATGGTACACAATATAAAACATGTTCCATGGAATTTAAAATGAGACAAAGAAAGCATTACATTTACTCTTTATTTCCAAAAAATCACTTTAAACTAAGGTATAAAAAACAAAACTATATTAATACATTATTTAATAACCATATTCATACCTAAAATTTTTATAATTATCATTTTTAGTCATTATATACTTATATATTAGTTACCTTTTACCTATTTTCTTGTATCGAGTGTTTATAGATTTGATTGTTTGTACTAGTTTCGTATGACCGGTGACGGTATTCATTTTTATCCAAAATTTAATAATTAAAAGTCTATTCAAGATATTTTAATTGATGAATTATAACTATTTAAGAAGTTTAAATTACCTTTTATGAGTTTTTCATTCTTTATTCATGATGATAAAATTTATAATAAGCACACTTTGGTGATTTTCATAACCAAAGAAATGTGGTTTCGAAATTATAGAATTAAATATTCATGTATACATTATAGAACTAAAAACACATTATTTAAATATTTATATCATATTATACCATTAATTATGATTTTATATTCATCCATTATATAATTTTTTAGCTTTGTTCAAGTAGGTGGTCAAACTGAGCCAAATATGAACATATTATGATTAATGTGAAATCCTGAGGAGATTTAGTTGAAATGTAAATATATCATAATAATAATAAATATATTTAGTTTTTATTAGTTTATATATCATATTTTTAATAAATTAAAAGAATAAATAATGGCTATGAAAATATTACAAAATATGAATAAATTGTTTTTCTTCTTAGTTTTCTTGTTTGAGAAGATTAATTTAATAACAATTGTTTAGAGTTCATACTATAGGTTATTAATTTTTTATTACTAAAACTATTAATATTATAATATATCAAATTTATATTTAAAAACCATTCTCATTACTATAAATTTAAGGTGGTGATAAATTGAAAAATTGAAATTAATCATTATATAAAGGTGGTAGTCTATACATACGCAAGGTTAGAGAATCTATTTTCCATAGAATGATTAAAATGATTAATATGTTTTATAATTTAAAAATATAAAATAATCCATAAATATCATATTTTTATATATAATTATTTAATATTTTAAGCCTTGTAAAATGGTTAATGAATACAAAACATGTTGTGTCATGGAGGTAGTGGTACGCACAATGTATGATTCACATTGTTGTTTTTTCGTAATGGAAAATAGAAAGGTGTCTAGTGATTTTACAATCATTATAATAACAATATAGTATAATAATTAAAATTATTTTAAAATTAAAATATAGAGGACTAAAATTTGGGGAAGAATAAAATAACATAAATAAATTAAAATTTTTGGGGAGAGGTTAGAGATATATACCTTACTATTAGGATTGTCTCATTTACGATGGGGATTAAATATTTGAAGGATGGTCTCTTGAGAATACCAAAACCTCATTATATTTTATAGAAGTGTTAAGGATACGTTTGGTTATATTTTGGGCCAACATTTATTGGTTTATGTGTGTGGGTAAGTGAGGATAAGATGCCCATTTTTTGAAAAGAGATGTCATTTTTTAAATACCCAAAAAAATTCAATAATTAAAAGACACATTCAAATAAAAAGGCTCAAGAATTAAATAATAAGGAATAAGATAATATATAAGGTTGATAAACACCATTTAAACTTGTTTAAAAACATTATTTCCACATGTTATGCCCTTTACCAATGAGGTAGCACATTTTTACCATTTTTATTTTCACAATGGTAAAATTTTTTTACCTGGGTAATTTATCCTTTAAAATAAATAAAATAAAATTTTACTTTAATATATTATTTAGACATAATGTTTCCAAATTGAAATCAATTTTTAATTAAATTTTTAAATTTGACACAAATAAATTTTAAAATAATAAAGGTATGATACACTAAAAATGGTTTTCCCAAGAAAATATAATATAGGTTATTAAATTTAAAATATGTTTTTGTAAATAAAAAATAAAATTTTTAATATCATAAATCAACATATAAAATATATATTTGTTCTCAGGAAAATGTTATAGGAATTTTCATTTCATATTTATATACTAATAATGATAAAAGGTTTTGTTATTAATAAAAACATTATTTTTCACCATTCGTGTAAAAATAATCCTCTTTATAAAAATAACAAAAACTAAAATTAAGCTAATATTTTAATGATAAATCAAAAAATAATTTAAATTTTAAAATTTTAATAATAAAATTTATATTTTTTATTTAAAACCATAAAATGTATTATAATTTGTTTTATAGAAAAATTACTATTAGAATATTAATTATTATTTTTCATATAAATTACTAATTATTATATTGTTAATATATATTTTAATTATTCAATAAAAATTAAAATAATTCCTTGAAATAAAATTCTAATTTACAAAAATCACATTTTTAATCCAAAAATGAATTTAGCAAAAATAAATATTCAAAAAGTATAAAAATTCATGTTATATCTATAAATGTAAACATTTTATTTTATTTTTATATAATTCTAATTTCTAATTATATAACCCCTTATGATTTTATCATAAGCCTTAAGAATCAACCAAGCTATGGTTATTATTTCAACTAGCTGTTCAGTAAGTATGGTTCTTATGGAAATATCAACGATCTTGAACTTCTCCCATATACAGTTTTTTTTCAAACCATAATTTATAGATTTCAGTTTGGGACTGCCCGAGGGAAAGAACTAGAAAATCTACATCCTTTATGTGTTCAATAAAATGGTATTTATAAGGAATACATATATTTATTTATTCAATTTCATCCTAATTTCATTATTTATTTTTTGATATGGTTTGTTCAATTTATACCAACTAATTTAACAGTCATATTTAATATTAAAAATATATCAATGTAACACCATATTAACTTCCTTCTTAAATTCTTTGACTTTTTTTGGATTTCGTTTTTGTTTGGGCACATTTTGGTCTTCTCCAGAATGGAGATCCTTTTTTGGGAAAATGACTAATAGTATGGGGATGTATATTTGTTTGGATTAATGGAGTCAGAGTATAATTTTTTTAATTTATTTAGAGGTTTCTCATTATGTCTGAATATCATTAAGTTTTGGTTGGCTGGTTTTCTATAGAAAACTAGCCTAGGAACTTCCTATTATACACATTAACATCGTGAATGGGTTAAACAATGTGAATCTGTTATAGGGAAAATAAATAGAGTCTCATGCAGGGTCTGAAATTTTTAAAGGCCACAAAACGGTTTCACGATGTGAAAACTTCGATCGCAATTTAATTTATCCAATAGTGATTCCTTATTCAGTGTATTTACTATTGATATGTTTTAACATCATAAAAGAGATTCATGACATGAATTCCTTTGTTTTAGAAGTTTTTAACCTTGTGAACACCTTATGCATTTTTTCATACAACTTGTAGGATTTCCTCTCGATACCTAGGGCGATGTTGGGAAATTTTAGGTGATTTCACTCATTCTAGATCACTCCATTTGGTGTTTGACTCCTATGGTGGGTGCATCACATATCCCTAGTAAGTGGTATTTCTACTTATTTATTTCGTTTGGTTGTGGAAATAGTGTTAACTATTTCTATTATTCATATTTTTGATCGATTGGCGTATTCTATCAATTCATTATAGTTTCTTTTTATTCCATTTCTTTTGAAGGATTACCTATTTTTTCCAATCTATGCTATCAAATGTGGATATGTTTCCATAATTCTTGGGGTAGGTGTATCAATGAAACTTTTGCTAATTAATGAATTTGTATATTCTATTTTTGATCCCATTGGGTTGTTCATTGAAATTTATTTACATTTATATTAAAACGGGGTTTATTAAATGCGAACATAGACTTTCGAAATTGTAAAAACATAGCTCATCGGGAACCTTGGGTGTGTCGGGAATTGGCATAGGTAACCCTTGTGTGTGTGACACCAATTGGGGTTACTTTTGTGATATTGACATACTATAGAAGGAATCAATATCAGTTAGAACCAACATATTCTTGGTTTAGGACTATTTTATGTTTAGTAAATATTTCCAAAGGCTAGATTCTAAATGGAGAATTTTTTTCATTTATACCTGGTTTATCAAATGACGGATTTTTTATTGGTTAATTTTTCTTATTATTACCTATTTTCTTTTACATTTCTGGATTTAGTGAATATAGTATGCATTTATGGAAGATAAGATAATTTCTATAGATGGTTTGATTTGTTAAAATTCTTTACAAACTACATTTTTTAACTAGAACTTATGAATTATTGATATTAAAACATGTATAGATTCTTTGGGGATATACTACTATGATCTCTGACCACACCCTAATTTTTCCATTGGGAAGTTTTAGATCTTTTTTTGTATGACTCGAGGAAGGTTAAGGGTATCATGTATCATTTCATATTCTATTTTCATATTTCTACTTTATAGTGGGATGGATTAATCGTGACGGATGGTAACATACATACTTGTTTAGTATAGTATTATTTCTATCTAGTTTGGTTGTTATGGATTGACTCTGTATGTCTCCTAGATATATATTTCTTTGGTCCTCATTGAACATTGATATTTATTTAGTTTTATCTGAGACTTTTGATTCTTTTTAATATTTTACCATGTCGAATCTCATCTTGAGTGTCTTGTCAAGTTGACTTGGGCTATTTTGTTACAAATTTGTATCAATGGAAATAATCAACCTAAAGTGTTTTTAAAACTATCAAGGTGTGGTTCAGTGTTTTAGTATTCCATAGTTAGGACTGTTAGAATTTAATTATTAAGTGTGGTAAAAAGGTTGGGAAAACTCCCTATCATATTTGAATCTAAGTTGCCGTGAGAGGTTAAGGATTCTTTCCAAGATTTAGACATACTAGTTGAGGCCATTTAAATAAATTGGATGTGGGGTTTATATTAATAGACCAATAATCTTATTAAGGTGTTTTCCAGGTTATAATAATTCATAGTTACTATTAATTTTTATTATTTTAAAGCATTGATATTGATATCTAAAGTTGTTCCCATGCATTTTGAATCTTCTCGTGACTGATTGGTTTTTGTCTTTTGATTGATAGACAATAGATCCTAGAATAACTCTTCTAAATATGATTGAGGAATCTATGAGATAGTTTCATTAGCATAATCCTCTGGTGGACCCTTATTTGATAAAATATTTAATATTCACTATTCATACTTTGGGTCAAATAGGTGTTGAGAACCTGAGATGAGTAGTGGATCATGTCACATATTTTACAAAGCAGTATCCAATTATCTTTTTTGATGAAAATGGCCCTTGGAATATCAATAATGGATTGATCATATTGAGAGGATATTAAACAGTATAAATAATCCTAAGGAATCTATAGTGGGTTTTTACACATATATGCATAAAGGACTGGGATGGATATGATGAGACTGTATTTTACAATCTAATCTATATAAGGATATCACCTATGTATCTTTCAAGAAAATAATCAACCAACAGTTTTATCCTATGATATTATTTGGGGCAAATACCTCAGATTTGTTGACTTTAGAGTAGGGAGAGAATGTTATTCTATATGTTTTACAGCTGTTTTTCTAAGTTAGTGCACTTGACACTGCAACCAGTCACCAGTGATTAATTGAAGGATTAGAGGTTTGATTTGGGATTGAGGATTGATATTTAGTTGATGTTTATTCTTATATTACTTTTTATTTTTATAGAGTTAGTTGATAGGGAATATTTGATAGAGGCTAACATAGTTGGAAAAAATAGGTTTGGTAGGAGCTTCAGTTGACATTGTCATTATCCAGCGTGTATCTTTTAGCCCGAAAAAAAGTGAAAAGGTATTTGGTTTCCTTAAAGACTAGTTTTAGTGGATTCATCGAGACAACAATAGGTTTTTTATTATCAGTTTGAGAGGTTTGGTCATACAAAACCTAATTGCATCGAGGTGCTCAATACATTTCATCATTTTCGACAATCTATCCATTTAAAGTGTCTTTTTGATAGGATGTCCTATGGCAATAAGTTTGGATCCCCTATCACCAAGGCCTCACAAGATCGTACTGATACATCCATGGGTATTGGAGAATATCCTCAGTCTAAGGGGGTGTTCATGTGGTTATTAATGATCTAATAGGGGATAATACTTGATGACTTTATGTGGTGGAGTATGCCCCAGATTAATTTGAAGCAGTTCAAGTCATAGTTAGAGGCATGGTGTTTATTTCATCTTATACGGTGATAAATGTTTTTGGTAAAGTTTATACTCATTATTTTATATCATTAAAATTAGCTGACATGTTTCCCTTGAATTTAGATATTATTTCCTTCATGTTGAGTCATTCCATGCCATTGGGAAAGAGTCCTAATCATGGTTTCAAGTGTCCAGTATGTCTAGTGATTATAGTGGGACTTGAGGAGATTGTCACCTCCTAGTGCTCTTTCATGACATCATTAACTAAATTATTAGCATGGGTTGGGTGATTAGTGTTGATTCCCAGATTGACTGTTATTGCTATTGGGTTTATTTATTATATTTTGGCAGGGTACTCATGTTTTTCAAGGTGAGTGGGACTCTAGATAGGGATGGGTGGGGAATGTTGTTCCTTATGTTAGGGTAATCTTGTGCAAGTTGTTAGATATTTCTCTAGATGTTAATAAATCTTGTTTCTAAAGTACCTGCAGTGGTTTGTGCATACCCCAGGGTATTTTTGAATGATTGTTCGTGTTAACCACTTTAGATAGAGGCCACATTTTCCATAGAATATCTACCTGGTATGGTCCTCTTTTCTATGCCATGTTACCATATGTTAGATACTAAGTTAGTAGAAAATAAAGTCCAAATTTAGAAACTCAATATTTAGGGATTTATTCATCCAAGGATTTCACCATGGGAATTTCCTTTCCACTCTTCTAAGAATGAATATGGAAGCCTCTAAATTTTTATTGACTATGAGATGTTAAATAACGTGGCATCAAATAATAAATATCCCTTTACAAAGATTGATGATCTCTTTGATCAACTTAGAGGGGTACATTGATTTTCAAATATTATCCTTCAGTTAGGGAACCAGTAGTTGATATTTTTGGAAGAGGATATACCTAAGACATTTTTTAGGAGTTGGTATGGGAATTTTGAATTTATTATTATTCTATTCAGACTAACTAATGCTATTTTTGTGTGTATGGAATTGATTAACAAGATATTTCATTGGTTCATGGAATCTTTTTCTTTGGTGTTTGGGATGATATTTTGTTTTATTCTTATTCATAGGAGGATCACATGAACCATTTAGATGTTATTCTTAGACATTTATGGGAACATTTTTTGTATGGTAAATATTCCAAATGTGGGTTTAGGAATCAAGAACTAGAGTTTTGGGGAATGTTAGATCTAATAAGGTCATCTCATTAGATCCTAAAATGTATAGGTAGCTATGTCCTATGAGCATCCAAGAAAGGTGTTTGAGATCCAAAACATCTTCGGGTTGGTTGATTATTATAAGCCTTTTTTCATAACTTCTCTAAGCTTGCATCTATGATTACATATTTAACCCATAATAGTTTAAAGTTTCAGTGAAATTAAAAGTATCAGATATATTTTGATGAACTAAATGTGTGATTGAATTCATATCTAGTTTTTATTCTTATAGTTAGAAATCTGGGTTAAGACGTTTACTGTGATGCTTCAAGGATGGGTTAAGGTTGTGTCTTCATGTAGGTGAGATAGGTGGTAGTCTATGACTCTCACTAATTATGTACACAATGGAAGAAATACCCTACGCAAATTATTGAGTTGATAGTGATTACACATCCACTCAAAACATAGCATTAATACCTATTTATGGAATGTTTTATAATACATTTTGATCATAAGAACCTGAGGTATATATTCCCTCAGAGAAATATAAACATGATATAAAGAAACTGGGTGGAGTATCTCAAAAGTAATTGTTTTTATATTTCTTATACAATTAAAAGATGGAATGTAGTCACTGATTCACTAAGAAGTAAATTACAAACACAAGCATTAAAGAAACCAATGGAAGAGTTGTCTCTAATGAGGTTGTTTATTGAGAAGATCTAGGGAATGGTAGAATTTTTTGGGGAAGTATTTTATCCTAGATGAAGGATGAATCTTCATTTGATGATCTGGTTTGGATCGAGAGGATATCTAACTGTGAGTTCCATAGATTTATAAAAATCATTTATGGTGGAGAGACCATGGTAGATCAGTTTTGGTCCCCTATGGTGCATCATATTTTCAAAATAGTTTTTTTTCTATAATGTAAGAGTTGATGGATAGTGGAAACAATTCTTGTTAGTCTATACACCCAAGTACTACCAATATATATCATTAACTAAAAGTTTAGTATTTTTGGTTGTGGGTGTGATAGTTGATTTTAAATTTTGTATCAAGGTGTGTTACTTATCGTATAATTAAAATGGAACACTATAGACCTACTAGATTTTTTCCTATACCCATTAGAGTATAGAAATGGGATGATATATTTATGGAATTTTTCATTGGTTTCCCATGAAATCATAGTGGGAAGGATGTGATATGGGTGATAATAGATTGACTCATGAAATTGGTGAATTTTCTACCTTTCAAGGAGATGATTGTGGTGGTTTATCTAGGGGACTTGTATGCCCTAGAGATTGTTAGACTTCATGGGGTTCCCTCTACAATTGTTTCTAATAGGGACTTGATGTTCACATTCAGATTTATGAAATATATGGAGGATTTGATGGGTTCCTAGTAGAATTTGAGCATAGAATATCATCCACATATGGTTGTATAGTCAGAGATAACTATCTAGGTTCTTCAAGATACGATATAAGCTTATGTGCTGGATTTCAGTTTTTCTAAGGAAAATCATCTACCTTTAGTTTATTTTACCTATACCAATAGTTATAATTCCTTGATAAAAATATCACCCTATTGGTTGTTTATGGAAATTCCTATAGATCTCCCTTATGTTGGGTATAGTCAGTAGAGCGATCCTTGGTTGGGCTGAGACTTTTTCAAAAGGCAATAGATTTGGTGATGTTGATCCTAAAGAGATTGATACTAGGAAAGAGTCGTCATAGATCTTATATAAACCATCATCTCCATAACTAGATTTTGATGTTGTTGATTGGGTCCCTCATAGATTTTAACCACACATTAGACATCATCATTAGGGTAAGCAGGGTAGGTTGGAACCATGGTTAGTGGGACCCTTTGAGATCATTGAGTCACTAAGAAAGGTAGATTATCAAATGTACTTACCATCTCATTTTATATCCATCCCTAATGTGTTTCATGTTTTCTAGCTAAGGATGTATGAACTGGATCATTCCCTTTTGATTGAATGTGAAGATGTTGATCTTGATCCTAATTTCACTATGGTTGAGTAACCAATTATAATTATGTATTATTGAGATAAGGTGTTTCATGGTAATGTGATTACTTTGGTCCATTTATAATGGCAGTGTAGTTAGGATAGCCATGAGACACGGTAATAGGAATTTTCGATGAGTTTGTAGTGGTATTAACTTTCTGTGAGTTTAATATCTTGAGAATGTTTTAGAGATTAAAAATGTTTATATTGGGGTGATAGTAACAATTGGTTAAAATCCATTAGGTATTCATTGAATATTTTTATTTCCCTTTTTATTTGGGTTTATTGTGGGAATATCGTGAATGGAGATCCTTTTCTAGAGAAAAGTAAATACGTTCTGGGGATGTATTTTTTCTTAGATTATTGGATTCTTGGTATAAATGTGTAAACTAATTTAGATATTTCTCCTTGGGTTTGTAGTGCCTTAATTTTTGGTTTGGAGTTTTTTTAGAAAAATGGGTTGAGCGCTGCCAACTAGAAACATTCATTTCTTGAATGGGTTACACAATGTGAATCTATTATAGGAAATGTTCCATGATTCTCATGTAGGGTGTGAAAAATTACATTTCATGGAACCATTACACAACATGAAAATGTCAATAGGGACTTAATTTAACCTGATTCAATTCCATTTTTTATATATTTATAATTCATAGAATTACATGTTGTACAAAGGATTCATGATGTGAATTTTGTGAGTTCAATAGTTTTAAACCATGATAAACACCTAAATCTTTTGTAATTTGACATTAAGGATTTCCAATCGAACCCTAAGACAATTTTGGGAAATTTTGGTTGATCTCCCTCCTTCTAAATCACTATGTTCAGTATTTGACTCTTATGGTGGGTGTATCGCATATCCCTAGTAAGAACACTTTATTCTTCTTTGTTTCCATTGGTTGTGGAAGTGGAGTTTACTTTTTCTATGGTTCATACTATGATCAATTGGTGTTTTATATCAATTATTTACTATTTCCTTTCATGCCTTGACTTTTTAAGGGTGGTCTGTTAGGATTCAATCTCTATTGTCGATGTCAAATATGTTTTCATCATTCTTGAGGTAGGTATACCTATGCAAGTGTTGTTAATCCATAAATTTTTATATGTTATTATCGATCATGCTAGATTGTTGATTGAAATAGATTTTATTTTATTTAAAAATGGTTTTCATTAAAAGTGAACATGAATTTTGGAATTTGTTTTGGAAAAAATTAGCACATTGGGAACCTTGGGTGTCGTGGGAAATGGATATAGGTAACCCTAGTGTGTGCGACACCACCATAAATTACTTTTTTGATATCGATAGACCATTGCTGGACTAAATATAAATTAAAAACAACTTATTAATGGTTTAATATTCTTTTATTTATATTTTATATTCCCACTGCCTAGATCCCAAATGGTTTGATTTGTCATTTATACTTCTTTTATCACATGACAGGTTTTTCATTGTTGGATTTCCCTATGATTACCTTTTTTTTATATTTCCAGATTATTTGAATATGGTATGAAATTATTGGAAAAAAGAAATGTTCAAAAATGGTTTGATTGGTGAAAAATATTTATAAACTATAATTTTCTTTAAATATAAAGCTTGTGAATTCTTAATATTATAACATGTATAGATTATTTTGTGATATCCTACCAGGATCTATGATCACACCATAATTTTTTCATTGAGATGTTTTGGACCTTATTTTCTAGAAATTAGGGAAAGTTAAGGGAATATGTAACATGTTAGGTTCTATTATCAACTGGCACCATTGTAATGGGATAAATTTGTGTTGAAGGATGGTCACATAAAGACTAGTTTATTCTGGTCTAAATTATTTATAGTTTGGATTGTTTTTATGGAATTTTTATGTTTCAGGGATATATTATATTCCTTTTCAATGATATTTTAATGTTTTTTCAGTTTTACATGAGGCTTGTGGTTATTTGTTATATCTCACCATATGGTAGTCCATCTTGGGTTACTTGTCTAGTGGACCTTGGTTGGTTTGTTAAAATCAATGTTTTTTTAGTTAGGTATGGCGTGTGACACATGAAAATTAATATTAATTTATTTAATGGGAATATATAATGAAATTTTTGGTCCTTAAAAATATGTTTTCCTTTTTTTCTTTCCATTCATCAAATAGTGGAAATATAAGTCATGTGTACGTATAAACTAATGTCTCCATAAAGTGATGATTTTTTTATCATTGATTTATATAAAATGAAATAAATTTGTATTTAGGTATAAAATATGATGCTTAATAGATGATATATATTTTTGAGATGATTGAACTTTGATCAAAGTGCATGGACCATATCTTCTGAATTGAAACATGTATGAAAAATGAAAAAATTAACACTTTAAATGATTATGATAATGAATTCTAATTAAAGAATGGGTGAAAAGATGTTAAAAGTAAAAAAACTATAGTATTATAAGTATTAATATTGTTATATTATGTAATTATAGTAAATTTAAATCTATAATATAGGAGGTTAAAATAACTTACAAAGAAAGTCAGACTTGATGTATGGGTTGTTTCACACTTTTGTTTTTGTGAGATATATTTAATATTCACCACTTAATTTTAGGTGGTTTATATAATAACCATTTAATGTGTTATATCATGAATAAATTTATATAAATTGTGTTTAAGGTTCCATTATTGTTTTTTATCTCTAGGTTTTGGGATTCAATGTTTCTAATGTGGTGTGGATTTTATGTTATAATCTCAATTTTTACCAGGATTATTTCTACTCAAATTTATAATGATGAAATTATATGTCTCCCATAAATCATATTAATTTTTATATCAACTATTTATTTCTTAAAATTTTATGTTTTAATTTCATTTTCCTCTCTTTAAGTACTCAAAAGTCTGAATAAATGTTTTAATGGAAAACAGACTAAGTTTCATTATTCGGTTGAGAATGTTTTTCTTGAATTCCCATAAATTCATTAATTTTTTTTTCAATAATGTTTTTAATATTTTATATTTATTTATTAATGAAATTTTTACCAATTATTCACTTTATATGAAAAAATTAATAGGAATCTTCTTCTTATTTTTAGTATGAGTCACTTTTTATCGAAGGTGTAACCATAATATTTATTTTAACATTTATAGAATGAATGAATTTTACATAATCATGAATAATATTTTATGTGAATATTCATAATAAGGATTCATTGGTTATTTTAAAATAAATTTTATCCCCTAATATTGTCGATATTTTTATATTTTAAATATTTTTTTTCAAAATGAAATGTTTTTTTCTCAAAAATGATCTAGTGATCTTTTAAATGTATTTTCATCTGTGAAAATATCATTTGATGTTAATTATGTTTCACTAGACATATAATCCAATGATATTGTCCTTATTATTTCTATATATGGATATTTATTATGAAAATAAAAACATGATATGACCCATTTTATTTTCCAAAAATTAAGTTATGATGAAATGATAAATGTTTTCATGATATTTTATTATAAATATGAATCTATTATAATAATGTGATGGGTGGATCTATTAAATAAATATGATACATTAGGTATGTTTTAAAGTTTATGATCTCAAATATTGCATGGGAGGTTATCCCATGCTCGAAAGAGGTCACACAAGAGGTTATCTCAATCCTGGAAGAGGTTACATAAGAGGCAGTCCTAATCCGAAAGAGGTCACATAAGTGCTCAAGCCCATAATGTGATGAATGTATTGGTAGATAGCCTTGAATAATAGTTTCTATGATTATTATTATTCCATACATTTTTTCCACTCTCTTATCATATGTTCTTATACCAAAGTTATATTCTCATGGCTAATGATCTCTGATTCTCTTATGATTCATATATTTTGAACTACCAAAGCTTTATATCATGACTCAAGTTTATGATCTATGAATTTTTAGGTAATATTTCCAAATGTTAAATTGATTTTATAATACTCTAATTCTCAATTTATGCTTAAATGTGATCATTTAATGATATTTTCGATATTTACTCTCACTAGTCATCTGAGATCACACATTCTTAGGATTTGATTCTAAAGGTTATGAATAGATTTTTTAAGTAGGTTTAGACTTAGAATATTACAATGTGAGAATAATTTTTTGTAAATATTGAAGGTATTATATGAAATAAGATGATTATGTATCTAGTCTCTGAAGACACTAAGAATTTATGATACTTAGGTGTGTATAATTGTGAAATGTATTCAATATATATTTAAAATAATATAATATTAATTTAATTTGGGCTTGGTTCACCTCACATAAAATTATGTTTTTTAAACAACCATGTTATCATTTATATATAATACATATCATCCATTTGTTAATATATGTTGTTAATTAGAAGGAGGGAAGTAGTATTCAAAGCATATATAAAAAAATTATTGTTGTTTTATTATTATATAATTGTTTAATTTTTAATTTTGATGTACTTTTTACGATGACAGATAGTTATAGTGTTTGTAACTGCTATTGATAATGTTATGAATTGAGAGAGGTAATTATTTTGTAATAAAGATAATAAGATAAAAATTTAGTTAAAAGGATAACAAGATCGATAGCTTTATTAGCATGAAACACTAAATTTTATGTGTAGAAATTATAATTAATTAAGGTTAATTTTTTAAATTTTTATTATAAAATGAAAAAAATTATTTTAAAAAGCATATTAAAATTAAAATAAGTTGAAATATTCGGTTCTTTTGAAAATAATTTACTTTTTAATGAATAATGAAAAATGTTAATTTTCAAATACTATCATTTTCTTTCATTTAATAAAGTAATTTAAAATACCCATTATTATTTTTCGGTCTTAAAGTTACATGTGATCCATTTTATTTATAATAATATAATTTTTTCTTCTTAAATCATTAATATTTATGATTTTCATATATGTTAATTTCTATTCTTAAAAATACATTTTTTTAGAAAATCGTTTTTTATTGTGTTTAATGAATTTAAATTATAACTCATTTATGATAATTGTAGAAATTAAATATTGATAAATCAATGGTATATTTATAATTAGGAGCATCAAATTTTTAAAGTATTCCACTTTTATTTTCAATCATCATTAATATTAACCTTAGTACATTATTGTCACTCAGGTAAGCATAATACGGGTAAAATCGGGTTAAACATTAGGATAAGGCATTAAAATTCCTATAAAACCATATTTTATCATATTTTATGGTTCTATTCAAGCCATTTACATATAATTCTAGAATATATGGTCACTTTCTATCTTATTTCATTGATTATGACTTTTATATTAATTTTAGAAAAGAATATATTTGAAATGTCACTCTCTTGACTTTAATATCTATAAAATTTCTACATTAGGATAAAAAGAGGCTAATTTTGGTAATAAATGTTTATTAAAAATAAAAATTAAGTGTTTTATCAAATTATTTTATTTTAATTTTTTATTAATTGAATAGTTATCTTATATGTTTATGTAACGCTAATACCGTATTTATTAGATTAATAGAAAAATAAAATAAATGATTTAAAATATTAACAGTAATAAAATTTAAGTGAATTATTCGGTTCCAATATTTTTTTTAGAAAAATATGACCTATTATGGATTTTTTAAATGATTATATTTTTATTAAATATTTTTCTTAGAGTCTTTAATGTCAAATTAAATGAACAGTATCAAAATTTCATTATTAATGTTTTATGAAAAGAATATTTTATTAAATTATTTCAAAATCGAAATAAAATATTTAAAGAGGAATATATAGATAATGTATGGAATAAAAATTACTCCCCTTTCCATTTATTATCCAATTTCCAAATTATAAGTAAAATTATAACCCTTTATTATTAAAAAGGTCTTTACTTCTATTAAGGTTAAATTCGTTAGTGGAGGGGTAAATCAAAAAAAATAATGTATAAAATCGCACAGAAACCATTATAAATTTCATTTTATGATGATATTTAGAAATTATACACTTTTTATTCAAATATATCTCCATTTTAAATCATTTGGATTGATAATTACTTATATTTTATTTTAATATTTTTATAACTCCATGTGTATTTTCCATTTATTATAAAAGGGAACCACTTATCTATTTTATTTACATATTATTGAGCATACTGTATTGCAAAATCCCTACCCATTTGAATTATTAAATTAATTTTCCAATATTTGGTAGTTATTTTCATCGTAAAATACCATTATAAGGATCCTTAAGAAATAGTCTAATGGAGGCCTACTGAAGAAGTGATAATCATCTTACCCGACCTCTTTCAATATATTCATACTTCTATATAATTTAATTATATTTTATTCATTATAAAATAATGAATTTTTCAAATTGAATATAATTAAAATTTATTATTATAATGTAAATACCACTTTCCACACTCTATTCCATCAAATGGGATGTGAAAGTATCACTCGTGTGTACGTGTGGACTACCACCCACAAGTAGTGATACAATTCATTTTCCATCACCACAATTAAAGGATGGTTATTACGATGGGTTTAAATTTAATATATGAGATTTATGAAATAATTGTTCTTCTATAATTATAATATCAAATCTACCTTATTGCCTTTAAATATGTTAGAAAATGATAACATAATTCCTACATACGTGTGGTTTACCACCTCCACGAAGTGATGTGATATCATTTTCATCTCCATTTTTAATTGGATAGTAATAATGATATATTAAATAAATATATATTATATATGTTATATAATAATGATTATTTTATGGTTAATTATTAATTAATAATCTTTCATTCCATCTTTTGAGAATTCAAAACATTGTTCATGCATACGTATGCCTTACCATATTCATTAATAGTGTAATTAATTTTCCAATATATTCTTTTTATGAATGATTTTAAATATTTTTATAATGAATTTATATTATATTTATATCATGGTTGAAATTATAGAGACGATGTTACAATTATAAAATAATAAGGACCAGATCTACCAAAACAAAATTCTCATGAAAAAAACAATTATCACCTAAAACAACAGTTTGAGTAAGGAATTATTAATAAATTGGTGTTGAGATGTAATGATAGGATAATATATGTTATTATTAGTATTAAAATTACACTATTATAGAATTATAATAAATATAAATTTATTATATATCATGATAGATCTCTTTTTAAGAAATTTGAACTGAAATCAATATTTTATCATCTCAAATAGTCTTCATTGGGGAATATGTTATATTATTAACCTGTCTTCTTTTATGTGGTGTATATATAGACTCATTTAAATTTATATTATTAATATCCCTATGTTCATGATATTTAAAGTTTCATTTGATGTAATTATATCATGGTAATTATGATTCAAAAGTTACCAAAGAGGTAAGTTTTTTATATTACAATATAATTATTTATGATTAAGTTTCTGATGATGAGATGTTATGATATAACTCTCAATACTCTCAATAGTTTTTATCCACTAGTTATTTATAGAGAATACATTTTTTAACTTTATTTTACTCTCTTTAAGTACTCAAGACACGAATATAATATTTCTAAGTAGAATCAACATTATTTCTCTCTTCGGTCGAAAATTCATTTTCTCCTGTGTCTATGTTTTCTAAAAAAACTTTCAAGAATTTATTTTTCTATTATCCTATATTATTTTTAAATTACTTTTTACCCATTTTTTATTTTTTTTTAAATTGAATGGTATATCCTCTTGGTTTTCCGAATGAGGTACTTTTTACTTTTTACTAAAAATGTTAAAGGAATATTTTTTAATGTATATAGAATGAATATAATTTTTTCCATCATGACCACCTATTATTTTGATGTTTCCTTTAAAATTTTCAATTTTTATTTTAGAATAATTTTTTCCATTATATCTTTGAAATGTTTTATATTTTATAGAAGTGATTTCTAAATGAAAATTATATTTTCCACAAGAAATATTCTAAAGAATATTTTAAATAAATTTTCATCTAAGATGGAATCCTTTTATATTACATATTTATTACTAGATATTTGATAAAATAATATTATTCTTATTATTTTTTTGGGTGGATTATGACAGTGATGATGAGATGTTCATTAAATCCATTTACATCCCATGGGTTATTCAATGATAAAATGTTGAAATGTTTCTAAAACTCATTTATTTTCCATAAGTTGTTATATATGATGAATGATTTATGATATTGTGGTTCACATATGATTTGATTATAATAATTCATTGGATGGGTATTTTTTTACCTCCAGTTTAGTGGTTAAGTATAGATAACTCATGAGTTAATTATGTTATGCATGAACTTTTTTTTAATGTTTATAATTATTTGTGTTGACCTATCTTTAATGTCCATAATTTTATGTGTAGACCTAGTATAATGTCTATAGTATTATTTTTAGGCCAATTTTCATGTCTATAATTTTATTTTTGGACCTATTTTCATGTACATAATCTTAAGATAGGTCATGATTCCATGTACTTAATTTAATTAATGAACATGTTTCTATTCAAACATGTTTAAAAATGTCATAAGATTATGTTTTATCCACATTCATATGCCAATGTTATGCACTCATGGATCATTTTCATTGATTTATTTATGATTCATTTATTTTTAACAATCAAGATTTTTGCCATGATTCATAAATATGAACTAAGATAAGTTGGGTATGTTTTTTTTCAAATATAAATCTTTTGTTATCATAACCTTATACTCAGGTTATTCTTAAGTGGTCATTGATATCTTCATTTTATACCCTTACTGATCATCTAAGATCATCCTTTATTATGCTTCTTTTCCCCATTTCATGAAGAAATATGTTAGTATGATGTTTCTGAGAAGGTCTCTAGTTATGAAGATCTAAGTGAGAGAAGAAGTAAATATTTTATGAACTATTTATTTACAAATCTAAGTTTACCTATAAAATAAAATTTTATAGTTTTTTCATGGATTATAATGATATGTATTGATTATTAATATAACAATATGTAGTATCTATGTGTGAAAAAAATGGATCATTATAGTTGATATGAGAGGAAGGTTTAGTGAACTATTGGAAAATAGGTTAAAAAACTTTAGTAAATAACCATACGATAATCCTATCTATTGGAGAATGTCTTAAGTTGTGGTAATAAAAGTTGTATGATTTTCTATGTAAAACCTCTCTTTATGGATATTACAAGTGGATGTGGTTTAATAAAATATGCATATAGCAGTAAAAAACATGAAAATTATTCATTAAATATATCCCATATGTTATACCATTTCACAGTTATTGTGCCCTTACTTCACACCAGGTTTGACACTCCTATGAGATATTCTTGTGTTGATTCACATTTTAATTAAAAACCATCATGAAATATTTGAATATATGATAACTTAATACATAGTAGGTTAATCTTAAGGTGTCATAAATTTAAAATAAGGTGACATGATTAAATTATTTTCCATTATTATATGGTTTTCCACTATGATTATTTTTATCACACTATGCTTCTTAGTTCTTGGTTCGAACACAAATGAACAGGGTTAATGATGAATCTGATAAAAAATGTATCGATTTTCCTTATGTGGAACTAAGTGAAATGTAACTTGTAATGTGAAACCTTTTGATTATTCCTAATCATATATCTATTTATATGACTTACAATATGAACAAGGGTGAATTTACTGATACACATAATAGGACAAAAATATAGTTTCATTAATACCATAGAGGAAATAAAATTAAGAGTCCTAACCATCAAGAGTGTGGGATAGAGAAACCACATGAATGTATCAAAGTAATGTGAAAATGTTTTATGTGTGGGGAAAAGGGTATAGTGTAAGTAACTACAAAATAAAAAAGAAGAGTTTGATGGTGGGATATAAAATTCATCCTAAGTAACCAATTATAGTTCAATTTATTATCTATAGGAAACATGGAAATTATCTGAGTCAATTCCCAAATACAAGGGATAACTCCTAGACCAAGGAATGTCCAATGATATGGAAATTTTTAAATTAAAAGGATTTAAGTGTTTATGTATTGGGATTCTTGAATTATATTGTATAAGTATTATATCATTTATATTCAAGTAATAAGATTCATGACACATATAAGGATTATTCTGCAGAAGTTTTTCTTAAAGTATTTGAAAGAATGTGTTGAGTGGGACTAAGGACAGAGAAAATTGATTTAATGGTATGGTGATATCTTATGTAAAAATGCAAGATTGAGGGAATTATAACACTTAATTTATGATCTATGTTGAGATAATAATTTTTATTTTTGATAAATAAATGATTGGTTTTAATAAGGTAAATGGGAAAATATTAATGACATTGGAATTGATTAGTGATTTGTTGAAAAAATAGTAAATGTTATCTTTGATGGGGTTTTAAATATTTTTGGATTTATAGAATATATTCAATAATATATGGTTTTATTTAAGTAATGATAAGGTTGATAATTTTGGTAATAATGCATGTTTTCATTAGTTTTTTTTTAGTAATTATGGTTATTAACATCTTTCAAAATAATATATGATAAAAATACTTATATATTTTTTTATGTGTTTCTAAGAGATACTTTATGTTATTTTGGGGATTAATTTTAAGTTGTTTTTTTCTAAATTTAGTGAACTTATTTCTAAATTTTTGGATTTTTAATTTGGTTATAGATATTTTGGATTGGTTTTATAGTTAACTACTTATATAATGGTTTATGTGGAAATTGGGTATTAATGAAAGATGTTAAAGCATGATTTATCATATTGGATAAACTGTGTTAATAATTTTGTTTTTATTAAATATATAGATATACTAGGAATGAATTTTTATTTTTTAAGACCTTACAATTCATTAAATGTTAATTTTAGTACTTCAGACGTGAAGGAAATTAATCTTGAATATTCTTTTATTAGAGTAAGAGATGAAGGGGAATTTGATTGATGCACAACAAAAGTATGGAATTATGACAAGTAATTATATATAATCATGTTATATATCATGATAATAAAATAATCCCTCAATATTAAGAAAATTATCTTGAAATAAAATGTTCAACTTTTACTATCATTTTTAATGAATCGATGGTCTGTTCCCTCACCATAGATATATGGTTTTCTAGTTGTTAAATTTACAATGATCATGTTTTATGTCACACTATATAATTAATTATGAATTATTTTTCTCCTCCATGACAATATTTTAAATTCCCACCAATGTTACCCTTAATTTAGATCACAATTATGTGTCATTTTAGGTAACATATATGTTTCCCACTTCCCATTTTCAAAGGAATTTTTATGATCCCTCTATATAATGTGGGTTCTCAAAAAATGTATTTTAAAAAATTGAACCATTTATAACCAAGAAAAAGTTGTGAGGTTTAAATTTTCATAGAGGGAGAATTTAATTCCCAAAATTTTTGGATAAAACAATAATAAGATCAATAGTTTTCTTAACATGCAACACCCAACTTTAAGAAAATTATGATATATTATGAAAATTTTATTATAACCTAGTCATTGCATTGGGAGGTATGAATATGAGTAAAAATTTATAAAATAAATATTTCACGGTTTAACTCGATATATTGGTCTTGGTTAATTCTTAGTAAATATGAATGCAATTTTTATTGAATTAATTTTATACTTTAAAATGAATTTTCTTCGAAAATGATTTTTATTTCATTTTTTATGTGGAAATTATAATTTATTTATGAGCCTTTTAGAAGTTTTATTTTATAAACTTAACATCCTTTTTTAAATAATAATATCAAAATTCAATTCATGTGAAATTTTATTACTTTTCAGAAATGGATGATTTTTAAATGAATAGTGAAAATACTGATTTTTCAAATACTTTCATTTATTTACAATAAATCAAGTAACATAAATATAAAATTACATTTAGGTATTTTTATTAAAGTTACATGTGATCAATTTTATCTATAATAGTCAAATTTATTCTATTTGAATCAATAATACTCAGTATTTTGATCTAAATTAATTTTTATGCATAAAAAATATTTTTTAAAAAAATATTTTCCCTTTAAATTTACACATTTATATTAAAATATATTAATTCCAATGACATAAATTGAATATAGAAAAAAAAAATATTATGTATTTTTAATCAATGGGATCTAATTAGTAAAATATTTCCTTTTTATTTGTGGTCAATATTCATATTAACCTTAGTAAATTTTCATTTTCCTAAAAATGATAAAACAGGTAAAATAAGGTTGGGATAAGGATTTCAAATTTCAATAAAACATTCCTTTATCCTATTATATTGGTGAAACTTTTAAATTTCCATCCATTTATCAAATATATAGTAACTTGGTTCCATATTTCTTTGAATATGACCTCTATATTAATTTAAGAAAAGAAAATTTACAAAATGTCACTCTCTCGACATTAATATCTCTAAATTTTTTTCATAAGGATAAAAAGAGGAAAACATTGGTTATAAATATTTATTTAAAGTATATCATATTAATTTATCTACAATTTTTATTAATTCAATAATTACCTTAAATTCTTACGCAATGCTGACACAATATTTATTCAATTAATAGAAAAGTAAAATAAATGATTTTAAAAATATTCAATGTAATGAAATTTAAGAGAATTATTGTGTCAAAAGAATTTTATATACAAATATTATATATAAGTGATTTTTTAAAGTATTATATTCTAATTCCATCTTTTTATTTGTGTATTTAAGGTAAAATTAAATGAATACTGTCTAAAATGAAATTATTGATATTTTTTTAAAATAATTTTTTATTAAATTATTTAAAAATAAATATAAATATTGAAATAGTAAAAGGTGTATAATATATGATCTAAATTTTCATTCCTAATCAATTTATCTATTAATTTTCACCATATAAGTAAAATTATAACCCTTTAATATTGAAATATGTGTTACCGCGATTGAGGTTAAAATTGGTTAACCAAGGGGTCAATAAAGAAGATAAATATTAAAAATACAACAAAAAATAGTATAAATTTAATTTTATTTCTTAAATTTATACCTTATAATATTTTTATTTGAATCAATTATCATTTGGAAGAATTTTACTAATTAATGATGTAATTATATTTTATTCTTCTTGGTAATACTAATTCTCTATGTTCCCTCCCTTATAAAAGGGATCGTGTTGTCTATTTTATTAACACCTTAATGAGAAATATATATAAAAAATTCCTTGAAAATTTACCTTATAAATATAAACATCCATGATTAATTGGTTTTGGACTTCTTAGAATGTCATTCAATGGATCCTAAAGAAAGGATCTAAAGGAGGCCTACTGAAGAGGTGGTAATCATCCTACCCGACATCTTTAAAATTATTTCTTCATATACTTCATATAATTATATGGTATTAATCATAAAAAAATATATTCATAGTACTAAGTATAACTAAACTATATAAGTTTTATTTAAACACCACTATTTACACTCAATTCCATCAAATAGGATGTGAAAGTATCACTTGTGCATATGTGTGGACTACCACCTCCACCTAGAAATATAATTCATTTCCCATACCCATATTTATTAGAAAATTATTATAATGGGTTTCAATTTTATATATGATATTTATGAAATAATTATTATTTCATAATTATGATATCACATCTTCCTTCTTAACTTCATATTCATTGGAAAATGGTAATGTCACTCGTGTGTACGTGTGGATTCCCAACTCCATGAAGCAATTTGATTTTTTCCATATTTGTTGTTACTTGGATAGTAATAAGGATATATTTAATGAATATATATGATATATATGATATATATGATATAATAATGATTTAATAAAGGTTAATTTTTATTTACCTTTTTTTATTCCATCCTTCAAAAAGAGAGAACATATGTCATGTGTATATGTGGGTTACTGTCTTTATGAATAGTGTAATTCATTTTTCAATCTATATATTTTATAAATTACTAAAAATTGGAATATAATGAATATATTTTATATTTATATCATGATTTTAAATATTTATATTTTGTAATTATTATCAAATGGGATGTACCAGAACTACTAAATAGAAATTATCATAGAAAACAAAATAGTAAACACCCAAAAACAATGGTTTTAAGAATTAATTATGAATAAATTGGTATTGAAATTCTAAAAATACATAATATATTATATAAGCTTTTATAATAATATGTTATATAAATATAATAAACCAAATTCTATTATACAGGATGCTAGAGTGTTTTGGAAGCAAGTCGAACTCATGATAAGGGTTTATCATCTCAAATTGTCTTCTTTTGGACATATGTAATGTTATGAACATATATTATTTTAGTAGGTGTATATATAGACATTTTGACATGATATATCATTAATACAATTATTTTCATGTTATTTAAATTTTTATTTGAATTTATTCTTACAAGGGGGTTATGATTGAAAATTTAACAAAGTAGAAAGCGTTTCATGTTACAATCTAATTATTTATTGGGATTATTTATGATGAAGTTAATGATGATTAAATTTCATGATATACCTCTTATTAATCTCATTAATTTTCTTCTACTTTGGTTATTTTTTAATAATACATGTTTCCTTTCATTTTCTTCTCTTTATGTACAAAAGATACTGAAATAATTATTTTAAGTAAAATTGAATTAATTTCTCTCTTGTTCCAAAAATCATCCTTATTTTCTATTCGTGTGTTCTAACAATAATCAAGAATTTATTTTCTATACCCCTATTATTTTTTATATTCATGTTTAATCATGTTTTACTTTTTACTAAATGGTTTAAAATTACTATTATTTTCATTTTCCAAATTATTTACCTTTTTCTTTTTTTCAAAAACGTTAAAATAATATTTGTTTTAGAATATAAGGAATGGACATAATTTCTCACACTCATGGTTACTCAATTTTTTTAAGATTTCATTAAAACATTCCACTATTATTTTCGATGAAATTGTTTTCCAAAATATTTTGGATGTTTTATTGATTTTTAAAAAGTGATGTGAAAATCTAAAGAGTGTTTTCAAAAATAAATATCACAAGTGATATTTTAAATAAATTTTCATCTAATATGCAGTCCTTTTATTTTAGTTATGACTTAATAGGGATATTATCCAATGATTTGATCCTTATTACTTCTCAGAATGGTTTATGATTATGATGATAATATGTTTATGAATCCTATTTAATTTTAATAGATTGCATTATGATGAAATACTAAAAAATTTATAAAACCCATTTCTTTTCCACAGGATATGATATATGATGAATTATTTATGATCTTGTGGTATATATATAATTTGATTTTTATTATTTGATGGATGAGTTTGATAAATCCATCCAATTCATTAGGTAAATATGGATAACACATGAGTTAACTATTTTATGTGTGAGCCTATTTTAATGATCAAAATTACATGTGTAAATCTAGATTTCATGTCCATAAGTTTATGTGTGGACTTGGTTTTATTTTCATAAGTTTAATATTGAACCTAGTTTCATGTCTATATGTTTATGTGTGGACTTTGTTTCATGTCCATAAGTTTATTTGAGGATCTTATTTCATGTACTTAATTTAATGAGTAAACCAATTTCTATTTAAACATATTCACAATGTTATATTCTTCAGTTTTTTCTTATTCCCATGGTAATGTTATGCTATTTTGGATCATGTTAATTAATTCCTTTATGATTCATGTCTTATGAACTACCAATATTTATTCCATGACACATGATTATGCTAAAAGATATTTTGAGTATGTTTTTTTTCAAGTGTTAAGAAAATGTTATCATATCGTTATATGAATATTATGCCTATGTGATCATTATTATCTCCCTTCCTTACCCTTAATGAGAATATGATCTCTTACATTATTATTTTTCTTTTCCTTGGGTCATGAATAAGGGTTTTAATAATTATGTTTCAAATAAGTGTTTAAATTATTAATAACTAAGTGAGAGATGATGTAGATATTTTATGAACCAGTTTTTTATGCTTCCATTTTTTCAAATACATTAAAATTTCACAATTATCGGTTGTATTATAGTGTTATGTAATGAATATTCATCTAATAAGATGTAATATATATATCTATGAAAAATATGTGTCGTTATATTTATTATTTTAATTACCATTTATTTTTTATACTTATTTTATTAATATATATACATTCCATCCAATGAGGTTTACCTATGTCTATTCTTTTTAATGATTTGATGTCATAAGAGAAAACTAATAGGTAAATTTTGGGTCTGAATAAATGAATCAAAGATATATTAGGGAGGAAATATAGGCAAAATAATAAATTATATAGTAAATATTTTCATGAAATTTGAGTTATGTGATTCAATAACAGGAGGCACCACACAAATATATGGTTAAATGAATGTGGAATTAATTAATAATCTAGCCACTTTTATGTTCCATGGACACATTTATACATCTCGTCAATCCAGTTTGGGGGTTCAAGCTTTACATTATGAATTTCAGGGAAGCTAGAGCTCGTAGTTCATGTAACCTCAACTTTAATGATTTAAACAACCAGAAGAAAAATCCATCGAATATTTCAGGTTGGATTTTTTATGAATTAACTAACACAAGTCCTTTCGTACATTTTCTTGTTCCTGATATTGTTTCATGGTTTCTTGAAACATCCATCAAATGTAAAACTCATACCATGGAAACTTATTTAATTCCATTCTTTTTCATGGCACACCAATGAAAAGGTTGAATTCATGTGGGACCTTTATCAATCCAATACATATATATTAATAGAAACTCTATATGAACAACATGTATCATGAAATTTTTATCTTGAGGCCCTTTAACTCAAAAACAAGATGGGTAGAGTTCATACATAATTATACAAATCATAGAATGGGAAGATTAATGTGTAATCCCCTCTCTATCCATTGATTTATTCTCTTCCAAGGCACAATAATCCTTACCACGTGATGTTAAAATGTATGGGTAAATTCTAACAGGTGAACATGATTTTTTAACCTTTAATGATGTGTGTTTTAATATCAACTCCAACAGGATATGTTGGATTAATGTTCATGGTTCAATCCCAACATCTAAAGAGAAATTCTGTATCATATACCATTTTATAGATTCTAAAAACCCATAACATCCTTGAATATATTAAACCTTCTTGGGTGTCCCCACTAAACTCTAAATTGCACTCACCCTTACATGACAAGCATACTTGGCTCAATTTCTCCACCAGATGTTATGTTTTGGGTACCATTATATGATGATCATAAGTGAATCATCTCCAATGGAATCTAAACTATACTCACCATTAATTCATGAGTATAATAGGATAATATTATTCATTTGATGTTAAATTGTGACTTCCTTATTGTGATGAGAATAATTGGATTATCCACATTATACCTTAAATTGTGCCCAACCTTATTTGATGATTGTAATAGGATCAAATACTCTTATAGGATGAGGATAAAAGAACGTGTTTCCTTATCTAATGAGAATAACTTTCCCTATGTGATGATAATAGGATGTCCTCCTAATTGAGTCATTGAAATCCATCCTACCATAGGTAATCTACCAAAGGTAAGAAATTTTATGCGCATAAGATACCCCTTATGATGATATGGGGATGTCTTAGGTAAAGATAATGAGATTTCATATATAAAAATACTAGGTTGCCTTATGTGATGAGTGTAAGATATCTCATGTGATGGAAATGAGATACGTTAGGTGATAATAATGGGATGACCTAGGGTGTGATCCTTTGTTACAATATATTTTGATAATAAGACCCCATGTGTGATAAGTATGGGATTCCTTAGGTGATAAGCCTATGTTTATTTAGGAAATGAGCCTCATATTCAATTATGGCCATACATGAGGAACACAAAATAGCTTTCCTACCTATCTCCGAAATGCAGACCTATTTGTTATTTATTTTGATGAGTATAAGATAACCTCATAGACCAATAAGAAAAATATTAAAGAAAAATCCAAATATTTCCAAAATGTGAGATAGAATTATCCTCCCAAACCATCGGTGTTAACCTTTCCAAGATAACAAGTGAAGTAATTAACCAATGTCCACGTGAGGATGAAATCAGGAATGTGATTATCAATAATTTATTTGATCAATAATTATATCCAATAAAAGTAATTGATATCAAAAAAGAGAGTTGTGTCAACCTCCCATTATACCATTCAGATCTGGGTTCCCACATAATTAACCAGGTGGTGATAGGCCACTAACCTTTAAAGAGTAAAAATTTGGGAACTCAATCATGACCATCAATGGGTTTTTATGACATATTGATCCTAAGATAATACATTTGAAAAAAAATAATAGTTTGGACATAACTCCCATATCCTTCAATAGAAATAGGAAGATTAAAGTTTGACCTCACCACCATAAGGAATCATCAATGTGAGGAATTTCAGGGATCGCCGTCATCAAACAAGTACTAATTTTTGGATCTAACCTCTTACACAATTCCAACCACCCTATATTCCAGATGTGGTGATCCCACCTCTTTTTTAATGAACCAATTTTTATTAGTAATATTTTTTCCAAAATAAATTTTTATTATATTATGTTATATAATATTACATACATTAAAGATATAGAGAACCCAATAAAAAATTATCTCATTAATAATGATCATTAGATTATCCAACCACGAAGCCAATTAAAATGTAAAACAATATAACAATAAAAATAATATAAAATAAAAAAATATAAATTAGGAATATATAGTTTTCCCCAATCTCTTTGTATCATCACCCCCATGTACAACGCTATAGAAATGAAGATAAATATCAGTAAACCAATCAATTTTTTTAGAATTAACATATATAAACCTTGTAGGAATTGTAGTGAATATTTAGTGAATGAAATAAGTGGTATTTATAAGATGTAATTTGACCATTTTATAGTAACTTGTCCTTTAGGAATAGTAACATGACCATTGGGAATAGTAACCTAGCCATTGGAATAGTTATTTTACCTAAAAATATTAAATTGTGATGTAAATAAAATTTATCATGATTAATTTAAGTAAATATTAATATTATAATGCTAAAAAAGAAATATATTGATTAAAAACTCAATAAAAATATAAGCACATTTTTAATAAACTACATTTTAACGTATTTCTTAACAATCATAATTTTTATATTAAAAATTAAAATTACATATTTTATATATATATATATTGATAAATAGAATAACATTTTTAAAATTATAACATGAACATTCTCCAAGTGTGTTTTTTTTAATTTTCTAAAATATTTCAATTTCCAGGTGAATTGTAAAAATACAATTTTTCCCATAACTCGTATATCTTAAAGTACATCATTTATAATATAATAATGACCTAATAATTTCTATAACTTTATGTTAGGAAATTATATATTTAATTTTATAAATTATTCAATAAAATACAATTCACTTAATTTACAAACATGAAAATCATTTTCCAAAGGCTAAAGTCAAAAATAATCCCTTAAATTAACAATTTTTTTCTTTCCTATTTCATTTTTAATAACCTAATTAATTAAAATTATGAAGATATTTAAAGACCTAAAAAATATATATTATATTTATATATGGTTTATTTTTCCAAAATTTCACTATTACAAGGTTTACCTTGGATATAGTATTTTATGTAATATTTTATTCTAAAAATACCCCTCTCATTCTATATAAATAACCTCACCTTATACCCATAGAGAACTAATCATACATCACTTAAAGACAACTAAATTCTACCAAAATACTTTCTCTAAATACCATTTTAATCCTTATGTATGTTCCAGAGTAAGAAAACTCCAAACATAAGGGGATTTTTATTATCGTATAAGAGACGCCACACAGGGTATTAAGTATATTTCGATCAAATTTTATTTTTTCTTCTATTACTTATTTTTTTCACTACCCCTTTTAAAAAAACATATAATATTAATTTGGAAGTATTTTAAAATTATATTAATGATTTTAAACTATTTGAAGTATCATATTTATGACATATATAAAATTCAAAATTCTATTTCCCACTCTTTCAATAATGTTCTATTAAATGGCAGTTAAACACCTATATGGACATTTCAAAGTTAATTATTATGAACACCTTCATGGATAAATTTTTTTAATTATATAAAATATGTAAATATTTAATTACATTAATTATAATCTTTTGGAGTTAATTATACTTATGTATAAATAAATTTGAATTAAAATAGTGAAATCGAAACAAAATGGAAAAATTTAATGAAAACATGATATAAAAATAATAAATGTTTAAAAAATAGTGTAATAAAATAGAATCTAATAATTATAATGGATAAATAGTTTAAAAATTAACATAATTCACTTTTCTAACTATTTTTTAATAATCCTAATTTTATTATTAATGAGGCATAAAAGCGAACAAAAAAAGCATCATTTAAGCTAAGGGTGTTCTCGAACCCAATTTCTTTCTTTGGGTTATATTATCTTCCATAGTATGAATGAATATATTATATCCTTAAAATGTACTTTTATTTTAGGGATATCAATTTTCCTACCATTTCAAAAATAAATTCTATGAAATATCTCTTTTTCTAATGTGACTCCAATTTATAAAACATCATATTTTAATCCTCTTGAAATTGTTATTATCTACTCAAGAATAACAATGTTGTATTTCCAAGTATGATTTCCCATATGAATTTAGAAATGAAAATATGTATTCATGAAATTATGCTTTAAGAAATTATTATGAAACCAATTATATCCTTGGGATTTTTTTATAACTTTTATTGTTATACATTCTATGTGGCATGACTGGTTATAAGCATTTATGATGTAATAGTGGATCAAGAATTAAATAAAAATCTATGTCATTGGATAATGTGATTGATATCAAGAGATTATGTGTAATATTTTTGAACTTGATTCTATATTTTTTTACCATGGTTATGTTAAGATTTATGCACATATGTAATGCATGAACATGATTCTAGCTTTATTAACAACTATATATGGTATTTGACAGCTAAGACAAGTTGTTTCATTTTATGAATATGCCACATTACATAGATTTATCAAATTGTTACATAAATATTTTGATACTGACCCTATTATTTTGATATTATGATTATGATTATTCTCACCTTTGATATTTTGAATCATGTCCTTTATTCATCCACTTACATGGCTTTTAGCTCACCCCCTTCCATTTATGTATACCCTATGGTGATTACTTGTACTAAGAAGAATGTGAGGTCCACTTAGAAGATATATAAGGGGGTATTGAGAAATTATTTAGTTTTATTATTTAATAGTGATATTTTATCATAATTTAACCAAGATACCAAACATTTGGAACCTAGATTGTATTGTTATTATTTTTTTCATAAAAATATTTTAATAGTTATGTAATGAAAAATTTTAGTCACTATAGTTGGTATTCGAGCATGGTTTAGTTAATTTTGGAATTTGCATAAGAAAATTTTAGTGTAATATTCAAAGGATAATTCTAATTATAACTAAACATAATATGTGTAACTCCTCGAAAAATCAAAAAGAGTAACTTGTATTCAGTAGTGTGTAGGACAAGAAACACCAAGCATGTAAGTGGATATAATATGCAGAGAATTTTTAATATATTTCTATTTTAAATAAATTCAATATATTTTATAGCTTTAAATTCATGCAGAACTCTGTTAGCAGACATTTTACACAACAAAAACTTTTTTCAATGGCTTGAATTACATGCAAGACTTTGTTCCACCGAACAATAATATTTTATTAAAATATTATTATTTGATATAATAATACTTAACCTAACTGTTAAATTAGTGGTTAGGAATAGTATTAACTAACTTATGAAAATATATTTATAACCCAAATATAAAATTAATTAATATGTTACTAATTAATTAGAAATGAAAATTTAAACAAATTAAATATAAAGGAAATATTATTATATTTAAGCTCATAAAGGCTTTTTTATTAATAAATTTAATTAATTAAAATTAGTGAATTATATTAATGAAATTTATATTTTATATATTCTATAAAATATTTTCTATATTCATCCGATATATTTTATAAGTATAATATAATAACAAACTCAATTTTACAATAAAAACGTATATTTTTATTAAGGCGCTTTTAACACCTTTTAATGGAGAATATATTTTCTATCCAATTTTTCAAAATTTTATAAATATTATATGTAAAAATAAACTTTATATTTTAAATAGGTACAAAAAAATTAGGTTAGGGTGAACTTTTTTTATTTTACTGTGAAGTTTAGTTTGTTTGTTAAATAATGACAAATACTGAATTTTAACTCAAAAATGTCTTTTCATCTAATTTATTTATAAAGATAGATTAAATTTTATTTATTTATTTTAAAGTTTAATTAGATAATATTTTTATCAATTAATCCAAATTTGTTCATTGTAATCAATTTAACTATGAAATTTAATATAAAAACTTATCAAATATTTGAACGTTTTTACTTTAAAAACCCGTATTATCATCCCATCTATGGGATTAAATTTAAATTAATTTCGCCCACTTATTTGATTTTAATTTGGTAAAATTGATTCTATATTTTTAATAATCATAATTAATAATTTCTAATAAGTTAAACTTAGTTTTTGACTAAAAAAATTAGTGAATGTAATTAAAATTAATTATAATGATTAAGGTGAAATTAATCTTAATAATGGACTAAACCCTATAATTATGGCCTCATACGACCTAGATGCTTGAAACATAGATTATATGGAATTATATAGTCTTTATCCTACCTTTATTGAATTTGGACTATTATTTGATCCACTTTCTTTATTAATACATGGATGGGGGTCCTTTTTCCAAAATATTACAAGAGTGCCCCTCCTCGACCACTATAAAAGACCACCTTTCATCCCACTTCCTCACACCTCTCAAGCCACTTAGTATTGGATGATAACTATCCAATTAACTTTCCAACATATCTAAATTTCTCATTTCATCCTCCATTTTTCCAAAAATCATTCCAATGAATCATTTTGGTGAAAACCAAAAGGAGTTACCTGATTAAGATGTAATATCTTTACTCAACCTCTCTAGTTTTATTTCCATTCTAAAACCCATCATATATCCTTATTACTTGATCATATAAAAATATAATTATTCTAAATATATTATATTTTTTTATGATAAGTGTTATACCTACACTTACACACATTTCCATCTAATGGGTAACAAAAATATTGTTTAGGTGTACGATGAACTACCGCCTCACAAAACTTTGATTGTTAATTTTTCCCTTTCCTACATTTCAAGGATGGTAATTATGATGGAGACTCTATTTATATATGATATATATGATACTTATTATATATTTAATATTATTTAATTACCTTACAACACATATATTTATAATTTCCATTTTGTGTAAAAATGATAACATTGTTTGTGGAAGTGTGGACTACAACCTCCTTTAAGCGATATGATTCGTTCACACTATACATGGAATCTATAAAACATGGTTTTAATTAAACATATTTAACATAAAATACATCTATTTTATATTCATTAAATAATTTCCCTTATTTAAATAATATATATATATATCATTTTATTTATTACCCTTTCATGCACTTTAAAACTAATTGTGTTGTTCACGGACATGTGGACTACCCACTTCCAAACAAGATGTGATTACTTTTACATAAAAATAATTCTAAATATAGGTATATATGATTAAATAAAATTTTAATTAAGATATAATTATCATTTTTTAAAGTTATAATGTTACTTAACTTCTTTCCATAACGATCTTTGAAAACTTGGAATGTTACTCAGGTGTACGTACGAACTACCTTCTCTGTGGTTTTAAATTTATTTAATTTTAATAACCAAATATAATTATTGGTTTCAAATTTATAATTTATGTATAAATATGGTAATTATTTCATGATTATTATTTTTTAAATGTCATATAATTAATTCATTGGCCATAGTTGACCTACTAAAGTTTTGTTTGATACATAAATTGAATTTGGTCAAAACACTCAAAATAAAATTAATTATTTAAGTAGTTGTATAAAAATGGTAATAAGTGAATTAAAAGTTATTATAATGATTAAAATGTTTATAAATAAAAAAAATAATTTCTATGTTTTTTTTATTCAGGAATATGAAGACACTGAAGACAAGTCGGACTCAAGGTACAGGATTTTAATCTCACTTTTTACATTTGTGAGATAAATGTCAAGTTCGCTACTTAATTCCTTTGTGTGATGTATACACTTTCCATTTTAATATATAAAACTATTAATTGATTCATATTCATGGTATTTTTGGTTTTAATTAGAATTATTTATTCTAAGTGTATTTTAATTAAACTTTACCATGTGGACAAAAATTCATAATTACATTTCTTTTCATTGGGTTATATGACTTATTTATTGTCATTAATATTAAATTATTATGTGTATAAGAACCTTTATATTATGTATTGTTTTATTTAAACTTTTTTTGTGTGGATTTAAATTTGACACACAAAATCTATTCATTGATTGATTTTCACATTAATGAAATAGTAATTTCAAGGGTTTACTTCACAATCTCATTTTATTCAGGATTGTTTACCATTGAATTTATATCAGAGGAAATTATTTGATAATTATATAATAAATCCTATCATTTTCTTCTTATATTTATATTCAATTATATTTTCAAGTAATAGTACAATTTTTTCAATCTTTGGTACGTTAAATTTTTTAGAAAATGTTTTAAAGAAAACCTCAATTCATTTCTATTTTTCATCAGATAAACTATTTTCTTCTAAAAACCATGTATAATTAAAATATTTTAAATAAATGTTTTTAACCATTTAAAAATTATTTTTTTAATTTATTTCTACCATTTTCTTCATTTACCATGGGTTTCCAAGGAACCTTCTTATTTCTTTCCAAATGAGGAATTTTCTAACCTTTTTAACCTGAAAAAAATTATTATTATTTTTACCTTATACGACATATATAGTTTTAACCACATTCATTTCATATAATCTTCCTTTTCATGTTTAAAAAGATAATTTTTATAGAAAATTTTTAATTTGATGATTATTATTTTTGTGTCTCTTGATTCATATGTAAGGGATTTTGTCTCAAATTACATTCTGTTGAGACTTTTGTTATTATGAACCAATTCAATTTTATTTAATGTATATACTGTCTTTTGACATGTTATATCATGAATCTACTTACTATAATGATATTATAAGATTCATTTACTACTATTACTTCATGGGGATTATTATATAAATGTTTCAAAGTGGTATAGGACACTTTGGGATGTTTAAATATTGTTCTCCTAAAGAATGTTCTTGATTATTATCTTCGTAATATCACTTCCTTTTGTGATTGTTAACTTTATCTTAAAACAATCAATTTATTTTAATCAATTTTCATTGGATATTTACTTGATTATCTATACTATTAAATAATGGATATTATTATATCCTAACATGTGTATCATTTTAACAGATGGTGGTCACTTATATAGTTATTTGATTAAATGAGAAATTATTGATAAATATTTATTATAGCATCCTGCCTCTTTATCACATAAACTTCCATTACATTTTACAAAACCGAGGATCTTTAAGGTTTAGTGTCTTGGAAACAAGGAACATAAAACATGAAACAAAAAAAACATTCTTCTAAAACACTTGAAAGGATTCTCCTCATGTTCATCCTAGGTTCATTACTACATCACATAACCTGGGAGCATACATCAAAATAAAGGGTGAGCAAAAAGCCCAGTAAGGAAAACAAGAGAAACATTTTACATGTGAACTTGAGATACTTCAATAAGGTCATGAAAAAGAACTTTAAGGCATGAGAATGAAATAAGGAGGCATATCATAATAAAAATAACATTTTTCATAACTTTAAATTGTGGCTATATCATTTAACATAGACAATCATGAACATATCACCAAGGTCCATCCCCAAGGTGTCATTTCAAAATTACAAAGGTTATTCACCAAGGTATCGTGAAAATTGTAATCTCTAGTGGTTGCATCATTACCCAATTCATTGGAGCGCTATCAGGGCTCACCCTTAAATTTTCCTTTATTATCATGTGAGCCACATATATCATCATAAAATATTTCATAAATAACCCATATATCATAATATAAATGGGTTTCATTTCATAATCATAACGTTTTAAAAACTGCTTTAAAGACATGATCTTTATTGTCACTTTAAAACCCATGGAAGGGGAGAGCGGGTCTCATGTATGTAAATCCCAGAATTTAAAATAGAACATTTTGATATATATGTGAATACCCATGTAGAAATAAGAGCTTTGAGTATTCACTTTATAGCATAAAATAATTTTGAGAAAAGAGAGAGGCATTTTGAGACGAAAATTCTGCAGCATAACAGCTATGTTTCGGGGTTTTAGAGAACATTGAAAAGAGAAGGGACATGGGTCACCCACTCATAAATGATCCATAAAACAGTATAGGGACAGAATATAAAGTATTTAAGAGCATGGTAATTAAATTTGAAAATATACCATATGAAATGAAGAACATGAAAGGAAGACAAAAATAAGATTTCTCTTATGAGGATTCGGCAGCCTAACGGCGTCACTTAAACTTCTACAAATATGAATTGACAAGTTCAAATAGGGTCTCTCATCATATGAACATAATAGTACAGTATGATAGATATAGAGATCATACCCCAACATAATAGAAAGGAACTTTCAAGACTTGACATGGAATTAGAACTTTGAAAAGGGAGAAAGGTGCAAGGACCACTTAAATATTTAGCAGCCTAACGACGCCACTTAAACTTCAAAATACAGAATTGAAGAGATCAAATGGGGTCTCTCATCATATGGTCATAAAAGATAATTATGATAGATATATAGATCATACCCCAAAATAACAAAAAAGGAACTTGAAATAATTGATATGAAAGTAGAACTTCAAAACGAGAAGGGTGAAGAACCACTTAAAAATTTGACAGCCTAACGGTGCCACTTAAAACATCAAAATACTAAATTGAAGAGATAAAATGGGGTCTCTCATCATATGGTCATAAAAGATAAGTATGATATATATAGCGATCATACCCTAACATAACAAAAAGTAACTTGAAATAATTGACATGAAAGTAGAACTTCAAAACGAGAAGGGTGAAGAACCACTTAAAAATTCGGCAGCCTAACGGCGTTACTTAAACTTCAAACAAACTGAATTGAAGAGATCAAATGAGGTCTCTCATCATATGATCATAAAAGATCAGTATGATAAATTTAGAGATCATACCCCAACATAATAAAAAGGAACTTGAAATACTTTACATGAAAATAGATCTTGAAAAATGAGAAGGGAGAAAGAATCCGTTACAAAAATTTCGGCAGCCTAACGGCGCCATTTAAAACTTCGTAAAACGAAATAATGAGAGAAAGATGGGATCTCTCATTATATGAACATGAAAAGGGAAGTAAGAGGAGTATAAAAGAACATCCTCCAACATAAGAACATGGAGCATAAAAGGAATGACATAAAAGAGATTACTTGAAATGAAAGAGAGAGGTTGGATCCCTTACCTTAAAACATAACTCTTAAAACTCAATGGTTGGGACCTTGAGGGCTTGGGGGCACCATGGGAGGACTCCTTGGGTGGTAATTAGACCAGAAATTCGTTTGGGGAGAGTGGGGAGTCGAATGGATGAGAGGATGGCTTGATATTTATAGGGAAAGTGAGGGGACAAGGCATTAATGGCAAAGGGACACCTCATTAGTGGTTTTGGCAAAACCATGGGCTTGCCCTTGGTATTTGCCCATGGTATTGGCCACTTGGGACACCTCATACCTTATCTCACTATTCATAATTCTAACATATTGATTACAAACTTAATACATCATTTAATGATGTCATTAAACACCCGTAACTTAAAAACTGTATTTTCACTATTCATCGAAAATTCAACTTTCTCAGAATAATCCCAAAATTTCACCTTAACCAAATATCAACGCTCTGATTACAAATATGAACTCCATTTTCTAAAAATAACTTTCTAAATATTTTTAATTTAATTTTTAAATAAAAAAACTATTCACCGAAAATTCATTTTTTCAGAAAAAAACCTCAAAAATTACCATAGCATAATATCGGTGCTCTGAGTTCAAAAATGAAATCCTTTTTATAAAAATAATTGTATAAATATTTTTAATTAAATTTTTAATTAAAAAACACTATTCACCTGAAAAAACTAAAACTTGAATAATAATTTATGAAACCGTTATTTAACCATTTTATTGAATCACATTACTTAATCAAGGTGCCTAGATTATATTAATACTTTATTTAAGTGAGATTACTAATCCATTTGGACACATTACTAATCCTAATCATAAAATCACTATTCATAATTTACTATTCATCAAAAATTAAGTTGATCTTATTAGACTCTAAATTTCGTAATGAACATAATTGTAGAAGACCATTTTTCTAAAATCATTACACATTTTTAATTATTTAAGGTTTACACAACCATTTTTAAAATATCCTTTTTCTAAAATTCATCAAAAATATGCATACTATATTTATCCGGTCATTTGAAAATTCATAAACTTCATCATAAGAAGAAATCCCAATTTTTATTTAAAACAAAGGATTACACAAGGCAGTTACGGTATCCTTACATAGCCCCTTATCACACCAGCATAGGACCTAAGTGTAAGGTGTGCTAAGGTGAGAGAATCCGAGGGAGGCTCAGCCAACATCGCACGAGTAGTAATTTCTATCAGTTTGAACTTCTCGCGAAGGCGATCCCGTTCTAGTTTTATACGATGAAGTTCAGCTTGGGTTTGGTCCAGAGCAAAGCCCAGTGGTGCTACCTCCTTCCCAAGTTCTCTTAGATGGGCTTCGATTGGTCCAAGACTATTGGGTGAGGCCATCGAATCTTCTTTATATATTAATTAACCAAGATTACTTGTATTTAGAGACAATAATCAAAACGTTTAGTTTCCAGTGGTCATATTGACCAATGGTCATATAACAGTCAAAAACCAACAGTATCATTTTAATTATACTCATGTTATCAAATGAAACATTTTGTTGAGTATAAAAATAAAATAACACATAAAATTAGGAAACAAGATTTATTCAAAATTTCGGGTTGTTATATGTATTCTTTATTCAATGTAGATATTGGAAAAAGGTATATTATTTATTTAAATTATTTTATATGAGTAATTATTTTGAGAGGAAATGATGGGTGGGGATTAAAATTTATATATCCCCTTGATGTATCGATATATTCTCATGAGAAAAACTAGTTGTGCAAATTAAATGGGTTTCTATCTGTGGTTTTAATCGATCTTGTGAAAGTTCTCGACGGTATAGGTTGTCATGTGGATTAGACATGACATCCAACAATTAATAATTTACCTCATTTCATTTTAGTTATTATTCATCTAGAGATATTTTTTGTCAACATATCTATAGATAAATTTCTTTTCCATTTATAGTTTAAATAGCGTGTGTTTTATTTTCTAACATTTCCATATTGATTTTTCCTTATCTAGTTATTTGAATGGATTTTTTTTCTAGTTATTAACATTCCACATTTTTATGCACTTATTTCTCAGTTTTTATATTACATGGTATGTTTTTTTAGTTATTTAATATCCCATAATTATTACTATATTTTATTCATTATTTCTTCTGATATATTTTCCTTTACTGGGCATTTGATCTCACCCTTATTATGTTTCATTCCATCGAAATCCAAAAAGATACTATGAAAGATAATCCTGGATTTACTAGATAGATTTGATTTATCCTTTAAGGTATTTATTTTAAAATAAAAAAACTATGTTTTAAATTTGTGTATTCATTTTTAATACAAGACTCATTTATGTATCTGGTTTACCAAGACTAGTAAACTTTTCGGTCCTTTTGAATTTCATTCCCTATAATCATGTCAATGTAATAGTAGCTGACACCGGCTCTAGGCTATCTGGGGTTGGGTCACTACGGTTGGTATCAAAGAAATTTTAGTAGCAACATTAGAAACAAGATTTAGGAAAACATAGATTAGATAATATAACACTATGTTAGAAATTGAGGATAAGTATAGAAGAACATCCAATAATATTGGTTATATAGAGACTATGTATTTTTCATAGAAATAAATCTATATCTAAATAGTAAAAGTGGATGTGGTTCTAGAACAAATGTACCTAGGGGTAACAACTCTGACAAGGTGCATCAAACCTGACTCAACATAACCAGGTACATGACAACAAGCATTATTATGCACCATGTTGGACACTCTTGGGGGGATATTCTTAGGAGAATTACCATTTTCTTTACAAAACATTATTAATGATTTTTAACATGAATAACCTAGGTAAAACCTAAGATTTTTTGGATTTAAGATAAGGTTTAATGATTTATAAATCCAACTAATGATATTATGGATAAACCCTAGACTCTGGAAGGAACTATGTGGAAATAAATGGGTGAATTATTTATGTATTCAGGTTGTATTAAAAACCTTAGTTAAAATGTTATTTAGTGATTTTCCCTATTTAATGAATATGCATCATATTTATTTTGGAAATTATATTAATTTTTTTAGAAAAGGACATCATGTATGTTAGGTGACAACCCATCATGTCTGGCAAGGCCATATGACTTGAACCCATGACTGAAGGACGATACGGGTTTTGCACCAACCACTATCCTATGTGATGTCAAAGTTAATGAGAAATTATTAAAACAATTTAATAAATAAATATTAATGACAAACCAATATTGTAACTTTTTAGGTTTAGAGATTACTATATTATCCATATTGAATTGGGATAATATTTAGAGAAAAATTGTTAGACTTGTCACTCTTTTATGGGTCTTGTGATACATAAAATGTTTTGGTGATTTAGGGATAAATGTTAATTTTTGGATACCCATTTATTGAGGTAAGTCATGAATTTGAATTTTATTAAATCACATCCAAAAAATGAAATTTTTATTATGAAATTGAAATGCATCAAGAAAATTTTGTTTCTTTTATTCTTAGGTAGTAAAATAATTACTTGACGTTAGATAAATGATCAAAAAAATATGTTCTCTTAATACCTTAATATTTATTAAACCAATGATCTAATAAATCATCACAAATTTATGGATTTGATGATCTAAACTTTCCATTGATCATTCACTTGTTTGTGATAGAGGACCACAATCACTCCCTATAAATATTTTTGATTTTCCTCCAAATTTGTATCTCTACTTTCCACTATTGTCCCCTACTTAGAAACCTAGTTATATGTTATTCCATGTGACATT